>CM019072.1:51430927-52038427 GCA_009667805.1 Leptobrachium leishanense
TTAGGATCTTTTAAGCATTTTTCTGGATTTTTTTGCAAAAAAAATCTATATTTCCTTTTTCACTCAATTCGATTGCGGTGTTTGGGTTTTTCCGGCGGCTGCTCTGATCGGCTCCCGTTCGGGTTTCTCTGGCGTGTTTGGCGGGGTTAATCCAGATGTTTGTGCAGGTTTTGGCATGCATTCGCCTGGGTTTTGCGCGGAGTGTTAGTCGGGTTTGCGGTGGCTTTGCCCTGCAATTCGGGGACCCTGTGGTGCTTGCTGAATACACCACAGGATTGCCGAATCGCACCGAATTGAACGAAAAGTCATTGAACGTGCGGTGACTTTTTGATTCTCTTTGAATAACCCTAATAATAATTTCCAGAAGACTGGAAATTAGCAAATGTTGTGCCCATTTACAAGAAGGGTAGTAGGGAGGAATCGGGGAACTATACGCCAGTTAGTCTTACGTCAGTAGTGGGGAAATTAATGGAAACCATGTTAAAGGAAAGGATTGTTGAACATCTAAAAACACATAGATTACAGGATCAGAAACAACATGGTTTTACCTCAGGGAGATCATGCCAAACTAATCTTATTGATTTTTTTGATTGGGTAACAAAAATAATAGACATAGGTGGTGCAGTAGACATTGCTTATTTAGATTTCAGTAAGGCTTTTGATACTGTTCCGCATAGAAGGCTTATCAATAAATTGCAATCTTTGAGCTTGGATTCCAATATTGTTGAATGGATTAGGCAGTGGCTGAGTGACAGACAACAGAGGGTTGTGGTAAATGGAGTTTATTCGGCGCAAGGTCTTGTTACCAGTGGGGTACCTCAGGGGTCAGTACTTGGACCCATTCTCTTTAATATTTTTATTAGTGATATTGCAGAAGGTATTAATGGAAAAGTATGTCTTTTTGCTGATGACACAAAGATTTGCAACAGGGTTGACGTTCCTGGAGGGATCAGCCAAATGTCAAATGATTTAGGTAAACTAAAAATATGGTCGGAGCTGTGGCAATTGAGTTTTAATGTGGATAAGTGCAAGATAATGCACCTAGGACGTAAAAACCCAAGGCTGAATATAGAATATTTGATACAGTCCTAACCTCAACATCTGAGGAAAGGATTTAGGGGTTATTATTTCAGAGGATCTAAGGGTAAGTAGTCAATGTAATAGAGCAGCAGCAAATGCTAGCAGAATGCTTGGTTGTGTAGGGAGAGGTAAGTGCTCATGCCACTGTACAGAGCACTGGTGAGACCTCACTTGGAGTACTGTGTGCAGTACTGGAGACCGTATCTCCAGAAGGATATAGACATCTTAGAGAGAGTTCAGAGAAGGGCTACTAAAATGGTGTACGGCTTGAAGGAGAAAAGTTACCAATAAAGGCTTAATGATCTTAACATGTACAGCTTGGAAAAAAGACGAGACAGAGGAGATATGATAGAAACATTTAAATACGTAAAGGGAATCCACAAGGTAGAGGAAGGGAGTATATTTAAAAGGAAACAAAATAGCAAAACAAGAGGACATAGTCTTAGATTAGAGGGGCAAAGGTTTAAAAGTAACATCAGGAAGCATTATTTTACTGAGCGGGTGGTGGATACATGGAACAGTCTTCCAGTAGAAGTGGTAGAGGCCAAAACAGTAATTGAATTTAAGCAAGCATGGGATAGGCATAAGGCTATCCTAAACAAAAGATAAATCCAGGTAAAGTATCCATGTAATTGGGCAGACTAGATGGGCCGAAAGGTTCTTATCTGCTGACATTTTTCTATGTTTCTAACCCTGATGGAGTTTACACCAGCACTGCAGGATTGAACCTTATTAAATGTATTGAAAAAACATGCGAGAAACAATGTGGCAAATTATTGCTGGCTGTGCCACAAGTGCTAGTATGAATATCAACAATCAACTTGCTTATGTTATATATTTTGTCTTGAACAGGCACTCAGGTTACTCCGAAAGACAGGAGTGAGAAAAATGTTCCGTACCATTCAAGGCCACATCCATATCGTGCACCTTTCCCACTAATGTCTTCCTGGCGACCACGCGTTGAGGTAGGTTCAAATGGGTGTATAAACATGACGTGCGTTACTAGGGCTGAATTTAGGGTTTGGATAAATGTTTGAGATTCATTCTGCATAGCCTGCCCTAAAACTGGAGATTCCACTTCCCTCTTCAAACTCTGGGCCCCCATGTGTTGGCCTACATTACCCAAAATCCTTTGCATGCAATAGATGGACAGAGCATCTGATGTTGCATTTTAGTAACATCTGGTGAGGGGCAGAGTGCGAGATCCCTGCTATACCAGGCCAAACGTTGGCTCAGATGATCGTCTCGTTCCTAATTTGATCTACTCTTCCCCACTTTTTGAAAGGGTTTCCAGAATTCCCGTGCGACAAACACACCTCAACAGAATAGATTCTTTGGTTGAAACAATGACTTGCCAGAGAACAGACCAGTCTTGGATTGGAAAGGCACATAAAGTTGTTATTGTCCAACATTTACACCTTTTAGTGTATCATTTTTTGTTACTCAGAGACCCAAATCCAATTTTATTTCCTTTCTTCTCACCATCTCTACATCCTAATCCAATTTCTGGGTTGTTCCTTGTTGGCTTTTATTCCATCTGGTTTTGATCCACCCTTCTTCCATAACTTTTTTCTCTCCCATGTACTAGGCTCTGTAACTGAGCTGGATGTGGAGCACACCTTTTTGTTGTGCTAGAAAAAGCAGCAACAAGTTTATAGTTTGTGTTGCATTATGAAAAGTGTTCATCCCTTTTAGATCAGGCTTCCTAGAAGATGATTTTTTTTTACTGTTTTGTTCCCAACTTTTTCTGAGACGTCTCTACATGAGATGCTGATTGAACTTTGTTTAATCCATGAGTATCCTAATACTATACTGGGTGCCGCCAGTCACACCTTACAGTAGCTTAAATCTTCATTGCACGCAGGGATGGAATTTGGTACATTGATGCTTAATCTTGATTGGCAGTTGTTTGGAGGCAGAGTAGCAGCTTTGTGACCAGGGTCCTCCATAAGCCCAAGCAGGGCCAAGGATGAGTAGGTCTAATATGTGTAACCGGGTGCTGTTGCACACACTTAGTTTAAGGAAGAGTTGACTGGTATGACGGACTCTGCATTGCTTACAAATGCAGAATCAAGTCCCAGCATCTAAGAATGCAGATTGTGCAACAAATGCTTATGCCGACTATTGAATACGAAGATGTAGTCCTCCCAGAAGGATATAGATGTAGATCTCCAGAAGGATATAGACATCTTAGAGTTCAGAGAAGGGCTACTAAAATGGTGTACGGCTTGAAGGAGAAAAGTTACCAGGAAAGGCTTAATGATCTTAACATGTACAGTTTGGAAAAAAGACGAGACAGAGGAGATGTGATGGAAACATTTAAATACGTAAAGGGAATCCACAAGGTAGAGGAAGGGAGTATATTTAAAAGGAAACAAAGTAGCAAAACAGGAGGACATAGTCTTAGATTAGAGGGGCAAAGGTTTAAAAGTAACCCCAGGAAGCATTATTTTACTGAGGGGGTGGTGGATACATGGAACAGTCTTCCAGTAGAAGTGGTAGAGGCCAAAACAGTGATTGAATTTAAGCAGGCATGGGATAGGCATAAGGCTATTCTAAACAAAAGATAAATCCAGGTAAAGTATCCATGTAATTGGGCAGACTAGATGGGCCGAAAGGTTCTTATCTGCCAACCTTTTCTATGTATGCAGCTGCACCGCAAACACCCCTTCATAAACTTACTACACTGTATAACTCTTTCTGCCACTTTGTGCTACAATGTAACTACATGACTCACCATTGTGACATGTTAAAATAGCTAAACTGTCCATCGCTGGAATCTAGACGCACCCTTCACTTTTCCAACCTGATGTTTAAGAGCTTTTCGGGGAAGCTACCGCCCTACTTGAATAGGCTGCTTCCCCTAGCAGTTCCCTCATCCTATAACCTCCGATCCAGGACCAGCACCTTACTTGCAATACCACAATACAAAAAGAAAGTGGCTCAATCCTCATTTTCCTACAGAGCACAGCAGTTATGGAATAACCTCCCAGACACCATCAAATCTTCCCCCAGTCTTAGGTCACTCAAGAGCTCCCTATTAACATACCTCAATACAGTATGCACCTGTAAACATGTAACATAGTGACTATATTTTCTACATATTTATTTTCTGTTAATTTATTTGTGTTTTGTTTTTAATTTGTTGCATTTATTATTTTGTATTTCTGTAACCTTTCACTTTTCTTGAACCCAGGACATACTTGAAAATGAGAGAAATCTCAATGTATCCTTCCTGGTAAAATCCTTTATAAATAAATAAATCTAAGCCTGGGCTGGAATTGGAAGGGAGGGGGGGGGGTACAGCTCAGGTTCAAAAGAGGATTTGCAACTCTAGCCAAGAAAAGGAAAGCAGGATGATTAATATAATTGAACACTCTAATTTTGTAAGCATGCTAGCTTTAAAAGAAAACTTTTCCTGTCTGAGAATATATGCAGAAAAGATTTTTATATATTTTTTTTTATATCCAGGCACAAGGTGTAGTCAGGGCCGGATTAACATAGGGGCTGATGGAGCAGCAGCTCCAGGCCCATGCCCCAGAATAGGCCCAGAGAATGGATAAGTTTGTCTACATTAATGGGCATTTGGACCCCATAACTCCAATTGCATAGCAGCTACAGGGCTAGAGCATGGCCTTTCCATTGATCTCAAACATGACCAGGTTTTATGTAACAAAAGTAAAATAATATATATATATATATTTTATTTTTTATTCTAACACCGCAATATTTTTCACTTTTCAATTATAAAGGGAACAATGATGCTGCACTAACTCACCATCTCATTTTTCATGTCACCAAGTGTGGAGGGGATGGCACAATCCGTTATTGTTACATCAAAAACCTATACCACCGCACTGTAGCGAAGTGCACTTCGAGGACTTTGGAACCCTGAGTCACTAATCTTTACACCTCACAAGGTCAAGAGGTGTCATTGGACAGGACAGAGTCTGGCCTTTGCATTAATACCAAACCTGACCATGTAAAATCTAAAAGAAAACAAAACTTTTTTTATTTACTTATTTTTAGTTCCAAAGCGATGTCATTGTCAATTTGTCATATATAAAATGAGCAATACCACTGCCATTACTCACCTTCTCATTTCCGAAGCTAGGAGCAAGGTCAGTGTTTTATATTTAGTCATATTATTCATAAAACCTCATTCTCAAAACACAAGGGAAATATCTAATTTTTGGTTTAAAATTGTATATTTTCTCAGAAAAATGCAGTAACAGGTTCCCGTTCAATTTTTATTTTTTTTAAAAAATTCCCTACAGAGGTTTGGATGATAAAATATGAAAAATAATTTTACACGCTGTAAATGAGATCTGTCTGGTTAGATACCCCCATATCTGCATTATTAAATAACCTAAAATATGTTTTCATTTAACTAAATTCTAAAAAAAAAAAGCCACCAAAATATTCAGCTACAGGCCTATAGAGCTCTTAATCCGGCCCTGGGTGTAGTAACTGCTAATTGACAAGAAACCAATGAAACCAGGTGTTATTCCACTTGACCATTGTACAAAAGTTTCTTTTTGCACAGATTTTATTTTTGTTCTATTGCATCAACCTCCTTGTTTCCCAAATGTATGTTTGTTTGTATTTTTCTACCTCCAACTAGAGATTCTAACAATTGTGTTGTCTGTATTTATCATGGCTTCTCCTGTGTGAATCCATCCCCCCCCCCCCCCCAATCAGTATTTTACTTTTTTAATTATTTTCTTTTCTTACAGCACTGGCAAGACTTTGATGGCAGCATGCCGGAGAGAGCTTATAATTGGTACCATCCATTTTAGCGAAATATCAGCACCATTCTACAGTTAATTGTACATAGAGTACTTTTTTAAAAAAAAATTTATCCAAAGCTGTTCTCTCTGTTTATTGTGTGGCCACTTCTTGTACCGATTCTTTTTTGTAACCAGCACCTCGCCATGTAGTTTTTATCGTCCTACAATAAGAATAGTTTTTCATGGGACAGTTTTCACACACAGTAATATCTCCAACACAATCAACCTTGTATCAATTGACACAATCACAGTGGGTCATCTGCACATCATATATAAAGTCAACTGCATGTTGTCATACAGATCCTCCAGAAATCTTGTGATTTAAAAATGACTAGGGTTGCACCGATACTAGTATCGGTATCGGGGCCGATACTGGGTACTGCAGGAGTACTTAGTACTCGTGCAGTACCCCCCGATATTTTTCCCGATACCGGAAGCCGGCATTGAGCCGGCTTGCCGGCATCCGAGGGGCTGCGGCGGCTGTCCGAATGCTCTTTTGGCATTCGGACAGCCGCCCCTGGAGCTGCTCACACATTACTTACCTTCCTGGGCGCCGCCGGGAATGTCTCCGCGCGTGCGCTCGTTGGAAAGACCCCAGCCGCGACCACGTGGGACCATGTGATCACGGCTGGGGTCCTTCCAACGAGCGCGCGCGCAGAAACTTTCCCGGCGGCGCCCAGGAAGGTAAGTATGAACACAGTGAGCAGCTGCAGGGCCTGTCCGAATGCTGATAGAGCATTCGGACAGGCCCTGCAGCTGCTCTCCGCGACAATACTTACCTTCCTGGGCGACGCTGGGAAAGTTTCCCCGCGCGCGCTCGTTGGAAGGACCCCAGCCGTGATCACATGGTCCCACGTGGTCGCGGCTGGGGTCCTTCCAACGAGCGCACGCGCGGAGACATTCCTGGCGTCGCTCAGGAAGGTAAGTATTGTCGGCTGGGGGGGAATACCCATGTGTGAGCTGGGGGCATTTTTATATGGTCTGTTCTTATTGGAAAGCGTCACATGACATTAAAGAAAAGTATCGGTACTCGGTATCGGTGAGTACTTTTAAAAAGTATCGGTACTCGTACTCGGTCTTAAAAAAGTGGTATCGGTGCATCCCTAAAAATGACCCTTGAAGAAATGGGCTAAAAAAATAAATAGTATAGACCGCCAAAATAAACTTAAAAACCAGATATTGTGTTTGCCATTTTAAAGATAAATGAGGCACATAAAAATCACATCGCCCAGTCCTCTCTACACGCTAATTGGCCGATAAGGATCCACAGTGCGGCTGGAGCGTCCTGTTCCTGGGGAAGTTCTTTTTTTTTTTTTTTTTTGTTCAAAGCGTCAACAGATACATTCCAAAGCAAGTGTACATTGATTGCAGTTTCAATTTACAGTCAAGTACTGTAAGGTGGCGCCAAATACAGGCAACATTCCTCTCATCCCAAAGGTTGTTGTGCAATGAAGGGCAGTCCATGTCAAAATACACAATAGCTGCGAACTGAAATAACGCTAACAAAAAGTCTGTTTAGTAATAACGAAGTGTGAAACGGTATGCATATATACGGTTCAGGTATTAACCATGCACAGTGATAGATATCAAACACTGTGTCAATGGCAAATGTGAATGCGCCCTGCCGCCGCACGGGGCGGTACAGAAAAACAATTTAGGTGCGGGAAGGGTTGTTTGGAGCTGTGTGTGGGAGACTCCTAGAAATGGATAAGAAATTGCATATAGGGGTACAGTAGAGGAGGGGTAAGGGAAGGAGAGAAGAAAAAAGGATGTGGAAGAAATCTGAAAGCCAAAGAATTGAGTAGGTAAGGGGGGGGGGGTGTTACCATCCGGTGTGCAGGAAGTGTGGGGATGAGGAGCGGTCCAGTGTCTACGAAGGAATAGGAGGGTGGGGCATGGTGTCGTGGAGTGTGTCATATGAGGAGAGGGAGCGAAGCAGAGGGTGTAGGAGCCGACAGGGGCGGGTCCTGGCCGCGTTGGCCACAACCCGTGGCTGCTCTCTTTCAGCACCTCCAAGAAACCTCAGTCTCCCGCGTCCTCAGTCAGCGAGAAGTGCACGCCCACCAGCCGTGGTCAGGAATACCCCCCAGTGGAACCATCTGCGAAGATGTGCCTGTGTCTTCCCCTCCGCCATTGCCAAAAGAGACTCGTGAGAGCGGCGTAGTTCTATACGGTCAATCCAGGTTTTGGTCGAGATATTGGTGTCCTTTGCCCATTGCAGGGCAATGAGTGACCTCGCCGCTAATATCATGTAGAGCAGGACTGAGGCGTGCAAACTGTCCGTAGATCCAGGAATCTGTAGTAAAAAGAACACCGCCGCCGTGAAAGGTAGATCCAGCTCTGTCATGGTCCGGATAGTGCTATGCACAGTTTCCCAGAACACCCTCAGCGCCCCCCATGACCACCAGACATGCAGGTAGTCGCCGGGAGAGAAGTCACACCGCCAACAACTAGGGGTGAGGCGGAAGCCTGCCCGGAACTGCAGTAGGGGTGTGCAGTACCAAAAAGAGACCAGCTTGTAAGCCTGCTCTTGAAGTGTAGAGTGTTGGTCTTGGACCAGTCTTCTTTGGAAAGAACCAGGTCCAGCTGGTGTTCCCATTTGGATTCATGCGCGGGGGGGCTCCGACTCCACAGCTCCCCGCAGGATGGAGGTGATGACTGAGACGCCGTGAGAAAGAGGAGTCGCGGATGTGCAAAGTTTTTCGAACGGGGTGAATCCTCGTAGTAAACGGTGGAAGCCCGGTAAAGACCTGAGGTAATGTAATAATAACTGATGATAGTTGAAGAGCTCCAAGCCGGTCGGAGGTGTGGGACGGTCTGTCATCTCCCATGGGGGGTGAAACACGGCGTCTTTGGTCAAGTGTAGAAGTCGTGGCCTACGAGGGTCCCGAAGGCAGCGACGTAAAGTCAGTCAGAGGCCAGCGGTATAGGCCGGGTTGTCCCTCGGGGATCAGCGGGGAAGGGAAAGAGGAGAGTCGGTGGGATCTAACCAACTGGTCCCAATTCCGTAACGTGGCAGCTATAAAGGGATAAGTGGAGAGCAAGCGGGGTCTATCCGGTCTCGTAATCCAAGGGAGCACCCACAGTGGCGTATCGAGTGTGCTGCCTTCCAGATCAAGCCACAAGGCGTCCCTGCCACCAGTTGACCACTCCACCACCCGCTGCAGGTGTGAGGCTACAAAATAGCTACGAACATCTGGGAATGTGACTCCGCCTGCCATCTTTGGTAGCATTAAGGTGCTCAGTTTCACCCGTGGCCGCGTCTTATTCCAGACAAATCTGCCAAGGGCTTGCCTAATACCTTTCAGGAAGTCAGGTGGCAGCGCTACCGGCACCGTGCTAAAGAGAGATAAGAGCCGAGGTAGCACATTCATTTTCACGACCCCCAATCTACTGAACCATGAGATCCTCATGGGGGGTCCATTCCGCTAAATCCCTCTGAAGTGCAGCCCATAGCGGTGGGAAGTTAATATCGAACAAACTGGAGAGGTGAGAGGGTAGCCACACACCCAAGTACCTAATCTGTGTCGGACACCAAGAGAAGGCGAAGGAGTCTCTAAGGCCACATATCGCTGCCGCAGAGAGGGTAACGTTAAGTATTTATGATTTATCCATATTGATGCGAAGATTAGACAAGGCTCCATAGATATTAAACTCCCTCACAATCTCAGGGAGGGAAACACGCAGATTTGTGACCATGAAAAGCATATCTGCATACGCAGAGATTTTGTGTTCCCCAGTGCTGCCTCGTATGCCCGAGATGTCCGCGTTCATTCTGACTGATTCCAAAAAGGGCTCCAGGGATAGCGCGAATAAAAGTGGGGAGAGAGGGCATCCCTGCCGTGTCCCATTTTTTATTTTGAACGGAGTCGATAAGGCGCCGTTCACCCGAACCATCGCTGAGGGGTTCGCATACAAGGCTACATTCCACATAAGGAAAGCACCCAACAGTCCCATGGTCTCTAATGTCGCAAAGAGAAAAGGCCATGCTACCCTGTCGAACACCTCAGCATCCGTTGACAGGAGTAGCATTGGACAGCTGGTGTGCTTAGCCAGATGTATGGCGTTGAAGGCTCTGATCGTGCCATCTCTAGCTTCCCTCCCTGGTACGAACCCTACTTGATCCTTCCGCACCAGTTGCGGTACAAAAGGTTGCAAGCGTAGAGCCAACACAGACGCAAAAAGTTTCATATCGCAATTGAGGAGCGAGATTGGGCGGTAGCTCGAGCATAAGGAAGCGTCCTTCCCCTCTTTAGGTATAATCGTAATGGCAGCCTGCAAAGCTTGGGAGTGTAGGGGAGTGCCGTCTCACAGCGCATTCAGGTACCAGGTGTGGGAGCAGATCATTTCGGAACTTTTTATTGTACTCATGGGGCAGACCGTCTGGTCCAGGTGATTTTCCATTTTTCGGTTTTTTCAGGGCTAGTGCCAGTTCAGCTGTTGATTATAGGGTCATTCAGCGATGTACGCTCTAAGGTGGTCAAGCGACGATGGATTCGGGGTGAAAGGTAGTCAAGGATGGATTGGGACAATGTTGGGGTCGGCTCTGGTGCCGAAGAGTAAAGTCATACATAATAATCCCAAAAATCGGGTAACTATGTCATCTGGCAGATTGGCCATGGGTCCTGCCAAAGTGCGTATGTGTGGTATGTAGCTCTGCGTGCGACATTTGCGCAGCATCCTTGCCAGGAGACGCCCGTGTTTGTTCTCATTATAGGCAAAGAAGCACTTTGTTTTTAGAATGGCGTGTTGAATTTGTAAGTTGACAATTCTGCTAGACGGGCCCGTTTGTACAGAAGCTGGCTGTAGTCAGAGACCTCAAACGTCCGTATGTGTGTGAGCTCCAGAGTCTGTGTGTCTGCTAAGAGTTCTGCCGTCTCCTGCAGTCGGTCTCTTTTCCTCACTGTGGCGATCCCTATGAGATGTCCCCTGATAGTCGCCTTGTGGGCCTCCCACATAGTATCCTCAAAGTAAGTCTGCAGTCTGTCCAAAATGTCAGTCTGGACCATCGGGGCCGTGAGCAAAGAAGTGTTAATTTTCCATTGAAAGCTGTGCGGGCGACTGTAGAGGTGAGTGACATCGAGATCAGGGCATGGTCCGACCTCGTTCGACTGTGGATCTCAGTGGATTTAACCGAGGCAAGTGCATAGTGTGATACAAATAGGTAGTCAATACGGGTGTAGGATGCATGAACAGCAGAGAAGTAAGTAAAGTCTCGGACTGTGGGATGAGTAACTCTCCGCATCAATCAGTTGCAGCTCTGACAGTCTGCGACGTATGTTCCGTAAGATATGAAGGGGAGTCGATGTAGTGCGACGCAAAGTGTCCTGCAGAGGGGAAGAGCCACATTAAAGTCTCCTCCTAAGATTAACATGCCTTCAGCAAAGTTTTGCAGTGTTCGAGCAATCTTGCCAAAGCAGAGATGCTGCTTTGTGTTAGGGAGGTAAACATTTGCGAATGTATATAGGGATCCAGCTATTGTTCCTTTCAGGAAGAGGTCCCTGCCATCACCAAGAGTAAGTTAGTCACTCAGCTGAAAGGGAACATGCTTTGAGAAGAGGATGGCAACTCCTTTTATCTTCCCTTCAGGTGCAGAATCGTAATAAGCAAGTGGGAAATTAGAGTCCCGGAGGGGCGCATGTGCACCATTGCGAAAGTGCGTCTCCTGTATCATGGCCACAGAAGCGTGCTTTGCGCGGAGGTCACGCAATAGCCGTCGGTGCTTTTCAGATGTGTTTAGTCCTCGCACGTTATGGGAGACCACCCGTAGGGAGTCCAGGGCGTAGGCCGAGCAGCGGGCTCCCGCCTCCGCCATTGCCGGAAAAAAGAGGGAGAGGCAAGTACTGAGAAGATGGTATGCGTGTGGTAGAAGGTGGGTGTGTCAGGACTGGTGCGAAGGGATGTAAAGGGAGGTAGTGAAACGGGCAAGGCAAAGAGAGAGGGGTAGGAGATGAGAGCGGGGGGGGAGGGAAATAGAGAAAGAAAAAAAGGGTGAGGTATTCCCTCCTCTTCCTCTCTCCCCCACACACAAGATGAGGGGGAAAGTGCGGATGTAAGCTACAACAACCCTCTCAACACTCAGTGATACACCAGGTGTCAAAGAGAAGGGAGGCAGACGTGAGGTTGTGCCAGTAAGCAGGGCACGGCACAGAAAAAAAGGGTTACAAACGTCGACCCTGAGAGATGTGACAACTTCACCCTACCGGGTGGGGAGTATAAAGACCTCTCGGGGGTTATGCAGCGACGTGAAAAGTACCCGTGGGGGTGTGTGCCGTGAAGACGACAGCACTCAGACGTAGGTAAAATCTGTAAATGTCAAACTAAATCACAGAAAAAACGCATATCTCGGCGGTCACCTCCTGACATCCGGCTGATGTGTCAGGGCGAATGGGGCAAGAAAAAATACATATTGTAATACGACGGAAAAATACCTGATGTGGGGAAGACATCGAGTTTAGCATAAACACGAGCATAATATCTTGTCAGAAAAATAATAATAAAAAAAAAAATACATAAAAAATAAAAATAATTTAAAAACCTCGATAGCCCCGGTCCACCTTCGACTCCCTCTTCCCTCCTCCCACCTCCCCAATAAGATGTTCCCTGTAACAAAACCGTAACTAAAGTAACTGGTATTCCCCGTTAGCTACTAGTAACCCCACTCCCCCCACAAAAAACCATCCCGACCCCTCCGAATTGCGGTTCCAGGTGTCAGCAGGGTCCCAGTGCCCAATCCCTCAGTCATTCCCAGCAGGGGGCCCAGCCTGTGCTGGACCAATGTCTCTGCCGATGATGCGAATGTCCCAGACAAAGGATGGATGGGGGTACCACCACATCTCACTCCCGTTATTTGCAGTCTACTTTCCTCAGGGTGCAGGGTGGGATGACACGGGTTACACGGACGTGTGTGAGGTTGTGTTCAATGTGAAGCTGGGCCATTCAAGGAGCCAGTTGAAACCCCCCTCCCCCACCCTAGATCAAACCCCTCCCCCAGCTGCACCACAACTCCGGTCTTGGAACGGCATGTGACCAAGGTCCCTGATCTATTCGCCGCCTCCTCCTTCAAAGCACCTTATCAGCGTAGTGTCAGTGTCTCTGCTGAAGAGGTGACCGTTCAGTATGGGGGCAGAGGTAGTCCCAAAGTCCCGTCCCTGGCAACGGCAGCCCATCGTCCTCAGGGTGTGAGGGGAATAATAGTAGGCACATGGGCGGGTGTGCGGCAGTGAGCCGTGTCTTTCAAAAAAGTGTGCATTGGTACCTCCGCCATCAGGTCCAGAGCCGCTCCATCACCCCGGTAACAGTGGCAACTCCACTACCACACACCACCTCATCCAGGGTCCACATGGCTGGTATCGACCCAAGCGGGAAATCTCATGGGAGGTTGAATGGGGCAACAGGAAGTCAGCGATGGTCCCAGTAGACAGGTCTTCAATCCTCCTGTCGCTCCAGGGAAGGCGTGCGGCTTCTTTCTGCCCTCGGAGGATGTGGTCTCCGTGGTGGTCTGAGGCCGTGCTCCCACTGCCCCTCTGCGATCCGGAGTGGCGACCACCTCCCAGTCACTCACCGCAGTAGGTGGCAGATCCAGGCGTGCTAAAAATTCTGGGACATCCGCGGGTCTAAGCACCGTGTAGAGTATTCCATCTTTGCGTACATGTAGAGCGAAGGGGAAACCCCATCTGTATGTGATTTGGTGCTGGCGCAGCAGGCGCGTTACTGGGTGTAGGGCCTTCCTGGCCTGGAGGGTGAACGGAGTTAGATCTTGGAAGAATTCTAGCTGGTGGCCGTTAAGTTTCCAGATTCTGCGATCTCGCGCTTGTAGCATGATGCGCTCTTTAAGGACATAGCTAGTTATTCTGCATATAACATCACGGGGGGGGGGGCCCGTCCGGTGGGATGGGTTGTAACGCCCGATGTGCTCGATCAAGAGGCACCGATGTAATCTCGGTCATCGAGAAGGGTCACAAAAAGGGCCTCCACAGAGGCCGAGAGGGTCCCCAGTTCTACAGTCTCAGCTCAGGTAGCCCTCTGAGCCTAACGTTCTGTCGTCGGCCCCTATTATCCAGATCGTCAAGTCTGCGTTTCATGTCCGAGACATCGGCAACAAGGGATATTGGCGCCTCGTGGTATGTTGAATCGTGCTTCCAGGGTGTCCTCCCTATAAGTCAGTTCCACCACGTCTACACGTACCTCCTGCAGATCTTGCTTGACTCCGGTGGGAAATCCTCCATCACTGCGGTGAGGTCTGTCTTCGTTGGTAGCGCCGCGACCAGCTTCTCTAGTCGGCAAATGGCCAGGAAGGGATCCTGGGCCTGCTCGAGTGCCGCGCGCGTGGCCGCCATCTTGTCTGTCGACCGCGCAGGAGAGTGCGTGAGTGCGTGCAGGAAACTCCAGCCGCACTCTGGATCCCTATTAGTCAAATGGCGTGGGGAAAGGAGGACTGGGCGATTGTTATTTTTTTTTTTCTATGCCTCATTTTATCTTTTTTTTAAATTATAAGCAAAATAAATATCTGGTTTAAGTTTATTTTGTCGGTGTATACTACTGGATTTTTTTTATCACACTTCTTTTGAGGGACGATAAAAACTACATGGCGAGGTTGACTTTGGTTGCAGTTGACTTTATATGATGTGCAGATGATCCTATATGTCAGGGGTTCCAAAACTCGGCCTTCCAGATGTTTTGGAACTAAATCTCCCAGAAGGCCCGGTCAACCTAATGAGTGACTATTGTTTGAGACATTGTTCCAAAACATCTGGAGGGCTGAGTTTGGGAACCCGTGCTAGGTGTTTGAGTTGCCAATTGATATATATTATATTGCTGGTGTTTTGGGGGCAATATGTATGTGATGTCGGTAGAATAAGAATGTTTCCTGTAGTGTTTGCATTTTTGTTAGAACATAGGTTTCTTCGATGATGTGAAAATCAAAGTTTTGATAGCAGTAGAAGCTGACTGGACGGTCTGTTCTACAGATTTCTTGCCAAAGCTCAGGCTCTAGATTTTTTGGTTGCGAACACAGTTTACCATAAACTATGCTCCTTACATTTCGGTAGGAACTCTCTAGAAGGAAGATCAGCAGGTGACACTAGACATGCTAACACATAACATTTGATTGCTGTTCATGCTTTACATCTTGCCATTTATCTAAAGCTTGTAAATCCTAATCCACTGAAAATAAATGGAGTGATTTCTAACTAGTGTCTAATTGCTGTCGTGTTCACATTTCGCTTGGGTTTTGTTTTTTCCCTCCGTTGGATATCTGTATAGAACAAGATCTTTATTCTTATGGGAAATGGTGACCAGGACTGGTTCTAAATTTTAATTTCTTGTGGTGTGTGTGCTTTTTTTTTTTTTTTTATATTCAAGATTTTTATTATTAAAGAGAATAATACAGAAATGACAAAAAAACAATACGGCAATACCGTAATCATCAGATCATATGTCAAAGGTACATGGCATCGTATAATGAAACAAACCAACTGGGCCATCATATAAAAGCAGCGTTTTAAGTAGGCGACATATATCATCAGACTATAGAGGGTTCTGGGGAGCATCCCAGTCGAGCTCCATCTATCTACGCGGTCCTCAAGCCTGTCACGATGGGGTAGTGAAGGTGCGAAGGACAGCATGGAACCAGTAGGAAGGCTGGTGATCAAAGTAAGGTAAACTGATATATAAGACCCAAGTTGTGAGCAAGGAGTGGCGAGAAGATGTAGATCAGAGATAAGGAAAGATCAGTCTAAGCGAGAAGAGAGAGGAAGTGGTGGAGTGCGAGTAGGGAGGGGAGAAGAGAGAGGGAGAGAGATGAGAGAGCAGGAGAGAAAGAGAAGAGAGAAAAAAAAAGGGGGGGGCACAGGGAACACAAAGACACACAGAGCGATCAACATAGTAAGGGCCCCCTGTCATCCCAAATAATGGGGCAGGATACATTGTATACCGCCACAGAAGAGCCCAAGCCCGCGCCCCAGTATCCGCCACAGCCACAGGAGACCCACTCCCAGCGGAGCCACCGATGCCATCTAAGTCCGAGTCCCAACTAAGGGTGCGTTTGTCCTCCTTCTTCTCCACCCCCCCCCCCCCCGTAAGGTCCAGGTCCAGTCGGTGGCGGAGAGAGGCCGAGGTAATGTACTGTGTCCAGTAGAACCAGGTGAGATAGAACTCAGGGAGATTGTCATAACGGGAAGCAATACGTTCCTCAACGCGGTATATTTTGTCTACCTGGGTCACCCATTCTCTGAGTGAAGGGACCGTTTTCCGTTTCCAATGTCGTGGGACCAGATAGCGTGCCGCCAACAAAAGGCGGAACGCCACCAATTTCCGGAATGAGGTTGTCGGTTGGCCTGTGAGCAACAACAAGAAGACCTGAGGTTTGAGATCCAATGTGGTGTCTGTCACATCCCTGATCGCAGCTCTGATCCATTTCCAGTATGTCTGCAGAAGGGTGGCAGCTCCACCAGATGTGGAGGTAGGAGCCCAGCTCCATGCCACATCTCCAGCAATTGGGGTCCGCCGTCCCCACACATTGGAATAGGCGAAGTGGGGTGCAGTACCAGCGGGTTAGTATCTTATAGGACGATTCATGGTATCTGACCGCCTGCGTGCCATGATGTGTCAAGAATAGGATCGTTCCCCACTCAGAGTCTGATAGAGTCTGGTTCAGTTCAGCTTCCCAGCGACCCATGAATAAAGGTGATTTCGAGTCTCTGGACTGGAGCATTGCATAAAGAGTGGAGATCCCATGTTTCAAAGGACGCTGAAGGGAGCAGAGACGCTCAAAGGGGGAGAGGGCACGCGCCAGGTTATGTCCTCCAGTGAGGGAACCCAAAAAGTGTCGGATTTGCAGAAAGTTAAACCTGTCCAGCAGTGTCAGCGGAGGAAGATCTGGGCGAGCGGTCAGGGCGTGTATCGTTGGCACTTTTGCCACATGAAGGGCCAAAAGCTGATCCCCCTCCACCAGATGATGTTGCAGAGTTCTCCGGACCCCGGGGCGGAAAAGAGGATTGGAGGTTAGTGGAAGTAAAGGCGAGGGACTAGAAGACAAGGCGTGCGAAAATTTTAAGCGATCCCACAATCGTAGGGTGGTGGTGAATGCGGGCCCCCCTTGGCACCGCTCGTGGGGGAAGCCAAGGTAACACCCACAATGGTACCCCCACTTCTGCCCCTTCCATATCCAGCCAGCCGCGTCCTGTTCCGATTGAGGACCAATCCACCAACCTGTTAAGCTGGGCCGCCCTGTAATATGTAACAAGATCTGGGAGTGCAAGGCCGCCTGCCATCTTAGGTCGACACAGTACCGAAAGACGGATTCTAGGTTTCCGGCCAGCCCATACAAATTTGATCATCTCCGCCTTAAGGGCAACAAAAAAGGAGCCTGGTAGCGCCACCGGGGCAGCCTGAAATAGGTAGAGCAGCCGCGGCAGGATATTCATCTTGAATACTGCGACTCTCCCCAGCCAGGAGATGAATTTCGTGGTCCAGACTGCCAGGTCTGCCTGTAGCGTACCTAGGAGTGAGAGAGAATTCAGGTTATAGAGATCCAGCGGCGTGGAAGAGAGCCAGATCCCAAGATACTTCATCTTGGAAATACACCAGTGAAATGGGAAGGCGCCCTGCATCCTGCCTGCCTCATCTTCCGGCATCGAGACGTTAAGAATCTCTGATTTGGACATAAGTATCAAAAGCGGATATCACTGCTGGGAGGGAGCGCCGTGCCTCCGTCAAAAAAAATAACAGGTCGTCTGCATACGCAGTAACTTTATGGTCCTGAATCGTGCCTTTCAGTCCCGTTATTGTGGGGTCCCGTCGTATCGCCTCCAAGAAAGGCTCCAAAGAGAGTGCAAATAGTAAGGGGGAGAGTGGGCATCCCTGTCGAGTGCCATTTGATATCTGAAAACTGGCCGACAAAGCACCGTTGACCTTAATTCGGGCCGTGGGGCCAGTGTACAGCGCCCGGACCCACCCCAGGAAGCCTGGGCCTAACCCCATGTTCTGCAGTGTGTGAAACCAGGAAGGCCCAGCCAACGCGGTCGAACGCCTTCTCCGCGTCTGTGGAGAGCAGTAGAAGACGCTGACCCGATCGCTGTGCGACCACAAGTGCATTGATGGCCATTTGTGTGCCGTCTCTCTCCTCCCTGCCAGGGATAAACCCCACCTGGTCAGGGTGGACCAGTCGTGGCATATGTTCCTTAAGCCGATCCGCCAGAACACGTGCCAGAAGCTTTATGTCACTGTTAAGGAGCGAGATGGGCCTATAATTGGCACATTCTGTTGGGTCCTTTCCAGGCTTGAGCAGAACCGTGATGTTCGCACCCAGCGTGTGAGGGTGAAAGGGTGTCCTCTCTTTAATGGAGTTAAGTGTGGCCAGCAAAGGGGAGAGTAACAGATCTTGAAATTCCTTATAGTATTCCACCGGGAGTCCATCAGGACCCGGGCTTTTCCCGTTCTTAGTAGATTTCAGAGCCGCAGATAATTCCTCGGTCGTGATCGGCAAATCTAATCGTTCAGCTTCCGCTACCCGAAGGCAGGTCCTCAAATTAGCATGCAAGTAGTCCCTAATGTCCCCCGCTGGAGGGGGTGTATCCGCAACATTATACAAAGAGGTATAATATTGCCGAAAGGCTTCTGAGATCTCTTCCGGTCGCAGGGCAGTATTACCCCCATAACCCGAATCTTAGGTATATACGCTCGTTGCCGTTGTTTGCGAAGCATCCGCGCCAGCAGTCTTCCCGGGCAGTTTTCATTCAGCGCAAAGAAGCATCTGGTACGTGCCGCCGCCTGTTTAAAGTGCGACGTGCCGCCAGTAAACTACTCTGCGTCTCCGCATCTGCATCTCCCCCTCTCCGTAATTCTAGGGCGTGGATTTCCTCCAGAAGCGTAAGACGCTGCCCGTCTCTGACTTTCTTCAGCGCAGTGCCCCTACTAATCAGGTCTCCCCGCACCACTGACTTATGGGCCTCCCAGACAACGGGTTGCGCCACCTCAGTAGGCAAGTTTTCTTCAAAGTATCGGGTCAAAACCTCCCGTACACCGGTCGAAACTCCCACGTCTGACAATAAAGACGTATTGAGTCGCCAGGTGCGCTCGCGCGGACGGTACAACGGGGACGCCATGCGTATTGAAATTGGTGCATGGTCCGACTAGGTTGTGGGGTGGATGCATGTATCCACCACAAGATCCAGATGAAACTGTTCGAGGAATACATAATCCAAGCGAGAAGAGACGTGGTGCACATTCGAATAAAACGTAAAGTCCCGTTCTCCCGGGTGAAATGCTCGCCAAGTATCCACAAGGCGCATCTCATGAAGCGAACGACGTAGCATCCGTAGTGCATGAGGTGGAATTGCCGATCTACCCGATGAGGTGTCTACCAGAGGGTGCAAGGCTGCATTCAAATCTCCAGCCATTATAAGAATGCCTTCCTGAAATTGCCTCAGTTTAGTCAAAACACGAGCAAGGCATGTTGATTGCGCCACATTGGCAATATAAATTGTGGCGAAAGTATAAACGACCTCTGCGATCGTTCCTTTGACGAAAAGGAATCTACCCTCACTATCCACACGTCTATCTTGAAAAACAAACGGGATATCATTTGCGAACAAGATAGCAACCCCCCGAGACTTCCCGCCCGTGTAGTTGCTAAAGTATCCTGTCGGGAATCTACGGTCCCTCAACAGTGGGGCCGAGCCCTCGCGGAAGTGGGTCTCCTGTAGCATAGCCACCGAGGCACGCGCCAGATACAGCTCCCTCAACAACCGAGATCTCTTCTCCGGTGCGTTAAGTCCCTTCACATTGTAAGATAAGAGAGTAATATCTCGCGGCTTAAAACCGGTGGAGTTTAAACCATCGATATCGATCAACGCTGGTAGTATGGTGGGCCCCTCCCACTATATGGCGTGGGTGCGTAAACAGACCGTGTATAGCAGCCAAACATACAACACTCAAATCGGGGTACCGAGACCAGTGAGGGGGTGGAGTGTAAATATTAGGCAAGGGAAGAAGGGGAAGACGGGAGGAGGGAGGGGAGGAGAACGGTAGAGAAAGGAAGAGGAGAGAAAAAAAAAAGGGGGGGTGGAGAGAAATAAATGAGGAGATGAGGAGGAGGTATAGGTTGTAGAAGAAGGACAGAGAGGTGAGAGTAGAGAGGTAAGAATCCCAGTAGGGGAAAAAGATCAAAGAACCAGATGGTTAACTTGGTAGGGACTCAACGCCACTGGGAGGAAGGGTCAGACCAGGTCTGAGGCAACACTCCAGGAGTATAGGCGTCCACCTACTGGGGGGAGGGAGCCGAGGCTATCCTCGGTCAAGTAGGATGGCAATAGTAATCAAGAGGAGGGAAAGATCCCGAAGAAAGGGAGAGAAAAGAGAGAGAAATGAGAAAATAGAGCAAGACAAAGAGTGCAGCAGGTGTACCCCACCGCGCAGTACACAAAACCCAGTGTCGAAGGCACCGACACACCTACAGGTCGCTGCTATATTTCGAGGACATCCCGTATCAAACATGTCTCGCGAGGACCTCAAGGGGTCAGACCCCCCAGCACATCTAGTATAAATGAGCAATAGCGTAACACCGTGAATAACAGTTTTCAATGAAGAGAAAAAAGAGAAAAAACATTTTTGAGAATAAAATAAAATGAAATAAAATGGGGACACTAGTCCGTGAGGGGCGAAGTACAATCCCATTCCCTCCCCAACCCAACTAATCGGGTAGATCCCAGCTATCCTGCCAACAACATGGCACTGTAAACATAAACACAAACGAATCTGCAGTTACAATCTCTAAACCTTCTAATCGGAACTCCCCTCTCCCCCCCGAACATCCAGGAAACATATTGAAAGAAGGGTATACCCTTGTCCCCTTGCCGCCCATCGACATAGAAAAGCAGTCCCAGTTACAAGTCGATAAGGTTCCCAACTCCCCCGTTCGCACCATACCCCCCGCCCGTACCCGTCTTCCGTCTCCGCGACCACCCCCAACCCTCCACCCCCCGATCGATCGTACCCACCCCCCGACCCACAACCAAAGCAGTCCCAACAAAAACAGGTGAGAGGAGGTGCAAAAACATGTTCCAGCAGGAGTCCTCATAGAGCATCCCTTCCCAAACGGTAAGGTCCTAAGACCAGGCACCAGATCCCCTAACCCTCCCACCTCCCCGCCAACCCCCCACCCTCCCTCCCCCCAAAAAAAAGGGGGAAAAAATTATTATAGAGATCCGGCTCGCGTGAGCAAAAATCTAAATTGGCAGTCGAAGAAAGGGAGGGAAGAAGGGCCCCCCCCGTTGATGACTTGTCCATCCGCTGCATCACTAAAGGGCACAGTCATCCTCGCAATAAAAGATGGAGAAGAGGAAAAAGGGGGTTAATTCACCCAGGGACCTCCGGCGCTATTCCCTCTGCCTGCGACGGTGCGGAGCGCCTCCGGCTTCTGCTCCCAGATCTCCATCGTCCCCGGCGTTGCGGGCCGTCAGCGGTGCGAGTGAAAGAGCGCGGTTCCTCACGCAGTGTGACCCAGTCTGCGAGTTGAAGTGCTGGCAGGTCAAAGGTTGACAAGAACTCCGGAACATCTGTCAGGGATCGTATGGAAGCAGTCCCCTTTTCGTTCGAAGCCACCAGGGTGAACGGGAAGGACCAGCGATATGATACTGAGCGAGAAGATAACAGCGATGTCAGGGGGCGTAGCGCCCTGCGTGCTTGCAACGTGGATTGCGCCAAGTCTGGAAAGATCTCTAGTCGGTCGCCTCCTATCTCCCAAACACGTTCATGACCGCTTGTTTAAGTCGGAAATCAGCTACACGACATATCAAATCACGCGGCGGTGCAGCATCTACGGGTCGAGGTCGTAAGGCCCGGTGTGCGCGGTCGAAGCTCGATGGTGATACCGCCCGTTCATTTAGAACGTAATTAAAAATATGTGCCAGGCAGGAGTCCAAGTCAGTCACCGATTCTCTAACGCCCCGCACACGAATATTGTTACGGCGGGACCTGTTTTCCAGGTCATCCAGCCGGCGCCATACCTCTGTGATCACTGTATCCGTTCTGATATCCACAGCTTCTATATCTGGGCCAGGATGAGCAGCGACACGCACCGGGGTCGCCTCCAGTGCCGCCACCCTCTCTTCCAGTGCCCCCAAATCGACACGTACCGTGGCCAGGTCCTGGTTCAATGATTCCCTCACCGCATCCAGCAAGTCCTGGACATATTCGCGGGTCGGCAGGCCCGCAATGAGGTCCGTCACGCGGTCCGCCGTCGAGGTTTCGGCGCTCAATCTCAGCGTCTCGGGCCCACGTGGAGGCCGCGATTCCGGTGGCGGTGAGGTCGTGGGGTGGAGAAAACTGTCCAGGGGTCCCACTTGTGACTTTCTCGGGGTCCCAGCTGCGCTGGGGTCCTCGGGCGACTTCTTGTTGCGACCCATGGTGTTCAAAGGCTAGTGAAAACGGCTGAAAAGCGCGGTGGGGATACAGAGCAAGTCACTTAGGCGTCCATCTTAGTTGCCGTCCAGGCCACGCCCCCGGTGTGTGTGCTTTTATCAGTATCACCAATCAGATTTTATTTCAGTACCAAGAAAATACTTGGAATTTTTTAAGATGTGAAAAATAAAAATCTTTATGTTCAACATACAATCGTGATCATCGATTTTGTGCGAATTTTGCAAAGTTTTGTATCCCAAATTATTGAATTATGCCTTCATATCTTTTGAACCTGGGCTCCCAAAGCAATTATGAATATTCCCTTTGAACTCCCCAGTTACGTTAAAGCTTGAAGAGATGAACCCTGCTGCCTTGAGCTTCCTAGTTTGTCTTGGTGTTGCTAGAAGTATATGGTGACATCAGGGCTGGTGCATCCATTAGGCCAATTAGGCAGTTGGAGCCAAAAGAATATGCGTAAACAATGTGGTTAAACTCTTATGTGCTGCTGTGTATGTAGTCTAGGTGCCCAGATATATAGGTTTTTGTTAGTCGAAAGTAACCTATAAACAATACAGATATCCCTCAAAGAATGCAAAAGTGTCTGTGCAATAAACTCTATTATGGCCAAATGTTTATAGTGCTTATGTGCAAAACGGCAATAATTTTATTGGGTAGTTCCTGGTGTTGTTTCCTGTCAGTACAGACACTTGAGCAAAAAAACACGACAATAATAGGTATAGCGCAATATTGTCTTAAATCTATATGATATGCTTAAGTAATCTAATCACTCGCATCTTCTGAAGCCCCCAAAAACATAGCTCTCCTTAACACGCCTCCTCGTTAACTTCCGGGGTGACCTGGCCCACACTCCTTCTGTCCTCCTTGTTCCTCACCATGTAGGAATAGAGCATATAGGAGAGATAATAGTGAACAGTAATATTCCTGTAGGCTCTGTTGGTATCACTTATGACCCCTTTTAAATCGGTAGGGTCCGACCTGGGGAAAGTTCACACATTCTTTTTTTTTTTTTTTTTTAATTTTCACGCTGCTTTTTTTTTTTTTTTTTTTTAAATAAAGTTTTATTGGTTTTTATCAAACATACATAGTGAGATATTGAACATTCCATAGTATAGTTGCACATAGAATTAGGATGGTCATTTGTTGTTACAAATAGAGTTTTTAGGGTTGCGCTTAACAGAGGGGGGGGAGAGAGGGAGGAGGGGTGGTGGAAAGAGGACGAGGATAAAAAAAAAAAAAGGGGGGGTTCAGTAAATAACCAGCCTTGCATACGGTAGATATGAGTGACACAGTTTGTGGATTCACAGGTGTCGACATATAACGCTTCTATGAGTGTCAGGGGAATAACTCATCACTTGGGCTGTCTGCAATTTCCAGGTTTCACATTTTCCCGGTTCTTGTATATCCTATTTAGCCCACTCCTCCACCCGACTTCTCAGCAGTAGGTATGGCCACCGGAGTGTAGCCTCGCGATCTCGTGGCCCGAAAATCTAACCACCAATACCACGTGACGAAATATTTGTCATATTTATTGTCCATGGAGAGGAACATCTCCTCCACACCCTCGACCGCTTGTATCCATTCCCATACCGTTGGGGGTGTAGTCGAGCGCCATCTTCGAGGGATCAAAGATTTAGCAACATTGAACAATTGTATAGCTAAAGAGTTCCTATATGTGAGTGTCGGGATAGGGACCAAGTGAAAAAGTGCGACTTCAAGGGATGGACACAAGTTCAAGCCTGTGATTTCATTAACGATCGAGAATATAGATTCCCAGTATGAACGTATCAATGGGCATTCCCACCAGATGTGCACAAATGTGCCCGGTGATGCCTGACATCTCCAACAAGTCTTGTCAGCGGAGGGATAAATTTTATGCAGACGTGTAGGCGTCAGGTACCACCGCATAAGAAGTTTGTAGTGTGTCTGTTGGATGTGTAGGCTCCTAGAAGCATGTGCAGCAGTCTGAAAAATCAAGCCCCAATCCTCTTCGGAAATTTTGTTACCCATGTCTCTGTCCCATCTCCCTGCATATAAGGGAAGACCCGGTGTGGAAGCATCCAGCAAGGAGCCATACATTGTAGACAACATGTGTGGTAGTTGCGGATCTGTCACACAGAGCGTCTCAAATGGTGATTCATCCGTCCGTAACGTCAGCGGGGTCCCTAGCGACTGAATAAAGTGTGTGAGTTGGCGGTAACGGTAGTGGGTCAGAGGTGTGATTGTGTCAGGTCTCAGCAGACTCGTTATCGGGTGCGGTTCATTCTTTATGAGACACGTCGCTAAAGGGAGGTAAGGTCCGTCAAGGTCCAGTGGCAGGAAGTGATGTGACATTCCCTCCGGAAAGTTCGGATTGAATGTTACTGGTGTGAGTGGAGATGGATGTGTGGAGAGAGCAAGTGAAGTCCTCAATGTCCTCCACTTACGAAGTATCGGAGTCACTATCGGGTGAGGCGAGATCAGTACTTTAGCGATCGGTACAGTCTGCCAGGGAAGTGTGGTTATGGGGACTGACAGGGATCTCTGTGCTAGTGGAACCCATAATTTGTGCGGCGGGGACATGCTCCAGTCACTTAAGTTAAGAAAAAGTGCAGCCGTGTGATATAATTCTATGTGGGGCAAACCAAGACCACCCCTATTTCGGTGTCGTGTCATGTCGGCATATGAAACTCGGGGTCGGGTGTTATGCCAAATAAATTCAAGGAAGCGGGTTCGTAGCAAGGCAAAGAACTGGGGGGCAGTCCAATCGGTACTGTCTGAAAGATGTATAAAAGTCTGGGGAGAATGTTCATTTTCAGAATATTTATTCTACCGAGCCAGGAGACATGAGGAAGTTTCCAACCTCGCAGATCTTGTGTTATTGTCCGTAGCAACGGCTCATAATTCGTAGCATAAAGTTGGTTTAGATTACTAGGTAGTGAAACTCCTAAATAACGTATCGAGCCACGTGCCCATTTAAAGGGATAGGCTTTTTCTATGGCCCTCTTTTGGTGTGCATTGACTCCCACTCCCAGAACCTCACATTTAGAGAGGTTGATCTTAAAGTTGGACAGTTTTCCATACGTATGCAGTTCCGTCATAAGGTATTCTAGAGAGACTAAGGGTTTAGTTAGGGATAGAAGAATATCATCGGCGAATGCTGCTACTTTGTATTGGTGTAGGGGTAAAGAATGGCCATAAATGTGGGGATGGTCCCTGATTCTCTGCAGGAGAGGCTCTAATGTAAGGATAAATAACAAGGGTGACAACGGGCAGCCTTGTCGGGTGCCATTCCGTATATCTAGGTCAGGTGAGTAGGTGCCATTAACCCTTAAGGAGGCCTTCGGTGTACTATAAAGATTCCTTGTCCAGGTCAGCCATTTTGGTCCGAATCCCAAAAATGATAATGTATCCAAGAGAAAAGACCAGTCCACTCTATCAAAGGCCTTTTTGGCATCTATTGATAGGAAGACCGTCGGCATGTGGGAGGAGATTGCAAGGTGAATAAGGTTATGGCCCTGATCGTGTTGTCCCGTGCCTCACGAGTAGGGACGAATCCAGTTTGATCTGGGTGGATCAAGCTGGGTACGAAGGGGTTTAATCTTGTCGCCATCATTTTAGTCATAATTTTTATGTCAACGTTTAATAGCGAGATGGGCCTATAGTTAGTTACTGAGGTGTGATCCTTTTCTGGTTTGGGAATTAACGCTATGTGGGCACAGAGGGTGGCCTGTTCCAGGGAGGTAGTTCCATCCAGAGAATTGAGCATTGCAAGAAATCTAGGGCCCAGTAGGGAGCCAAATGTCTTGTAATATGCCACTGAGAACCCACCCGGACCTGGGCTTTTGCCCGCTTTCATTGTGCTCAGTGCTATTGAGAACTCCTCTGTCGTGAACGGTGCGTCCAGTGCTGATGCCGAGTCAGGGGGTAAAACGGAATGAAGGGAGTCTTTCAGGTAGGAGCGGATATCCCTCTCCAGGGGTGGGGATTCTCTTAATTGGTAAAGTGAAGTAAAATATTTATGAAATGCCTCAGAGATGTCTTTAGTGAGGTGATGTTCCCTGCTGTCCCTGTCTCTTATTTTAGGGATGTAAGTAGCTTGGCGACGTTGCTTTAGGGCGTTTGCTAAAAGTCGGCCACATTTGTTGCCTTGAGTGTAATATGTTTGTTTAGTTAGCAGCATTGATTTAAAGGCTTGGTGGGATAGTAAGGAGTTTAGATGTGCTCTTTGTTCTGTTAGGTCTTTGAAAATGTCGAGGGATTGAACCGATTTGTGTGCAGTCTCCAAGTCATGTATGCGTTGAAGGACTGTGTCTAGGGTCTTCCTATGTTCCCTTTTGCGTTGTGCACCAATCTGGATAAGATGTCCTCTTATGACACATTTATGCGCCTCCCATAAGGTCGGTAAGGGCATGTCTGGAGTGGAGTTTTCTTCAAAAAACTGTGCGAGTGTGTCCTGCAGGTTCTGTCGAATCACCACATCCCGGAGTAGCGATTCATTCAAGCGCCACGTGCGGTGTGGAGGTGGAATGGATTGAATATCCACCCACATCACCACTGGGGCATGGTCCAACCAGGTAATCGGGGCTATTTTAACTTTTGTCAGGTAGTGTAGTTAGTTGGTGGTGTGGGATTAAAAATGTGTCCAGTCTGGAGTATGAGTGAGCTACTGCTGAGTAGAAAGTGTAGTCTCTTACTGTAGGATTTAGGGCTCTCCATCCATCCACTAATTGGTGCTTATGGAGAAGGTGTAAAAATCTGCCTCGCAACGAGTCGTCCACAGAAGGGGTCGGGTAGACCCCCTCTCTGGAGGAGTCGAGAGAAACGTTAAAGTCTCCTCCACATATTAAAAGTCCTTCCCTGAATTTATCCAGTTTAGACAGAATAGATCGAAGTTCAGCGCATTGACCTCTATTTGGTAGGTATATATTAGCTAGAGTGATCTTCTGGTTACCCAGTGTGCCTTTAACGAATAAAAATCTACCATTAGCGTCTTGTTGTTGATGTATTACAGTAAAGGGTATGTGACGAGCAAGTAGTATCGCTACACCGCGTGCTTTAGATGCATCGTAAATACTGTAAAAGCTTTGTGAGTAAAAGCGGGAGCTCAGTGAAGGAGCGGCATCTGCCCTGAAGTGTGTCTCCTGCAAGAAGACTATATCCCCACCCTGTCTATGGAGATCAGTGAGAGCTTTGCGTCGTTTCTGGGGTATGTTTAAGCCGCGTACATTCAGTGAAATAAACCGTATTTTGGTCATAATACAAGTAACAGCAATTAATGGGTACTAAACTAATTCAAACAAAACGTGAAAAATAGCAACGTGGGACAGGAGAACCTTCTAAGAATAATAGTAATCTGTCACAGCAATCTGTCCGCAGAGATAATACAATAATGTTTTAAGTAAGTAACAAAAACACTTATATGGATGGTTATGATATGAAACCGTTGGTCGGTGTAAAACCGGCGATAGAACCACCGATCGTCCTGGTTTTAAGGTTTGCTTCCCAACCAACTCGTCAGTGGGAGCAAAAAGTCACCGCGACTTGGGGGGGGGGGTGAAAGTCAATTGATTGAGACCAAAAAGTGGTCAAAAGGTTAAGTCGTCAAAGGTAAAAGGTGTAAAGGAGAAAGAGATGGCACGGAATAGGAAGTAAAAATATTGTTAGATCCAGTGGGGGAGAGCCTTTGAGGTAGGTGGCTATGTATATGTGTGTGTTAAAGTCCTGCCATAAATCGTCCTGAGGAGAGAAGACGATACTTGGAGGAGGGGGTATCAATGAAGAGGTGAAGTACTCTTACGCTCCGGAGGACCTGTGTAACATCAGGCCCAAAACTAGAACTTGACCCTCTTGATCCTTGCTCCATAGTGCCCTCGGAGTGAGGTCCTATGACGGATGGGTCTAAAGTATGCCAGGGCACAAATTATGGATTTGAGTGAAGAAGTCTTCGTTTTGATGCGTTTTCTGTGGGGGAGCAATTCTGATGTGAAACAAGGGTGAGTTTAGTTTGGGGGTTGCGTTGTGGGTGTAGATATTTGTGCTCTTGGCACTCCGCGCCCCCTTTTTGATGGTGTCTGCCATCGCGGGCATTGAGGTTGAGTTGGGGGTGGTGCCATGTCTAAAGAGGCGCCGCCATACCAGTCCAGTATAGCCTTGTCCTCCATAGCAAGTGCTTTCAGAAGAGGGGGTAGGTCAGCAGCACACCCGATGGTATAATGTACTCCCTCCACGCTCACTAGTAAAGCAAACGGGTATCCCCAACGGTACCTGATCTGCCGCTCCCGGAGTGCCTCTGTTACCGGTTTCAGTAGTCTCCTTGCTTGAAGTGTGGTCCAGGACAGATCTGGGTATAGCTGTAGGATGTTACCATGGGGGTCCTTAAGCTCTCGTCTGCGTGCTGCTTGCAGGATTTCTTCCTTTTGCCTATGATAATGTAAGCGGCAGATGACGTCCCGGGGCATAGTATTCTGGGTTCCCTTCGGCTTCAAAGCACGGTGAGCTCTGTCAAAGTGTACTGGAGCATCTGGGGGTTTCCCCATTATTTTATTAAAAATGATCCTCAGTATCTCCATAAGATGTTCGCCTCCTTCCGGTGGTTCAGGGAGGCCTCTGAGTCTCAAATTATTACGTCTTCCCCTATTGTCCTGATCATCCAGAGCCCTATGTATACGTTGTATATAGGTATTATGTGCTTCCAAACCCGATTCCAAACGGGTCATACGATCTTCCATCACGTCGCGGTCCTCCTCCAACTGTAGCACTCTAGACCCCACCTGATGTATATCGGCATCCAACTCCTCTATGCGCGCGGAGAACGAAGCTTCCAGTTTCCCCAGCATTCTTTCCAAATCACCTTTAGTGGGTAGGTTGCGGAGGATGTCTCTAACTGATTCCTCCGGGTCATCATGCGGTTCCACACTACTGGTGGGGGAGGATTCCTGGGACACACCCATAAGCAGTGCCATCTTAGGGCCTCGTGGAGTGCCTCCAGCTGCTGGTTTCTCCGCGAAATAATGAGCAATACCTTCGGGTTTCGCCGTTCCTTGTGGATCTTTCAGTCTTTGAGCTGATTGAGCGCGCTTCTTGTGGGTCATGATGTCTTCCAGTCGGATTTCCCCTTATTGAGCTCATCTGTGCCAGGACTCTGTTATGCGGCGATCTATTCCATCAGCCGGTAGGCCCACATTAAATCTTGAAAAAATCTAAAGGTTGCAGGTACATCACCGTAGGCAATCAAGAAAAATTTAAAGACAAAGTACGCCGTGAAAAATTTATGAGTCACTGAAAAAATTAAGTTATAAAAATTCGGAGGAGGTAGAGAGCCAAGGGCAGTCCAAAAATGTAATTTAAAAAATTCGAAGTCCCAAAAAAGGGCAAAAGACCGTGATCCCACGAGGGATCACCAGAAAAATTGTCGTAACTAACGAATAATTAGGCTGCAGCCATTATAAATTGAGCTTCCGATCTGTCTCGAAAAATTAAAGTAGTGGACACAACAAGAGCCACCAGAAAAATTCAGGTTCGGAGGTGACAAGTATAGTCCAATTGCTACAGGGTTCACTGCAGTGGATTGTATGCAGAACAGGAGGATCTGCGGCCTCTACAAGGACCCCGATCTTCTTCAGCAGTTGGGCATCTGGGATTCTGAGGGGGGGAAGGAGAGAAAAAAAAAAAGGGGGTGGGTTCTGCGCGGCGGGTGACTCACCGATCCTCCGTCTGTATCTCAGGCCGCCTGAGTATGATTCCGGCCAGTTGTTGGGGTGTTAGCAGGTTGAGAGTCAGAGGGTCCCTACATAAGGATGGTGTCACGTTCCGCCCACGCGCCCGCCGCTGCCTCCACCGGAGAAATTTGGGAGCACCCGCCGAAGCCCAGGCAGCCACAGTGGTACGCGGATTACGTCTACCCTCCTCCCGTAGCCAGGGGGGGGGGTCAGGTACTGCGGCACTCGTCCCTGCTCGGCCGTGTAAGGGACAATCCGCCTGTCTCCCAGGTGTGGGCCGCAAGATGGCCGCCGATCAGTTATAGTCCGGTCGGAGATGCGGGGTTCTACCCCGTCTCGTGTTTCCCCTGCCTCCAAAAATATGTGCTGTTGCCCGGGACGCTTGGCTTTCAAGCAGAGGAAGGCTTGCAAAGATTTGAGCTGTTAAACGGCCGTTTTCACCCGATTACCGGCTGTGCGGTGCTAAGCTCCTCAGAATGGCTGCCGCTCTCCTCGAGTTCTGGACACGCCCCCTTCACACATTCTTTTGGTTCTGGCCACCCATTCCATTGCTGGATCATTTGTATGTTTTTTTTTTATCCTATCCTGTAACACTTCCTACGACTTTATAAAATATTATATTTTTTAACAATGTGACAGTGAAAGTTAAGCTAGGTACAATATTTCTTCTTAACCCCTTCAATACCAATATTGAGAAAGATATCACGGGCTTCAAAGTCACCATCCGGTGCCCCGATAGAGATATCTCGATCTGTCGATTTGCAGCTCAAAAGCAAATGAAATTTGTTTGCTGCAAATGAATTTCGCTTCCACTGATATCTGAGAATGTTTTTTTGGAAAATCACTTGGTAGTGAAGGGGTTAAGTATCCAAAGGTTTGTATTTTCTCAACCTTTTTTTTTTTTGAAATTCAAAGTTTTTTATTAATGCAAAAAGACAGAGTAAAGTAAAACAACCCGCAAGGGTGAAACAGGAGAACAATAAGTAAAGTAGGCCAATAACAAAATGGACGGGGTATATATGGATATACGCCCGATAATATGGAAAAATACGACTCGGTCACCAGTCCCAAGGCCGTTGCCACCACCACGAGGATCGGACCATCAATACTTCCTACGACTTTAACTATATTGTCCGTGTATATTTATTTAGCTTTGGTCACCCATTGCACTACTGGGTCATTTGTTCGGATAAACTACGGTACCCCGCGTTTTCTATGACATAATTGCTCTCACCAATCCAGGTCTTCTGTGCTCTTGATTGTGTTTTATATTTTATGACATTTTCTGTAGTTTTTTTGGGGAATTACTGTATGAACGCATTCACTATGATACCAAACTTGACCATGTATAATTTCATGTAAAGGAACACACGCACGCATGCGCACACACACACACACACACGTACGTACATTCCTAAGCAATGGCATTGTCTATTTGTCACGTATGAAATGAGCAATACCATTTGCTGTTACTCGTTTTTTGTTTTTTTTTAAGTTCTTTATTTTAGAATTTTGGCATAGACAGTCAAACAAAACCTTGGTGAGAAGTGGCCACACAGGGCCATAGTAAGTAATCAATACAGTCATAGAACAATGTCAGAGACTCTTATGTCTGTTTAATCAACATCGTCCCCAGCCGGGGATCAACACCAGAAAAACATCAGGGGAGTCCTGAACAACAATTACGACATAAAGTAAAATAATAAAATAAATAAATAAAATAAAACTGTGGTCTCGTCAGTCGGCATCCCAGAGTGGGAATTCCAGGAAAGCAAGCAAGGTGCTGCAGGGCAGGAAAATAAGAGTCAGCATGGGTAAAAAACAAAAATGAGAATCCTAGGTCTGCAGCAGGGAAGAGAAAAATAAACAAGTGTCCGCAAAAAGGCATCTGACAAAAAAGGGAAGAAGGTGCAAAACTGAGAAGGACAGGAACCGAACACAAGGTGGGGTAGTCCATCTCAGCCTGTGTCTAGCCACCAGGCAGGGTGGGCATCTCCACCAGGCGCAGTAACCATACCATGGGCCTGCAGGCCTACCGGCGGGCAGCCTCCCGAAGCGCGGTGTCTCCATCACCACTGGCATCTCGGGGGGGGGGGGCACACGGCAGCCAGCACATCAAGCTTCACACCAGCCTCAGCCGGTGCCAGCGCGTCCCTGCCATATGGAACAAGTGCTGCTCCTGGAGGCGGAGGGTCCACCGACTGCCCAGCACACTGACCGCCACCATCACTGAATCACTCAATCTCTGGCCTTCAGACACTTCATAGCTTGGCTGGAAGAGAAGGCCTCCTCTGGAGCACCATCCCGGTGCGACTCTCATCAATGGTCACAGCAGTTACTTGGCCATCCGCAGGACCCGGGAGTGGGGTAGTCCCCTGGCTCTTCCTCCCGCAGGGCCCCCACACCCCGGCAGGACATCAACGCGGCCATCATTAGGCATCACACTCCTAGTAAGCGGGCTGTAACTCCTCCAATAGCAGCTGTAAGCAAGCATCCAGGCCCGTTATTGCGGCTGTCGTACCTCCGGGGGGGGGGGATTGTCCCACAGCCAGCCCTCATGCGCACCTTCCATCTCCAACATGCAGGCCTCCTGAACGGTCAGGTAACGTGGACCCATTGTTTACTCAGCCCGCAGCAGAGGCCCAGCCAGAGACGGATCACTCCAGGGAGACATAGGAACAGCAGGGTAGGCTCCCAGATTAGGAGATAGGCCCCAAAATCGCCACCGGGAAACCACTCCAGCCTAAATGTAGGAGCTGTAGCACCAGTCTCTGGTCCGGAGGGGGGGGGGACAGATCGGCTCTGGACAGTGCACCTGATTGCTGACCGCAGCTGGACCTCAAAGAGTGGCAAGAGTCGGTCGAAAGCCCCCAAAGAAGGGAGAATGCCTAAGCTTCGCCGAGACACATCTGCTCCAAGTTTATTTTATACATAGTAGTCAAATTATTCACAAAACACATTGAGGCAAAATACAATGAAAATAATCCTTCCCCCCCCCCCCAGTTTTAGTTAAATTTGTGTGTGTTCTCAGAAAATGGATCTATTTTTTTTTGTAACGAGCACCCCATAGAATATATAAGCACAAAGGTTTGGATGATAAAATGTGTAAACAAAGTTTTATATCAAGGTAGGAGGCTTCATATTTTGCATTCTCTTTTCTTTACTGAACCTCCAGCAGCAAAGATAATGCATAACATGAGGAAAAAGAAACAACCAATCAGAACATAGCATATCCCATATTACAGCGAGGAGCCCCTCCCAAGTCCTCTTTTCTTTGCTGCTGACCTCCAGGTGAGTCGTTTCCCAACTCCCCTCCTGGCTTTGGTCAGTTTATCCTGTCAGGACTCTAGTTTCTGATCGTTTTTATGACACCCCTTTGCTAGTATTGCATGTGTGTACATTTATTTTTTGTTTGTTTGGGCTGGCGGCTGGGCGGTTTTGGTTCTAAACCTGCAATCTCTTTCTCCACAGCTCACTGAGCGTTTTTTCGCTGTGGTGATTGGGAGCCTTTTTTCTACATTGTTCCACTGTTCCCAGTATTTTTTTTTGTATTTAATTTTTTTTTATTTTCTAAATAAGTCCGCTTACAGATACATATCAAAGTGAAGGTCACTCAAACCTGTCATCATAGGTACAGTGTAAGGAAAATCATAAACGTCCCCAGATAGGGGGGTCTCAGCGGAACATAGCAATCAAAGGGGAAGTGGAGAAAAATAATAAACGTCCCCAAATAGGGGGGTCTCAGTGAAACATAGCAATCAAAGGGGAAGGGGAGAAAAATAATAAACGTCCCCAAATAGGGGGTTCTCAGCGGAACATAGCAATCAAAGGGGAAGTGGAGAAAAATAATAAACGTCCCCAAATAGGGGGTTCTCAGCGGAACATAGCAATCAAAGGGGAAGTGGAGAAAAATAATAAACGTCCCCAAATAGGGGGGTCTCAGTGAAACATAGCAATCAAAGGGGAAGGGGAGAAAAATAATAAACGTCCCCAGATAGGGGGGTCTCAGCGGAACATAGCAATCAAAGGGGGAAGGGGAGAAAAATAATAAACGTCCCCAGATAGGGAGGTCTCAGTGAAACATAGCAATCAAAGGGGGGAAGGGCAGGGGTGGGAGGTGGAGAACAACTTTCAGTCTTCAGCAAAAAACGTCAAAAAAGATCTGTAACAATCAGGAAAAGTCCAGAGAACTCGAACATTAAGCAGAAAAATGCGGTGGAAGGGGAATGATAGTCCTCAATCCGGTTGCAACTCCAGCTGATCCGGCGACCGTCCCGCTGCCACAAGATCAGTCCAGGCCATCGAGGGATCGGTGATCGTGTAGGATAAGTTGGCATGCGTCACAACCAGTGAGCCCGCCAAGCCCCATCTGTAGCGAATCCCTTTGCGACGAAGGGTAGTTGTCACGTCCCGAAATCGTCGGCGAGCCAGTAGCTTCACTTTAAAGGCAACATCTCGGAACGCCACTACCACATCTCCAGGCATCCCCGTGGGGGTCGCCGCTGGTCGTCGTACCCGGAATATCGACCCAACCACGCCAGGAGTATCCGGAGGGAGTCCAGAAACCTGCAGGGCCATGCGGGCAACATAAGGCGACAACTCTGCTGTCGAGACCGAAGCTGGGATTCCTCTGACCCTGATATTATGGCGACGATGTCGTATTTCTAGTATCTCAACGGAGCGGGTCAGGACCTCAACCTGGGAGCTAAGGGCTGCAACTCGTTCGGTCAGGTGAGTTTGCTCCGTCTGTACTTCAATGGTCTTCGCCTGTACCTCCGTCACCTGCGCACGCACCACGTCAACCTCTGCTCGGACCGCTGCCACTTCAGGTCTCCATATCTCCCACAGGTCAGGTGCAAGACAGGTTCAACACTATGGGCAAATTTTGCCCAATCATGGGCTCACAGAGCTAAATCCCGCAGCACACTATATAAGGTTTCCACACAGCGCTTATGCACCCGTTTGAGAGGAGATTTCATAGGAGACTGTTGTTGTGTTAGTGTGTTCTTACTGCCAGTTTGCCACCAGCTACTGGGGGGGTCTCATTTCTACCAAATATCTGGGAATTGTTGTAATCTTTGTGCTCAGTCCCAGCACTATATTGGGTGCTCAGTAATTTCAGCAAAATATTTGGGAATTGAGGTAATCTGTGTCTTGTCACTGCCAGCAAGTATTTTGGGGGTCACTAATTTCTACAAAATATTTGTGAATTGAGGTGATCTGTGTCTTGTGACTCACTGCCAGTACCACGTAGTATTTTGGGGTCACTAATTTCTACAAAATATTTGGCAATTGAGGTGATCTGTGTCTTGTCACACAGCCAGTGCCACGCAGTATTTTGGGGTCACTAATGTCTACAAAATATTTGGGAATTGTTATAATCCGTGTGTTCTCACTGGCTGTCACCCATCAGGGGGTCTCACTGATTTATAGGAGGTCTCTGAGACTTGTAATCTGTGTCTTCTCACTGCCACCCATCAGGGGGTCCCACATACTTCTAGCAGATTTATGCGAATTGTAATTTGTGTCTTCTCACTGCCACCCATCTGGGGGTCACACTGATTTATAGGAGGTTTGAGACTTGTAATCTGTCTTCTCACTGCCACCCATCAGGGGGTCTCACTGATTTATAGGAGGTTTCTGGGAATTGTAATCTGTGTCTTGTCACTGGCTGCCAGCTATCGGGGTGTCTCACTGTGTTATACCAGAGTTCTGTAAATCTTTATACCAGAGTTGAATCAGAGTTCTGTATATATTTAATCTATATATCACTCACCATGTCAGAAAGACCAAAAAGGACAGGCAGACGCACCCAGACTTTGCGACGAAGGGTAGTTGTCACGTCCCGAAATCGTCGGCGAGCCAGTAGGGTCTGGAACGGGAGGTCATGATACAGTGCCAGCGTAGAGCCCTCAAAATGCACGGGGTCTCGTGCGCCAGGAGTATTCATAAGCTTCACTTTAAAGGCAACATCTCGGAACGCCACTACCACATCTCCAGGCGTCCCCGTGGGGGTCGCCGCTGGTCGTCGTACCCGGAATATCGACCCAACCACGCCAGGAGTATCCGGAGGGAGTCCAGAAACCTGCAGGGCCATGCGGGCAACATAAGGCGACAACTCTGCTGTCGAGACCGAAGCTGGGATTCCTCTGACCCTGATATTATGGCGACGATGTCGTATTTCTAGTATCTCAACGGAGCGGGTCAGGACCTCAACCTGGGAGCTAAGGGCTGCAACTCGTTCGGTCAGGTGAGTTTGCTCCGTCTGTACTTCAATGGTCTTCGCCTGTACCTCCGTCACCTGCGCACGCACCACGTCAACCTCTGCTCGGACCGCTGCCACTTCAGGTCTCCATATCTCCCGTATTTCCCGCAGCTCATCCAGGATCTTACGAAAGTCGCCTTTCGTGGAGGGGAGGTGTTCATCTTCTTCTCGGATCCGTGTCCCAACAGAGACCGTGCATGGGTCGACAGTCCCAACTCCTTCCACTAGCGTTCGGGGCTCCCGTCTCCAACCTGGCTGTCGGTCTGAGGCTAGGCTATTATCAGCGGAGAGCCGGCGCTCCTCAGCCGAATCCCCGTCTGATATTTCCGGCGCGGCCAGTGAGGCTCCCAAGGGTGCTGTCAGCGCTACTTTGCGCTTTTTCTGCGCTCGTTTTTTCGCAGCTGCGGAGAGGGGTCGCTTGTCTAGTGCCTGGGACTCCGGTGTGATCCATGTCATCCCAACAGTACCCCCACGAGGCCAGGAGGAGCCGTCATCGTCCCCAGATGAATCATAACCAGGAGGGAGAGAGAGGGAGAGTGCCGCACGCCGGGAAGCAGACCCACCCGGCATAGAGTCCCGGATGTCCCGCTGGCGTGATCCTCACTTCTGTGTCCGGCTGCTAGGCATGGCTGGGTATGGGCTGGCTCAGAGATGTAAGGCCCCAGCAAAACAGTCACAGGCCGCACGCAGGCTTCTAAAATGGCCGCCGCCGCAAGGCCCAAACCACTCCGGGACCCAAACTCCGTCGTGTAACTCGCGGATCGAGGTCAAGTAAGGAGCACAAGGCCTCCAAAGTCTGTGTGAGCCAACCGGGTGATCGGCCAGCCGAGCGGGCGGGTCTGTTCCCAGTATTTTACTCTTGGTAATTGCGCCCTCAAGGTTTTTGGCCTGTCTGCCTGCCTCGGCACCACCCGCTCCCAGGGGAGGGAGGCAGGCGGCATTTGCAATGGCTGCTATCATATGGCAGGAAGTGTCGCAATGAGGCACGTCATAGCTGCCATTTTGTGTGACAACTCCCTCGCACTATGCAGCTAGACCCCGATATGGACGCTGCCTCCATGCTGCCAACAGGTGACCCCTACGGCTCCAAATTACTCCCCTCTGTTCCACTCTCCCCACCTCTCTTCAGTGCCAGTGCACCACTCTGCCTGTGGGGGAGCCCCGCTTCATTTATAAACAGTCCCGCTCTGTTTCCTGGGGTGACCTCCCTGATTCACAGGTGACCCCTGTGCACAGCTGTTTTTGACCCCTACCTCACGGATGACCCCCGTGAGCAGCTATATATAAAATTCATGTAAACAAGAAAACAACACAGCGCTTCAAAAGACCAAAGTCCAAAATGAAGAAAGTGAAATAAACACTCAATATGTCCATAGGCCAAAGACGTTGTCTTTTGAGGGTGGATCTTCTCAGAGTAATGTCGATGGAGTATGTACTGTAGGGAGAAAGCACAAACACAGAGGACCAAAATTGCGCAGTAGGACAGTACCCAAAGTGAGAGTATTATATATCAATAATCAACTCACATTTTGTGGAGCCTACAACCGGCTCCCAGGAAAAGGCGAGCAGGGACTTTATGTTAGGTGCCCATAAAACCTTCACACGGCTTCTTTCAGGATTCACCAATGTGAGGGTAACGTTGTTGAGCCTCTATTGGCTCCGTCACAATACGCTTAGGGAATCATAAGGTATTCCCCAGACCTTCTTTGCAGGAGTTAAAAAGGCAGACAGCAAAAAAAAAATTTTTTTTTTTTTTAAAAATTAAAAACATTTATTCATTTTAAAATAGATAGATCATATCTACCAAACCAAAGACCAGGACGCGTTTCGCCTACAAAGGCTTCCTCAGCTGGTTATCACATAACCAGCTGAGGAAGCCTTTGTAGGCGAAACGCGTCCTGGTCTTTGGTTTGGTAGATATGATCTATCTATTTTAAAATGAATAAATGTTTTTAATTTTTAAAAAAAAAAAAAAAAAAAAATTTTTTTTTTGCTGTCTGCCTTTTTAACTCCTGCAAAGAAGGTCTGGGGAATACCTTATGATTCCCTAAGCGTATTGTGACGGAGCCAATAGAGGCTCAACAACGTTACCCTCACATTGGTGAATCCTGAAAGAAGCCGTGTGAAGTTTTATGGGCACCTAACATAAAGTCCCTGCTCGCCTTATTCCTGGGAGCCGGTTGTAGGCTCCACAAAATGTGAGTTGATTATTGATATATAATACTCTCACTTTGGGTACTGTCCTACTGCGCAATTTTGGTCCTCTGTGTTTGTGCTTTCTCCCTACAGTACATACTCCATCGACATTACTCTGAGAAGATCCACCCTCAAAAGACAACGTCTTTGGCCTATGGACATATTGAGTGTTTATTTCACTTTCTTCATTTTGGACTTTGGTCTTTTGAAGCGCTGTGTTGTTTTCTTGTTTACATAACTGCCATTTGGGTATTTAGAGAAACCCCCCATACAACATTCAGCGAGTGGGATAGACACCATTCCGGTGGGCGCTGCACCCCTCTTTTTCCTTTCATATATAAAATTCATGCCTTAACTTCACTGAGGTGGGAGGTATTTGCGAGGAATCCATGGCAGAGGCTGAAATCAGGATCACCCGAGGGTTAATATATATATATATATAATATCCACGAATGGAGCTGCACACGTGTAAATAAAATAACAAATTTATTAAATCTTATAAAACTGACCGTTTCGGCTCATGTGAGAGCCATTCTCAAGGTTACATACATAATGAAAACATACCACTTAAATGTAAGACAGAGAATGAACTCACCAATCAGATTGAAATGCCAGCCCTCCTGCATGTGCATCCAATATAATTAAATATGCAAATCACATAAGCATCGCTGCATGTGACCCATCACACGTCCAAGAAAAAAAGTTACCACAGTGATGACATAAACACAAGCATGAATCTATAGCACGGACATTTAAAAACAATCATGGAGGAATCAAAAAACAAACTGTTCAAAAACACGAAAGTTCTTAGGAGGGAAAAGAAAAAAAATATAATAAATAAATAAAGAAAATTAGTGCCCCCATTCAGGGTACCCCAAAATGTAACTCAAAAATATAATAAAAAATTCGAATAATAAACACATAATAAAAAATCCTCAAAGAACCTGAAAACAAGAAAAATAGAAGAAAACACGAGCGACCAAGAATTACTTTTGCAAGAGAGATTGCATATTACCAAATCAATATACATGTATTTACTTAGATTATCTATCAGCCAAATAGCAAGTGTATGAATTATATTCGTACAGTCCACGTGGAGTGAGAGTATCCAATTTATGGATCCAAAAAGATTCACGCTGCAATAAAAGCTGAGTTCTATTCCCACCACGGCGAAGTGGTGGGACATGATCAATGCCTATAAATCTAAGAGAGGGTAAGCGATGTTGACAAGATAAAAAATGTTTCGCCACTGGCTTGTCGGTGTGATTGTCTCTGTAGGCGGTATTTATAGCTGAGCGATGGCCACGAATGCGATCACGCAATGTGAGATCAGTTTTTCCAACATATCCCAAACCACAGGGGCATGTGATAAGGTATATAACAAATTGAGTTTGACAAGTAATCCGATATTTGATGTTAAATCTACGTCCCGAATATGGATGGACGAAGGATGTTCCGGCTTGCATGTGGCTGCAGGTAACGCAACCTAAGCATTTAAAGCACCCCACTTTAATTATACTAGAGTTTGGCGTATATGAATTGTACGGATCCGTTTTGACCAAAAGATCACGAAGATTGGAAGTCCTTTTAAAACTAATCATAGGAGGTTGTTTGAATTGATGCGGAAGCGTAGTGTCAAACTTAAACAAAGGCCAGTGTTTCCTAAGATTATGAGCTACCAAATCGCCTTGGCTACTATAAGTAACCGGTAGAAACAGTCGCTGGTTCTTTAGCATGCTCAAAACGATCCTGAGCTTTAATCAATGCTCTATCTAACGGAGTTCGAGTATATCCCCTTTCAATGAATCTATTATACATCTCCTGGATCTGCTCTGAACGAAAAGTGCTGTTGCTGTTGTAACGAAGTACTCGCAGAAATTGGGAAATTGGCAAAGAGTTTTTCAAGTGAAACAGATGATGGCTATCTGCTTGCAATAGTGTATTTCTATCTGTTTCCTTGCGATAGAGTTTGTAGCCAAGAGAGTTGTTATTTCAAAACACCTCCACATCCGAGATCGAGTCACTGCTGGAGTTAGTTGTGACCTTGACAGGTGAATCCAAATTGTTAATAGATAGCGCCAAAGATAGGAACGAATCTTCATTGCCATCCCAAATCAAAAAAATATCATCAACAAACCTACAATAAAATAAAAGTTGCGATGTGAAAACATTTTAAAAGATTCTGTTGCTCAAAGGAATACATATAGGCATTGGCATATGATGGTGCCATAGGGGCCACCATCGCCATTCCAGAGATCTGTTTATAGAACCGGTTTTCGAATCTGAAATAGTTGTTCTCCAATGTGATAGTCAAAAGTTCCAGCAGAAACTCCAGCGGTGGTCCTTGGTATAATTCTGAATGCAATAACACTTGCTTGAAGCACTGTATCCCATGTTGATGCGGAATTATAGTATATAAATTTTTGACATCCATAGTGGCTAACAACCAAGGAGTTTCCGGAAGTTGTAATGTCTGGAGTTTATTCAAAAAATCTGGAGTATCCTTAATACAAGTTGGATTTATTTCGGAATCGGTCGCTAAATTCTTGCAGGTACCATATCCTAAAATTCCCATCATATATACCATTCCCAAAATTCATAAAAATTCTCAAATGCCTCCTGGCAGACCTATCGTATCAGCCAGAGGGGGGGTTCTTGAACCCCTTGGAAAATACATTGATTCACTTTCCAAATCTACCATTCAACGATTACCAACTTGTATTAAGGATACTCCAGATTTTTTGAATAAACTCCAGACATTACAACTTCCGGAAACTCCTTGGTTGTTAGCCACTATGGATGTCAAATTTATATACTATAATTCTGCATCAACATGGGATACAGTGCTTCAAGCAAGTGTTATTGCATTCAGAATTATACCAAGGACCACCGCTGGAGTTTCTGCTGGAACTTTTGACTATCACATTGGAGAACAACTATTTCAGATTCAAAAACCGAAAACTACTGCAAGCGCTAGCGGCGGTTCCACCGCCATCACCAGTCCAGGATCCCTGGAGAATTCTGGAGATTGAAGTTGGTCGACTCCTTTGTGGAATTGTCAATCGCTCTTGGAAGGGCCAATTTTCCTCAGCACAGAAGTGAAAGGGCCCATTAAAAATAAATAAATAAACGTAAATACCAGGATCCTTTTCCCATTTGTCAACGATGTGTAGCTCGACGACAACGAGCTGATTGACGAATTCCAGGCTGGCCGTTTGCATAACAAGACCAAACCGGATCCTGATTCCTCTCTGGCAGTGCGTGATGCGTGTGAGACCCACACTGTTGTCTATACGGGGGAGTCTGTAGTTCCCCGTCTTTGACTGTGGCCCGTCAGTTTCTACCGGCAGATGCCCCTACGGGGCTCTTGGATGCATGGGGGAGAGCCAGAACCACCATCCACCCACGATCCTCAGCATGGACCCAGCCTGACCATATAGCTGAATTTCTAATGTTTCTGGCTCCGCTGCCCCCTGGACCGCGCCAGACATTGAGCAGAATGTCCTTGTCCGATGGTCCCTGACAAGTTCTCTCTCACCCTGGAGTTTGCCAACATTTGATGACCTTCATGGGGAAGTAGGGCAGAGACTGTAGAAAGGGTCTGGAACAGTGCCTGCGTTCAGCTCAAGATAAAATTCTGTATATTTCTGGTCCTTTCTCGCTAATTTTTGTTTTGGCTTCGGAGGCTCTCACAAATGATGCACCTCTGGACCCTCACATGATGAGATGTGTACTGTGCCTATTAGGCAATATGGATGAGCTGTTTGGTTCGGAGTTCGCATCGAACATAGCCTGTTCGTATGTTCGCGAACTACGAACATTTCCGCTTGTTCGTCGCGTGTTCGCCCACAATGCACCACAACGGACCACAATGCACTTTTCCACTGGCCTGAAGCTTGTAATTGGCTACAGCCTTGCACCTGACCACAGGTCAGGTGCAAGACAGGTTCAACACTATGGGCAAATTTTGCCCAATCATGGGCTCACAGAGCTAAGTCCCGCAGCACACTATATAAGGTTTCCACACAGCGCTTATGCACACGTTTGAGAGGAGATTTCATAGGAGACTGTTGTTGTGTTAGTGTGTTCTTACTGCCAGTTTGCCACAAGCTACTGGGGGGGTCTGGGGGGGGGGTCTCATTTCTACCAAATATCTGGGAATTGTTGTAATCTTTGTGCTCAGTCCCAGCACTATTTTGGGTGCTCAGTAATTTCAGCAAAATATTTGGGAATTGAGGTAATCTGTGTCTTGTCACTGCCAGCAAGTATTTTGGGGGTCACTAATTTCTACAAAATATTTGTGAATTGAGGTGATCTGTGTCTTGTGACTCACTGCCAGTACCACGCAGTATTTTGGGGTCACTAATTTCTACAAAATATTTGGCAATTGAGGTGATCTGTGTCTTGTCACACAGCCAGTGCCACGCAGTATTTTGGGGTCACTAATTTCTACAAAATATTTGGGAATTGTTATAATCCGTGTGTTCTCACTGGCTGTCACCCATCAGGGGGTCTCACTGATTTATAGGAGGTCTCTGAGACTTGTAATCTGTGTCTTCTCACTGCCACCCATCTGGGGGTCACACTGATTTATAGGAGGTTTGAGACTTGTAATCTGTCTTCTCACTGCCACCCATCAGGGGGTCTCACTGATTTATAGGAGGTTTCTGGGAATTGTAATCTGTGTCTTGTCACTGGCTGCCAGCTATCGGGTGTCTCTCTGTGTTATACCAGAGTTCTGTAAATCTTTATACCAGAGGAGTTGAATCAGAGTTCTGTATATATTTAATCTATATATCACTCACCATGTCAGAAAGACTAAAAAGGACAGGCAGACGCTCCCAGACACAGATAAGAGGGCAAGCAGCCCCTGTGTCGGGAGGCTGTGCCGGTGGACGTGGTGCATCCTCTGCAGGGGCACGCTTGTCCTTTCTAACTGGTGCTGGCTGTCTTCTTAAGCAGCAGCAACATACAGAGGATTTGGTGGATTGGCTAACCAGGCCATCCTCATCCTCCGAGTCCTCTGCCAGCCAGGCTTGTAGTGCTTTACAGTCCACCTCAGCTGCCAAAGCATCTAATGCAGCCTCCATGTCCACAGCTACTCCTGCCGTAGCCTCGCTATCACACACGGAGGAGTCAGCTGAATTGTTTGACTACCATGACAGTGACATGCTGCTTGAAGATGTGCAGCAAGTACAGTGCTCTGATTCAATCTCTAAGGTTCAGGAAGGGAATATAATCAACCTAGAGGAAGGGGGTGCCAGTGATGACACACAAATAACTGGCACTCATGGTGCCCCAGCAGCTGCAGCACACTGCCAAGTTGGCTCCAGTGACGAGGAGATAGGGGGTGATGATGTCACTGACTCTACCTGGGTGCCTGATCGAACAGAGGAGTCAAGTGAGGAGGAGGCACAACAAACACAAGGCACAACATCCTCTATGACCAACCGTAGAACTAGCCAGTCCAAGGCATCAGATGTCAGAGCTGCTCCGGTGCAGAGTGCTGTTGTCTCAAAGAACACATGCAGGAACTCTGCTGTCTGGGAGTTCTTTAAGAAATGTGCAGCAGACCCCACCGTTGCTATTTGTAATCTATGTCAGATGAGGCTCAAGCGTGGGAAAGACACCGGACGCTTGGGTACCACGTGCTTGAGGCGACATATGACCTCCTGCCACACATCCCGTTGGCGCAAAGCTTTGTGTAGGTCCTCCTCCTCCTCCGTCTCTACCCCCACTGTATGACCTGCCAGGTCTTTGCCTACAACCTCCACTGACAGGGATGATGCTACAGTAATGGATGTACCAGCTCCTTCCTCACAATGTGACAGCATCCCATCAGCTGAAGATTTACGCAGTCAGATTACGTTGCCCCAGCTGCTGCAGCGTAAGAAAAAATATAGTCCCAACCATCCCCAAGCACAGCGTCTAAATGCCAGCTTAGCAAAATTACTCGCATTGCAGCTGCTGCCTTTCCAGCTGGTGGACTCTGCTCCCTTCTGTGAATTTGCTGAATGTGCTGTACTACAGTGCCAGGTTCCAAAACGCCATTACTTTTCACGGAAGGCCATTACTTTTCACGGAAGGCCATTCCAGCACGTGGAAGACAATGTTATGGAGTCATCGGGAAAGGCAGTCAGCAGCAAGGTGCATGTGACTTGACACGTGGTCCAGCAAGCATGGACAGGGTCGTTACATTTCCTTCACGGCACACTGGGTAACTCTGATTGCAGCTGGGAGGGATCCAAGACGGGGCTCTGTGCTGGAGCTTGTTCATCCACCACGCCTCCAGAAAGCTGCTTGTATGAGGTATGTCTGCTCCACCATCACCTTTCCCTCCTCCTCCTCCTTCTGTGTCTCTGGCGAAGTGGCAGTTAAACCGACGCCTGACAGGGGCTACGCAATGGCTCAAGCAAAAAGATGCCATACTGTGCTTGAGCTGGTTTGTTTAGAGGACAGAAATTCTGTCAGCTCTGCAGGGGCAGGTGCAGAGCTGGTTAACACCACGCCAGCTTCAGCTGGGAATGATCGTCTGTGATAATGGCAGCAACCTTCTCTCCGCCCTACGCAAGGGTAAATTGACGCATGTACCATGCCTAGCACACGTCCTAAATCTAGTGGTACAGCATTTCCTAACCAAGTACCCAGGGCTGGCAGACCTTCTCATCCAGGCCAGAAAAGTCTGCAGCCACTTCAGACGGTCATTCCCAGCAAGCGTTCGCCTGGCAGAAATTCAAAGAGAATTCCACTTTCCCACAAACCGTCTGATCTGTGACATGCCCACCAGGTGGAACTCGACATTAGCAATGCTGCAGCGTCTGCACAAGCAGCAGAGGGCCATCAATGAGTACCTGTGTGAGTATGGCACAAGGACAGGTTCAAGTCAGCTTGTTGCCCCCCCCGCAATGGCTGATGATCAAGGATGCATGCACTGTACTGTCACCATTTGAGGAGGCAACGAGGATGGTGAGCAGGTACAGTGCATGCATCAGTGACACAATTCCTTTAGTGTTCCTGCTGGAGCACACTCTGCGGGGAATTATAGATGTGGCTCTAGAGGCAGAGCAGCGGGTGGAAGAGGAGGCCTTCCCTAGCTCTCAAGGCCCCAGTCTTTCCGCAGACAGCATTCCAGCGGGTCCTCCTCAGATCAGACAGGAGGAGGATGAGGAGGAGGAATATTTAAGTAGTGGGGGCATTGAAGGTGGGGATTCCTCAAGGGAGGGTTTTGTGTGCCCAGAAACACAAGGGCTAGTGCGTGGCTGGGCGGAGGAAGTGCACGGTGGGGTCATCCTCCTCATTGAGCAGGAAGACTCGGAAGCTAATGCCACCTCCAACCTACGCTGCATGGGCTCCCTTATTATGCAAAGCCTGCTAAAGGACCCCAGGATTCGTGCTATCAAGGAGAGGGATCATTACTGGTTGGCAACCCTTCTTGATCCACGATACAAGGGTAAAGTTGCAGAGCTCATCCTGCCCGCACAGAGGGAGCACAGGATGAAAAAACTTGAGGACGCTCTAAAGCGACACTTGTGTAACACCTTTCCAGGCACTGTTAGGTTACCAAGTGATGACACAGGTGCTTCTGAGGCTGCGGATGATCAGAGGAATAGTGGTGAAGGCCAGGGCCGCTTGACTGATGCCTTTTTTAAATTTATTTTAGTCCACGATGCCCAGGGACGTCAAATGTAGGCACCCATTGCCAGCGTCTTCACCATATGGTGCAGGACTACCTAGGGGCAAGGGCAGACCTGGATACCTTTCCAGCAGATGATCCACTGGCTTACTGGATGTTGCGATTGGATCACTGGCCAGAACTTGGCCAATATGCTATGCAGCTACTAGGTTGCCCTTCATCTAGCGTGCTTTCTGAAAGGACGTTCAGTGCCGCTGGAGGTTTTGTCACAGACAAGAGACTGCGTCTGTCCACCGACTCTGTAGACCGGCTGACATTTATAAAAATGAATCAGTCCTGGATCAGCAGTTATCAATCCCCTGATGTTGACGTAACGGAATAGATCGGGGATGTCTTCTGCATTCACAAAACCTCCAGCACTGAACTCGTCCACAATACCACAAAAGGGTTACAGTGTGAATGCACTTGCTGCCATGAAAGGCACAATATTTGGCTGCACTGACGCCTGTGCCAGATTTATATCATTTAAATTTTTTGAACCGCTGGGTCCAACCCTGCACTCTTCCACAATATCACAAAAGGGTTACGGTGTGAAGGCACTTGCTGCCATGAAAGGCACAATATCTGGGTGCACTGATGCCTTTACCAGATTCATATATTTTTAATATAGGACTGCAAGGTCCACCCCTGCACTCTTCCACAATACTACAGAGGGGTTACTGTATGATGGTACTTGCTGGCCTGGCAGTCTGGCACCAAAAGCACAATATCTGGGTGCACTGACGCCCATTACTAGATTCATATCTTTTTAATATAGGACTGCAAGGTCCACCCCTGCACTCTTCCACAATACCACAGAGGGGTTACTGTAGGAATGCACTTGCTGGCCTGGCACCAAAAGCACAATATTTAGGTGCACTGCCACTGACGCCTGTATCAGATTCATATCCTCAGAGGGGTTACTGTGTGACGGCACTGTTGCCGACGCTAAAGGCCCAATTTTAAAGCACCTATTGTTACTTTCATCCAAAGCCTGCATAAGTTTCACAATAATTTAGCCAAAAAAATCACTAAACTTTTTCTGCGTATCTGCAAATGTCTCCTCTTTTCATACAGACTGCCGCCCCAAGCAGCTGTTTATGGATAGATTAAAAGGAAAATCATTTACAGTCATTTGAAATGTCATTTTTGAGTTTTTACATATTTCTATACATCCTAGAAATCCGCCACTTTACGGGCAGGTTATGGGGACCTCCTAGGCACGATATTTGAAGGAATTTTTCATTTTTATTTTCAACCCTTATTTCATGGAAAGCTCACTGTCCCTTTAAAAACGTATTTTTTTTAAACTTTTTGTCCTTGTTTCCTGTCCCCCAGGGCACTACCCAGATCCCCATACACCTTTTATGGCAAATATCTAGCATATATGCCCTCTTGGAGGGCACTCTAAAAATCGAATTTTGAGTCCCATTGACCTGCATTGAGTTCGAATCTGAACATTTGAAAAGTTCGAGTGCGAACCGAACTCGGATGTTCGGCTCATCACTATTAGGCAATGCTAATGCGGCTGTTTCGGTTGAACGCTGCAAGGCAGCTTTGTGTCGCTTATATTCTAAATTGGCAAATCTCTGTACTAGAGAGCTTGGAGCAGAGGCTAAATATCAGCTGTTTGGTGAAAGTTTCCTCTGTGATCAACAAACAGGTCAATATTTACGCTAACCTGCAGAAAGTCCAGACCTCAATGAAACGTGTTTTCCACTCTGATAGTTTTTTCCACCAGGGCTGGTGCCCCAAGGGGTTGAGTCGCAGTTTCTCCAGGTCTCTGCAGGATTGTTCCCTTCTACTTCACATGGACACAATATCGGCAGTGCAATACATCAACCGCCTAGGAGGTTCTCGGTCCAAACTACTGTCGGATTTCACGCTGTCCCTCTACAGGTACTGCCTTGAGGAATAACTCCATCCTTGCGGAATATTTCCCTGGCTCCACCAAATATGTTGCAGACTGGTTTTCAAGATATTGACGAGACAGCATCGACTGGAAACTGGACACATCTGTGGTTTGTCGCCTCAACACTCTGCGTGGTCCTTTCCACTTGGACCTCTTTGCCTCAATCACCAAACCCTGACATACTTCAGTTGGCTTCCAGACCTGCACTTGTTGGCGGTAGTGGCCTTCCTTCAGCCATGGCCGTCAACAGCTTACGCGTTTCCTCCTTTTCTGATGATTATGCGAACCCATCAATCTGTCCAGATTCGCCTCATACCTCAGGGGCCATCCCAGCCTTGATTTCCTCTGGCCCTCTAACACTCGTGCCATCATCCTCTACTACCACTGTGCTTCCCTACCATCCTTCTGGATCCCCAAGACAATTGCCATCCAATGGTTCTACAGGGCCATCTACAATCAGTGGTGTGGATGATTTCTGGAATTCCGTCTCATTGCTGGGATTATTGGAGGCGGCTAGAACCTTACTATGGGACTCCTTCTGCCGCCATTGGCCGGATAACAATTCCCTCTCCCTGTGCCAGCTATGTTTGCTTTCCTTCCGTTGCGTTATAGACTTGCGTGCATTCGATGCCCACGCAATCGCCTTTTCCCCGAAAGGAGTAGACTGTGTCTTCGGAGGTTGCTTACCCTTATTTCCCTGCTGCGCCCCTCTTGTGTGTTGCGCGCAGCATTAGAACTTACCTAGACTGCACCCGTTCTCTCCGTCACTCCCCCCAGGGTTGCTCTCTTACGGCCATTCTGGCGGCTGTGGACTGGTCCAGGGAAACTACCTTTAGAACCTTTTATTTTCGTCCTTGTTCACAAGCAGCGGTACCTTTTTAGTTCTGCTTCAAAAACACAAAATAAGAAGCCTCCTGCCTTGATATAAAATTGTGGATTATTTCAGCCTTGGTGTTTGAATAATTTTAATAAAGACAGGAGGCGACTATTTTTCCCACCCTTCTTGATCCCGTCTCCTTGGGTTCTTGCTGTTTTTCTATACTGTTACTTCAAAAAACGCACACGAACAATAACCATAAAATAAAAATTAACAAATTTTAACCACTTCAATGTTATGGACGCGCTCAGCGCGTCCAACCGCATGTAGCGTTCCATGCTGTGCACGCGCTGAGCGCGTCCTCTCTTTGGGGCCAGTGTTCGGCCGATCGCTGGCCCCCCCGGTGCGGGCTGACATCCTCGATGTCAACCCAGCACCCGGAACCGCCGCCGGAGTAATTAGGTGTCATCGCGGGGGCGCGATGACACCTAATTCAGGCGCCCCCCCCGCATGTGCGGAGGAGGCGCCTGAAAGGGAGGGGGGGGGAGGTCCTTCGGACCTCTCTCCCTCCCGATCGGCAGCGTGCAGGGGGTTAACCCAGGCACTGTTTGGAAGGGCACAGCCTGCCCTTCCAAAGGGTACCTGGCATTAACCCCATGGGGGCTGGATCACGAATCGGCGCTGAAAAGCGCCGGTTCGTGATCCTTTCCCGGCGCTGGCCGACATCTTGGATGTCGGCCAAGCCTCCGGGAACTCCCCCTGAGGACTGGCGTCATCGTGCATAGCACGATGACGCCAGTCCTGGAGTTAACCCCTAGCTGCCACCAATGGTGGAGATAGGGGGTTCCAATGAACACCCTATTTCCCGATCCATGGCAGCTAGGGGTTAAGGTTTGGTACTGTTGGATCGGCCAGAGCATGGCCGTTCCAACGATACCAAACACGACTGTGAAAAACGTTGTTTATTTTTTTTTTTAAAAGTTTTTTTTTTTTTGGTTTGTTAATGCAGCAATATTGTTCCCATTTCAATTATAATGTGAACAATGATGCTGCACTAACTATTTTTGTATGCGGTGCGTTTGTTAAAAATCAAGTAATTTTCCCCAAAAAAAAAATGTAACGAGACCCCATCTCTCATTTTTTTAACAAGCGCACCCCATACAAAATATAACCCCAATTGCTTGCATGTTAAAATGTGAAAAAAAAACACTTTACACGTTGTAAATTATTGAAAATTCATATTTTATTGCATTTTATGTTATAATATACAGACAGGTCATCACGTATACATATAATAATGACATATTATGAATCTGCCGAGTCTGACGGAAAGAACGATATATAATATGTCGGTGTCATATACTAAAATAAGCCTTCAAAACACGTTTAAACATAATGAGCAAAACCGGTAAAAATGACCTCAGCACAGAGGCGGGAAAAGCCTCAGCAGCGAAAGGGTTAATACTTTGGTCTTGTGTTTTTATGCCTAAACTCTAGGTGCTAGCGGTTGCACTGGCGCTGCAATTTTGCTAGGTCTGCTTTTACCTTGCAGGCTGACGCATAGTGCGCTACCAATAATCGATCCCAGCGAGCAACCTCTCCAGTAAGTGTCCTTGGGCAAGACGCCTAACGGTACATACTCGCCAGTCGCCACCCAGGACATGCTTGAAAACAAGAGAAATCTCAATGTAACCTTCCTGGTAAAATCCTTTGTCTCAATAAATAATGTCTGCTGGCCTCGCTTTGTCTTGGCCTCTGAGCCTGCTTGTGACTTTGAATTGCTTTCAGCACTCTATTTACCCTTCTAGTTTGACTCCCCTTCCCGAGTTTCCTTCCAGACTCCGCCGTTTCAAGCAGCCTGGATTTTCTTCATGTATATATAATAATGATATATTAGAAATCTGCTGAGTAAAAGGATATAGTATAATTTGTCTGGGTTTTACAATAAAACATGACTTCAACAGCGCGTTTAAACAGGATGAGCACAAAACGGTAAAAATGAGCTCCGCACACAGGGGTGAAATCATGGCTCCGCAGTGAAAGGGTTAAAATATTTGGGCAGTTTCAAGCTCTTAGCGTATTCCAATATCCCCCCCCCCCTTGCGAGGTGGTATTGCCTAGGACGTTTGCGCGTCACTTCCGGCGCAGGAGTCCTTTTTTGTGTGCTTTGCAGCCGCGCGAGCAGGAAGGCCAGAGCTGAGCTGCGACACGAAGAGAACCCGTACGCACAGAACAAAGATGGAGGACGTCATGGTGACCTGCGAGGACGATAGTATGGAAGAAGACGAGGAGGAGCAGGAGGTGCAAATTATAGCTATCAAGGATGAAGGAAAAAAGCAACCTGCGGCCACGAGATGCGCTCCTGCCTCGGCCAAGAAAAGCGGCGAGCCTGCGAGAGGAAAGCCGGAGCCTCCCCGAGCCGCCCCCACTCCACAACCTAAGGCTGATCCGGTGGATTCTGAAGATGAGATGGAAGAGGAGGCGGCGGCGGAGCAGCCCGGTCAGTTTCTGTGTAGCCTGGAAATCCCTCCCTACTTTATACGCTCCCCCCCCCCCCCCTCATATTCCTATATTGGGTTCCAGTTATGGCCTGCTGGATCCCCCCCCCCCCTTCCTACCAACAGAAGCCACGTGTTTTTACCTGACTATGTCAGCGGTTGGAAAAGGTTCTTGAATCCTCCCACCTCACCCGCCGTTTACTGAAAGTGGGTTTAATGGAGGTCAGGGGTCAGCAGCTTGGATTAACACGTGTTCTTGAATATTTCCTATGGTGCTTAACTGATTGTTGGGTTGGTAGAGCCTCATGGGAAATGTAGTTCCAAAGCATTTGGAGAGTCCAGTTTGCTGACTCCTGATGGAAGTGAAGGGTGTGCTGGATATTTTTAAAAATTGTCCTTGTGGTCTGAGAGCCCCCTTTTTTTTTTTTTAAATAAAAAAACGACTATTAAAGGAACATTCAAACCGCCCCCCCCCCCATTTTTGCCCTTAAATATCAGAACCGGTGCTGATGACAGTATCTGCCAAATTTTATAATTTTTGGGGGTTGTGGAGTGAAAATACTCACATTTGCTCCCGCAGCACTCTTTACCAATGCAGGTTCTGTAGTGCCTGCGCTGAATGTAGGATCAGAGCTGCATGCGTGGAGACCTTCCTTCCCCTGGGTTATATTGGGACACTTGCTATTGCTGGTGGTCCGAGAGCATGCTGACATCACTGGTGACCGGCAGTCGGGAAATTCAAAATCCTGGCTGCCTGATGTCTCGCATGTGGGCGGAAGGCACCATCACCCATTGATTTCTGTCGAACCAGCCAGGAGGAAGGGGGGGCACCCTACAAATCCTGTCCACTTTAGTGCAGAGTGTCCCTTTTAAAACTGAAGTAGTTTTGGCATAACACAGACTCTGGTATTTTTTTTTTTTTTTACGGTGGGCACAAGGGTTGTGGACCCATGTAAGGTTGACCGCCCCCCCCTTTTTTTCTTGGCATTTTATTTTTCGTCACCTACTTTTTTTTTCGGGACCTTTTTTGAGGTTTGCAAGTAGCATCATCTGGAGAGGTGGACTAAGTCACTCCAGTTAAGTTGGCACAGCACTAGGGGGGGGGCTCTTGAATTTTGTGCATGTGATACCTTTTGAGATATACGTGGACTGTATTTAATTTGTTCTTTTTTTTTTTTTTCCCGGTTCTTGGGTTTACTCTTTTTGAGGATTCTTAGGCCCATATGTGAAAGGCCTTGATACAAACCATGGACCTTGCTTTGGCCAATCTGATACTGTAATACCTTTTTTTTTTTTTTTTTCTAGTATATTGCACTCCAGATATTTTATAACACTTATGTTTTTATAAGCACGAATCTGGCAACTTCTGTATTTACTGTTACAAGCATTTATAAAGCGCTAAGTTCTGTAGTGCTGTACAAATGGGTGAGACAGAATAACAAGTATACATTTAAAACCCACAGAACGGTAGAGAGGACACTGCACAATAGCGTGCAATCTAAAAGGAGAGGGGTGACACACTAGGTAAGGGTAAATAGAGTATAATAGGGTGTATGTTGGTCCGGGTGGGAACATGGTGCAAGAAATTTACAGTAGGGGAATCCATGGAGCGATCAGATAAGCTTCTCTAACGTATTGTGTTGTCACATACTTCTTGAAGGACTGGAGACGTGGAGAGTCTAACGTTATGGGGGAGGGTGTTCCATAAAAATAGCTGCTCAGAAGTCTTGAAGGCGTGAGTTGGGAGTGCGTGTATGTGGAGCTGATGGCATCCGATCATTGGCAGAGTGAAGTGGTCAGGACGGGATATACCTGGTAAGGGAGGAGATGTAGACGGGAATGGTTATGGAGAGCCTTGTACAAGAGCACCAGTATTTTGAATTGGATTCTAAAGTAAATGGGGAGCCAGTGTAGAGACTGACAAAGGGGTGAGGAGCAAGAGATCTGTGATGTGAACGAGTCTAGCACAGGCATTCATAACAAACTGCAGAGGGAGAATCTGGGATCTCTTAAGGCTAGAGAGGAGGTTACAGTAGTTAAGACGGGAGATGGTAGGAGCTTGAATAAGCGGTTTAGCAGAGTCCTGATTTAAGACTGACCAGACGGAGGCATGCAATGTTTTTTTCAGTGGAAGTAGGAAGGTTTGGTTAGTGACTTTGCGAAGTGAAGGAGAGATCAAAGAGGACCCTGAGCAGTAGAAGTAATGGTGGCACCATTCACCTGATTGAAAATGGGTGCAGGAATGTTGGTTTTAGAGTGAGGAAAGACCTAGGAGTTCAGTTCTAGAGAGGTTAAGCTTTAGGAAATGGGAAGTCATCCAGTTGGAGACCGCTGACAGGCAGGCAATAACATGGTCCGACACAGGAGAGCGATCGGGAAGGAAAGGTAGATTTGGGTGTCGTCAACATAGAGCTGATATTGGAATCCATAGGAAGAGATGAGGTTGCCCAGGGTGGCAGTATAGATCGAGTAGGGAACTCAGAACAGAGCCTTGAGGTACCCCAAATGAGCGAGAAACCAGGGGTGAAGCTTTAGGAAACTGGGAGGTCATCCAGTCGGAGACCTGCTGTTACATGGTCCAACACTAGAGGAGAGAAAAGGTAGATTTCGTTGTCAAGCATAGAGATGATGATATTGGAAACCATAGGAAGAGATGAGGTTGCAAAGAAAGGCAGTATAGATTGAGAAGAGTTAGGAGACCCAGGATAGAGCCTTGAAGTACCTCAACTGAAAGAGGAACTGGGGGTGCAGATGCACCACCAAATGAGACCCTGAAGCAGCGGAGAGAGCAGAGTCACTGAGGCCAAGTAGATGCAGCGTGAGAAGCAGGAGAGGATGGTCAACAGTGTCAAATGCAGCAGAAGGGTCAAAAAGAATAAGCCGGGAGAAGTGACCTTTGGTTTTGGCAGCAACTAAATCATTACTGTCACTTGAGCATTCTTTTGCATTTTATCGGTCACTATAGTCATACATTTGCTCTTCTCTTTATCACATATCGCTTTTTATCACACACTTTTATTTGGATATGGCTGTTTTTTACAGTTTTAGCTACTTATCACGAGTGTGTATAGATCTATATATGCTTTTATGCATATGTACGTTCTGTCCAGATTTTAGTCACTATTCATCAGGCACATTTAAAGAGCACTTTTAAGCCTTTGCTCTTGTACATAGCTTTACTTTTAGACACGTGTCATATATAAGGTTTTGAGGTCGCAGTATATTTTTTGAATGAGGTGCCAAAACTGAACAGCTTAGTTCTGTTTTTCCTTACAGAAAGTCAGAGCTTCTTCTGTATTATACATGTGGTAGTGAAAGCTTTATAAAAACGTGTTGGCTAGTGTTATACCTCCTATTTAAACTCAGACAGTATTCCTGTTCTAACGTGGACACTATCACTGATCTGTCTTCTGGAGGTTAAACAGCAGTTCTGTCCGTTCGGCTCAGAATGGCGAGTGTTACTAAAATAGAGCAGATAATTTTCACCCTAAAATAAATGACCTTTCTAAATGCATATCTTTATGCTTTTTACATTTGGTCATTTTTAGAACCTTCTGCACAACCGTACACACACATAGTTTTTATGAATTCCAGAAGTCTTGTATGTGCTCGTGTATTTTGTCAGTATTTCTTGACATTGGTAGCATTCAGACTTGCATAGTCCCATTCTCCTTGTTACCTTTCAGAGAGCCTTGATTTGCAGAGTCTCCTTTGGGTCAGGTTTGCAGCCTGTCGTTTCAGTACCTCTTGGCAGGACATAGTCCTCAAAAATGGGCAAAACTGACAATGTCTGCAGGGATAACTAAAGCAAAAATGCATTTTTCCCTAAACCCCATGTCTCATACCCTACTTTGCAGCTGTTTTTTTTTTTTTTTTGTTGTTTTGTGGAGGGGGTATGTCATCCGATTTATACACAGCAGTGTCTGTTGATTTTTCTCTTTTCCAAGCTGAACATCTACATTTGGGTTGTTTTTTTATTTTATTTGGGATAATGTTACAGGCAACTTTAAGGATCCAAAATGGCTTTTTTTTTTAATTCCGGTCTGTGTGAATTTCTATAAATTGCATTTTGTACCATACCCACTTTTGTTTGCAGATCAGTGTTCAAAGAGGCAGAACCAAGCCACGAAGAAGCTACCAGCAGACGAAAAACGAGGGCGTGCATATCACGAAATTAATGAAGAGGCGTTTTTCGATCGGTTAGGTTCTTTTAAAATTCTTCCCTTGACGTATCTGAATTGTTGTCTCTAGCTTTATGTCTGTTAATGCTGTTCTTTCCTTTTTGTGTGGTATATACCTTCTCCCTGCAAGATTTGCAGGTGACAGGAGCGCAAAGGCAGGATGAAACTGGCTGGGGAAGAAGCCTGTACAATTTATTCAGTCCTGGGGCTTTGGGCCAGCATATATAAAGACATGTGATGGCCTAAGGGAAGACTCAACAGATCCAATGTGCCAGGCTAAGGGTCCCATGCCAATAGTAATCGGTCTTTATGGTGGGATTATATATATTCCCTTGAGCACCTTTTTTGTAGGGTGTAATTGAGCTAGCTGTTTTTGGTGCAGCAGGGCCACCCATCCACAGCACTGCAGAGATATTAAAGGAATGAAGGTTTAGGGAGAGCAGCAGAAAAGGAGTGGAGCAAGAACCGGAACCCCAATGCGGAGAGCCTTGGAAAGTTGGGAGGGGGGGGTGAGCCCTAGAAATTAGATGGCACTTTATCATTGGTGACACTCCGAGCCATGGAAAGTTGTGCAGAAGATATTTTACCATTTATGTCTCTGCATTGCAGCAACATATTCCACACTCCTGTACAGCAGTGAAAATAAATTTGGGCAAGATGTCAGCGGGGTCCCTGCTCCTTGAGTTTACATGTGGAGGAACATCTGTAGTGGCAGAACAGCCAGGGTGAAAAGGCTGGGAAGGACACTTGGTGGATGGTGCAAAGGCTGGGGGGGGGGATTGGGAATGGGTTGCAAAGATGGGAGAATGAGGTGTAAATAGGGAATTTGAAGGGGTGAGGAAACTGAAAGCAACAGAAAAGGAGGAAAATATTAAAGGAAGTAGCAGCAGAAAGGGAAATTATATGAAAAAGGGGGTAATACTAGGCAAGATAAATAGAGCGACAGAAAACTGTACAGTCGCCGCATTTTATGGGACAGGGCAATTTCAGGTTTCAAGAAACCTCTTGGGAGATGAGCACTAATGGGGAGTTGGGAGAGCAAAGGAAAGCGTGGGGAGATGGTTATCAAATAGACGACACCGTATGGATGAATCCTTGGGTGGAGAGCCATGGCAAGTCATACATGGTTGGGTAGGTATGGAGGAGGCAAGGTTGAATGGGTAATAAGGGTGGCAAAGGTGAATATTGGTTTATAGGGCAGTGGAAAAGGTTGAAGTGGCTAGAGAACGTTGACAAAGTCTACTGGTAACGTATGGAGGGCAGAGATCTGAAAAATGATTGCTGTACTTAAAGCTCCGTCGGTGATGGGTAATCCCTGCAATGCGTAAAAGGGTAACCCAAAATGATTAACTGAAAAACGGTTTTGGATTTTATGGCCTGTTACAGGTATATAAAATGGAACTATAATTTCTTAAAGCTACAAATATTGTCTGTAAAGAAAAGCATAAAACTGGAGAAACTGGTGGGAATGGGCAACACAGAAGTGGATACCAGTATGTATGGTTTACGACACAATGGTCAGAAGCAACAAGCTAACATTTCGTAGGAGATAAAATTGACAGATTTCCAGTATAGTTGGAACCAAAAATGGGTAAATGGGTATGCTGTTTCTTGTAATGAAACAATGTTGTTACAATAGTAGCTTTTTATAATGTAAGCCTTCTCCGTTAAGTGTATGCACCGCTAGATGTCACGAACTTCAAGATGCCTGATTATTTTATTTTTTTCCCCCTTCCTTCAAAATCACTATACAAATGTATATGGTGGCAAGGGTGAGTAGTATTGTAAAAGAGGACCGCCACGGTCTGGTGGGTGATGGTAAGGAACAAATTACCAATATCATTGGCTGCAATGGGACGAGCAATGCCAAGATGGCAAGAATAGTGAGAATGGCACCAGTGCTGGCATTATGGATGAAGTTGATAGGCAATGGCAAGGTAGGAGGGTGAAAATGGCGGCAACTATGGTGGGGGCAGATTGTGAGTGAGATGGCAGGGTCAGCTGTACAACAATTTGGGTGTTATGGATAAATGTTAAGCCTAATCCCGTATGTAATGGTGAAAAGATGTCTCTGGATATTAATGGGGTAAGTTGTAAAACGGAAACCTTAAAAGTTGGGTATGGGGGGGGGGGTGTAAAAGGCAGAGATATAGTGGTAAGGGTCAGGGATAAGCGGTCGCATCAGGTGAGGGCCAGGAAAAATGGTGAACAGGTGGTAAAAGGTAATAGTTAGGACTAGTACTAGGTTAAAATCTAGCTGTAATCCTTGGCCTTCAAATGAAAAGACGTCTCTGAGAAGTAACGTAAATTTGAGAGCAGGGAGAACAAAATCTGTTGGGTAAACTAGGTGTGAGACCCTTTGCCCAACTGTACAGCCCAAGGATCTGGTGGATATGAGCCACATTTATGCTGAGAATTGCTAGAGGTTGAAGTAATGATCTGGTCGTGTCTGGAATTCTCCTTTTCAGTAGATCAGTCTGATATGCACTTGGTGTAGCTCTATAATGGCACCTGAAAACTCTTGATATCAGAGTGGGGGACTCTGCAAAGGGCAATTTATGGTATTCATCCAAGCTGTACTCCATGGTGTTCTATATGAACTCTGCAGTAGGGGAAAAATGCGGAGCCAAAATGTATCAGTGGGGAAGGCAGGCAGAAAACACAGCACTCTGTTAAAGAGGAGTCAAACTGAAGCACAGTAGGAAAGGAGGCCAAATTGGAGTGCAATGGAAATGAGAACAAATCGGAGCAATGCAGAAGGGGTTAGGCTTGAATCACGCTCAGCATAAGGGATGTGGGCCTGAAACAAGATGAAGTGGGAATGTTGCTGGGCCAAACTGAATGCAGTGGAAAAGATGGGTGGGGCATCAAAAAGGAGCCCGGTTAAAAAAAATGGGAGCACCAAAACTGATCCCGTGGAAATGATGGGGGAGCAAACGCCTTGGAGTAGGAATTATGATGGATCTAAATGGGGAGTAATGGAGGTCAGTCGGGGAAGCCAGGAGGGCCAAAACAGCCCACTAGAAATGATTGGGAGGGGCCAAATATGGAGTGCAATGGAAATGATGTGGAGTCAAAAAAATCCAGTGGGGAAAAATTAGGGGTCTCCAAAGTGGAGTCGCGTGTTAGGTGGGGGGATGTTCTGCAGTGAAAAAATTGGAAATTGAAGCCTTCCGTTATGTTTCATCCAAAGCAATTATTGAAAATTACTTCATCAAAGGGATGAATGAAGCACCATTACCACTTTTGTTTCGAACAGTGTTCATTTTGAAAGGGACTCCCAAGCTCTCTGCCACACTGGTTAATAATTGTAGAAGGCAATGGTCTAAGCCTTAGACCATTGCCTTCTACAATTATTACTGAGCGGAAAGTATATTTGTCAGTAAGCTGGTAGCTGTGGTTTGGCCACTTTTAGATAAGGCAATGATTTCATTTGAGGCGAGTTAACTGCTACAGGGACAGAGCTATCCAATAGTGCTCTGCTCGACAGTGATATGCTCAGCCTCCACATACAGGAATGAATGGACATGGACCTTTTCCTTGAAAGCACAGTTTTTCCTTTTGGTGTTTATAGAGGGTTGAAGGCCCTTGTAGCAACCAAACAACCCATGAAGTCATAAGTCCACTTCATGGCGTTTTAGTCCTTGTATGCAATTTCCGTGAAAGCTAATGCTAAATACATAATGTTTGTTAATTGTGGCGGCTACTGGACAGAGCTCATCGGGTGATTTCCTAGAAGCCACTGCTCTGTTAATTTTCCCAAGGCTTTGCTCTTGGCCTCCATCATATGGGTAGCAATGATGCTGTCCTGCATGCTTCCTACTCTTCTCTTTTGACTAGTTTACCCATCCAGTGTTGACATTGCTTATTGTCTTAGATAAGCAGCTCTTTCAAACCTGTCACTTGTGCTCGGTCTTTTCGGGTCTGTTGTTGATGGCGATCACATTTGAAGGTCCTGGTACTCCATAACAGTTTACTTTTATAGGCTTTGATGGTTAGTTCAGATTTTATTCACAGTATGGATATTTCCAAGCAAAGTACGTCATCAAATTCTCCTTGGACCCTCTTGCCTCTTAGTGTACTGGCGTGACTGTCTGGAACTGGAGATTCACAAATGCCTCCTGAATCCGAGTTGTTGGATGTCTCTTTTGACCTAGTCTTGGGTGAGGCATATTCCCAGTTGCTAATATCGTATCTTATTTTTTGTAAATTTTATATTTTTATTGAGAATAGATAAGGTGAAGCGAGTGGGAAATACAGCAATCAAGTAGGTCTCGCAGGACCAATATCAGCAAGAGGTTGCTCGCATTCGACATTTAATTGCCGTAAAACTGCAGCCATATCCATTTTCAGGAATCTACTGATGTGGTCACGCAGGACCTGTATATAGAAGCAGACGAATACGCAGGCTTGCAAGCAGTGAAAATCGGGGGGGGGGGGGAATGAGAGGGGAGAGCAGGGTATCCTTGGAAAAACCTTCAGGAATCTTTTTTAGCAATTGAGCAGGGCACAGAATCAAGAGGTAGCAGAGTAAAAAAGCCACGAGACCAGATCGGTGGATAACTAGGCGTTCTATTGGTAGTGGAGTTGTTCCATTGAGCAAAGATCCTTCATCTTACTGTACCATGTTAGCAAGGACGGGCGAGTGGTTTGCCTCCACAATATTGGGATAAGTCCCTTGGCAGTGTTCAGAATGCGTACGGCCACAGATGTTGTTTTATAAAAAAAAAAAAAGACAAAGGTGCGTGCAGTAACAACACTCCGGGTGTAAAGGGCGGCAGAGGCTTTAGAAACTCACCCAGGATCACAGGAATCTGCCTCCAATGCTAATATCTAAATCATCTACGGTGTGTTGAACCAGCTACATGGTGTTTTACTTTTACTCTTCTGGTTCATATTGGTCGGCCCCATTATCATAGATTTTTGGTTAGGTTGGCCAGTGCATTTGTAGCAGTGTTCCAGAGGTGTTCGTTTTAGCATGTTACTCTTTGAGTAGAGGCGAAGCTCCCACCTCTATGTCCTGACTTCTTTATGTAGTTCTTCTTGCTGTAGGTATTGGTCTCGTCCTTCCTCTCTGCTTGGTCCCAGTAGGCTCTTTAAATGCTATTGTTCTTGTCATTGCCTTCTTGGTCACCCAAAGGAGAGTGCAGGTGTTTCCCTTCTGCTGTGCTACCAGCCTGTTCACCTCCTAACAGCAGGATAGTGTAAGTATTAGAGGGAGACCAGTGCCTGGTAAAATGGAAGTTTGCAAGCTGAGAGATAATACGGTTTGTCAAGGGTTACTCCCATTCTGCAAGTGATTTTATCTGACCAGCCTGGGGTGATAGTAATGGACAATAAAACTTTTTATTTGAACTTAAACTATAATACTGCAGCAGAGTACCAAAGGGGAAAAACAAAACACATAAAAATAGTTGAATGCTTCCCATGTGTAGCACTCTTGTACGGATAGGCAAGAAAACGAGAGTTGTCGACGGTCTGCCTGCTATGTCTGGTCAAATAGAGAACAGTGCTCCACTGACTAGCTTTAACTAGAGATAATTGTAAATCCACAGGATAGGGAGAAAAAAAGGAGAAACTGTCACTAGGTGGAAGAAATGGCCTTTGTGGACCAATTTTATAGGACAGAACCTGACCTGTACTCATAACTATAACTATAAATATCAGGTTATTGTTGCCAGTCTTTGTATAGGCATAGTAACCTAAGGGACCACACAGAATGGCAAATGCTTGCCTCCAAAGTGCTTCCCAGAACTACTGGACAGTTGGCTCTTAAGCTGTGCTGCAGATTTATATGCGTTTCACCGTCATTCCATGGCTTTGTCAGGAGTTCTTGCAGCGGCAAAGTACAGGTAAATGGGCAGCTACTGATGTAATGATTTTCTCTTCATTTATTCATATTTTGCAACATAACTTGCCTCTGTTTTATAATGCAGACTGACGAAGACTAGTCTCTCCTGCCTAGTGACAATATTCTAAATTTTTCTCCCTATCCTGTGGATTTAAAATTATCTCTAGTTGATGTTAGCCATTGGAGCACTGTTATATCTGTACAGATATAGCAGGCAGACGACATATTTTCCTTTTTGCCATAAAACATTGTTAATGTTATATTGCGCCTGTTTGTTTTTTTTTGTCCTAACAATGGTAACGTCCTGCACTGTTGCGCATTAAGTAACTTAACTAAAATTTAAGTTTTATTGTTGTGACAGGAGCCACTACTCAGGCTGAGTAGTTCAGTCTTAATGGTCTCCCTTGCTCCGGAGAATCCGGAAACAAGGCTGGGGTTAGACCAGCGTATTTGAAGAGCAGAAGGAACGTCCTTGAGAGTGGACGTTCCTTCTACTCGACGCCTGTTTGGCCACCTTGCTGAGCGCACTTAGTCACTCAGCGCTGCAAGGCTCAATCCTATGCAGAATGGAGCTTTGCGGCTCAGTCTACGCATGTCCTAGCGCTTTGCAGCTCTGTCAGCGAGCGTCCTAGCACTTTGACGGAGAGGCTTTCTAAACGTCCGGAGCACGGCTGCTGTTGCACGTGCAATTTGTGTGCGCGCAACAGCGTGTGGCCGGACGCTGGAAGCCATCTCAGTACGGGCGCACCTAGTGCGCTTATCTGACGCCAGCCTTGGTGTCCATAGAAATCCACCCAAGAAATAAAGGCTGCAGAATATGCCCCCATTCACTAGCTGAAACTCCGTGTGGGGTTGAATCACATAAGAAAGTCGGGGGGGTGTCTCCATTGTTCATACTCCTGCCCGCCCTCAGACATGCCAGGGCTTCACTGCCTCCAGCCATTGCCCAATTTCCATCCGTTAACATGGGTCACCACTGCCTCCAGCAGAAGTCCAGTAAATTGCCATACAATGACTGTCTCTGGGGCGAGTCTGTCTGAGGAATGTGCCACTGCCCCTAGAGCGAGCCCAGTTTGTGGGGATGGTACATTGGACGGTCAGGGTCCCTCCGGCAGCCTGGTTTCCCGACTTGTACTTTCAGAGGTTCTTTGGGGTGATCCTTAATGGAGCAGCGGCACAACCTGGATACTGCCACATAGCTCTGGTCCCCCAGCTACTTCTGCCAAAGAAGGGCCTGGATGCACACGCATGGGGGGCTGAGCGGTGAGCTGCAGAAGTCTGGCGGCTGATAACACTGTACCCAGGCAGCAGAGTGGCTGTGCTCCCTGCAGGAGGAGAGGGAGGCTGGATGATGGGGTTCCCGTTGGCGCTCCTCCTCAGGAACCTCTCTCTCTCCCCCCCCCCCAATAGCAGACTCTTGTTTTTAGGGACCTACTGACCAAAAAGTGCCCTGGTGGGGGTGTATAGTGGCAGGGGCGCTCAGGATTAAATTCTGGCGGGCAATTGCTGGATCTCGCTGGTGGCGGCTCGATGCACATAGGTTGGAGAAACGCAATTTCTGGGCGAGCAGGATGCATTGGGCAACAGTAACATACACGAACATAATCTACACACCTCAGGTTAACAAAAAGTGTCTGAACAAAATCTTAAAACGACCAAGGGTTAAAAAACAAAGAAGCAGCCCACTCATCTCATAAGGAAAAATACAATCACACCCAGATACATTGTTGCAATGTGCTGCAATTGGCAAGATTGATGTAAGTCATTTTAGGGGGAGCATTTTACAATAATAACAGTGGGAACGAAATACAATTAAAGAACAAAATTATATATATCTGTCACAATTGTCACTATCACGCCAGGTTGTCATAATGCAAACCTAAATTGAGAAACTGACTTCTGTACAGTGATTTATGGAAACAGCATTTGGGTTTCCATTTGGCAAGAGTGTCTATACACTGCCGGTGTTTGTTGGCTTACCCACTGTTAAACCTTATGGTGCTCCTCGGAGCAGATTCTTGACTGTCTCATGTTGACTGTGGTCTCCATAGTCTGCTGGACGCAAACTCATTCCTACTCTTCAGAGCATGTACAACATGTTCCACAGCTTTTACAGATGATCCACTTTTCTTCACGGGATGTGACTATGTAGAGATTTTAGTCCTTTGCTTTCCATCTCATGTCATGTTAGCAGTTTTTCTTTATTACCAGTGGGCAAAATTTCATGATGTTGGACGCTCGCAGCTTGGAAAGCACTTTGTAAACCTGGAGACGCTCCCCTTACTTATTTTTGAATTGGGATCTACCCATGTGATGTTAGTATGGGGGAACTTGGTGTGTGTTTTTGTATAGCATGTCTGTGCGGACGAGGCTGTTTGCGACTAGATATGTTGTTGGCTCAAGATACAAGCTTCATTCTGCTCCGTATTTACTAGTCCATGGCCTTCCCCAGGATACGTCTCCCATTTCCCTATTGGAGAAGCCCAGCTTCTGTAAAGATCTATTAATGATTGGGGGGCATCTCCTTTAGATTGTTACATCCTCTTGCGGTCTTTTTTTACATTGCGTTTCATTTCCTTGGCTCTGCTCACAGGGGATGTCCCATTCCTTGTGTGAGCGCTACCTGTATGTACTTCATTCTGTACAGCACCGCTCCTACTCTCCATGTGCTATCATGCAGGATGTCAACGGAGTATGTCATTCACTATCAAGTCCCAAGATGCTTAAAAGCACAGCTTTACTCCTTTGCATATCCATCCCTATAATAGCAGCTTTTGCCCTGGGCCCTCACAAACCTTATAGCAGCTTCTAGCATCATCCTTTATGAATTATTTGCAATGAGAAATCTTGTGTGCTTTACCAGCCCTTCATATTCACGGTTTCTATATATTAACATGTATATCTCTCCACCAAATGTAGGGAACTCTACAAATGCCCCCAAACATGAGCCACCTCCTTCGTGTTAGTAGATGTAATTATTAGCACATGCAACGCTGTAATATTTTTAATTGGAAATCTTGATGTTTCGAGAGATTTCAGACTTTTTCTTGATAAAATCATTGACCTTTTTTAAGGCTAGGGTCAGACGAACGCATTCTGTGCGGACTGTGCATCCGTGCACAACAGACGTACTTTCTGACTGATGACAAGGTAGTGGCCATACGGTCTGTTTTTGTGACTGACTTTTTTTTGACAGATGTAGATGGGAAATAAAATTAATATGAAAAACATTTTGTCCGTCAAAAATGCTGGATGTCACAAATGCAGTCCGTCTGACTACGTTCCATCACTCACACACACAAAGCTATGTGGACGTGGTGCACTCCGCACGTCTGTTCTAGCGTTTTTACATTCTTGCGTCCGTTTGCCGCATCCGTTTTGTGTCCGCACTTCTGTGAGGACGTACTTCGTGTGTGGGGCTCTATTGATCATAATTGTATGCTACCACGGACGTTAAAATGTGCGGCAACACGGATGTGAATACTGCGCTCGTCTGACCCAAGCCTAAGAAGGTGCCTTGCATAAAGGCTGGGATATCAAACCGTAATCATTAAAATTTATCGATCAAGCAACACTGTTGCAGTGTATCCCAAAACCGATTTCCACAAATAGACCATTGGCATATAATCTGCAAGTAAACCAGGCTAGTCCTATATTTCTGTAAAATTAATCTCCCTATAGATTAAATACTTGCAGAGTCAAAACATTTATAAATGATAGGGATGTACCGATACTAGTATCGGGGCCGATATTGCCGTTTGCACGAGTACTTGTTACTCGTGCAAACAGCCCGATACATCCCGCCGATACCGGAAGCCGGCGCTGGGCCGGCTTGCCGGTATCCGCAGGGCTGGGGAAGCTGGCCGCGTGCATGTAAAGCACGCGGCCAGCGTTCCCCCTCCGGCGCGCCAAATACTCACCCTTCCTGAAGGTCCGGTCGCTGGGCAGTGATGCGTTCCCGCGGCCACTGGGCGCTCCTGTGACGCTGCCTCTCGGCTGGAGGCAGCATCACAGATGCGGCCACGTGACCGCATCACTGCCCAGAGACCGGAACTTCAGGAAGGGCGAGTATTTGGCGCGCCGGAGGGGGAACGCTGGCCGCGTGCTTTACATGCACGCGGCCAGCTTCCCCAGCCCCGCGGATACCGGCAAATCCATGAGACCTGGGGGCAAATCCATGAGACCTGGGGGCAAATCCATGAGACCTGGGGGCAAATCCATGAGACCTGGGGGCAAATCCATGAGACCTGGGGGCAAATCCATGAGACCTGGGGGCAAATCCATGAGACCTGGGGGCAAATCCATGAGACCTGGGGGCAAATCCATGAGACCTGGGGGCAAATCCATGTGAGCTGGGGGCAAATCCATGTGAGCTGGGGGCAAATCCATGTGAGCTGGGGGCAAATCTCATATAAATTTTTATGAGGTCTGTTCCTATTGGAAAGCGTCACATGACATTAAAGTATCGGTACTCGGTATCGGTGAGTACTTTTAAAAAGTATCGTTACTCGGTCTTAAAGTGGTATCGGTGCATCCCTAATAAATGATCACCTTTTGTTTAGAGTGAGATTTGGTATTGGTTTAAATCAGATTATACGTTCTCTTTTTTTTAAAGTTTAATTCAAGTTTAATCTTTTCAAAACCCCCACATAGTCTATGATTAATCAATTCAGCTGTTAAAGAATTACAAAAAAACGGTTTAAAGGGCCACTACCACCAAAAAAATGAAATGTTCTTAATGTTGCTGATATCTTACATGTGCTTTGTTTTTCTCGTATTTACTTAAAATATTTCATGTCACTGAGTGCATCCATTGTGATATTTTGTGTTGTAAACGCACACTCTTTACCTCACTTGGTCATCACTTTGACTTTGGCCATATAAAGGAGTCTATGGGTCAGGCACAGATTCGCATCATTGTCTTGTGTAGGATGTATTCAAAGGACATGACCAGGGGGTAGATTATAAATATTTAAGATCCCCGTTTTATCTCAATCAGCTGCCATCTCTTATATTAGTTGCATACATCACACAATAGCCCCCTGCAGCCTGATCTAAGCATTCCCTCCTCCTACCCATTGACCATTAAATTATGTTGAATCTAAACAGTTGTAAAGTTATACAGGATTATTCAGAGAGCGGTGACAAGCAGGAGAATGACTGGAGAATGGAAAATTATAGGTCAAAATAGCCGATTTGGAAAGTGCGATGAATGGGAGAATTTTCCATTCTCCAGTCATTCTCCTGATTTTCACTAGGGATGCACCGATACTAGTATCGGGGCCGATATTGCCGTTTGCACGAGTACTTGTTACTCGTGCAAACGGCCCGATACATCCCACCGATACGGAAGCTGGCGCGGGGCTGGGGAAGCTGGCCGCGTGCATGAAAAGCACGCGGCCAGCGTTCCCCTCCGGCGCGCCGCGATACTCACCCATCCTGAAGGTCCAGTCGCTGGGCAGTGATGCGTTCCCGCGGCCACTGGGCGCTCCTGTGACGCTGCCTCTCGGCTGGAGGCAGCGTCACAGATGCGCCCGGCGGCCACGTGATCGCATCACTGCCCAGCGACCGGACCTTCAGGATGGGTGAGTATCGCGGCGCGCCGGAGGGGAACGCTGGCCGCGTGCTTTACATGCACACGGCCAGCTTCCCCAGCGCTCGAGCTGGGGGACATATCCATGAGAGCTGGGGGACATATCCATGAGAGCTGGGGGACATATCCATGAGAGCTGGGGGACATATCCATGAGAGCTGGGGCCAAATCTCATATAAATTTTTATGAGGTCTGTTCCTATTGGAAAGCGTCACATGACATTAAAGTATCGGTACTCGGTATTGGTGAGTACTTTTAAAAAGTATCGGTACTCGTACTCTGTCTTAAAAAAGTGGTATCAGTGCATCCCTAATTTTCACCACTCTCTGAATAACCCTGATAGTCACCATAAGATTTTTGGTAAATGTTGCATCATGGGAAAAATCCACAAAATTAAAACAGATAAAAATGTAAATTTTTTTTTTCTATTTTACATGCAATTACTTCAAACCAATAACGGCAGCATGTGTTTTATAATGTGGTTTTGTTTGTATTGCACAAGTAATCTGGTTATAGCGTGTGGTAGTGGCCCTTTAACACTCCTTGAAGTATTAAAAGGACGCTACCACTGAAATAGGCTGTAACTAGAATACTTGTGAAATGCAAACAAAACCACATTATAAAACACATGCCACTGTACTTTTCCTTTGCAGTAATTGCATTTAAAATGGAATTTTTTTTTTCCCCTTGGGTTTCCATTTTGTGGAATTATCCCATGATCAATTTTCCTAAATCTGTGCAAGGGGCAGTTTACAACACAAAGATCACAGAATTTATTTACTGCTCTTGTTTATTTAATCTACAGTATTCAGTTAATGAAGGTGGGTTTAGATTTGGCTGCAAGAGGATGTTCTCCAGGCGAACGAAGAGATGGCAGCTGAGATAAGACAGGGAGCTTAAAAGACTTCTAAGCTATCCCTAGTGATGTCCTTTGAATACATCCCACACAATACAATCATGTGAGTTGGTGATCGACCAAAAAACTCCATTCTATGGCCAGAGCAACAACATGAGCAAGCGATGTAAAGATATGGGGGGGGGGCAGTTTACAACACATTTGATCATAGAATGAATGTGCCCAGTGACACATGGAGTAAAATATTTTCTTAACATGAGGAAAAACCTAAGCACATCTAAGATATCAGCAAAGTAAGAACATTTAATTTTTTGGTAGTGGCCCTGTTATCGTTGCATGTAGACTGGTGCTCCTAGACGAGACCCAGCGTTGCATAATCAATGAAGAAAAAAAATCAGAGGCCTGGCACTCGGGTTGCTTTGTGGCAGATTTTAATGGATCCCACTAGGATAAGGTTTCAGCTAAATAAATCCGCCTTTGTCAAGCCGTTTGAGGCTATCCTAATACTAGAGGCTTTGTATCCTGTCCCATGGAGATAAGAGGTCAGTGTTAATGTAGTGAAGCCCACAAAGATGGCTGATTTTTCTAGACCACATATTCTATGAGACATGGATTGCAATGCTGAATATTAGGGCTTGGCGGCTTCCTTTTTTTTAATAGTCTGAAGTCAGCCATGAACCTGTTGGCTTGGCCCTGCCGAGGCTTGGGCGGACGCACCATCAATGGAAAAATCCAGATTCCTTGATTTTTATTTTATTTCCAGGAAAGTAAAATATAAGGTGGACCACAAACTTGATTAAATAGTGGGAAATCTGAATAATGGACAGCATACTTCCTTCTTGAATGAGGATGGTAGAAAACGTTAACCCCAGGGTCGTGTATAACCTGCGTGTTTCAAAGAGCACCGGAGTGTCAAGGCTGTACTGTGCTCTCGCGAGATCTCTGCTGGAGGCTGCTTCACAGCAGTATGCTGGCGCTCAAAGGAACATGCGGCCAGCCAGAGCGGGGTTCTAATGGAATGCTGTTAATGCATTCCGCTAGCAGCCCAGCCCCTCGGATACTGGCACGTCGACACAGCACTGACTTCTGGTGCACGCCAAGCAGCCACATGCGTGCAAGCGGCCAAGCATGTGTGCAAGCACAGTTTAGCCGGAACACTGCCCACATTCTGAGCTTATATTTGACACACACCCATTCATTCCCCCAAGAGATCTTTTCTGGTGGGCACTTTTCTGATCATTCGGTCTGGTTATGACAACGTGGCTAATCTGTTGTTCCATGGGAAACTGAGGGGTGATCAATCAAACAATAGCTTCCTACTGTTGAGGACCCTCGACTGGTCAAGATATTAGACTGTTTAAAACTTTGGTATCAGAACCAACCTGTTATTCTGTCCCTTCTCTGATTCCAAACCATGCAGTTAACCCGCTTTCACTTTCCAAGCTAGAATGGTAGCCCTGGCATTTCAGGGAGGTGACCCAGACTGGCAGAGTCTCCACAAGCGTCTTTGATTTGGAACGGTTTTTTTTTTTCTCCTTACTTTTACATTCCCTTTCTCCAGTTACTTGAAACGCAAAAACAAACAAGAGAATAGTCCAATTAACAGTACTATACACACTTCTCCCAGACACAGTACAATGGTCACACTGTATTCGCATTATAAATCTATGTAAATACTGAAGCAAAATAAATTGTACCTGTAACCAAGATGTTACAAAAGAACAAGCCAGCCTATTAGCGATTACATATCCGGAGAAGACTACACTGTATCTCCTAAAGCAAGGGTAACCCAGATCCACTGCGATTACTCCATATTCACTGTTATTACTTTGTTGTATTGGTTTACCATTTCAGCCTTGTTTTTAATTTGCAATGTTTCCGCAGACTACTAATGATAAATACGACAAAAAGACCAACTCAAAGAGAGCCACATAAAACACCGGAGACAAAAATAGAAAATTCTTTTATATAGGTAGAACAACTGGGGATGTTCCATGTAGGAGAAAAAAAAAACACTTAAAGTGCTCTGTGGCTTGGTTTGGGAGCCATCACGGCTGCTCACTCAGCTCTCCCTCTCGGCAGTTAGAAAAACTCCTCCCGCCGGCTAGTGGAAACGGCCCCCTTCTAAACAAGTCTCTAGTTAGGCCTTGTTCACACCAAGCACAGAGCAGTTGCAGACCGGATCAAAACTGCGTCCAATGTATTCCAATGGTATTTTTTGCTCCAGTTCACATCGCAGCATTCAGTTCCAGAGCACGTGGAAAAACTGCAGCAAGCATTATTTTACCTGCTCTGGGACGCGTCAGAAACGCAACGCAACGCAATTCAATGCAAAAAACTAACCATAAAGTAGGTTAGGTCATCTGTCATGACCTAATCTTCCTTGGTCACTTCCTGTCTGTGGAAAAAGGTGACCTTGTGATCTGGAGAGCAAAGAAACAATGGTGGACAAGTTTTGTGACCCAGATAAATTCATTAGTATGGTGGAGGAGTGCCCTGAGCTGCTACAAGAATAGGAAGAAGGCTGATCAGAGGAGTTCGATAGCAGGAAGAGTGTTCCCAGGATATGGTGTGAACAAGGCCTAAGTCTTTGCTGCCCGTTTGTAATCTCCAATAGACGCCCCCCAACAATTAATATATCCCCTCAACTAAAACTACCCCCCCCCCCGCAATCAATATCCCAGCAGGAAAAATTAACCCTGCCCCCAACACAATAAATAGCCTCTCAGCAAAAAGATTACACTCCCTGGCAATAAATACGTGGCAAATTACATGCCAGTGCTCATTTACATCTTTTACACTTGCCGCCGTGTGGAAACTGCCCCCTTCTAAACAAGTCACCAGTTATTGTCTTCGCTGCCCAATTTGTAATCTCCCATAGGAACTCTCATAGCCACCCCCCCAATAAATATCCCCTCAGCAAAACGTAACCCCCCTGCAATAAATATCCCCTCAGTAAAAACGACCCCCCCCCCCCGTGGGTTTTTATTTCCTGCAAACCACATTCTACAACAAAAACCGGCCAACTGGAAATTCCCTATGTGAAGTCAAGGTTTAACCGAAAGTTCTCCTGATAACTGTGGTTAATAGGGGGTTATTGTATATACAAATTAGATGTACAAAATTCTTGGTTGTAGAACGGGGGAAAGTCAAAGCGATCCTTCCTGGTCTCACGGCATTAGGACAGCATTAGTTAGCGCTAGAGGCTTAGTAGAAAGGGGGACTGCTATGTATGTAGAAAGTCACCCCCCCCCCTTACAATTTCAGGAATAATCCGCTTAGATCATTCGAACCATTTAGCTAGCTCAGCTCTACGCGTGTCACCATTTGAGACTTCATCATGAGCTTGCAGCAAAGTGCTTGTTGTGAGCAGACCATATCCCTGAAGACACGGGCTGTTATAAGGTGTCGGGTCTTCTGTCCCATCCCTCGCTGCTTTCATCAGGAGGTTTGGCCAAACACAAATTAGGGAGGCAACAACTAACAGATTGGCTTTGTTGATGAATCTCCATTATATTACTAGTCGTCAACACGCCACTTCTGGGTGTATGGGGCAGCAAAGATCACAGCATCAATATAAAATGAGTATCGGATTCATTTGAATGTAACTTGGGTTTTGTCTTGAACCTTTGACCCACCTTCCAATTCAGCGGGTGGCTAAGCATCATGGGAGATGTAGTTGCAAAACATCTGGAGGGCCAAGATTGCGGACTCCTGCATTTAGAAGTTGGAGAATCCCTATGATTCTTGGGTGGCAGCTCTTGCGATACATCAGAAGTGGGTATGAACAGTGCGTCTTTGTAAATATATCGCAGGAACTGCAGCCACACACGGCACGAGTCCACAATGTATGGCTGCCACGTTTCCCTTGCTCTGTTAGACAGCGTTGCTGTCAGGCAAAAGTCTATTCTAAGGCTTTAAACACTTTACATAGAAGCTTCAGTAAAGCTATTCAGTTTTCCAGTGGGAGCATCCTACACCCCTGAACTAGATATCCCGTGAGCACAGATTGTGCAGGATATTAACGTGAGCAAAAGCAAGTCTGAGCGTACGGAGAACACGCAGCATCACTAGCGGCCTGAACTTGTAGTCCCCACTCGGGTGTCATAAAGTTTTAATTCGATGGTGCCATTACAGAGAAGACTGAACCATGTGCAAATCAGACTATTCCTCAAAAAGGGCGGCCAGAGCTAAACGATCGAGGAAGCTTCTGCGCAAGAGATGCAGCAACCCCTGATGATCACTTCAGCCTTCTTGGGCTTCTGCAGGGCATTGCTGAATTTTGTGAGTGAACAATTCTTTTGAACTGGTTCAACAAACTGTACAGGTTTGTTTGAAACGTCTCACATACTGTGGGGGGGGGGATGTCTGCAGTCTGAAATGCTTCTAGAGTGACATCAGCTTCTGCTACCTCTCCTCTGCCAGCAATCCCGCCCTGTATCCGTGCACAGAAATAGCGAACTGAGGACTCGTGTGAGTGACTGAGCTTGTGTTAGAGCAGTTATCAAATCACCAATTCAGATTCCCTTATGTGCTCCAAATATTAACCCTTATTGCCCCCTTTCCATAAATTATTCTCTAGGGATATCCTGACCCAATTCCTAGGATCTGGACACAATCTCTACGTTTTTTTAGATAGGATTTTAGAGCTGATACCAAAGTCCGAGACAGTAGGGAGCATGGGCTGAGAAGTGCACCTGTAAGGCTGGCAGCTTATTGGTGGGATGTTGACATGTGACCATGTAACCCCATTCCCCCAAATAAAAAATAACAATGGATCCTCCACCTTTGTGCCCAGGGCGCACTCAGCTCAGCCTACCCTGCTCACAGACCATGTCATCGCTTACCCCCACCCACCCCTCCTCACGAACCAGTTTAGCCACCCTCCTGCTGTGGTCCTTTGATTTCCTTTTAGCGACTGAGCCATCGGTCCAGCCATAAGCCCCTCCGTATCAATTGGGGACTCTGTATCATCCGATTCCTTATGCTTCACGGATTTAATTGGGGGGCTTAAAAACACTTTTTGGTCATCCCTAATTTACACTAACCATACATAGACCTAATACCCCTTAATGCCCCCTACTGTAAATATTCTTAAAGTAACACTCTATTGGAGAGTTTTCAGCCTTTTCTACCCGTTTGATAGGGGTGGGGGGGGGCGCACTCTTCACATCCTGACCACTTAAAAAATATAAAGTGGTCAGGATGTGTAGTGTTCATTTAATACTCTTGTCATATACACTCAATATTAACCCTTATTGCCCCTTTAGTATAAATACACCTAAAATTAACCCAAATAACTGGTACCCTAATTTCCCCTAAATAAATCCCATCCTCCACAATAATCACCCCTGAATATTAACCCTATGGATACCTCGTGCGCCTCCTCCCTCCAGCGACCTCTAGAATAGACAGGCAGCAACAATGGGGAATGGCAGAACCAGGACTGACTAGGGAGAACGGAAACTAGCTGCTGTCCTACTGAACTGCCGAATTGGTTCATTTAAACGAATCTTCCAAAATTAACATTCATCTTGGTGAACCGGACATCCCGTTACTAGCTGATACTTCCCTTGGCACCTTGAGCAAGGGGTTTGTGTCTGGAATACCCTATAAACTCAGAGTGAACAAAAACATGTTTATGATGGTACGGAGAGCAGGCAGCGGCATCTGCGACCTGTCCTTCGATCTGTCTCTGCTCCGGTCTCACAAGGATTTAGCTCCATGGTGTCATTACAGAGAAGACGATACTGTATCTCTCGTGCAGAGATCACTTCCTTGGCATTTCAGTACTGGCCGCCCTTTCTGATTTGCATATGGCTATGTCTTCTTTGTAATGGCACCATCAAGATAAAACCCTACGAGACCTGAGTGTGGGCTCAACAAAGGGCAGGACATTAGTGCTGCTGCCTGGCCTCACTGCTCGCGTAATCTTGTCTTGGCGTAATGGTTTGTGACTAGCCTCCCGGAAACATGAAATGCGAGCATCCTGATTGGCTGAGTTACTTTCTGGGCAGAGCATTCTCTGCAGAAGCCACAAAGCTCAGTGATTTACTGCCGATGCAGAACCTTTACAGGCAAGTAATAGTTTATAAATCCTTTTCATGTTGTTTAATGCATTATTTTATTTGCCACGTGTGTATAGTGTGACAGGGACACTCCGAGCTGGATGCAAATTATAAAGTATTTTGTCCTTTTTTCTATCCCTTTTATTGGTGGGTTTTTTGTTCTTCATATTAGAACATGTGCATCCTGAAAATGTATTCTCTTGAATGTCCTGGCTGACTCCTTTACTTTTTATCTTTAAAGAAACGATAAAATTCCAGCTTATAACAATATATTGGATGGCGTGAAAGACGAATTGGTGTGTTTAGATGCATGTAAGTATTTATATCCCCCCTCCCGTTACCCTATATGTGATGTTGTTGTGTTTTTATAATCCAAATCTGTGACCTTGTTTTAATTTACATTGGAATAAATCTGATCCATGAACTTTTTGATTCCTTTTGTCTGGTAGCTACTTGTGACCTGCAGTTTAAGATGGACAAAGAGAGATATGGGGGGCGTCCCCTATTATATTCCATATTCCCCTTCTTGTGGTCGGGTTCCAAAGCTACTCATGGACTGAAGAAAGGGAAAGTTTACTTTGAAATAAAGGTGAGTGTCACTTCCCTTATTCTTTTAGCACCTCCATTATCCTTGCTTCAGAAGGCCAGAACAAAGGAATACATTATTATGGTGAATTGTTTGCAGATTTGTGCTGCATACAGAGAATACCTCATCGTGTTCCTGAAAGGGCATACCATGCATGCTTCCACTCTCTCCTTTTTTTGAGATGTGTATGGTATGTATATGTACATACACACATACGAGGCAGTATCTAAAACCTGCGACTTTTGCCAATTTGATGCACGTCCCGAGATCTTCTGATTCCTGCATTGAGCGCCGCTTGTTTTTAATGGCAACTGTTCCTATCTAGGGCTGCAACGAACTATTATTTTCATAATCAATTAGTTGGCCTGTTATTTTTTTTTCCTCCCCGATTTAATAGAATCATCAGATTAAAAAAATATATTTTTTTTCCTTTTAAAAGGAACATTATGTAAAAAATATACCTCCTGTCTTCCGGACTTATCACTCCTCCTTTTGTTCGTAAGCAATTTGCATACTGTACATAACCTTCATACATGCTTACCCAAATTGCATACTTTTCGTACACAAGCACCTGGTCAAAGTAATGGATTAATGTTGCGTGCGGAGCTTAAACCCATGTCTGCTTTCTCCCCCCAAAAATGCTGCTGCAAGTGCTCAGACATGATATCAGCAGGAAACTGGGTGAGACGGGGGGCCCTCCACGCAACCTGACCAATTTAGCTGATTACAATAATTTCATGAACAAACTGAGCTGGAGGGTTCGGAGGTGGGAGTGAGTTTGGTCAAGGGACTTGACCCGAGTGGAAGAAGGGAGTGGGTTTGGGCGAGGGACCAAAGTGGGTGTGACAGGCAAGTTGAGATGGTGGCACAGGACTCAAGCTTCAAGTAAGGATAAAACACCAGCAGTACAGTGCCCATACCCAGTGGCTTTAGCCCAGGGTTTGTGTTTATAGTGCTCCTGCAGTTGTAATCTGAATAAAAACAAACTGGTTATGTCTGACATAACCATAGAACTAAATCTTACAAAGTAAAGCCACAGCACACTGTCTTCAATCAACTCCGAAGCAGAATCTGCGGTTATAATATATATTTTTTTATATTCAAGTTGTTTCTATTTGAATAAAGATCACTTAAACATCAACAGTAGGCCACGCAGGGACAAAAGAAAGTCTTCGATAACAATAAATCTTGTCTTACAAAATAAACAGTATAAATGGTCATCTGTTAGAAATATATTTCAAGCAAAGGTCTTCTGCGGTGAGCGCATTGAAATATAAAGTCCTCTTGAAAAATTATACGCATCCCCTAATAGGGGGGGTCTCTTCCATAGATAAACGGCCATAAATGAAAAACGAAAAAACAGAATTCGGCGAAACACATCAAGTAGACTGACAGTCAGCTAAACACATCAAATACACTAAAACAGGGGGAGGGAGGAGGGAACAAATAATAAAATATATATATGCAAATGACCAAAAATGTGCCGTCCCTGGCACATTCCTGTTAGTCCAAGGACAGTGGGAGACCGAGGGAGACAAATGGCACCAGGCCTGGGGGCCATACCGGGCACCAGGCCTCGGTGGTACACCAAGAGAACCCGCATATGCCAAAACAGAGGGGGAAGAAAAAAAACCCCATCAGCGGGATAAAAGTAAAAAAGAAAGAAAAAATAACTGGGGAATCACTTCAGTGCATAGGCCATAGTTCTCAGCCTGCGTCGACAAACGGTAGGGGACATTGGACAGGTAACGTATCACCCATTAAGCCGGAGCATCCAGCCGCCAGTAGCCTGCAGCCACGGAAGAGGTCGTCAGATCCCAGCAAGGCTCGAGCGGCAGCGCAAACTCCACCGCCGAAGTCAATGCAGGGGGACAAGAACAGTAAGATGATCAGGCGCCCCTCTGTACCGCCAGAGCCATCATCTGTATCTTGGGCTAAGGCCGCTGGCCCCTCTCCTTCCGCAACGCCGGCTCGAGGCCCCCGTAGTTCCATCGATCGGCCAACGAACCCGGGTATCCCATCTACCATCGCTGGGTCAGCCAGAGCCTCCGACTCTCGGGGCACACAGGGAAGCAACACCCCTCTATCCTGCGGGTGTAAGAACAGGCTCGGGATCTCAAATTCAAGCGCCCCAGCCGGGACGCCTCTCACTGCGGTCCTCTGTGGCATCAGGGGAGCATGCCTCACCAGGGTGTCGTTCCAGGGCAATCCCGATCATCTCCGTTTCCGGAGACCTCACCTCTCTGCCGTCCTGTAGCGCCGACATCACCTGGCGCCAGACACCCTTAGTAAGTGGGCCATCTGAGTCCACACTCTCTAATAGCCGCAGACAGGCCTCCAGGCCCGAGACAAAGGCATCAACCCCTCTAGTAGGAGGAGGAAATCCACCCCGCTGGTCTGCAGCAGGTCCACCTGGTACAGTCTCTGCTCCAGTCCGTGCAGTGGCAGGGAAACGGGGCCCCTCCATCTCCTCCGCCCGGATCCAGCTTCAAATAAGGCACCACGAGGAGACATCCGAACTCACAAAATGGCCGACAGCAGCACCTCCGTGCAGGAAAACAGCCCGCAAATGCATGTCTCTGGTCCGGTGGGGGGAACGATGCAGGCACCGGACAGCTCTCACCTGATGGCCGGCCACTTGGGGATCTCTGGGGCAGAAACTCAGCGGTAAAGGACTCAATAGACCCCAAAATCAGGCAGGTTAGAGCAGAGCTCTAAGAAGATGCGGCTTTCCCCATCAGCAGCCGGCCACGCCCCCCACGGTTATAATATTTAACTCGGTCTGACTCTAAACAGAGTGTGCTGTACACAAATCGATTAATTGATTAGAATGATTGACAACTATTTTCATTATCGATTTAAGGCTGGTGTCAGACGAGCGTTTTGCAGAGCGGAAGTAACGTCCGTGAGAGTGGACGTTCCTTCCACTTGACACCCACTTGGCTGAGCGCACTTAGTGCGCTCAGCACTGCAAAGTGCGATCCTCCTATGCAGAATTGGTGGATGGGGATGTGTTCTCTCAATGGATGTGATAGAACATGAAGTCAAGCAATCATTCTTGCATCCAGCTGGACTAGCAACGTCCTGCTCTTATCTTAGGAATCCAGGTGTTCTCACCATGCCAGGAAACCTCATCAGTTGCAAACTGGATCCAATTACATTTACAAGGAGAACATAGCAGCCAACCCCACAGGAGACGACGAAAGCATCCAACATGCTAGCCAAAAAAGAGAGGTTCTTTATCATTGGGTATAGAATTTTTTTTTATGTTCTTGGAGCCAAGTCAGTTTAATTCCTTGTCAATGCCAAGAGAATTCTTTTTTTTTTATTTTTTTATTCTACCATTGAGATACCACCTGGAAGGTTGGACTGACTGGCTACAAGACATGTACCTAAAGTGTGAATTTTTTATTATTTTTTTAATTAATACAAATTCAGGTTTTCCAAAAACTAAATTTTTGAAATTTTGCAATAGAGTCCTGTTTTAAATCAAATGAAAGCAGTGTTTGTAAGCTTTAAAATGACACCTGCCCCATGTCTGTAGTCATCATAGGTATCTCGTAAATTGCATATGAAGTTACGGTAGCCAGTGAAGTTTAATCTCAAACGTGTGGACTTTTTTATTTTATTTTTTTTAACCTCCCATGTTAAGGTACAAATGTATCAAAAATGAACCAAATCTATGACCTCAAGTTCCAAAATGAATTTTTCAATGTAATTGGTTGGTTTGATATGGAATCACCCAATCTCTCTCCTCGTGCAAATTGACCTAGAACCTGTGCAGATGTTTTTTTTGTTTTTAAACAGGGTTATTCAAAGAGAGGTGAAAAGCAGGAGAATGACTGGAGAATGGAAAATTCTAGGTCAAAATAGCCGATTTGAAAAGTGAGATAAATGGGAGAATTTTTCTGGTTTGGATATTTTGACCTAGAATTTTCCATTCTCCTGCTTTTCACCTCTCTTTGAATAACCCTGAAAGTGTTTGGAGTTCTCTTATCAAATATTGCTGCATTACCTGGTCCCTGCCAAGTCACTGAGGATGAGTGGCTCAAAGAGCATGACATGGCTGTATAAGGGAATGGTAATTTGCTGTTGGTGGCAGATGTGGGGCCCTATTCCAAAGCTGGTACTAATGTAACCTGTTGTAAACTTACCTCCATAGACTCTAATGGCTCCTGGTAAGTTTACAACTGCTCTGGCCAAGTTAGCACCAACTATGGAATAGAGCCTGTAATATATTTTGGGTCACAGAGTTACTATGCACACCCTTTCTTGTCCTTTCACATAAGAGAAATGTCTGATTACACACACCTGCGTAGAACTACATTGGATGGCTCCCAGAGAAAAGCTTTTAAAGTACTAAAATACCCAGAATGAGTTACCACCTGTATGTGTGCGGAAAAACAAACCAAAATTGGGACTCCTTAAATGGCTGTAATTGTATTTGGAGTCTATGACTGTTGTCGGAGAGTATTACTCGGGTGCATAGCAAGTGCTTAATAATAAAAAAGGTTAAGCAGTGATGTTGGCCATGCCGCCAGGAAGGAAAGGTTTTTTATATATATATATATATATATATAATTCTGGTATGGGGTCCTTGGATCATACGAACTTATAAAAGATATAATGGTACAACATAATGGTGCAGTACAGGGTGGTTAGTACAGATAAATTAAATTCAATTATCTCACTCACAAAGAGCCCAAACACTGGTTCTGAGTGGGTCCACGCATGTGGGTTGTTTGCCTTCAGATTTCTCAGGTGACCCCCACCTTATCTGGAATTTCTCATCCACCAATATGTCATAGAATGCAGAAGAGAAAATCTCCTTGCACAGATCAGATAATACTCGCAGGTAAGTAATGTACAGATCTTGTACTTACATTTAGAGGAGCCACATAGCTCTAGGAAAAGCACCCATGAGTTGAGATTGGGAAACCCAAACAAAACCACTGAGAATCCAAGGATTGCAGAAGATGGACAGGATAAAGGAAAATATAAAATTTATTTAAAACAAAATAAAAATTGAAGCCAGAACGCGTTTCGCCGCATAGATAAGCGGCTTCATCAGCTGGTACAGACATAATGAAATGACAGACCCTTATATAGTGTCCACAAAGTAATTAATGATTCCCACATGTCCTGTCCAAATTGTTTTCCATCTCCGGTGAGTGTGTTCGGCAAAAGCGCCGCCATCTTGCACAGGATGACTTCCGCGTTCCAACAGCGCTCATTCATTTCTGGTAGGATCCTTACAACCGTGCGACGAGCAAAAAGTCCGTGTGGAGCATATGTAGCGTTATTATGGTTCCCACCGTATCGATCTCACAAAGCTCCATATCTCAAAAATAAACACAAAGTGAGACCCGGAAGGGCCCTAATTAGATGGTAATACATTCCATTGAGCCTCCGCTAATAGATCTTAGGTGCCATACATATTTTATCCATGAAACAAAGTGTTCCCTACATTGACATTCAAATACCACAGAAAATCTGTATGGAACATAGATAACATTATTATGGTTCCCACCATATCGACCTCACAAAGCTCCATTTCTCAAAAATAAACACAATGAGACCCAGAGGGCCCTAATTAAATGGCAATACATTCCAATAGACCTACATTCATAGATCTTAGATGCCATACATATTTTATCCATGAAACTAAGTGTTCCCTACATTAACATTTAGTGTCTTGACTGTGAAAAAATTGTGCAACAGTAATGCGCACACTCCATATAATATTTAACTGAATATAGACAAATACTTGATGGACTTTATAATGTGACCATTTCGTAAATGAAAGGCGTATATGGCGGGCTGGGAATCCCAGTTTGTCCATGGTTCGCGTAGCTGGGCGTGAAATATCCCAATTTACAAACGTTACATTGACTACTTGGAGGGGAAGTGAGGAGGATTTGACCAAATGTTTGGATAGTCTAGACCAGGGGTCAGCAACCTTGGCTCCCTGATGTTTTGGGAACTACATCTCCCAAGATGCTCAGTCACCCATTAGGCTGACTGAACCGCAAGGGAAATGTAGTTCCTAAAATATCAGGGAGCCAAGGTTGCTGACCCCTGGTCTAGACCACCAGGATTGGGGTATAACACTTGACAGAAAATGGAGTAAGGAAAGTGTAGTCTTTTTGGATTTAGAGCTTTATATTAGAGAAGGAAGAATGGAGTCCACATTTTTTTTAAGGCAGTTGATAGAAACAACTAGCTGTCATAATCCATCTTGGCTTAAGGGCATCCTAAAGGACAATTTACACGGTTAAGAAGGAACTGTTCAGACCCTAATGTCTTCGAACAGTCCTGCAAACATAACGTGCCTTAGAAACATAGAGCTCGCAAAATAACTTCCCAAGTATGTGCAAAGTCAAACCCAATTATGACTAGAATCTTGATAAAATGTGTATTCAACTCCATGGAACAGAATAAGGGCATTTCCTGGGGTATAAAAAAAAATGAAGCCTAGTTTTTGTTACTAGAGGAATCGACTTCAGTTTTGTGCTGTGTGAATACCCCCCCCCCCCCGCTTTCCTTATTTTCCCAGTTAATCTGTTTCGGTGGTCACCTTCGAGGTTTTCAGTGTCAGACTGTGGTCAGATGGGTTACAACTTTTCCAGGCATGTGTGCCTTAATATGTTAATCTGTATCTGTGTGTATGAGAATCCCTGGTTGTACATGGCTAGATGTGCGAAATACTTCATTTGAGTGTGAAGGTCAGTGAATTAAGTCTGTTAGACAACGGAGAAAAATGTGTATGTAAGCTCTGCGAGGCAAATTGTGTGGCAAGTTATGGAAAAGGTTACACAAAATGTGTTCCGGTTCCTACATTACGCATAACTGACCAACACTGCTGTTGGATGACATTATACTTTGCTTTTTTACACTTCAGAGAACCGACAATCTGCCCTTAAAAGAAGGATACACTGAATTCCCTTTATTACGTGTTGGATGGTCGGTTGCACGGTCTGGACCCCAGCTTGGTAAGGAAAGCGCTTAAACTTGGCTCAGAAATTTACTGCAAAACTTTCACCTTAACTACATTGTGTTCAGACTTTGCTATTAACCTGTCGTACCTGTGTTTGGTGTTTTCATACTGTCCTTTCTTCACATGCTTTATGCATTCACTTTTTGATTCCAGATGCATATTAAGTCAATTCTAAAGAAAGAAAACTCCTATAAAAAAAAATTCACACCCCTTCCACCCCGCTTAAATTGGGTAGATGCTGCCGACCGCACGTGTGCAATTTTTTTAGGTTTTGTTATATATCCTTTTTTTTTTAGTTTAGATGTAAATGCTTGCCTTGTGTGCTGCTCCTCTTCGGTTCGGGTCTTTCATTTAAGTCCACGTGGCTTCTTACGAAAGCTACTCATGCAAATTGCTTATGTAAATTGCAGAACATGCATACTTTGTGCACAAGTTACGTGCGTGCTGAGAACGATTCATTGGTGCTGCAAGTGCACATGCAGCACCAGTCCTTGGCTACAATCTCCCAGAATGCACGCTGCTGCAGGCATTCGGGGACAGAATGTCAATGTCCGAAGCATGCTTAGTCCCCAGCAGATAGGATATTTAAAATCCTGTCTGTTGAGTGACAGCTGTATCACTTAGGTTCTCATGGCTCGATCAGCCAAACAGGGCTTTGTGGTGGGGAGGCTGGTAAACTAATGTGGGGAGGGTGCATAGAATTTTTTTATATCAAACTGTGAAAAGTGGCTACGCTTGGCCAGCTTGAACCAGCCTTAGAAACACATTCGTTGCTGATCAAAACAAAAGATTACAGAGAATTAACGAACAGTAGAGCACCGTTTCAATGGAGTATGACACAGACTATAAGAGGAGGGGCTGCCTCCAAATAAACTGAGATTCCCGACTCCCTCCATTTCCTCATGGAGAGATGGGAGAAAGAGGTCACACGGCTGGGTCAACAGAGGGCCATGCTGGACAGAAAGAGCCATGGTAACCATTGACACGGTACACCTGAAATTAGCTCATGCCTCCACACCCTCTCCTGAATGTGTCTAACATCCCAGAGTGGGGTGAAAATGTAAGTGGGGTAATCTGCATCAGCCTGTGTCCATGAAGAGAGCAGGGCATACAGCCCCCTCAAGCCCACTATCGATGCTAAGGGCTGGTAGGGCCCCAGGCAGCACTGTCCTCTCCGCCATCATTGCCTGGGGCATAAGGCTGGCTGACTGCTGGCATTGTATTATTTACCAGATACCAGCCCAGATTAGGTGCCAACGTAGTCCCGGCAACCCACGGCCGGCAGATAGGTCCTCGCCACGCGACTTGGGTATCTCCTCCAGAGGTAGTCCAGTAGCAGCGCGACATCCGGGTCACTACTCCCAGCACACTGCTCCCCATTCCCCCTCCACTACCAATCAGCCATCATGCACTCGCGCGTGAAGCGGACCCCCCCCCCCCCCCATTGCGGGCACTCATCTAGGCATGATTTCACAGCTTTTGATTCTTCAGGTGAAGGAGGCGGACCATCCTGCCGCCAACCTCCGCACTCCCTATCCACTGCCACCATTTGGATATCTGTAGGGGCCAGGAGATGTGGGCCCTGTCTCTGCAAGCTGGACTAGTTTTCTTCCCAGGGGAGAACTTCACAGGGAGACAAATGGGCGCGGATCAGTTTGGTGCTAGGGAGCAATGCTGCCTCCGCAGGCCCCACGATAGCCGTCGACTGAGCACGCCAGCCAGGGAACGTAGGAGCTCCCGTCTCCATTTTAGGCACACAACCCGGAATGCTGCCAGAGATAATGTGGGTGTCAGCTAAAACTATGGGGTGAGAAGGAAAGAGACACTCATATGAGGAGAATAATCACCTCAAAGTCCAGATTGGGATGAAGCTCCTGCACTCTGCGTCCTCTCGCCTCAGCTCCGGTCCAGGGTGCATAGATTTTAACTGAAGGGCTGTGTTTCTCCACAAGAGAATAAAAATTCTAGAAATCCCAATTTCGTGACCTGGCGTTGCTGTTCATTTCACCTTCCACAAAGTGACACTCCATAAACCCTGCCAGGAAAAAAAAAAAAAACTTGTGCCGCACATGAAATATAGAAGCATTATGTGGGTTCTATCTGTACACGCAGCCAGCCCTTCTAGCTGAAACGACTATGAAGGTAAAGTCAGATGCACACCAATAAAGTAAAAAAAAATCTGTTTATTAATCCCAGCAAACCAACAATAAAGGCATAGCGCCAAAACCGTGGGGTACCTGGTCTTGGCCTTTTGTGTCTCCCCTGTGGGGCGTCTCATGCTAATATTGTGCTGGTTTGAGGTACGATTTTAGACAGCAGTGTTGCCTTTTGTTTCTGTGGTCTGTTACCACTACCAATTTATTCAATAACTGTTGTTAACATTTGGAACAATGTTGTACAAATTGGCATATTCTTTGTGCTTGGCTATCTGCTGGTTTTTATTGTTGGTTTTCTGGAGTTAATAAACAGATCAACCGAGTGTCTTGTATACTCTACAAACCCTTCCATATATAGGTGCTCAGGGCTTTATTAGGCATTAAACCCTTTAGAATTTCTTCCATAGGAGAGACTATAGCCGCCCCTTCAAGGATGGATTAGTGCTGGGCACGGACGATGTGTAGGAACAGCACCAATCCTTCGGCCTACACAAATATTTGTAGAGACTGAAGACCTCTCATTTTAAGGTCCCCAATCCTTGTCCTCAGGACCCCGTAACAGGGCAGGTTTTAAGGATTACCGTGGGGAAATGCAGAGTGAATTCTGAGACTGGCGATAAAGTGGGTCTGTTAAGGTACAATCAGGTGCCAGATACTGATTTATGTCTGCAGCTGAGCAGGACCAAAAGCAAATGAAATTTGCTTCAGATGTATTTTATCTGCTTTTGAGTAGCGGTCGACCGATAATTGGGGCCGATATTCAGGTTTTCCCCTGTTATCGGTATCGGCATGTTTCATTGCCGATATACCGATATTAACAGGGATTCTGAGTGGCAGCCGGGGTCCTCGCGCTTGACTGGGGATAGGTCGTGTATGTTAGGGGCGGAGCTCGGGACTCCGTGACACGTGCCATGATGGAGGCGGGGCTCCTCAGTAGCGGATATGGCACAGGGCCGGTTGGAGGACATGAGAGCGGCGGGAGCAGCACTGTGGAGGCACGGGGAGCCCGTTGAGAATATCGGCTGGTGAGAGGGCGGGGATGCACATTGCGGGCGGTCCCTTGCGCAGGCCACAGGAAATCATCATAGCCTAACACCCTACGGTGCTCCGCACCCATTACCAGCCCTGCAAGGCGGCCTCGTGCAGAGCCCATGGCCTCCCCGCTTCTTCCTGTGTCAGACTTCGGGAGCCATGCAACTTTGTATCCCTGACTCCATCCATACCGAGCCCTGTGTCAACCCCTCACCCACCCTTGCCCAGAGCCCTGTGTCTTCCCATCACCCACCCTTTCCCCAGAGCCCTGTGTCAGCCCCTCACTCACCCCTTGCCAGAGTCCTGTGTGTCTCCATCACCCCCCCCTTCCCCAGAGCCCTGTCACTCCCCCTTCCCCAGAGCCCTGTCACTCCCCTTCCCCAGAGCCCTGTCACTCCCCTTCCCCAGAGCCCTGTCACTCCCCCTTCCCCAGAGCCCTGTCACTCCCCCTTCCCCAGAGCCCTGTCACTCCCCCTTCCCCAGAGCCCTGTCACTCCCCCTTCCCCAGAGCCCTGTCACTCCCCCTTCCCCAGAGCCCTGTCACTCCCCCTTCCCAGAGCCCTGTCCACCCCCTACCCCAGAGCCCTGTCACTCCCCCTTCCCCAGAGCCCTGTCACTCCCCCTTCCCCAGAGCCCTGTCACTCCCCCTTCCCCAGAGCCCTGTCACTCCCCCTTCCCCAGAGCCCTGTCACTCCCCCTTCCCCAGAGCCCTGTCACTCCCCTTCCCCAGAGCCCTGTCACTCCCCCTCCCCAGAGCCCTGTCACTCCCCCTTCCCCAGAGCCCTGTCACTCCCCCTTCCCCAGAGCCCTGTCACTCCCCCTTCCCCAGAGCCCTGTCACTCCCCCTTCCCAGAGCCCTGTCACTCCCCCTTCCCCAGAGCCCTGTCACTCCCCCTTCCCAGAGCCCTGTCACTCCCCCTTCCCCAGAGCCCTGTCACTCCCCCTTCCCCAGAGCCCTGTCACTCCCCCTTCCCAGAGCCCTGTCACTCCCCCTTCCCCAGAGCCCTGTCACTCCCCCTTCCCCAGAGCCCTGTCACTCCCCCTTCCCCAGAGCCCTGTCACTCCCCCTTCCCCAGAGCCCTGTCACTCCCCCTTCCCCAGAGCCCTGTCACTCCCCCTTCCCCAGAGCCCTGTCACTCCCCCTTCCCCAGAGCCCTGTCACTCCCCCTTCCCCAGAGCCCTGTCACTCCCCCTTCCCCAGAGCCCTGTCACTCCCCTTCCCCAGAGCCTGTCACTCCCCTTCCCCAGAGCCCTGTCACTCCCCCTTCCCCAGAGCCCTGTCACTCCCCCTTCCCCAGAGCCCTGTCACTCCCCCTCCCCAGAGCCCTGTCACTCCCCCTTCCCCAGAGCCCTGTCACTCCCCCTTCCCCAGAGCCCTGTCACTCCCCCTCCCCAGAGCCCTGTCACTCCCCCCTTCCAGAGCCCTGTCACTCCCCCTTCCCAGAGCCCTGTCACTCCCCTTCCCCAGAGCCCTGTCACTCCCCCTTCCCCAGAGCCCTGTCACTCCCCCTTCCCCAGAGCCCTGTCACTCCCCCTTCCCCAGAGCCCTGTCACCTTCCCAGAGCCCTGTCACTCCCCCCTTCCAGAGCCCTGTCACTCCCCTTCCCCAGAGCCCTGTCACTCCCCCTTCCCCAGAGCCCTGTCACTCCCCCTTCCCCAGAGCCCTGTCACTCCCCCTTCCCCAGAGCCCTGTCACTCCCCCTTCCCCAGAGCCCTGTCACTCCCCCTTCCCCAGAGCCCTGTCACTCCCCCTTCCCCAGAGCCCTGTCACTCCCCCCTTCCAGAGCCCTGTCACTCCCCCTTCCCCAGAGCCCTGTCACTCCCCCTTCCCCAGAGCCCTGTCACTCCCCCTTCCCAGAGCCCTGTCACTCTTCCTGTGTCAGACTTCGGGAGCCATGCAACTTTGTATCCCTGACTCCATCCATACCGAGCCCTGTGTCAACCCCTCACCCACCCTTGCCCAGAGCCCTGTGTCTTCCCATCACCCACCTTTCCCAGAGCCCTGTGTCAGCCCCTCACTCACCCCTTGCCAGAGTCCTGTGTGTCTCCATCACCCCCCCCTTCCCCAGAGCCCTGTCACTCCCCCTTCCCCAGAGCCCTGTCACCCCCCTTCCCCAGAGCCCTGTCACCCCCCCTTCCCCAGAGCCCTGTCACTCCCCCTTCCCCAGAGCCCTGTCACTCCCCCTTCCCCAGAGCCCTGTCACTCCCCCTTCCCCAGAGCCCTGTCACTCCCCCTTCCCCAGAGCCCTGTCACTCTTCCTGTGTCAGACTTCGGGAGCCATGCAACTTTGTATCCCTGACTCCATCCATACCGAGCCTGTGTCAACCCCTCACCCACCCTTGCCAGAGCCCTGTGTCTTCCCATCACCCACCCTTTCCCCAGAGCCCTGTGTCAGCCCCTCACTCACCCCTTGCCAGAGTCCTGTGTGTCTCCATCACCCCCCCTTCCCCAGAGCCCTGTCACTCCCCCTTCCCCAGAGCCCTGTCACTCCCCCTTCCCAGAGCCCTGTCACTCCCCCTTCCCCAGAGCCCTGTCACCCCCCCTTCCCAGAGCCCTGTCACCCCCCTTCCCCAGAGCCCTGTCACCCCCCTTCCCCAGAGCCCTGTCACCCCCCCCTTCCCCAGAGCCCTGTCACCCCCCCTTCCCCAGAGCCCTGTCACTCCCCCTTCCCCAGAGCCCTGTCACTCCCCCTTCCCCAGGCCCTGTCACTCCCCCTTCCCCAGACCCTGTCACTCCCCCTTCCCCAGAGCCCTGTCACTCCCCCTTCCCCAGAGCCCTGTCACTCCCCCTTCCCCAGAGCCCTGTCACTCCCCCTTCCCAGAGCCCTGTCACTCCCCCTTCCCCAGAGCCCTGTCACTCCCCCTTCCCCAGAGCCCTGTCACTCCCCCTTCCCAGAGCCCTGTCACTCCCCCTTCCCCAGAGCCCTGTCACTCCCCCTTCCCCAGAGCCCTGTCACTCCCCTTCCCCAGAGCCCTGTCACTCCCCCTTCCCAGAGCCCTGTCACTCCCCTTCCCCAGAGCCCTGTCACTCCCCCTTCCCCAGAGCCCTGTCACTCCCCCTTCCCCAGAGCCCTGTCACTCCCCCTTCCCCAGAGCCCTGTCACTCCCCCCTTCCCCAGAGCCCTGTCACTCCCCTTCCCCAGAGCCCTGTCACTCCCCTTCCCCAGAGCCCTGTCACTCCCCTTCCCCAGAGCCCTGTCACTCCCCTTCCCCAGAGCCCTGTCACTCCCCCTTCCCGAGCCCTGTCACTCCCCTTCCCCAGAGCCCTGTCACTCCCCTTCCCCAGAGCCCTGTCACTCTTCCTGTGTCAGACTTCGGGAGCCATGCAACTTTGTATCCCTGACTCCATCCATACCGAGCCCTGTGTCAACCCCTCACCCACCCTTGCCCAGAGCCCTGTGTCTTCCCATCACCCACCCTTTCCCCAGAGCCCTGTCACCCCCCTTCCCCAGAGCCCTGTCACCCCCCTTCCCCAGAGCCCTGTCACCCCCCTCCCCAGAGCCCTGTCACCCCCCCTTCCCCAGAGCCGTCACCCCCTTCCCAGACCCTGTCACCCCCTTCCCCCACCCCTGTCCCCCCCTTACCCAGAGCCCTGTCACCCCCCTTCCCCAGAGCCCTGTCACCCCCTTCCCCAGAGCCCTGTCACCCCCCCTTCCCAGAGCCCTGTCACCCCCCCTTCCCCAGAGCCCTGTCACCCCCCTTCCCAGAGCCCGTCACCCCCCTTCCCCAGAGCCCTGTCACCCCCCTTCCCCAGAGCCCTGTCACCCCCCTTCCCCAGAGCCCCGTCACCCCCTTCCCAGAGCCCTGTCACCCCCCCCTTCCCAGCCCTGTCACCCCCCCTTCCCAGAGCCCTGTCACCCCCCCTTCCCCAGAGCCCTGTCACCCCCCCAGAGCCCTGTCACCCCCCTCCCCAGAGCCCTGTCACCCCCTTCCCCAGAGCCCTGTCACCCCCCCTTCCCCAGAGCCCTGTCACCCCCCCTTCCCAGAGCCCTGTCACCCCCTTCCCAGAGCCCTGTCACCCCCCCTTCCCCAGAGCCTGTCACCCCCTTCCCCAGGCCCCTGTCACCCCCTTCCCCAGAGCCCTGTCACCCCCCCTTCCCCAGAGCCTGTCACCCCCCTTCCCCAGAGCCCTGTCACCCCCCCTTCCCCAGAGCCCTGTCACCCCCCCTTCCCCAGAGCCCTGTCACCCCCCCTTCCCCAGAGCCCTGTCACCCCCCCCTTCCCCAGAGCCCTGTCACCCCCCTTCCCCAGAGCCCTGTCACCCCCCCCTTCCCCAGAGCCCTGTCACCCCCCTTCCCAGAGCCTGTCACCCCCCTCCCCAGAGCCCTGTCACCCCCCCCTTCCCAGAGCCCTGTCACCCCCCCCTTCCCCAGAGCCTGTCACCCCCCCCTTCCCCAGAGCCCTGTCACCCCCCCTTCCAACCTTGCCCAGAGCCCTGTGTCTCCCCGTCACCCAACCTTTGCCCAGAGCCCTGTGTCTCCCCGTCACCCAACCTTTGCCCAGAGCCCTGTGTCTCCCCGTCACCCACCAAAATTTAAATGTACAGAATATCGGCACCCGATATCGGTTATCGGCCTGACCGGCTGCCGATAATCTGTATTGGTGCCTAAAAAGTGATATCGGTCTATCCCTACTTTTGAGCTCCTGAACATGTCCTTGAAACACCTTCTGCGTGATGCCTCTCTGCGTATGAGATTTTCATTTTGTTTAGAAGTTCTCTCCCCTACATATGGTTTTTTCTTTGCATACATGTTTTACTCCTCTGTGCATATATTTTGTTCAGGGGTCAGATGTCAAAATCTGATGTAAATCTAGTCTCATAACTTATTCATGTTTTTTGTTAAAAAGCTGTGATGTGCATCTATAGATCTAAGTGAATGTGGAGATGACATTTTCATTATGTCCGTGTATTATTTTGGCTTGGTGTGAGTTGCTTGTGTCCACTGTCTATTTTTTTTCCCCTGTCTGATTTTAGGGTAAAATAGGCAAAACCATAGCTTTCGGGAGAGTTTGGTCTATGAGGATGAACAGACTTCAATAACCGATGCCTCGATGTTTAGTCACATACAGAAAAAAAGATGAGACATTTGTCTGTAAACATCATAAACTATTTGTTTTTTTCCATTTTCAGGGGAGGATGACTTGTCTTTTGCTTACGACAGCCGAGGCCTCAAGGCTACAAGTGGACGATTTGAAACCTACGGGAAATCTTTCAGAGAGTATGATTTAATTGGCTGCTATGCTGTAAGTTAATGTCCAAAAGGTCTGAGACGTGGAGAATTGTGTTTATAGTGCTATATAGGATAATTTTTATTTTTTCCTGTGCTATCCACTTGAAATATTTTGCAAATACCATTGTACTTTCCATCCCATCAACTCTTAGAGATCCTGCAAACAATTAATTTGCATAATGCAGGCACATTGCCCTTGGTTTGTTTGCAGAATCCGCTCGGTTATTAATGGCGTCATTGTCTCCCAGCTGGCTTTCAAGCTGAATATAGTAGTTATCCTGTAGAAGATGGCAGTGTAGTAGGAGATTCTTAAAAGCTGCCAGTCGGTGTTTAAAGACCTCCAGGCTTTGTTGGCTCGTACCATGACACTGGAGAAGGCAGAGTCTGTTATGGTACACTTGTTTTGCAACTGAGGACCACACGACCAGGTGGACAGACTGGAGGCAGTACAGGAGAATGTCTAACTACTTGCGCCACAAGAGCCTGCACCTGGGAGGCCTGTCTGGTGTAGTCACCACGACCTAACTAGAAGATACAGTTGGGTATAGTGTCCATATTTCCCCTTTCAACTGGTTGTCATGAAGGACTGCTATACCCATGTCTTCTGTCAGTGAATCTCCCAACCTTTCTGGGCCACCTGGGCATAACCTTCCCTGCTGGTAGGGCTGAAACAACTAATCGATGATTAAAATAGTTGTCAACTATTTCCATTGTTGATTTTAATCGTCCTGTGTACAGCACACACTGTTTAGGTTCAGACGGAGTTAAACGTAAATAAGCTCAGCTTTGGAGCTGATTGGAGAAGACGAGCCGCTGCTTTACTAGCTATGATTTAGTTTTAGGGTTAGGTCAGACACAGTTTGTTTTTATTCCGTTTACAACAGTAGCAGAACTGTATCACAAACCACCTGCCACTGGGTGAAGGAGCTGTATGCCTGTGTTTAATCCTTACTTGAAACTGGAGTCCTGTGCCACCTCCCTGACACACCCTATTTGGTTGGGAACTGCCATTCCCTCCCTTTTGCCTGGTCACTTTCCCCTGGTCACTTTCCCCAAACTCCCTTCCCACACTCAGATCTGGTCTTTTGTCCATACCCACTCGCTCTCACACTCAGGTCAAGTCGCTTGAGCAAAGTCACTCCCTTCCACCTCAAGTCCCGCCTCCCACTCCGTTTGTTCACAAAATTATTTATAAGGGACACTCTACGCACCCTGACCACTTTAGCTTATTAACCCTGATTTCATGCTGACCCCATCTATGACCAAGTGCTTGTAGCCACGTTCATTTGGAAAGCAAACATTGGCTTAAGCTGCGCATGCAGCATCAACCCATCCCTCTGACCAAGCACTCACATACCCTGTGTGAAAAGTACGCAAGATACGCAATTTGCGTATGTATGTGTGAAACTTGCGTACACTACACAAATTGTTTATGAAAAAAAGGGGGAGGGGTTGTGGTTATATTTTTACATAAAATTCCTTTTAAGTTGGCAATTTTATTTTTTTATCCGATGAATCGATTTTAATCAAACTAATAATCGGCCAACTAATCGATTATGAGAATAATCGTTAGTTGTAGCCCTACCGGCAGGTCATGAAGCTTCAGCCACAGACCCTCTTCCATCTGCCCAGAGAGTGGCAGGAGGCTGCCAGGTGAGCCTCCTGGATTGGAGATTGGACTCCCTACCTCACCTCATTCAATTATTTTCAACGTTTCTGGGCGGCATCTACGGTTTACATTTGCCCGCCTGATTTGTGTGAGCAGTTCCGTGTAATTGATGTTGGCTCTGTGCCCTTGGACATGTTCAGGACATGTGGGTGCGGAGTTAGAAGTGTTTGGCGCTATATTTAATTACATAGTGATCAATTGTTGGGTATGCAGCTCACCACAGGTGTGTCACTCACCCTCAAATAATAGAAAAAATACAAACTTAATCGTAAGGGAGCGCAGAGATGAATCTTAATAGGGATTCGTTCACAAATGATGTCACAATTTCTTGGTTGTCAATATATAGTCACTATAAGAGAAATCAACTAATTGCGCAGTATTGTGATACACATAGATCATCAATATGTACTCAAACACTTTTTTTTTTTTCTTTTTTCAAGTACATATTGATGATTAGGATTTGGCAGCTTCAAAAAAATTTGTAAAATCACTTTCAATTTTTTTTCCCCTCGATTCTGAATGCTCCATGTTTACAGTTGAGATACCAGAATAATGCCATTAAAAAAAAAAGTAACGTATTCATACACTAACAAAGGAAGCGAGAAAGTATATTAAAAAAAAAAGCATAACAAAACCTGCTTGCATCATTTGTGCACAGCCAAAGGAAAAACGTGTTAAGGGGTTAACAGTCTCCATGACAGATCACTTTAGAACTTCCCTGGATGGTGAATTCAAGTCGTTTCACTGTTGTTCACTGGAAAGAATCCACTGTTGAACTAAAATAGTGCTTGATGAATAACTCCATGTTTTGGAAACTTGTCCTCAATCTCTTTCATGATTGTTCTTGTTGTATCTTGATTAATCCTATATTCTATTTTGCTCGTAATCGGGATCATTTGGTTAATTTAATTAATACAGTTGGTGACAGCCGACATTTTAGTAAAAATAGGACAATGTGTGTTTTTCTGTTTTGGCAGGACCTGGATGGAGACTCAGTTGAGATTTCATTTTCCAAGAATGGAGAAGACCTCGGTCAGGCCTTTCATTTCAATAAGAGCTCCCTTGGAGACCATGCATTACTGCCCCACATAATATGCAAAGGCTGTTCATTCCAGGTTAACTTTGGGCAAAAGTTGAAACCATGGCATAAGCCAAGTGAAGGTTTCCGCTTTCTTCACGACTTGAAGTCAGAAGACCTGATACGAACACCAGTCCCACCCAGATCTAAAAAGGCTTGTGAGGTATGGCACCATCTGGGTCAGTCAATCTATTTGAGAGCAATGCAATTTGTAAATGTTGTCCTCTTGTCTCCTCCTATATTCTTCGTAGATGCTGATGATGGTTGGCTTTCCAGCATCCGGAAAGACTACTTGGGCTCTGAAACACATACAAGAAAACCCGGATAAGAACTACATACACCTGAGTGTCGATCGATTCATCTCGCAAGTGAAGGTATGAAACGTAACATGAACCATAGGAAAACAAGAGATGGAAGCAGACTCATGGAGCAGGCGCTCACTCTTTCTGTTTGCAGACTGTTGGATTGGACGAACCAGAGTACAACAACAAAGTTCTTGATCAACACATCAAAATGGCCACAAAATGCCTGAGACGTGCTTTGCCGATTGCTGGCTCTAGGAAAGCAAATTACATAATCGATCAGGTAAGCGTTGGCTTTTTATGTTCCTATTTCATCACATTCCCTCCAGTTCCACATGTCAGCTTGAATTCATTTTGTTTGTTGTTTTTTTTAGTGCTCGATGGATAGAAATGCTCAGCAATGGAAGCTCCTGTGCTTCACTGGTTTCACATGTAAAGCCGTTCTGTTGGTCCCAGAAGAAGAAGAATGGGAGAGGAGGCTGGAAGAGCGCAGAAAAGAGGGAGAGATTTATCCTGAATCAGTCCTCGTGCGAATGAAAGGTTAAAAGGATCTTCATGAAACATGCTTTTAATTACAATTACTTTTTTGTGTTCTTCTCACTCTGTACTCTTTGGGATAGTATGTATGTCAAACCAGGAAGAAGAGAGCACACAAACCCATACTTTTTTTTTAAAAAAAAATTAAACATACTTGGAGTTACATAGGCTGAAAAAAGACGTGCGTCCATAGAGTTCAGCTTTTCACACATTACCTACTGCTGTTGATCCAAAAGGCGGCAAAAACCCCAGTCTGAAGCGCTCGCCAATATGCAACATACTGAGAAATAATTCCTCCTTGACCCTTAGAATGGCGTCAAATTTCTCCTAGGATCAAGCAACTTTTACCCACATATTAAATATTTTAACCCTTAATGTTATGTTTTTTTGCTGGAAGTCATCTTGTTCTGTGACAATCTGTACAGACTGTGCCCCAACCACCTCAACAGGCAGAGAATTCCACAGCTTTATTCTAACTGTAAAAAAAAAAAAAACTTTTCCTATGCTTTGGACGAAAGGAAATGCAGCCTAATCGAAATGGGTGACCTCATGTCCTATAAATGGTTTTCTAGACAATGGTTTATAATTGCCTCGTATATATTTATATCAATTTATCAGATCCCCTCTAGGGTGCCGTCTTTCTAGAGACTCTAACTCTTAACACTTTACCAATTTCTTTCTTTTTTTTTTTTTAACCAGTTCGCACCTCAAGAGTTGACACATTGCACAGTTTGAGCGAACTGGTCAAACAAGCGAACCCGCATCACTTCCGGTGACGCGGATCAGCTGTTTGCAACATCTGGCAATGTGAAATCCGCAAACCAGCTGCACTGTGCATGTGCAACAACGTCAACACTTGGCTCGGTAGGCAGGGGTGTAAAATCCTCAAACCGGGCTAAACGCACATGTAGACTGCCGTCACCACATTGCTGTAAACGCATGGCAGCGTGTGTAAAGGCACGGCGGTTCAATCAGCGGGCAGCATGCTGCTGATCATAAATGGTTTTACCAGTGTACCAGCTTTCAGTCCAAAAACGTATGTTTTGCAAGCCTGCGCTGTTTAGCCCGATTTGCTGATTTTTACATCCCCTGACTGTAAACACTAACTTGATTTGAGCCAGGTCGTGATGTCGCTGCACATGCGCAGTGCAACAGGTTTGTAGATTTTCCCCTGGCAGATGCGCGAAAACAACTTATTTGCGTCACTGGAAGTGACGCGGGTTAGCTGATTTTTACAGTTCGCTAATTTTTCCGAACACCAGCCAGGATCTTCCTCCGTCTCATCCCCTGCTCCATTCCCCAGGAAGGCTCTCTGCTGACCCCTGGTGGTGGCTGATCGAGGTGCCAGTCTCCCCTCCATGGTGATGACATACCGCTCGGCAGCCAGCCCTATGCTTGCTTCCGGTATAGGTATGGAGGGAGAGTGCTATATATACAAAACCCAGATGCCCAGGACATTTCTAGATGAGTTGACCTGGCATCTGGGTTTTGTCTACTCCCCCGACCTAAAGAACTCTCAGACTGTAGGAACAAAGAGTCTCTGATGGGATGTAAGAGACCTTTTTATTATTATTCATAGGACCTCGTATGTTAATTCCAGACATTTTCGTCCAGTAATTTTTTCGCAAACTGCTTCAGTTTTTAAAGTTTCTATAGCTTTTTTCTTTTTTCTTTTTTCAGTTTGGCGGGTTTTCTTAGTGTTTCAGATCGATCTGATATTTCAGATCGGTGGGATTTTCGTTGGGAGTTTGTTATTTTTGCTGGATTTTCGGATCCGTTCCTGGAATTTCAGGAACCCTGCAGTCAATGCTGAATTCACCGCAGGGTCAGGGAGTTTGATTCCCCGAATTGCGGGGAATGAGAGAGCACCGACATGTCGGTGACATTTCGGTGCTCTCTGAATAACACCTTCAAACACCTTATTTTGTACTTCTGCAATTTTTTAAAAAATTTTTTTTTTCCTTCTTTCTAGCCAATCTCTGGGTTCCAAAGATGAATAAAACGACTTTGAGTGAGATCATCACTCCGGAACTCTGGAAGACAGGATCTCAAAAATACTTGTTTAAACTGAAGATGGAGGCTAAAGTGAATCCTCTGAACCCAAGAAAAGGTGGGTACCTTTTTTTATTTTCTTACAGCTTTGAGTAACCCTCCAGTTATTGTGTGTAAATTAAAGCCATTGGCTCCATTGCTGGATACGTAAAGATCGATGTAACATTTCAGGGTACATTTACTGCTGCATTTTACTCTATATAAAAGCCAAGGTTTCATTCTTGCATGTATCTATTACTGTTTTCATGTCTCAAGCTTTAATCCCTTTGAATCTTCGAATTTTACATTCCTCTTTTATATAGACACCCCCCTCCCCCCCCCAAAAAAATGGCGGCTTCTATAATCTAGCCTAAACTTGCAAAACAAATCTGCCAATCTTTTATTCCTACACAGCTGTAACGAATCTGAATTTTAAGGCAGGCCTCGGAGGCTTCATATTTGCAATCTTTCTTTATTACTCCCATAGCAGTAAAGAAGAGTGATAACAAGAACATGAAAAAAACACAGGTCAAACCCCCAACGTGGGGTACCCCTCCTCTTAGTAAGCCCGCCCCCCCCTAGTCCATAAACAGTCTAAGCTGGAGCAGTAACGCCCTCTTCCTTTACTGCTCCTGTTCAGGACAAGATGAGTATAATTTTCTCCTGTTTTATTCACGATATTTTCCTTTTCAGATATTTTTATATGTATTACTTTGATTCATTGGGACGGGTGCTGACTTACCCCGGCTATAACCGCGGGGGTCAGCGCCCGCCCGGCGGGGAAACTCCAGCGATTATTTCTGGGTTTCCTGCCGCTTGTTTTTTTTCTGCGTTTCACCGCTGGTTTATTGGGTTGTCTGTTAGCCGCAGATTGGCGCATTTATCTCCCATCCTATCTCCCTGGTGCCTTCGCAGCCGGCCGAGATCTCGTGGGAGACGCGCACGAGATCCCGGCGGCCATTTTAAGCACCACCTGACCGCGTGTATCTCCGCGCGCACTCACAGCTCCCTGTTTCCCGACACGGACGGATCTCAGTGACCGGACCCATGGCCCTTCTCATCAAAGCTGGGGGAGATAGATCTCCCTATGCGGGGGAATCAGACTCCGCGGGGAGCTCACGACAATCAGAGCAGTCAGATGCTTTTGCTTCTCCCCACCTCCGAAAAAGCGGTCGAAGACAGCGGCCCGTTTTGCCGCCATGGAAGCAGCACTCCAGGCGTCCATTACACGCTCGCTGTCTTCCGCTGTATCCACGCTTTCCTTGTCTTTCTGAAGGACCATTAATGAAGCAGTTGCTTCTATTGCCTCGGCACCCCCCGCTCCCGGTGCAGGCCCTGCTCCCCCTCTAGACGCGGCTGTACCCTCTGGCTCTGATCAGCCTAGCCTTAAGAAACGTGCTAAAACTAGGCACCTTGATACTCCTCCAAGAGGGGCTGGCATCCCCGAAAATCTGCTTTCTGATGATGGCGAGGTGTCCTCGCACAAGAGAACCCCTGACCGCGGGGCACTGGTTGCGGTCTCAAAAGATAGGCCTTTACCTACGGGTACTGGCCGGCTCCCCAATCACACTGACTCGGAGAGTGAGGAACCTGAGCATGGGGAGGATGATGGAGCTATAGAGTTATACGCTCCGCATGCTGTTGGCCGAGGAGGAAAGGCCCCCACCACCCTTACTGTCTGCCAAAGAGGTTGTGTGTGACCCTCAGGGCCGCCCAATGTTTTCCCCGGTGGGGGTCTTACATCCACGTTCCGCTGCATGGTCCCCGATGCCTCATGTGGAGATGTGGGTGGATGCCCACATGCGGCTCCCTATGGATTAGGAGACCAGGGTGAATATGAGGGCGGAATTTCCTCATCCCACCACCACGGGTAAAACCTGTCTCACTCCAGTGGTGGATGAGGACTTTGTAAAATTTATGACCAAGGGATGGTCCCCCAAAAAAGGGGTTGATATGGCTTTCAGAGTCTGCGAGGATAAAGTGTTGGATGTTGCATCCCCGTTGAGTTACCTACTTGACATGGTAGAGGATGCTCGCTTGCAAGGTACCCCCTTGGATTTGGAAGACGCCACAGGCTGGATCCAACGCTCCTTATGCCTGTTGGGCGGTGCGAATGCGGCTTTGGCCGCTGAGAGACGCAAGTCTATGATCCTGAGGATGGATCCTCAACTTACGTCCATGGCTAATAGGGACAAAGGGGCCAAGGCTCAAGGCCTCCTATTTGGGGATGGCTTTATTAAAAATATGGGCAAATACACCAGTGCCTTTACGGCACTGGATAAAGTGGAGTCAGCCATTAAAGTATTCCCCAAGAAGGTTTTCGACCGGGCTGGTAGAGGAAGGGGCCGCTCTGCCAGCCGCGCTGGATCGGTGGGCATTACCAGAGGCTCCTTCCGTGCATCTAATGCCAACGATTCTGGTCCCACCGCTTACGGAACCTAGGCCCGGGCTCAGGTCTGGAGAGGCCGTGGATTCCGGGGTGGCAGAACCCAGTTCCGCGCTCAACGACAAACCAGTAAGACTTCCATTTATTGTTCCTCATTTGTCTGTTCGCGTGGGGGGGCCGTATCCAGTTTTGTCTCCCAAAATGGGAATTGATTACCGCAGATACCTGGGTTTTAAATTCCGTCAGAGGATTCGAGATAGATTTCGAGACTATTCCTCCCTTCCAGTCTGACACCTCGACCTCTCAGTTTTTCTGTGGAACAGGAACGGTTAGTTCAGGAGGAGATAACGGCCCTGGCTTTGAAAGGGGCCATAGAGGTCGCTTGGGACTCCCCCAAGTTTGTAAGCAACCTGTTCCTCGTTGCGAAGAAAGGGTGCGCAACGCTCCCCGTGATAAATCTCAGGGAACTCAATTTATGGGTGTCTTACCGCCATTTCCAGATGGAAGTACCCTCAGGGATATACTCAACGAACGAGACTGGCTCGTCAAACTAGATCTTAAGGATGCATCTCTCCGTCCCCATGGCGCCGGCTTCCAGAGACTACCTATGCTTCCCCTGGCGCGGTCACATGTGGCGCTTCGCGTGTATACCGTTCGGCCTTTCATCCGCTCCGTGGTGCTTCACGAAGCTTATGAGACCGTAGAGCAATTATAGGGGTTGGCAAACTTGAGAGCGAAACCTATGCCAATATGAAATTACTTCTGGAAGCAATTAACCTCCCTGGCGGTCTGATTATGTCAATATTTTGAGTCTCAAAGTGGGACATTGTTTTGCACGGAAATTTCTTGTTTTTTATTGTAGGCCTGTAATTCTTAGGAATAACTTGCTTAAATCTGTCCAAACAAGAGTCTAGTAAGCACACGGGGTCTGATAAAGTTTGAAACCTGAAATAATTTTTTATTTTTTTTAAAATATTTATTATAGAAGAAATTAATTTAATAATATAATCAAACCAAAAACACTGAAATGTGTAGAAAACAAGGGTGCAATATTAGTCACTGCATATTGCTTCAATAAACATCCCGGGTATGGTACATTTTGAAACATGGGACTGCACAAAGTTTGTCACAATCGGGACAATGGAACCTGGTTTCCATTCGAATTTTCTTTTCCCCGGTCATCATGCTTTGAGCAACAAACCACATACATCCTTGTAGGTGTTGACTTCTTCTCAGTTGGTGGGATGTAATTTATTCATTGCCACTCGCTGTCCCTAATCTTTTCATTTGTCTGCCAAATAGATATTCCAGTAATACAATCTACTGGCAAAATGTAGTTACTGTAGTTCTTGGATCAGGATCCGTTGGAACTGTTCCATTCCCTTTCTGTTTTTTTAAAAAGTATTGGCACCTCAAGTATCATGGCCAGGCTGCTAAAACTTTAGGGACGTGTCCTGTAGCCCAAATGCAAATGAAATTGGTGTGCCACAATTGAAATTAATTTTGCAATGACACAACATAGCCCCAAATCGTGTTCATGCCCCGGACAGTCTGTTCCAGGCTCTGGCAGGTGTTATAAAAAAAAAACCTTTAACCTGCTGCGGGCAAGCAGCAGGGTTTCAGAGTAGGATATCGGAGCTTTGGCTGCTCAGCACACGCATGCTTTTTGCACCAAGTCCTTCAGTATTCTGAAGGCCCCAGCACTGTGTGGACGTGTGTGGAGAGTCTTGGGGATTGACTCCCCATCACGGAGGGTGCCAGTGGTGTTGTCACTGCTCGGTGCTGATCTGGTTCCCCAGGCTGCAGGCGTCATCGTGACTGGAGGGTCCTTGGGACCCCTGTATCTCAAGAGGTTTTTGTCCTACAAGGACAATTAAGCCATCGTTGGAAACGACAGTCTGGCCTTTCCAATGATATCCAACATGACCACATAATGTGGAAATGTGTTTAAAAAAAAAAAGTTCTAAAAGCAATGACACCCCCTCCTTTATAAAGGCAACAATGCCGCTGCACTCATTTATTTTTTTAAACTATTGATATATATATATATAATAAAAATAATATTCTGCATTGTGATGAACATAATTGTATTGTAATAGTATTTCAACTAAATACTCACCTGTTTGATAAACACATGGAGAACAAACAAATTAATGTGATCAAGAATAAAGACCTAATGCTATTTTGTTGCAATTTATCAGGACATGTTATAAGGGGAAAGTAGATCCGGTTACCAATTTAGTCCATTGGACAAGTAGATTTAAAAAAGAAAAAAAATTCTACACTGCTGATATAGAATTATTGTTTGGGGCAAGTGACTTTTTGATAACCGCACAAGTTGTTTTCAAGAGCCATTTGTACTTTTTAACAATTTCTCGTCCGTTTAATGTATGTTCCTTCTCTCTAAACATGTCTTAAGCAAGTAGCCCTCATTTCACTTCTCCAGGTCAACTTGCTTATGTTATATATTTTGTCTTGAACAGGCATTAAATTTACTCCTAAAGCCACGAGCAAGAAAAATGTTCAGGATTCAAGGCCACATCCATATCGTGCACCTGTCCCACTAATGTCTTCCTGGAGACCACGCGCTGGGGTAGGTTCAAATGGGTGTATGAACATGACATGCGTTACTGGGGCCGAATTTAGAGTTGGGATAAAGGTTTGTACAGGGAAGTGGTATCTCCAGTTTTGATGCAGGCTATGCAGAATCTATCTCAAACTTTGGCCCCCATGTGTTGGCCTTCATTACTCAAAATCCTTTGCATGCAATAGATGGGCAGAGCATCGTGGCAGTTGTATTTTAGTAACCTCTGGTGAGGGGGCAGAGTGTGATATCCCTGCTATACAATGCCAAACATTGGCCCAGATAAATCGTCTCGTTCCTAATTTGATCTACTTCCCCACTTTTTGAAAGGGTTTCCAGAATTCCCGTTCGCTGAGCCCACCTCGACAAGATAGATTCTTCGGCCGAAACAATGACTTGCCAGAGAACAGACAGGTAAGAATATTTTAATTCTCTCACTTCTAGGAATTTATTTGGATTGCCTTCACTCTGTGTCTGTATCCACATGTATTAACCCTTTCACTGCAGAAGACTTGTGGGAACGTCCTAGGAGTCTCGCACTGTATGCTGAGGACGTTCCCCACACGTCTTCCGCTTAGCGGGACCTACTTCAGATACACGCCTCTCTCACTCCAGAGACCCGATAACACTGCAAGCTGGCATGGAACCGATTGAACTGTCTAGTGTTTGGCGCAGGATATAAATCCCTTTTTGGCCTCTGAATGTGGTATTGGATTTCCTGATGCTAATTTTTTTACTCTGGCAAAGTCAACAGGACTTAAACGCCTATAGATACACCATATCCGCTCCCCCCTCCCATGGAACTTACCCTCTGGTTTGCAGGCTATCAAGAGGTATGACTTTTCTCCAGGCCTCCCTTGCCTAGGTATACATCTATCTGGACTTAAACTTGGCGTTGAGCTTCTTGGAATAGGGAATGGTGGCCGGATAATGCCGTTCAGTCATTGCAAGCTTTGTCGGCAAAACTTTTGATGCCGTATTGTTTGAGCGTGCGGAAACATGTCAGGTATGTGTAGACCTTAGATTACGGCACCAAATCCTTTTTGCCAGATGACTTCCTTGAAGTCAGACACTGCTTTTGAAGACGTCAAGACGTCCGGCAAAGCCAGAAGATCGCCAGAAAAGAGGAGGGGGTCCTTTTGGATCCCTCCCTCCCGATCGGGGGGAGGTGGAAGGTAAAGACAGGCATTGCTTGAAATTGTAGTCTTTAACCCCTGAGGTGCCAGTCCGTGATCTGGTGCCATTCGGCAAAATTCACTGTTACCCAAGGGGAGGGGGGGGGGGGTTGGATGATCTGCAGATTACCTAAGTGAAGCTTCAGACTTTTCTCTGAACGATAACAAAGTTTAGTTTTAACCACACGGGGTTGGATAGTCTGCAGATCATCCGGGTAAAGTGAGACGTTTTTAGCTCTTCCTGACTGTTACCTAAGGGCGGTTGGTTAGTCCGAAGATTACCTGGGTAAAGTCCAGGTTTTTTTTAATTTTTTTTGCAGCTTTACCCGGTGGTTTTGGGTAATGTCAGGTTTACCCGGGTAACCTTAAAATTAACCGCACTTCGGGCTTTAACCGTAACACATACACGCACACGATGATACAACTGAACAAAAATAAAATTTGTCCACAAAGTAACTTTTGTACAATGGTCAAGTGGAATAACACCTGGTTTCATTGACAAGAAACCAATTAACATTGTACCGGCTGCGTTACTGGGGCTGAATTTAGAGTTGGGATAAAGGTTTGTACAGGGAAGTGGTATCTCCAGTTTTGGTGCAGGCTATGCAGAATGGATCTCAAACTTGGCCCCCATGTGTTGGCCTTCATTACTCAAAATCCTTTGCATGCAATAGATGGGCAGAGCATCATGGCAGTTGCATTTTAATAACCTCTGCTGAGGGGGCAGAGTGTGATATCCCTGCTATACAATGCCAAACATTGGCCCAGATAAATCGTCTCGTTCCTAATTTGATCTACTCTTCCCCACTTTTTGATAGGGTTTCCAGAATTCCCGTGCGCTGAGCCCACCTCGACAAGATAGATTCTTCGGCCGAAACAATGACTTGCCAGAGAACAGACCGGTAAGAATATTTTAATGCTCTCACTTCTAGGAACTTCTTTGGATTGCCTTCACTCTGTGTCTGTATCCGTATGTATTAACCCCTTCACTGCGGAAGACGTGTGGGGAACATTGTAGGAGATACTCTCTTCTCTCCTCAAGGGTCCCAATGTGATCTGACTTCCTTGAAGTCAGATGCTGCTTTTGAGACCCCTCCCGGCGTCTGACGAGATGACGTCATTTTCAGGTGGCCTCCCGGCAAAGCCAGAAGATTGCTTGGAAGGGGGGGGGGGGCCTTCCCAAAGTAAGAAAAAAAAAATAGTTTATAAAAGCAGCAATATTGTTCCTATTTAAACTATAATGTGAACAATGATGCTGCAGGAACGATTTTTTTTCGGGGGGGGGGGGGGAGCTAAAAATCATGTAATTTCCCAGAAAACTAGTTCCCTTTTTTTATTTTTATATATTTTTTAAAAAAGCATACCCCATAGAACAGCATTTCCCAAACCTGTCCTCGGGAGCCTCAACCAGGCCAGATTTTGCAGATTACTTTGAGCAAATGTAGACTGAATCCTGCAATCACTGAGCAGCAAATCATATCGCCACAGGTTTGGGAAACACTGCCGTAGAACATATAGCTGCAAAGGCTCGGATGAGAAAATGTGGAAACAAAATCACTTTACACGCTGTAGATGATTGAAAATTCAGTTTCTATTGCATTTTTTGTTGTAATAGTCATGCAAGGCATGACGTATACATAGAATAATGATATATTGTGAATCTGCACAGTCTGCCGAAAAAAAAGGATGTATAATTTGGGTTGTATATAATAAAACGTAACTTCAAATTCCGGATTTCCCCATTACCATGACTGGAAGTCATAATTTTATTAAAGACAAACTGAGGCGAGTATTATTATTACGGGTACAGGCTGGGTGGAGTAGAGGTAACATCACTTCTCTATAACCGTGGAGACACAGGTTTGATCCCGGCAAGAGCACCTCTCCAGTAAGTGTTCTTTGGCAAGACACCTAATGATACATATTGAGGTGTAAAATTTCCGGAAACTTTGAAGCCATGGAAGAATTAATTTTTCAGTGTCGTGTCCACACCCCCGCCCCCTCCCCCCCGGAAAATGGAAATTTTTGGAAAAATTGAAAATATGCACTATGAAGTAGGTTTAAATTAAAATTAATTTTGTCTCGCTTGAAATAGAAGTACAGTTTATTTAGTAACTTGAATTTGCTTTTTATTTTATCTTTTTGTTTTAAATGGAATAACAAGCAAGGACTGTATGTGTCGGAGATTATTTATTCAAATAAGAAATTAATACGAGATATAAACAATAATAAAATTCTCGTCCACAATTAGAATTTTCAATAATTTTCAACGTGTAAAGTGTTTTTTTTTTTCACATTTTAACATGCGAGCGTGTGCGGTTATATTTTCTATGGGTTGCGCTTGTTAAAGAAATTAAACTGGGAATCGTTACCTTTTTTGGGGGGAAAATTACGTGTTTTTTGGCAAACGCCCCACATAGAAAAAATCGTTAGTGCAGCATCATTGTTCACACTATAATTGAAATGGGAACAATATTGCTGCATTAATAAAACAAATTTTTATTTTAAATTTTTATTTTAAATTTTTTTTTTACACTGTCATGGTCATGCTCTGGCCGTTCCAATGATATCAAACATTAACCCCTAGCTGTCACAGATCGGGAGATATGGTGGAGATGGGGGGTTCCCCTAGGTGGCAGAAAGGGGTTAATTGCGGAACTGGCGCCATTGCGCAATGACGCCAGTTGTTAGGGGGATATCCCGGAAGCTTGGCTGACATCCAAGATGTCGGCCAGCTCCGTGAGGGGACCGCAATACGGCGCATGTTAGCACCATATCGTGATCCAGCCCCCTAGGGTTTAAAGACAGCTGCCGCTTGGAAGGGCAGGCTGTGCCCTTCCAAGCGGTGCCTGCCTTTACTCGCTGGCCGCACGGATGGGGAGAGGTCCAAAGGACCCCTCCCCTTCAGGCACCTTCCCCGCAATGGCGGTCGGGTGCCTGAAATAGAAGTCATTGCGCACGCAGGGGTCCCGGAGGCTGGGCTGACATCGAGGATGTCAGCCCGTACCGGGGGGCCGCCGCGATCGTCCGGAATCCCGGCCAATCGCTGCTGCTAAGGGAGGACTCAGCGCGTCCTCCACATGGAAAGGGTTAATAATTCAATCACAATAGCTGTTCCATTATATATATATATATATTTTTACCAGGAAGGATACCTTGAGATTTCTCTCGTTTTCAAGTATGTCCTGGGTGGCGAGTATGTACCGTTGGGTGTCTTGCCCAAGGACACTTACTGGAGAGGTTGCTCGCTGGGATCGAACCCATGACTCCACAGGCTCTCTCCATGCAGAGCAGTGATGTTACCTCTACTCCACCCAGCCGGCAATATATATGTATATATTGCAACAATATTTTTAGGATAAATTAATATCCTTTTTATCAGACTCTTCTATTTCTATACTGCAGGTTAGAAATATATCAAAGGTTCCAATCTAACGATATCCGAGATAAATCTGTCTATATCCATTGCAATATACAACACTTGTAGATATGCAGATAGATTTATATATTAGGGATGCACCGATACTGGGACCTGCACGAGTACTTGTTACTCGTGCAGGGGCCTCCGATACCGGAAGCCAGCGCTGGGCTGGCTTGCCGGCCGGTTTCGTTGGCGCGCTGCTTGGCTCCTCCGGCGTCTTCTGTCTTCGAGCGTCTGCTGGCAGAGCTTGTAGCCCGGCCGCTTGTTGGGAACCACGTGCACAGCCTCACGTGACTGTGGCTGTGCACGTGGTTTCCAACGAGCGGCTGGGTTACAACCTCTGCCAGCGGCCGCTCGAAGACCCCGGAGGAGCCAAGCAGTGCCGGAGGAGCCTGGCTGGGTGAGTTTCCGGTCTTCGAGCGGCTGAAGGCGGAGGTTGTAGCCCAGCCGCAGTCACGTGAGATCGCGGCTGTGCACGTGTTTCTCAACGAGTGGCCGGGCTACAACCTCTGCCAGCGGCCGCTCGAAGACCCCGGAGGAGCCAAGCAGTGCCGGAGGAGCCTGGCTGGGTGAGTTTCCGGTCTTCGAGCGGCTGAAGGCGGAGGTTGTAGCCCAGCCGCAGTCACGTGAGATCGCGGCTGTGCACGTGTTTCTCAACGAGTGGCCGGGCTACAACCTCTGCCTGCGGCGCTCAAAGTGCCAAGCAGCGCCGGAGGGTGAGCGGGGGGGCGCACAGAGCCACCCAGCTCTGTGCCACCCAGCTCTGTGTGCCCCCAGCTCTGAGCTGGGGGGCACTGAGAGCTTGGGACACTATAAGCAGGGGCAATGAGAGCTGGGGGCACTTTGAGGTCTGTTATTGAAAAGCGGTCACATGGCATTAAAGTATCGGTACTTGTATTCGGTCTTAAAAAAAATGATATTGGTGATATATATATATATGTGTATATGTGTAATTTTAATTCCACTTAAATGGCTTTCATACTTTACCTGTTCCATCTGGATTCAGTAATTCCTGCGAACTTCGTATGATATCAGTGGCTGTACGGAGTTAAATGGAGTGTGAGAATTTGCACTTTAAAAAAAGTAATAAAGAGAAACAGACTGATGTTTAGGCTCCATCTGAGCCATTTTAGATCTATATCTACTCATTTAAGTTGTGTTGGAGGGCAAAAAGATTTGGTTAAATACCTCCACACAACAAATAATAAACTTTATAGTTGCAGAGTTCTCTGAATTGCTGGGATGTGTAAATGTCTTCTGCAACTATAAAATGTGTGTCCAAAAATTTTACAAATGAATGTATGCACTAGATGCAAAATAACTCCACCAAAATGGGGCAAAAATATCTTAAACGTTTTAATGTGGATTAAATTCATGATATTAATTTAATAAAGTCTAGTGTTGATACAATTATACAAAAAAAACACTCTTAAAATAAATTGTAGGGGGAAAAAAGTCCTTTTCGGTTTCGTTCCAAAATTTTCATTTCGGAGATATATATTTTAGTCAGGTCCAGAAATATTGGGACATCGACACAATTCTAACATCTTTGGCTCTATACACCACCACAATGGAGTTGGAATGAATCAAACACTATGCTTTAGCAAGTGAAATGCATGCTCAATGGGATTCAGGTCAGGTGATTGACTTGGCCATTGCTTAACATTCCACTTCTGTCCCTTCAAAAACGCTTTGGTTGCTTTTGCAGTATGCTTTGGGTCATTGTCCATCTGCACTGTGAAGCGCCGTCCAATGAGTTCTGCAGCATTTGGCTGAATGTGAGCAGATAATCTGAAACACTTCAGAATTCATCCTGCTGCTTTTGTCAGCAGTCACATCATCAATAAATACAAGAGAACCAGTTCCATTGGCAGCCATACATGCCCACGCCATGACACTCCCACCACCATGCTTCACTGACGAGGTGGTATGCTTAAGATCATGAGAAGTTCCTTTCCTTCTCCATACTCTTCTCTTCCCATCACTCTGGTACAAGTTGATCTTGGTCTCATCTGTCCATAGGATCTTGTTCCAGAACTGTGAAGGCTTTATTAGGTGTTGTTTGGCAAACTCTAATCTGGCCTTCCGGTTTTTGAGGCTCACCAATGGTTTACATCTTGTGGTGAACCCTCTGTATTCACTCTGAAGTCTTCTCTTGATTGTTGACTTTGACCCACATACACCTACCTCCTGGAGAGTGTTCTTGATCTGGGCAACTGTAGTGAAGGGTGTTTTCTTCACCAGGGAAAGGATTCTTCGGTCATCCACCAGTTTTTTTTTTTCCGTGGTCTCCTGGGTCTTTTGGTGTTGCTGAGCTCACTGGTGCGTTCCTTCTTTTTGAGAATGTTCCAAACAGTTGTTTTGGCCACGCCTAATGTTCTTGCTATCTCTCTGAAGGGTTTGTTTTGTTTCTTTAGCCTAATGATGGCTTGCTTCACTGATAGTAACAGCTCTTTGGATCTCATCTTGAGAGCTGACAGCAACAGATTCCAAATGCAAATAGCACACTTGAAATGAACTCTGGGCCTTTTATCTGCACATTGTAATTGGGGTAATGAGGGAATATCACACACCTGGCCATGGAACAGCTGAGAAGCCAATTGTCCCATTACCTTTGGTCCCTTAACAAGTGGGAGGCACATCTGCAAACTGCTGTAAATCCTACACCGTTCACCTGAGTTGGATGTACATACCCTCAAATTAAAGCTGACAGTCTGCAGTTAAAGCACATTGTGTTTGTTTCATTCCAACTCCATTGTGGTGGTGTATAGAGCCAAAGATGTTAGAATTATGTCGATGTCCCAATATTTCTGGACCTGACTGTGTATATATAACACACACCAGACACATGTATACACAGTATGTGTATATATAGAAAGTTATTTATGGTTTTCGGCCAAGCTCATCGTGCATTTTCAGTTTCGGTCCCAAATTTTCATTTCGGTGCATCCCTAGTTTTAATGTTTGTCTTTTTGCCGTTTTCGTCGATAATATCCTTTTTAGATAATAGCAAAAATTTGGTTTTAACCACACCGGGTTGGATAGTGTGCAGATCATCCGGGTAAAGTGTGACTTTGTCAGCTCTTCCAGACTGTTACCCAAGGCCGGTTGGTTAGTCCTAAAATCACCCAGGTAAAGTCTGAAATGTTCTTTTTTTTTTTTCTTCTTGGATCTCAAACTTTGACCCCCATATGTTGGCCTTCATTACTCAAAATCCTTTGCATGCAATAGATGGGCAGAGCATCGTGGCAGTTGTATTTTAGTAACATCTGGTGAGGGGCAGAGTGTGAGATCCCTGCTATACAATGCCAAACGCTGGCCCAGATAATCGTCTAGTTCCTAATTTGATCTACTCTTCCCCACTTTTTTAAAGGGTTTCCAGAATTCCCGTGCGCTGAGCCCACCTCGACAAGATCGATTCTTCGGCCGAAACAATGACTTGCCAGAGAACAGACCAGTAAGAATATTTTAATTCTCATTTCTAGGAATTTATTTGGATTGCCTTCAAGTTGTGTCTGTATCCGTATGTATTAACATCTTCACTGCGGAAGACGTGTGGGGAACATCCTAGGAGTCTCCCGCTGTATCCGGAGGACACTCCCCACACGTCTTTCACTTAGCGGGAGCTGCATCAGATACTCTCCTCTGAAGTCCTGTGGCGTTCTGACTTCCATGAAGTCTTTTGACTTTTGAGACCCCTCTCGATGTTGGACGAAATTACATCATTTTCAGGCAGCCACCCGGCAAAGCTGGAAGATCGCCTGCAAGGGGGGGGTTTCACAGATTTTTGGAAGCATGTCAGTTTTAAAAGTATATTTTACACATATTTACACAAGTATATGTTACGATTAAAGTCCGAAGTGCGGTTTAATTTTAGAATTCCCTTGGGTAATCCTGACATTACCCAGGCGTCTTTAACAAAAATCCTGTAGTGAAATGAAATTTCAGCCTTTATCTGGGTAATCTGCAAAGTACCCAGAGGCCTTTGGGTACTCCAGTATTCTGCTGCGTTTTACCCAGGTAAAACGCACATTACCCTAGTATTGGGAAAAGTGTGATTTATGAAATTAAATTTTATCCAGGTAAACTGCAATGTATCCAAACGCCTCTGGGTAGTCCGTTTTTCAGCAGTCTACAGTTGACTGAATTCCGAGGATTACCCGGGTAAAGCTGCAAACTGATAACAAAATTGTGGTTTTAGTCCTTTTTTAAAAAGTTGTATCTAGTCACATACCACACTAAATGACCGTCGTGTTACTCTGTGCGTTAATTGTCTGAAAATTTATTTATGAAGGTAAAGATATGATATAAAGAGTAACCCAGGGGTGTGGAACTTTAAAAAAAAATCTACTTGTCCAACGGACTAAATAGTAGTCTAATCTACTTGTCCCTCAGGACGATCTACCTGTCCTGATAATTTCAACAAAATAGTGTTTAAAGGTCTTTATTCATCACATGTATCTGACGCTGCCTCCCTAGGCTGTTATGAATAAAGACCTTTATTTAAACACTATTTTTTTTGTGTGTGTGTATATATTATATATGTTAAACGTAGAAACATAGAAAAATGTCGGCAGATAAGAACCTTTCGGCCCATCTAGTCTGCCCAATTACATGGATACTTTACCTGGATTTATCTTTTGTTTAGGATAGCCTTATGCCTATCCCATGCTTTCTTAAATTCAATTACTGTTTTGGCCTCTACCACTTCTACTGGAAGACTGTTCCATGTATCCACCACCCGCTCAGTAAAATAATGCTTCCTGATGTTACTTTTAAACCTTTGCCCCTCTAATCTAAGACTATGTTACGGGTAAAGCCTGGAGTGCGGTTAATCCTGACATTACCCAGGCTTCATTAGCAAAAGTCCGAAGTGAAATTAAATTCCGGACTTTACCTGAGTAATCTGCAGGCATCTGGATACCCCGGTTTCCCGCACCGTTTTAACAGGGTTATTCGCACATTACCTTAGCGTTGCTGGATAAAGTGTGATTTGTAATGAAACATCCAGACTTCATCTGGGTAATCTGCGAAGTATCCAAACGCCTCTGGGTACTCCACTTTTCTTGGGTTTTCAGCAGGTTACAGGTGACTGAATCCCGAGAAAACTCGATTTACGAATACAAAGGTGTTACATAACAACCGTCAGGTTACTCTTCATATATTATAAACGATATATTGGCACACATGACACGTAATAAAGATCATGTAACTTTTTCACATGAGAAACACATCCTGTCGCTCTGTATATTCGTTCTATCCTCAATACATTTTAAATGTTTGTCTTTTGCCATTTTCGTTGATAATATCGATAGATAATAGGAAAATTTAGGAATTTTTTGCTATCAGATGTGACGGAAAGTTTAGATTTTAATAAGGACTCGGACGCGAGTATTTGCATCAACTTCTTTTATTGCACCCACAGCAGCAAAAGATGAATGCAATAAGAAAAAAACATAGGGTCATCCACCTCAGCAGGGAGGTCCCAACCCCAGTCCTTAGTACCACCCCCAAGCTTCTATATGTCCTGAGCGGGAGCAGCTTAAGCCTTCTTTTAGCAGCAGCTTTCAGAACCCAAAACGGCCAACAGCGGCGAATGAAGCGCGGAACGGAACCAGTCGAACCTTCTGGGAAGTGAGGTCTTGCAGCATTCACGAGGCTGCGAAGAAAACATAAAGCACGATCCAGGCATTAAAACAGGGAACCCATCAGGAACCCCACATCGAGCACCCACCCACCGGTAGGAAGTGATAAATACATCTACATAAAAGGGATATCCCAGTAGTGAACAGAAAAGGGTATACCCTGTCAACCGAGTCCCCTCCCCCCGTCACCCAAGAAAATCCGAATGTCAATAATTTATTACCAGTATACATTGTTAAACCTGCGAACGGGAGGGTGTGGTGGGAAATACTCGCCTCCGAGTCCTTATTAAAATCTAAACTTTCTGTCACATCTGATAGGAAAATTTAGGAATTTCAATACAGGAACTCGGAGGCTCCTAACGCATTTTTTGCGTTGTCCATGAAAAAGTGCGTTCGAACGAATGGATGCATTTTTTCACGGAATACGCGATAGCGGTCATACGATGCGCATTTTCATCCGTGATTTTGTATGGATCATCAATAAAACACTTTTTGTGTCTGGACGTTATGTTGGCCGGACATTAGCAGCGTCTGACGTCTCCTAATCACGCACACATGCCGCTAGTGGACGCAGCGCACTCTGTACGTCCGTACTAGCGGTTCTACGTTCTTGCAAAAATGCGTTCGTTTGCCACGTGCGTTGCGCTGCCGCACTTTTGTGTGGCCGTTCTTTGTATGCTGCCCGGCATTGGACGTCATTTGTTGCTAGCACGGCTGTGATTTAGTGTTGCTAAACGCACGTTAATACTGCGTTAGTCTGACCCTAGCCTTAACGCACCAGAGCCTGAGACATATGGGTGAGCGGGTGGAAATAAAAACGGCGACAGGTAGATTCCTGCGACCAATTCGCCGCCTTCATCAAATCCTCGAGTCTACAACCCGAAGCAAACGCCTTGGAGGCTGCGGGCCCCCTCATTGAGTGCGCCCCAAAACGCGACACATCAACGCCTGCCAAAGCCAACAGCCATCGGGCCCACCGTGCCAACGTAGAGGAGCACACCGGGGCATGTGGAGCCCGGAAAGACGCAAACAACGGAGAAACCGGGGCATCACGAAGGGACACCGTGCGAGCTTCATAGGCCTGAAGACACCGCACGGGGCATAATTGTGGATTATTCCAGCCTTGGTGTTAGAATAATTTTAATAAAGACAGGAGGCGAATATTTTGCAGTCTCTTTTCTTTACTAAACAACAGCAGCAAAGGAAAGTTTACATAGCAACAGCAGTAACCAATAAACCACAAGAGAGTAGTAAGTCCTTAGCCACGCCCTCTTTTCTTGGATGCAGAACGATCAGGAGAGCCGTGACGTGGAAAACCGGTGATCCCAGAAGCAGGAAAAAACCCGGAACTGAGGAAGAGGAAACCGAGAAGAAGCAGGAAACAGAACGGAGCGTCGTATGGACGGAAACCAGCAGGCGACCGAAAGTCCAACGGGACCGTAGAAGGAACTCACGCTAAGGGAGAAAAACAGAGGACACGTGAAAGTACCATGTAATAAAGGCGCGTCACACAACCGTAACCTAACTGACTTGCCCAAAACTAAGCATTAGCAATAGTTAATCAAAAGAATGCGAGAGTAGCCCTAGGCTAGGCTAACTAGACATGCAAACGCAGACCCTACTAAGGGGAAGGAAAATGGTTAGACAAAAATGTACATTACTGGTGAAGTGTAGAGAATCACATCTGTAGTCCAATATCATTTATCATTATTTTATTTATTATTATTTTTTATTTTTTTAACATAACAGAAAAAAACAGAACAATACGAAAAACAAGGGCCTGGGCGCGCGGGAAAAATATTCGCCTCCTGTCTTTATTAAAATTAAGATTATTCTAACACCAAGGCTGGAATAATCCACAATTTTATAGCAAGACAGGAGGCTTCATATTTTGCATTTTTTAAAGCTGCACAAGAGCCCCAGACGCATGAGGACGGAAATAGAAGGTACGAAAGGTAACTGCCCTAGACCAGAGAACCCCCGGCATTGGCTGCAGAGGAAGCCGCAGCGCCCCGCACGGAGTGCGCGCCAAAGTGAGGAGCAACGCCCGCGAGCGAGAGCAACCAGCGAACCCATCTAGAGAGAGTGGGAGGAGAGACAGGTTTGTAAGGAGTGACATAGGAGACCAAAAGTTGGCCCATCGGAGAGGAGCGCAAGGGACGCAAACGGGAGAGGTAAGTAGAAACACAACGAGCCACACACAGTAGAGGGTCGGAAGGAAAGTAAGGATAGAAAACCTCAGGAGAAAAGGTTTTAGTACGCCTGGTGAGCGTGAAGACTACACCCTCAGGGGAGAAAGCCACCGCGTGCGCATCGAAAGCCCTCACGTCGGAGACACGGCGAAAGGACACCAGACATAACAGGACCGTTAGCTTCACCGAAAGCTGCCGGAGCGAAAGCGCATCGTTGTCATGCCAACTACGCAGGAAATCTAACATCAGTGCCACATCCCAAAATTTCGCGTACTTAGGCGCCGGTGGTCGAGCGAGACGCACGCCGCGAAGGAGGCGACACACTGAAGGGTCCCGACCCACGGGAACGCCCCCCACGGGTACATGAGCGGCCGAGATAGCGGAACGGAATAGATTAATGGTCCGGTATGACTTGCCGGAAGTGGAAAGGTCCGCCAGAAAATTAAGGATTAGGGGTAAAGGGGCTGTAGCGGGATCAGCCTTGCGTCGCACACACCAATTACACCAAGTTCTCCATGCGTAACAGTAGCTCCTGCGTGTGCCAGGAGCCCAGGATTCCCATAATAAGGTGCGAGCTGCTTCCGATGCAGCATGCTGGGTCCCCGGAAATCGTCCATGCCACCAGGCAAAGGTTGCCTTCCAAGACCAACGGGTGTGGCCCGCCTTGAGGATCCGTCAGAATCGAATGGAAGTATGGTAGCCGAAGTGGATGAAGGCAGGAGAGTTCCAACGCCAGCGGGAACCAGGGTTGAGCGTGCCACAGGGGCGTGATCAGAAGTCGAACCCCTCGTCTGCGAACTTCCTGGAGCGTACGCGTGACCATCGGGAATGGTGGGAAGGCATAGGCGCCCGACGGGGGCCAGGGCTGGAGGAAAGCATCCACTGCTGCCGCCTGCGGGTCTGGAAGCCAACTGAAGTAGGCCTGCGTTTGATTCAAGCGGGAGGCAAACAGATCGAGATGGAAAGGTCCCCTCAGAGTCGACAGTTGTTGGAACGTTGCGACGTCCAATCTCCAGTCGCTGGAGTCCCTCCAATACCTTGAAAACCAATCCGCCACATAGTTGGAGGATCCCGGCAGATATTCCGCCGTGATGGAGATGTTCCGTTCCAGGCAGTAGTTGAAAAGGGAGAGGGTAAGGTCCGATAGGAGCTTGGATCGGGAGCCCCCCAGCCGGTTGACGTAATGGACTGCAGAAATGTGGTCCATGCGGAGGAGGAGTGAGCAGTCCCTGAGGTCCTGGGTAAAACTACGGACGGCGAAGGAGCCGGCGATGAGCTCCAGGCAATTGATATGAAGCTGCTGTTCCTCGGGGCTCCATGCCCCGCCCGTAGATGCGGATCCGCAGGTCGCTCCCCAACCCGACTGGCTGGCGTCCGAGTCCAGGACAAAGTCTGGTAGGGAGCCGAAGATGGCGCGTCCATTCCAGGCTTCCATGTGGCGCAGCCACCATAGGAGTTCCACCCGAACCTCTGAGGTGATAGGGACCAGTTGGTCGTAGGAGGGGTGAAGGCGGAGGTACGTGGTCTTCAGGCGCTGCATTGCGCGATAATGTAGCGGGCCGGGGAAGATGGCCTGAATGGAAGAAGAGAGCGGTCCCACCACTCGTGCTAGGCCTCGAAGGCTGACAGTGTCCGACGACAAGACTCCTTTTAGAGTCTTTTTGATGGCCCGAAGTTTTTGCGGGGGAAGGCGGAGTTGACAAGACGTGGAGTCGATGTCGAAGCCTAAGAAGGTGATGGTTTGAGTGGGCCGCAGCTCCGATTTCTTTTTGTTGACGATGAACCCCAGGTCCTGCAGGAGCGCTACTACCAAGGTGGTGTGGCGTGAGGATTGGACAGGAGTCTGAGCCATCACCAGGATGTCGTCCAGGTATATGATCGTCCTAATGCCCAGGGCCCGTATGGAGGCCATTACCGGTTTGAGGAGCTTCGTGAAACACCACGGTGCGGAACTGAGGCCGAAAGGCAGACACGTGAAGTGCCAGAGGTCGCGATGCCAGCGGAACTGTAAATAAGGTCGGTGGGCAGGATGAACCGGGACCGTGAGGTAAGCGTCTGTTAGGTCTAGTCTCGTGAACCAATCGCTGTCTCGAAGGAGGTCTCTGAGGAGGTGTATGCCCTCCATCTTGAAGTGACGATAAGACACAAAAGCATTGAGCGCTTTTAAATTTATTACCGGCCGGAGGTCTCCGGACTTTTTGTGGACCAGGAATATATTGCTGGTGAAGCACAGTGGTTCTACCGCTGGGAGGATGGCCCCTTTCAACTGCAGGGAGCGCAGTTCCTCGTCTATCAACGCTGACTCCTGGGAGGAGTAATGGGCCGGGGGCGGGGAAACAAACTGGACGGGGACCTGGGAGAAGTCTATCAAAAACCCGGACACGGTTCGCAATACCCATGAGTCTGAGGTGAGCTTGCGCCACTTGGGAAGAAAAAAGCGTAATCGACCCGCGACCGGTATGTGTGGTAGTGGAAGCGCAGGGGTACTTACCCGCGGCGTCTGGGTCTGCCGAAGCCACGACCGACAGGGACTCCCCGTGCCAATATTGGGCTTGGGCGATACTGCACGTCTGTGCCTTGGTATGAGGGGAGGCGAGGTCTATACGAGGTGTGGTATCGGCTGACGACCTGACCTCTTGGTGCGCCAGCCCTGGAGGAAAAACGAGTGGTAGGGTGGAAAACTCGTTTCATGTTCGACTGCACTTTTTGCATTTTAGTGTAGACGTTAACCTTACGGTTCAGTTCTTTTAGGAAGAGGTCTCCGAACAGCAACCCCTTCGCTGCAGGACCCAACTCCTTGGTGCACATAGAGGTTAATTTGGCGTCAAAGCGAAAAAGCGCCGCTTTACGGCATTCGGAGGAAATGCCAACATTGGCATTTCCTAAGAGGCAAAGGGCGCGCTGTGCCCATTCGCGGACCAGGGCCGGATCGAGTGGGGTATTGTTATTGAACGCCTCATCCGCCATGACAAAAATCAATGAAAGGGGGCACGAGACGTCCAGCAATTTGTCCTGGGCGCCGCGGAGACCCTGTTCTAGTCCTCGTCGAGGATCCCTGCCAGCCTTCCTCATGAAGGTGATAAAGTCCTCATTGAATTCTGGGGTAAGGGATACTTTATCTGGGAGGGTCGGGCGAGGGCATTCCGCCCGTAAGCGTGCCCTGTCAGCTTTTTCCAGCGGGCAGCGCAGCCAGAAGCGCAGAAATTCTGCGATGTGGTCTGGGGGGATCCAGGCCGGAGACCTGGGGTGCGTGGTGGTGCGTGGATCGAAAAAGGGAATGCCCCTGGCGTCTAGTATTGGAGCCAGAGTGTCCGAGGACACTAGGGAGCGAGGAGCTGACACGGCCGAGTGGGTTACAACAGCCAAAGCATCGGGACGGGGCTCACCCGTCGAGCTAGGAGTAGCCGGCGGATCACCGGCGGTTTCTACTCCCTCATCATCCAGGTAATCGGCCTGGTAATCCTCCAAATCGCAAGAGGCATCCTCGTAGCGATGGGGAGACATACGCAAGGATTTTTTTGCAGGGCCTTTACCCTTCCCCGCGGTTTCTGACTGACCCTTCCAGGGCCTTTTACGCGACGGGGCGGCAGCCTCGGACTGATCTGACTGGGAGTCCACCGAGTGTGCTGGGGACTGGGCTCTGGAGAGCACTGGGGGCTCCTGTTGAGGAGGTGGAGGTAAGGCCGCAAGGGCAATAGGCAAGGTCTCGGAAATGGCTGTAAGGAGCCAGGCCTTGAGCTCCTCCTGATGGAGTGCAGTAAGCTGTGGGGGATCCATCGAAAAATTTTTGGAAAAAAACGGGCCTCACCCGTTGCTTATCAAGTGTATGCAGGGATATTCACAGATTTTTCGTGAGTATGTTCCCGTCCTCGGGGCTCACCCGAAGTTATTTGCGGTTAAGTTATAAAGTTGCCGACAGGATAAGTAATGTTTTGTGTAAAAAAACAATATGATCGGGGCTCACCCGAGAGAGCGGAGGGGTCCTGCAGTGAAGCAACGTGTTCCGGTATGGTAAACGCGTGTCTCCGAGCGGACGTCCGTAGAGGCTGTGGCATGGAGAAGCGCTAGGTGTAACTGGCGGCAAAAACCTATTTAGTTAAACTCTTAAAATGGCTGCCAGCGCGCGCAGGCGCAAGAAGGAAGTTCTAAACATGAGGGAAAAACAGTGCGCGTGCGCCGTATCGAGGGAGCCGTCACCTTGCTTCAGACAGTTAGAAGAAAAAACTCACTTTAAGCCCGTAACTTGGGAAGGAATTTCGCCGTCGATGGTCGCCCGGGTACTAAAGGGCAGGGGCCCTCGTTCGCCGGGAAACCGAGTGAGTCGCAGAGCGCGTTCTGTAGGCGGGAGAGTGCCCGCACAACAGAGACAGACCTGTGGAGGAAAATACAGTAAATGTATTGAAAATTACATTAAACACAAGTAAAATCAATTAAAAATGAATGCAAACAAGATATAATACAAAAATAAGCCTGGCAACCAGGAGCAGTTAAGGAAACGTCTCACCTGGTCGCCAGCAGCAAAGTAAAGAGGGCGTGGCTAAGGACTTACTACTCTCTTGTTGTTTATTGGTTACTGCTGTTGCTATGTAAACTTTCCTTTGCTGCTGTTGTTTAGTAAAGAAAAGAGACTGCAAAATATGAAGCCTCCTGTCTTGCTATAAAATTGAGGATCACCAGCGAAAGCGGGGTAGAACACTGAACGAAATAGCAGTCTTCGTATGTCTGGAAACATAAAACCAAACCCCTTCCGGTGTAAAGGAACGGACCTGGAAGTCCAGGGCTCTAACATCGCCCCCACACGTTTGCAAGAAATCAGACATAACCAGACTAACAACTTGGCAGATAATTGTTTTAACGACAGGTCGTCCTTAGCTGGCCAACCACGTAAAAACTCAAGGACCAAAGATACGTCCCAGGTCGAGGAGTATCGAGGTGCCGGAGGCCGGGAGAGTCGAACGCCTTTCAGTAAGCGACACACCAGGGCATGGCGACCCACCGGGACGCCCTCCAAACAAACATGACCAGCCGAAATCGCCGAGCGATACACATTGATAGTCTGGAAAGCCAAACCCGAATCAAATAGGGACAGAAAATTCAACACAACCATCACAGGGGCAGTAAGGGAATCGTGGCCCGTCCCAAACACCAGCAGTGCCAATGGTCCCATGCTGACTTATAGGCGCTCCGTGTGCCTGGAGCCCATGCCTGTTGCAGTAGGGAAGCAGTCCCCTCAAACGTCTGCGGTTTGCCAGGCGAACCTGAAACCAACCATGCCACCAACGTCAACCGATCCCCATCACCAAGGGATGCGGAAGGCCCGCCGGGTCTGTCAGCAGGTTCCCTGGGCAGGGTAGAACCCTCGGCACATCTATTGCCAGTTCCAACAGGTCGGGGTACCAGGGTTGGGACTGCCAGAGCGGGGTCAGGAGTACCAATTCCGCCCCTTACTCTCTCAGCGCGGATAAAACTCTGCATAACATCCGAAACGGAGGGAAGGCGTAATGACGGCCCTGCGGCCATTGAAGTTTGAGGGCATCAGTGGCCAGTGCTTCCGGGTCCGGTCGCCAGCTGAAGAAATCCGGCAATTGACGATTCAGTCTGGACGCAAAGAGATCCACCTGCAGCGGACCCCAGAGAGTAACGATCTCGTTGAAAACTGAAGGTAGTAGACGCCAGTCCCCGCTGTCTGTCAGATGACGAGAATTCCAGTCTGCCGCCGTGTTGCTCAGGCCCGGGATGAATTCGGCCACTACGAAGAGTCCCCTTTGCAGGCAGAATTCCTATAGGTCGCGGGCCTTGGATGCAAAGTCTCGAGGTCGAGTGCCCCCCAGGGCATTGATATAACGGACTGCCGCCTTGTTGTCCATGCGTATCAGTACACAGAGTCCCGGGCCCAGCGAAGCATTGAAGTGCGAAGAATGCTGCTAGGAGCTCCAGCACGTTGATATGGGCCACTGTTTCTGAGGGGGACCACCGACCCCCCCCCCCCCCCATCTCCCGGTGCCCGCATCGGGCACCCCAGCCCCTACGGCCTGCATCAGATTCTATGGTCATAGTCGGGGCCGGGTCCATCACCGGACGAGAGCTCCATTTGTCCCAGTCGGAAAGCCACCAGTGTAGATCTTCCCGCGCCTCGTCTGATAGCAGCACCCTCTGCGAGTAGTCCGGATTCGAACAGAGAAAACGGGCCTTCCGGGTCTGGAGGGGCCCGATAGTGTAGGGGAGCAGGGAGAATTGGCAAGCGAGTTGCAGCGAGGACTCAGATTACTCGAGCCAGGGACTGCAGTGACGGAGCAGGATTCCTCAATAGGGAGCGTACATCTTTCCGGAGGGAGCGGACCTTGGACGGTGGAACACTGAGGGTCAGCGGAGTCGACAAGAAATCCCAGGAACTCTATGCTCGGGGTCGGTACCAATAAGGATTTCTCCTGATTTATCAGAAAACCTAGGTCTTGCAGTAGAGAGATTGTCCATTTTAGATGGAGATTCAATAGGTCGAAGGAGTTTGCCATTAACAGGACATCGTCCAAGTAAATGATTAAATGAACTCCCCGGGCGCGAAGGGAGGCAATGACTGGCTTCATGAGTTTTGTGAAGCACCACGGGGCCGAGGCGAGGCCGAATGGGAGGCAGGTGAACCGCCATACGTGATTTTGCCATACGGAGCAAAGGAAATCGCGGGATGAGAGTGCCATAGGCACGCACAGGCATGCGTCCTTTAAATCTAGTTTTACCATCCTATCTCTGAAAATTAGTTTCCCTGAGGGGGTGTATGCCCTCCATCTTGAAGTGGTTGTATTCCACTCCCACATTGAGGTCTTTCAGATTTATCACTGGCCTCATGTCGCCCCCTTTCTTGGGTACCAAGAACAGATTGTTACAAAGCGGGGTACCCCCGGGGCCACCTCCTCTATGGCTCCTTTGCTCTACAGAGCCTGTACCTCTGCGTCCACCAACGCCTCGTGGGCGATTGAGAATTTTTAAGGTCGAGGAGGGTTTGACTGAACAGGGGGTAGGTCGTTGAATGTGATGGGGAAAACCCTGTACAGTACCCAGGACCCAAGGATCCGATATGAGCCTTTCCCATGCGCGTGCAAAGCGTGCTTTGCGACCCCCCCCCCAATAACCACATGTGAATGAGGAATAATCAGAGGTAGTCTCACCTGCTCCACGACGGGAGTACTGGAATCCACGGTCACCTCGGAATCCACGTCCACGCCAGGGACGGGAGCAGGAGGAAACTCCGGCAAAGCCCGCAGGCTGATTGTGGTTGAAGGAGCCTCGGTCGGTGCCTGAAGCACCTCTCCTGCCAGCAGAGCGGCCCCTTCTTCTGCCAGCCCGTCCAAAAACTCTATTAGGGGAAAAAACTTTCTTCATATTTGCCTCCACTTTGTCCAACTGGGTGAAAGTGCCAGAGTACGATCCCAGATTTTTTATGGATTTTTCCCCAAATAGGAGGCCCTGTGCCTTGGCACCCAAATCCTTTACCGCTTGAGAGGTAAGGTGCGTATCCATGCACATGAACATCGACTTACGCCTTTCGGTAGCGAGGGAGGCGCTAATGCCCCGCAAGAGGCAGAGGGACCTTTGCAGCCAGCCAGAGACCTCCGTAGGGTCTAAGGGGGTATCATTTAATCGGGCGTCTTCCACAGAGTCCAGGAGGGAAACCAGTGGAGCCGCCACATCCAGGACCTTGTCCTCACAAAGACGCAGAGCATGTTCAATGCCGCGTTTGGCCGACCAGCCTTTAACCCCTTAAGGACCGAGGACGTACCATGTACGTCATTGCAGCGGGTCTTCTTAGACCCGCTGACGTACATGGTACGTCCTGCCTTTTTGAGCTGCTGGAAGCGATCGGATCGCTTCCAGCAGCTCAAACGCCATTGCAGGATGCCTGGGAGTCCAGGCATCCGTGCAATGGCCGTTAGAAGTGCCGGGGCACCATGTGATCGCTCCCCGGGAGCGATCTACATCCGGTTGCACCGGAGAGGTGCCCGGCACTTCTACAGAGCGCTGGAAGCGATCGGATCGCTTCCAGCTGCTCTGAGCATATTACAAGGATGCCTCGACATCGAGGCATCCTTGTAATATACTTACCTGCCGCCGGTCCGTCCGTGATCGCTCCCCCCGAGCGATCACTTCCGGTAGCGGCAGGAAGTACTGAGTGCCACGAGGTATCGTGGCACTCAGTACAAAATCGATCACTTCAGTGATCAGGTGCTCTGCTGGGTGCCTCGAGGGATCAAGGCACCCAGCAGAGTAAAAAAAAGTGAAAAAAAAGTAAAAAAAAAGTGTAAAAAAAAAGTAAAAAAAAGTGTGTAAAAAAAGAAAAATAAATAAAATAAACTGACAGTTAGGGTTAGGGTTAGGGTTAGGGGTAGGGTTAGGGGTAGGGGTAGGGTTAGGGGTAGGGTTAGGGGTAGGGTTAGGGGTAGGGTTAGGGGTAGGGTAGGGGTAGGGTTAGGGGTAGGGTTAGGGTTCTAAGGGTTAGGGTTCTAAGGGCAGGGTTAGGGTTCTAAGGGCAGGGTTAGGGTTCTAAGGGCAGGGTCATCTTGGGGCTGAGTGGGATGTTCCTAGCCTGCCTCATCAGAGAGGCAGGCTAGCAACATCCAATCAGAAGTTAGAAAAAATCAAAATAAAATTTCTAATTTGTCAGGTCAGGCCAATATTTTGTAAATATTGGCTCTGACCTCTGTGATTCTCCCTCCCTCTCCTCACTTGTGTTTTGGTGAGCGAGAGAGAGAGATCAGATTTGACAGGTTAGAGATTTTAGTGAGATTTAGTGAGATTAGAAAAATTGAGGCAGATTTAGAGAGATTTTAGGGAGATTTAGAAGAATTGAGGCAGGTTTAGAGGGATTTAGAGAGATTTAGGTGTTTATTTGTATTTTCTTGTGAAACCCAACGGTTCTTCTAAGAACCAACAATCCGCTTATATATATATAATAATTATAAAATTTTATAATCTATTATATATAATGTCTGAGAGGGTGTACAGCGCCGAGGAGGCATATGCCATCCTGGCGTCAGAATCTGAGGCATCTGCGTCAGACTCAGACCCTCATTTCGACCCCGCTAACTGCTCAGAGGCGTCGCTAGATACATTATCTATGCTGGCTGATGTATCTAGTGATGTTTCTGATGCAGATCCTGGGTCACCACCTGCCAGCAGGAGACGCACAGCTCCAGCTGAGGAGTGGGTAGTGCCTCATCGCCAGAGGCCAGATATCCCTCCTTTCACGGCAAATCCTGGCATCAATATTGATGTTGCAGGATTTACCGCCACACAGTTTTTGCAGGTGTTTATGGGGGATGATTTGTTGGGCCACATCGTGGCCCAATCAAATCTGTATGCCCATCAGCATTGTGCTGCGAAGCCAGACTCCTACTTGGCAAGGCAGCAATGGACCCCGCTAGATGTGCCAGAATTTCTGAAATTCTGGGCACTTACTATGCTGAGGGCATCATAAAGAAGCCCTCAATTCGCTCCTGCTGGAGCAGTAGCCCCATCTGCTCTACCCCCATTTACCTCCAATCAATGTCACGTAGAAGGTATGAAAACATTTTGCGTTTCATGCACTTCAGTGACAACAGCCTGTGCTCCCCTAGAGAGCATCCCCAGTTTGACAGGCACCAGACTTTTACATTTTATTCGTACATTTTTATGTTCTACAATTGGTGCTGTATTTTGCCAAAATCTTTGCACACCTATGCATGGGGGGCATGGGTGTACTCAGGAGATCTTGCAGAAAACAACCTGGAGAGTTTTCATGCAGTAACAAACAACAGTGTCTGCTAAGGCTAGGGTCAGACGAGCGTGATTTCTACGGACTGTACGTCCGTGCAGTACGGACATCGTCAGTACGGAAGACGCAGTAGTGGTCACACAGTCCGTTTTTTCACTGACATTTATTTTTTGACAGATGTAGGAGGGACAATAAATTCAATTGCAAAACCATTTTGTCCGTGAAAAATGCAGGACGTATAAATGCAGTCCGTCTGACCACGTTCCATCACTCACACACAAAGCTATGCAGACGTTGCGGACGCAGCGCACTTTGTGCGGCCGTTCTAGCGGTTCTACGTTCTTGCCTGCCTTGCGTCCGTGGGCCGCGGCCGTTGTGCGTCCGCAGTTCAGTGCGGACGTACTTCGTGTGTCGGGCTCCATTGGACTTTATGTCATGCTATCACGGACGTACTTTTAGGCGCGATCACGGACGTGAACACTACGCTCGTCTGACCCTAGCCTAAATCACAGTCCAAAACTACTGTGGGCGTAAAAATCTGAAATTTGAAAAATTACCGCCACACACCTTGTTGCCAAATGTTTTGGGCTAAAACCGTTGCATCCATGGCATCAAAGCACTCCATATGCAATACCTTGGGGTGTCAACATAACAAATATAAACAATTTTCTGGCAATAATTCAAACTGGGTATGCGGTAGACCCAAAACCAAAGATAGGCCTAGCTGAAGAAATAATCTCAATTTCAACTCTAATGACAAAGTCATAAAAATTGTATTTGAACCTTCCCAAAATCCTGGCAAACCTAGGCATGGGGGGCATGGGTGTACTCAGGAGATCTTGCAGAAAACAACCTGGAGAGTTTTCATGCAGTAACAAACAACAGTGTCTGCTAAATCACAGTCAAAACTACTGTGGGCGTAAAAATCTGAAAATTGAAAATTACCGCCACACACCTTGTCCAAATGTTTTGGGCTAAAACCGTTGCATCCATGGCATCAAAGCACTCCATATGCAATACCTTGGGGTGTCAACATAACAAATATAAACAATTTTCTGGCAATAATTCAAACTGGGTATGCGGTAGACCCAAAACCAAAGCTAGGCCTAGCTGAAGAAATAATCTCAATTTCAACTCCAATGACAAAGTCATAAAAATTGTATTTGAACCTTCCCAAAATCCTGGCAAACCTAGCATGGGGGGCATGGGTGTACTCAGGAGACCTTGCAGAAAACAACCTGGAGAGTTTTCATGCAGTAAAAAACAACAGTGTCTCCTAAATCACAGTCCAAAACTGATGTGGGTGTGAAAATGAAAAATGACCACCAAACAGTATCTAATTTGTTTGGAGCAAACGGATGCATCCATAGCATAAAAACACTCCATTTACAATACTTTGGGGTGTTAGCTTACCAAATATATGCACGTTCATAAAACTGGGGTATGTAAAAAGGCCCCTAAAAAGAAGATAAGCAAAGAAGATACTGTATGTCAAATTAGAAAATTGACAAGCACATGTCAAAGATTGGCGTAGCACCCCAAAAACAACAGAACAAATCTATATATGGGTGGTATCAATTTACTCAGAAGATGTTGCTGAACATATTTTGGGGTGTTTTTTGGCAGTAACCCATAACTGGATTTGACAATTCATGCCTAAAGTACAATGTGTGTGAAAAAAATAACACAAAAAGTGACTACCTGAAAGATTGACAAAGAGCTAGTGCATGGAAAGTGTTAAAATACAACTCTTTGAAGCACCCTAGGGTGTGCCCTTTCTAAAAATATATGGTTTGATGGGGGTAAATTACTTTGGCCGGCTTCAAAAATGTCCCAAATAGGACATGGGTGCATGATGACGAAATGTGAAAATTCCAAGTTGGAAAACTGAAATGCGCACCCCCCAAATAAGGCCTTTTAGCCCCCAAATGACCCGACATACCTATACATGGGTGGTATCAATTTACTCAGAAGATGTTGCTGAACATATTTTGGGGTGTTTTTTGGCAGTAACCCATAACTGGATTTGACAATTCATGCCTAAAGTACAATGTGTGTGAAAAAAATAACACAAAAAGTGACTACCTGAAAGATTGACAAAGAGCTAGTGCATGGAAAGTGTTAAAATACAACTCTTTGAAGCACCCTAGGGTGTGCCCTTTCTAAAAATATATGGTTTGATGGGGGTAAATTACTTTGGCCGGCTTCAAAAAATGTCCCAAATAGGACATGGGTGCATGATGACGAAATGTGAAAATTCCAAGTTGGAAAACTGAAATGTGCACCCCCCAAATAAGGCCTTTTAGCCCCCAAATGACCCGACATACCTATACTTGGGTGGTATCAATTTACTCAGAAGATGTTGCTGAACATATTTTGGGGTGCTTTTTGGCAGTAAACCTTAAAGTTCACAGTACATGTATCTTAAATTACGTTCAAAAAAAAAAAAATCACCAATTTTTTTTTCTTTCAAACTTTGGCATAGATTTGTGGTAAAATGGTTTGCATGGAAAGAGTCAAAATACCCCAAGTTTAATACCTTGATTTGGTGTACTTTAAAAAAATATGTATATGTGGAGGGTTATTCAGGAATTAGTGACAGATATCAGTGTTACAATGTCACTATCACTAGTTTTGAAAATAAACTCTTTGGAAAATGGCAAAGTGCTACTTGCACTTATTGTTGCATAAAATAAGGAAAAAAGCGAGGAATATGTAAACATTGGGTATTGCTAAACTCAGTACTAAATTTAGAAACTACTAAGGAATAAAAAATTTTTTGACGGTTGTTTGATACATAAGAAATTTTGGGGGTCAAAGTTCGAAAAAGTGGTGTTTTTTCAATTTTTGTGTCATATTTCACAATATTTTTTATAGTAAATTATATGAAATGATGAAAAAAATGGTATCTTTATAAAGTCCATTTAGTGACGAGAAAAAACAGTGTAAAATATGTGTGGGTTACATAAACGAGTAAGAGGAAAATTTGACGTAAACACTAAGAGCGCAGAAACGTAAAAACAGCTGCGGTCACGAACGGACGGATTTGTGTAAAACCGCCCGGTCACTAAGGGGTTAACGGCGAGGAAATCGGCCATGTCCTCATCTACTTTGGGCGTGAGGCATGTTTTCCCCGCCGTGGTGCGGCGGGGGCATTCGGCCTTGAAATTGGCTCTTAGGCTGATCCATAGGTAAACGCATGTTAGCGTCCACCCACATTTCCACATGGGGAAGGGGTGTCCAGGCTGAGGATCTCGGGTGTAAGACCTCAGAAGCGTGGAACATTGGCTGGCCACGCGGGTCACATACCACATTCTTCTGAGACAACAGAGGTGGTGGATTTTGCTCCCCATTGACCATCAGGTCTGGATCATTCGGGGCGTGAAACTCTAACCCCCTCATCCTCCCCGGACACAATGCCTTCTGAGTCCGTATATTCTGGGAGTTGGTCGGAATCCGCAGATTTGGACCGTTTCTCAAAAACCACTACTGTTGCCCCCGCGGTCAGGGGCTCTCTTACGCGAGGCGACCTTGCTTGTCTTTTTAGGCAAGTTTACGGGGTTGCCAGCCCCTCAGAGCTTTATCAATGTGCTTGGTTTTAGCACTGCTCTTTGACCCAGAAGGGCCTGGAATCATGGGCACTGCCGAAGCAGTAGTCACATCAATAGGTTGGGTAGGGAGCCCAGGTTGTTTAGATAAGTTAGTGACAGAACTAACTGCATCATTCATGGAGGATTTAAATGAATCTGTTAAGGTGGACACGGCAGAGGACAAAGTGGAGGCTATGGAGGCTTGGAGATTAGCCTCCAGGGCGGCAAAACGTACAGCCGTTTTTGAAATGCGTTTGGGTGGAGGAGTGGGGGAATCCCTGTCTGAGGGACCGTGTACCTGCCGCGACCTGGAAGCAGAATCCGAGTCTGCCGCTGAGGAAGGGCTCTTTCGGTGAGGGAGCTGAGCGGGGCACATTGTGGTAATGTCAGGAGTATGAAACGTGTGTGAAACTTCGGGAATGAAGCGCGCGAAAGGCGTATTCCAAGATGGTGGCGCCGAGATCCCAGCGCTCACCACAGGCCACGAGGGACCCGAGACGCAGCTCAAGCGTTGCGGCTCGGAGGGTCACCGCGGCAACCGGATCAAAGGAGACAAATTAATCACCTGAATAAGTTCCGGGAACGCTGCCAAGCCGTAATGTAACAGCTGGCGGCGTCCCGGTCACGAGGGCTCCCAACCCCTGCGGTTTTTGCTGGGGATAGTCTGAGCCTCGAACACAGCTGAACGCTAGAGACAATTAAGAAAAACGGAAAAACATTGAACAGTAAATCCTTTAGAAATTCAGTATAAACATCCAGTAAACGGTCTATACTTGGCTGATGCGGGAGCAGCCAAAGAAGAGGCTTAAGGTGCTCCCGCTCAGGACATCTATAAGCTTGGGGGTGGTACTAAGGACTGGGGTTGGGACCTCCCTGCTGGGGGGATGCCCCTATGTTTTTTTCTTATGTTCATTGCATTCATCTTTTGCTGCTGTGGGTGCAATAAAAGAAGTTGATGCAAATAGGAGCCTCCGAGTTCCTGTATTGAAATTCACTGTTACCCAAGCGGGGTTGGATGCTCTGCAGATTACCCAGGTGAAGCTGTGGATAGTCCTCAGATTACCCGGGTGAAGCTTCAGACTTGCACATTATCCGGGTAAAGTGCGGATTTTTCAGCTCTTCCAGACTGTTACCCAAGGGCAGTTGGTCACTCCTAAAATTACCCGGGTAAAGTCCGGAATTTTCATTTTTTTTGCAGCTTTACCCAGCGGTTTTGGGTAATGTCAGGATTAACCGGGTAATCCTAGGATTGACCGCACTTCGGGCTTTACCCGTAACATATCGATATATACACATTGCAGCCCTGTGTGTGTATTTACATATATACACATGTATGTACCGTGTGTGTATACATACACATTGTATGTATGTATACACACACATGGCTGCAATGTGTATGTATGTAAATACACACGCAGGGCTGCAGTGTGTGTATACATATATATGTATATAAATGCATACATACACACTGAGGGTTGCAGTGAGTGTATACATACTGAGTTTTGAAGTGTGTGTGTACACACACCTGCGAGATTATATATATATATATATATATATATATATATATATTTATTGCAGGTGTGTGTGTATACACACACACTGCAACCCTGCGTGTGTGTGTATTTACATACACACACATTGCAGCCCTCAGTGTATATAATTATACATACTGAGGGCTGCAATGTATGTATATACACACACTATCAGCCCTGTGTGTGTGTATTTACATACATACACATTGCAGCCCTGTGTGTATACATACTATGTGTGTGTATACACACAGGGCTGATAGATCTATATCTAACACTGAAGGTGTGTGTGTGTTATACACACAGACATGGGGCGCTGTCCGAACGCTGATAGAGCCCCTGCAGTTTACCGCGTTTCGTACCTTCTAACGAGTGCCGCGTACAAAGTCTCCCAGCGGCCGCTCGTTGCTAAACTCCCAGCACGAACTCCGAGATCTAGCGAGATCGCGCCTGGGGGGCTTCCCAATGAGCAGCCGTTGGAAGACTTTGCACTCGTTAGACGGTACGAAACGCGGTAAGCTGCTGGGGCCTGTCCGAATGCCGTTAGAGCGTTTGGACAGCCGCCCCAGCCCCTCAGATGCCGGCAAGCCAGCTCAATGCTGGCTTCCGGTATTGGGGGCGTACGTGGAATTAAGTCCGCAGTCCAGCGGGCTTCTAGCCCGCCGGACTGCATATCAAAAAATAAATACTCGCCCGGCGCCTGGATCTTCATGTCCCGGGCGTCGGGCGATAAAATTCCCACACCCCTGTAACCTGATGGTTATGTTTTATAAATGATATATAGGCACATATGACAAATAATAAAGATCATGTAACTCTTTCACATTCATATAAGAAACCTATCCTGTTACTCTGTATATTCATTATATCCGCAATACATTTTAATGTTGGTCTTTTCATATTTTCGTTGATAATATCCATAGATAATAGCAAAATTCACTGTTACCCAAGCGGGGTTGGATGCTCTGCAGATTACCCCGGTGAATCTTCAGACGTTAATCTGAACGATGACAAAGTTCGGTTTTAACCACACGGGGTTGGATAGTCTGCAGAGCATCCAGGTACAGTGTGACTTTTTCAGCTCTTCCAGACTGCTGTTACCCAAGGGCGGTTGGTTAGTCCTAAAATCACTCGGGTAAAGTTCAAATTTTTTGTTTATTTTTTTGCAGCTTTACCCGGCGGTTTTGGGTAATGTCAGGATACCTGGGTAATTTTAAGATTATCCGCACTTCGGGCTTTAACCATAAGCACATACACGCACACGATGATGCAACTGGACAAAAATAAAATTTGTCCACAAAGAAACTTTTGTACAATGGTCAAGTGGAATAACACCTGGTTTTATTGACAAGAAACCAATTAACATTGTATCGGCTGCATTACTGGGGCTGAATTTAGAGTTAGGTTAAAGGTTTGTACAGGGAAGTGGAATCTCCAATTTTGGTGCAGGCTATGCAGAATGGATCTCAAACTTGGCCCCCATGTGTTGGCCTTCATTATTCAAAATCCTTTGCATGCCATAGCTGGGCAGAGCATCATGGCAGTTGCATTTTAACATCTGGTGAGGGGCAGAGTGTGAGATCCCTGCTATACAATGCCAAATGTTGCCACAGATAATCGTCTCGTTCCTAATTTGATCTACTCTTCCACACTTTTTGATAGGGTTTCCAGAATTCCCGTGCGCTGAGCCCACCTCGACAGGATAGATTCTTTGGCCGAAACAATGACTTGCCAGAGAACAGACCGGTAAGAATATTTTAGTTCTCTCATTTCTAGGAATTTATTTGGATTGCCTTCAACCTGTGTCTGTATCCATATGTATAATCCCTTCACGGCGAAAGACATGTGGGGAACGTCCTAGGAGTCTCCCGCTGTATGCTGAGGACGCTCCCCACACGTCTTCCGCTTAGCGGGAGCTGCATCAGATACTTGCCTCTCTCTGGGGTCCTGCGTCATTCTGGCTTCCCTGAAGTCAGACGATGCGTTAGAGACCCCTCCCGGTGTCGGATGCCATGACATAATTTTCAGGCGGCCACCGGCAAAGCCTTAAGAGCGCCTGAAAGGAGGGGGTGTCCTTTCGGATACCTCTCCCTTCCGGTAGGAGGTAGAAGGTAAAGACAGGCATCGCTTGAAAGGGCATAGTCTGCTCTTTCAAGCGATGCCTGTCTTTACCCCTGAGGTGTCGGTCTGCATTCTGGCGCCGGATCGCGGCCTAGTTCCGGTGGGGGTCACCATCTTGGATGGCAGCTCCACCTCCTGGTCCCCCCTCGTCAACTGACGTCATCACACATGGCGCGATGACATCATTTAGCATTTAGCCTGGAAACCCCTAGCTGCCCTAAGATTTCCTAAGGAAATCCTATGGTGGAGATGGGGGGGGGGGGGGTTCCTTTTGAACCCAGCATCTACCGATCGGTGGGAGCTAGATGGGCATGTTTAGAATCAATGGAAAGGCCAGCGCATGGCCTTTCCAAAGTATGAAATTTTAAATATTTTTTTTTTTTATTAATGCAGCAATATTGCTTTCCCATTTAAATTATGTGCACAATGATGCTGCACTGACTATTTTTTTTTTTTTTATGGGGGGGGGGGGGGGGTGGTTGCTAAAAATAATGTAATTTTCCAGGATAAAAAGTAACAAGTTCCCATTTTAATTTTTTTTTTTTTTTTTATAACAAGCATACCAGAATATATAACCGCAATAGGTCGGGTGAAGAAAATCACTTTACACGCTGTAGATGATTGAGAAAAAGTTTTATTGCAGTTTTTTTTGTTAGTCAGACAAGGCATGACAAATACATCTAATAATCATATATTCTGAATCTGCAGAGTCTGCCGAAAAAAACACTTTATAATTCCAGATTTCCCTAGTAAATTATGACGGGAAGTTGTAATTTTATTAACCTCCCTGGCGGTCTAATTTTTTAAAAATTTCGTGTCTAAAAGTGTCTCAATTTTTTTTTTTTTTAAAGGAAACGTGTTTTTGTACATAGTTAGCCTGTAATAATTAGGAATCACGCACTGAAATCCGTGCAATCAAGAGTCCTTACTGGAAAAATCCTTTATATATAAATAAATTAATTAATTAAAAAATAGTAAATACACTGAGTCCGATTAAAGTTTGAAACACGAAATAATTTATTATCCCAAAAATAATTGTCCAAAATAATGCAAATAAATGATATTCAATAAAATAAAAAACAAAAAACACTGAAATCTGTCTGAAAACAAGAGCAAGAGGATGTATGGTCTATTTTTTATCCTGTAGTGCCACCCAGTGGCCATTCATAAACATTGCACTTTGGATTACAGTATTTTATGCATTGTTTAGAAGTTTGCTGATGGTTCCCGCCCACCCTGCACCATGTGACTCGCAGGGAGCCTTCCAGGAAGCAGCTCGCTGCGATCAGCGAGGGAGCCAGGAGGAGGTGAGGAAACATCCAGCCCGAGTGTGGCTCGGGGTTACCGTTCGCAGTAGCGAAATTTAACCCCGAGTCACACTCGGGAATAGCGCCAGGGAGGTTAAAGACTAGAGGCGAGTATTAATATGCCAAATCTCTCTTTTATTAACACTTCCAGCGAGAAAAAAAAGGTTAACATTGGTGCGTGTGAGGGGCACTCCCTACACAGGTGACAATGGTATGACCCAAAAGGTATAAAGGAACCCCCCAGTCCACTGTAACTTCCTCTCTTTTCGTAACGTGAGACTAGAAATTCACTTCCAGAGCCAGGGACCGGTAGAAGCAATCCAAACGGAAGAGAAACAAAACAGAGAACCATGATCAACCGGAATCCATGGACAACAGGTCCTTGAGCACGGAGGCAGGAGACGAATCACTGAGCTGAAACGAGAGAAAGTTAGTTACCCTCATGCATACAAACAGATGCACATAGAAGGCAGAAGTCAAAAAACAAGCAGCTCAACGCGTTTCTACCACACAAGGTCTTCCTCAGGAGAAGATGAATGTTATGACCATCATCCCCCATTGTGAATCTTTTTATAGTCTAAAATCTAAAGAAAATTGGCCCCACCTGACATCTAATCCCCCTCACTTGCAGCGCCCAGGTCAATTCTTAACAGGATGGATTTACCATGTAGCCAGAGCGGTGTTCGCATTGCCGAGGAGATGGTGCGGTGAGCCCAACCGCATAACGTAGTCACGTTAGGGTCAATACCCGAAGTATGTGCCTGTTCAATAGTCTCCAGTAACTGTGAAAAAGGACCAAAAACGTCCAATAATTTATCCTGACCGGATCGGAATGAAAAATCAACCCCTTTATGGGGATTCCAGCCAGTATTGGCGAGGAATTGCACATATGGTCCCCGAGCTCAGGTGTTTGCAATACATTTTTTGAGGTGATAGGCCTTCGGGCATTCAGTGCGGAGCTGTGACCTAGTCTTGGGTAAAAGGTTTACGGACTCGCTTAAGCAACATCTTATCAACCCGCGGGGATGCCACCCAATCCGTCGAGCGGGGATGTTTCAATTCATCTGGGTCTAGAAAATCATCCTCTGAAGAGCCGTCAGCCGCAGCCGGCCCAGGAAGAGCCAGAGCAGTAGTCTGAACCACAGAATCCTCATCTGAGGATAAATCGGTCTACCTCTTCCAGTATTTCCTCTGTCGTTTCTGAGATGGAGACCGCTCTCTAGCTCTCTTCCAGGATCTTGAATGTTTAGTCCCCTTGGGGGAAATTCTTTTGCGGGGCCGTTCACCGTGTTTTCTTAGTGGCCTGAGGCCGAGTATGTTTCGTTTTGGCCAAGGCTTTGCGAGGCCTTTTTCGCTGATGCATGGTACGTGATGTATGCGAAATCTCTGGACACAGTTGCACCTCTATTCTCCCCCGCAGGGGGAAGGGGAGTTTGAGGGGTGGTTAGAGATCCAGCTGGACCTAACAGAGTAGACAGGGTCTGGGACACAGAGCACATTGCTGAGGCAAAATCACGGAGCGCCTGTGGCTGTGGCAGAATGGGAGGGGGAGGCTCCTTCAATAAAACAGGTGGCTGCTGTGAGGAAGAGCCGCCGGAGGGGCTATCCGAACTCTCCCTCGACATTCTGACCTGCAAGTCTTACGAGGTGGAGGCTCGGGGATGCGGCATCATGCTTAAGTGCAGGCTTCCGAATGACCGCGAGAGAAACTATGTGTGTGCAACTAAGTGGACAGGGCCGCATGAGCAGGGAACAGCGCGTGATACCTCCGAGCCTGTAATGGCTGCCGCTGCAGAAAGCCCGCAAAAACCCCGGCCCAAACCCTAACGGCTGAAAGCCCAAAGAACGAGGGAAAAAAGCAGCGGAAACGGCGGACGCCGGGGAAAGACACCCCCGGGTTTAAGGCCACAAATTCCCACAATAAGTATGTAAACAAGTGTAGCTACATAAAACAAGTTTAAATGAGTGCACAATAACACAATTAACTGAATATAAAAACCATCAGTAGGAAACAAAATAAAAAATGATTTCTGTCAAGTGAGATAGAAAACATATACTTATCTCACTGGAAGCAAGAAAAGCGAGGAAGTTACAGTGGACTGGGGGGTTCCTTTATACCTTTTGGGTCATACCATTGTCATCTGTGTAGGGAGTGCCCCTCACACGTACCAATGTTAACGTTTTTTTCTCACTGGAAGTGTTTAATAGAGATTTGGCATAATAATAGGAGCCTCTGTGTCTTGTAATAAAATTTGTCTGGGTTGTATAATAAAACATGACTTAAAATTTGCGTTTTAAACATGATGAACGAAACCAGTAAAAATTAGTTTGCCCAAAGACACTTACTGGAGAGGTGCTCTTGCCGGGATCCAGTCATAGAGCAGTGATGTTACCTCTACTCCATCCAGCCAGTACACCTTAGTGTATCATTTTATATTACTCAGAGACCCTAATCCAATTTTATTTCCTTCTCCCATCTCTACATCCTAATTTATTTATTTTTTTATCCCCTAGTGATATATCGAGTGTGGCTCGGGGTTAAATTCCTATGCTGGAAGCGGTAACCCTGAGCCACACTCGGGATGCCGCTGGATACATCAGCTGTCCCTGTGCTCCCTCGATGTCCCCCGCAGCCTCCTCCTGGCGATCGTGACCTCATACTTCCTGGAAGGGCACCAGGAAGTAAAAAGGTGCAATCGCAGGAGGAGACTGTGGAGAACAGCGAGGGAGTGCAGGGACAGGTAATGTATCCAGCGGCATCCCGAGTGTGGCTCAGGGTTACCGCTTCCAGCATAGGAATTTAACCCCGAGCCACACTCGCTATATCGCTAGGGGGTTAAAAAATAAAAAAAATTGTAATGATTCTGACATCTAAAAAGATGTCAGAATCCTAACGCCAGGGAGGCTACCCATCCTGCTTTCCTTTCCTTGGCTAGAGTTGCGATCTGAATCGCGAAAAGGCCTGCCAGGAGTTCCAGGCAATTTATGTGTAGGAGACGTTCGTCCCGTGACCAACCTCCTCCTGTTTCTAGGGGACCGCAACGCGCCCCCCACCCAGAGCGGCTCGCGTCTGAGTCGATCACCAGAGATAGCGGAGGAGGAAGGATGTCCTTGCCGTTCCAATATTGGAGGTTCTCGATCCACCACTGTAAATCCGAGCGAGCCTCCAATGAGAGGGTCACCGGAGTCACATATAGAGCCCCCCCTCGGAGGAAATGGGCCTTCCGGCGTTGGAGGGCCCGATAATGAAGGGGGGCTGGGGGTACCGCCAGGCGAGCCGCGGTCAGAAGGCCAATCATGCGAGCTAAGGATCTGAGCGGGAAAGTGCATTTCCGGAGCAGAGACCTCGCTTCCTTCTCGATGACAGTTAATTTGTTGGGGGGGGAAGACTGAGGCGCATTGTTTGTGACTCGAGGGTCAGCCCCAGGAATTCCAAACACTGCGTCGGAGTCACCACCGACTTTTCCCAATTGATAAGGAACCCTAGGTTCTGTAGTAATTGAGTGGTCCATAGTATGTGGACCTGGAGTTGTGGCGCTGAGGGAGCCATGAGGAGGATGTCGTCTAGGTATATAATGAGACGAACACCCTTTTCCCGTAACGCCGTCACCACGGGTTTCAACAGTTTGGTGAAACACCACGGTGCGGACGAGAGTCCGAAGGGAAGACTGGAGAATCTCTAGAGGTCCGGACCCCAGCGGAACTGAAGGAAATCTCTGAACTCCAGAGCCACCGGAACTGACAGATAAGCGTCCTTCAGGTCGATTTTCGCCAGCCAGTCTCCTTGGAGTAGAGTTGACGGAAGGTCCTGTAGACCTTCCATTTTGAAGTGTCGGCATAGGACTGAGGTATTGAGTTCTTTTAAGTTGATCACCGGTCTCATGCCTCCCCCTTTTTTTGTCACCAAAAAAATATTGCTGACATAACCCGGGTTTTGGAAAGGGACCCGTTCTATTGCGCCTTTTTTCGCTAGGTCGTGTAGCTCTTGTTCTACGATGTGAGAGTTCTCGGTAGGGAGGCGGTAAGGGACCGGGGGGATCAGCTGAACCGGGGTTTGGGTGAATTCTATGTGAAATCCCTGTACGGTTTGGAGTACCCAAGGATCGGATGTAATGTCCATCCAGTGTTCGTGGAATGCGGCAATGTGACCCACGGCCGTGAGGTGCGGGGATTGGGAGTTGGGAGGTACTCTTACCTTGTGGACGACGTCCTGCAAAAGGACCGCGGCCGCCACGACCTCCTCTGCCACGCCAGAAGCGGGAGCGAGTGGGGAAGAAACCACTGGAGGAGTAGGAATACGGATTGCCTCCTTGGAAGTTAGCAGAGGGTCGTTGATTCGGGGCATCTGAGGATCTGTAGGTAAAGGAAGATCCAGCTCGGCCGGGGGGGCGCCCCCTGTTGCCACCGGCCCTGTCAAAAACGCGGCCCTTGAAGACCTGTTTAAGTGAGGTGGATACCTTATCGAGGGAGGTGAAAGTACTCGCATATGTAACCATGTCTTTGACGTAGGTGTCTCCGAAAAGGAGGCCCTGAGCCTTACTGCCCAGGTCTGAATCTGCGATCTCAGTGAGGTGGCCATCAACTTTCAGCAGAATGGAGCGGCGGCGCTCCGCTGATATAGCAGCATTGGCGTCGGCTATAAAGCATAGAGAGCGTTGCAGCCAGCCTCTAACTATCAGGGGATCAAGGGTAACACCCTGTGCCTTAGCGTCCTCTGTGATGTTAAAGAGGCGCGTCAAGGGACCCAGGGAATCAAGGAGTTTGTCCTGACATTTTCTAAATGCGTGGTCTATACCCGCCTTCGCGGACCACCCGTGTCTGGTGATGAACTTTTGGAATTTTGGGTCCACTAGTGGCGTGAGGCATGCCTTGCCAGAGGTGGTGGGGCGCGGGCATTCAGCCTTGAGGCGGTTACGGGTGGCTTTGTCCATGGGACGCCGCATGCGGTCATCCAGCCACTTTTCAATATGAGGCCTGGGGGACCAGGCAGAGGAATTTGGGTGTTGTAACTCCTCGGGGTAAAAGAGGGGGTCCCCTTGCGGGTCATAAATAACGGCTGCCTCCGTCCCAGTAGGGGGGGGGTGCCGTGGGATCCTCCATGTCAAACAGCTCATCGTAAGGAGCGTGAATTTCCACCTCATCACCTTCATCCCCGGTCGACAGACCTTCGGGGTCATCATTGGGAGAGGTATAGCCACCTTCCCTGTCCGACTCCTGAGGAGTGGACGTCACAGCCCTTTTTTGTCGTTTGTGAGCGACAGGTGCCGGTGCCCGTGGGGTTGGGGCCCGTTTGGAAGGCACTATATGGGATTTTGGCTGAGGCAGTAATGCAGGGATGCCAGCCCCTCAAGACGAGCGATCCGTCTTGGATGTCGCCTTTTTACCCATCCGACAGGGGGGCAAAACATCTGCCTGGCCTGTGGAAGGCCCCACAACCGACTTAGAAGCCGGGGTGGCAGGTATCAGTGGGGGCTGCAAAGCCTGAACGGCTGCCAATACATTCTGGATGGAGTTATCAAAGGAGCGTGACATAGAGGCCACCTCCGCTTTTACTGCAGCCGATATAGAGGCCTGTACCTGCGGATCCAGAGGGTCTGGAGAGGGGCCCATGATCTTAAGGTTAGGGTCGGGCTGTGGAACGGGTGCCTCTGCCTGTTCACGGGGGGAGTCAGGATTGTGCGATGTGTCCCCGGAGTCTGAGTCCTCAGAGGGTGAGGGGGATCTCTGCTTTTTCTGCTTGGCCGGCATCGTGATGGATGGGGGAGCGGGCTTCAGCGAGCGGCAGAAAGCGCGGGGAGAATGGCGCGCCGTATGTGAGGTCGCGTGTGTAGGAGCCTCCGCGGCCAGAAATAGATCCGGCCGCGGGGGAACGCTGGAGCGGAAGGCAAGTTCAAAAAAGCGTGTAGAGGGAGCGGTGCAGAGCACAGTTTATGCAGAGCGCGAAAAGACCCAGCCGGCTTCCGAGTTACAGGATCGGAATGCCGGAGACCAGGTCAAGGTGATTAATTACGCTGAGCGCAGAAGGGGAGAAAAATCATACTTAACTCTCCTGCGCCAGCAGCAAGAAAGAGGACGATTTCCGGTTCTGCTCGGTCTTACTGGGTGGAAAGGTTAACTGGATTGGAGGATATGTGAAGGAAGGGGTGTGACGTTTTTCTTTATTGAACAGTTTTTTCTGTTTTTTTGCTGCTGTTGTTAATAAAGCAAGAAAGAAATGCAAATAGGAGCCTCCGAGTCGTTGCATTAAAATTCCATCCCTGCGTGCAATGAAGAGTTAAGCTACAGCAAGCACTGTAAGGTGTGACTGGCAGCACCCAGTATGGTATTAGAATACCCATGGATTAAAAAAAATTATATTTTCTTAAGTATGAAGGGAAGTTTGAATTGTAATAAGACTCAGAAGCGAGTATTGCGTCTCTTTCCTTATATTTAAATGCTAAAATCCTTGTTGCTATTTTAATAAACTGTAAAATGCATGTAAACATCCTTTAGAAAAAACACAGGCTCCAGACTAGACACTCCCACTCTTTCTAGTCCAATCCCTGTGTAGCTCCTCTTGATCTATTCCTCTTTTCTTGGTGCCTGCAAGCAGCCATTCAAACATCCAGTATGAGCACCAGGCACAGAACCAACAGGGTCCCGAGAGGTAGGGAATGAAAATATCCAGACAGGCACGAGGTGCGACATCCAGTCGGAAGGAGCTGCAGATAAAACAGAGACACAAGGAATCCGTGGAAACCGTAACATACGGCGATACAAGAATCCAAGACCTTGGGACGGCACCCCCATAACACCAAAGAGGGAGGGAGAGGCGGGCAATAATCTCCTGAGTCTTATTACAATACAAACTTCCCTTCATACTTAGGAAAATTTATAATTGTAATACAAAAATAATAGACACAGGTGGTGCAGTAGACATTGCTTATTTAGATTTCAGTAAGGCTTTTGATACTGTTCCGCATAGAAGGCTTATCAATAAATTGCAATCTTTGAGCTTGGATTCCAATATTGTTGAATGGATTAGGCAGTGGCTGAGTGACAGACAACAGAGGGTTGTGGTAAATGGAGTTTATTCGGCGCAAGGTCTTGTTACCAGTGGGGTACCTCAGGGGTCAGTACTTGGACCCATTCTCTTTAATATTTTTATTAGTGATATTGCAGAAGGTATTAATGGAAAAGTATGTCTTTTTGCTAATGACACAAAGATTTGCAACAGGGTTGACGTTCCTGGAGGGATCAGCCAAATGACAAATGATTTAGGTAAGCTAAAAAAATGGTCTGAGTTGTGGCAATTGAGTTTTAATGTGGATAAGTGCAAGATAATGCACCTGGGACGTAAAAACCCAAGGGCTGAATATATAATATTTGATACAGTCCTAACCTCAACATCTGAGGAAAGGGATTTAGGGGTTATTTCAGAGGATCTAAGGGTAAGTAGTCAATGTAATAGAGCAGCAGGAAATGCTAGCAGAATGCTTGGTTGTGTAGGGAGAGGTATTAGCAGTAGGAAAAGGGAAGTGCTCATGCCACTGTACAGAGCACTGGTGAGACCTCACTTGGAGTACTGTGTGCAGTACTGGAGACCGTATCTCCAGAAGGATATAGACATCTTAGAGAGAGTTCAGAGAAGGGCTACTAAAATGGTGTACGACTTGAAGGAGAAAAGTTACCAAGAAAGGCTTAATGATCTTAACATGTACAGCTTGGAAAAAAGACGAGACAGAGGAGATATTATAGAAACATTTAAATACGTAAAGGGAATCCACAAGGTAGAGGAAGGGAGTATATTTAAAAGGAAACAAAATAGCAAAACAAGAGGACATAGTCTTAGATTAGAGGGGCAAAGGTTTAAAAGTAACATCAGGAAGCCTTATTTTACTGAGAGGGTGGTGGATACATGGAACAGTCTTCCAGTAGAAGTGGTAGAGGCCAAAACAGTAATTGAATTTAAGCAAGCATGGGATAGGCATAAGGCTATCCTGAACAAAAGATTAAATCCAGGTAAAGTATCCATGTAATTGGGCAGACTAGATGGGCCGAAAGGTTCTTATCTGCCGACATTTTTCTATGTTTCTAATACACCAACTCAAAGGCTCCTATTGTGAGTTCAAAGCTTGTCCACCAGGGGTGCGGACCAATGAACTACCGCAGTGAAGTAGTAAGTCTTAAATGTAGACTCCCTAAATCAAACCGCAACTGCAAGTGTATACCTCCAGATGGCAACCCGCCAGCACTGCAAAGGAGGCCACAGCACCGCACACAGAGTGCGCCCCAAACAACGACATGTAAGCCAGCAGGCCAGGATCGTGGATCCCATCGCGGTATACAGTGTGTTGAAAAAACAAAGGAGAAACGTGAGGCCGAAATAAATTACACAAGGTGCAAAGGATCCCGACTCTCCAAGCGAGAGCCAGCAGTCACTGCTGACAAGCCAGCGCCAATCAGAGTGTCCCCAACTAAATGTCTACGCCCACAAGGGTCAGCAAGCCCAGAGCAAACTGCCTATCGTGGCCGATCCCACAGACCGATGAGGGGCTCCAAAGGAAACAAACAAAAGGGGGCACCACTGCGAAGCGCGGGGAAAGCGTGCGAGACTCCGATTTGAGGGAGTAGAAAGAACGTGTACAAATCCAGGCAAGCACGAAAGTCGATAGAGCGGACTATCCAAACCCCTAACACAAGAGGAAACACAATAAGGCCCTGATGTCTTTGGAAAAAAAAACCAATCTGAAACGAGAGGCCACTCAAGTGAGAAGTGGGGAGCAAAGATCTCCCAGGGAATACGGAGACCGGTCCAGGGGGAAGACTACCATCCTGAGGAAGATTGAGCAATCTACCATCCCCTGCAGAAATGACAGAGGGCACAAGACCTGTCAGCAGTCTCAAATCACTATGTTGAGGGAGCCTATCCGAAGCAGAGCAAAGACCTCTGGCAGTAGTGACCACATAAGGCGCCCCCCCCCCCCCCACAAAAAATCTGTCAACACAGCCTTTAGAAAATCGTAGCCAAAACAGGATCAGAGGGCAACTGCACCCAGAACATTGTCTGTCCCGCTGGTCGACTGGCCAATTATCAAAATAGTCAGCGCCAGCATCAGTAGCCATTTAAAGTGGACTAACGGAAAGGTCGCCTAAAGCATAATAAGGGTCAGAGGACAGTGAGGACAACAAAGCCGCGAAACTCTCTGCCCGCCACGGTGGCTGGGCAGAGAGTTTGCACAGATGCGTAAACGACCGGATGACGTCCTGCAAAAACACAACAGTAAAGGTTATAAACTTAAATATGTGAGGAACTACATGATCCCACCCTAGGTAGGACGTGCAGAAATGTCGTGAGAAACGAGGGGGTGTTTGTGAGGGTCCTGAGAACGAGCAACAGCACAATGGCCTGCTCTACGGTGGGTGCCCGCTCAGGTCTCACAAACAAGGTTTTAGCTTGATTGTGCCATTACAGGGATGAATTTTCCATATGCAAATCAACCTGCTCTCACCCAGAAAGGGTGGCCAGTGCTGATTGCCAAGGACGTCATCCCTGCACGAGAGGTGCAGCAACCCCCGACGATCGTTTCGGCCTTATTGGGCCTCGTCAGGAGGGTATAGCTGACACCCCTCTAGGCACATCAAGCAAGGGGTCCATGTCTGGATGACCCTTTACAATTACAGTGAGAAACGAGGGGGTGTTTGTGAGGGTCCTGAGAACGAGCAACAGAAATGTCCACTCAATGTGGTCAGGAAAAATACTTCCTCAGAGGTAGCCATAGTAAGTCTGTAAAACTGTACGAATTTCAATGGTCATGAAACTCAGGACATACTGGAAAAACGAGTGAAATCTCCGTTACCTTCCTGGTAACATATTTTCAGATACATAAAGCCTCGGTCAGTATACTAACACTCCTGGCCACCTCAGCAGTATGGGGAGCGTGTGTGTGCACACGGGTGGCAACAGCCACGGAGGACATCTGCTCGGCCCTACAGCCTCGTGCCCGACGAGGTGCATGGGTTATTCCCTTTTGGTGGTGGTCAAGGGACAGTTGGGTTTATCGCAGGGCGTATATCATGTTGAAGCCACCATGTCAAAGTGTTTCAACCCCAATGAGGAAGTGTTTTGGTGTTTTAATAAAGTCCACCAATACGCTTCTTAGTTGAGATGGTGCGGTAGCTCAGAGGAGCAGCTACTGGTCACATTAGGTGGGACTCCCCCTACTAGAGGTGTCGTGAGTTTGGTACATGAGCTGACACTTCAATGGCCAATAAAGTAAACCAAGATTTCTGAGTTGTGTTTGTACCACATGGGACGTAGGAAATAAGTATAGATGACACCTTTAAACTCCTATTTAGATTGAGCCCGAGACATTGCCTCTTGAAGAGATCTGGTAACATCAGTGGAGAAGGCAGAAACCCTTCCTAAAACTGCAGAAATGAAAGAAGCCCATACATCAGGAATTAAAAGGATAATTAGGTCTGAGGGAGTCGCCCAGAGGGACAGGATGCACTACCAGCCCAATTGTAAGATTGAGAGGTGCAGAGAGTCTTATTTGTAAAATCTGAGCTCTCAGTGGGGAGGCTGGACACGGGGAATCCTTTTGGCGCGCAGCCTCCTGACAGAAACAAAATGCAATAAATGGCTCAGCATAAGCCTGCGCTGATGCCTCCGTGCCCAACCCCCCCCCCCCTTTGCAAGCGGGAGCAGCGTGCAGGAAACCAGGTCGACCTGCATCCCTCGTGGGGGAAAAACACTGTCTTAAAAGACTTCTCTATAGACATCCTAGAGGCAGGTTGATTTACCAACACCTTGGAGGGATCTGAGCCCAAAACTCAGTTCCAAAGCAGTGACATTACCATGATGCCATCAGGCTACTGCAGTGAAGCCTAGGGAAGGGGAGAAACTAGAGAGCGGTCAAGCTTTAACATTAAGGAGATTATTACAAAGGGAAACGCTGAGTCTTCCGACTCATTCTCCGGGGCAGGAACATCAAAGGGTGTCCCCGTCACCTCCCCTTGTCTTGGTTCAGGATCTGGAGATTCACCCTTCGGTCTTTCCCCAAATCCAGCTCCTGAGTGGATTGAAGGCTATCACCCTGTCAGGGACCTCCACCACACGTGCCCGGCAGGAGTGGGCTCACATACGGAGATAAAAATGGAGAATTGTTGGCCACAGGCAGTGGTGCGGGGTGCCAGCCCCTCTGAAAGATTTGGGCGTCTCATACAATTGTTTTACCTGCAGCACGTAGCAGGGGTGAATCTGGGGGCCTCACCGTGGTGAGTGAATCGCCCTGGGCAGCATCTGCTGGTAGCGGTGACATATAGTGACTTGCAGCTATAGTTAATAAGAGTATAGATTTAAAAATCTGTCACCAGCACCCGGTGAGGGTGAGCACTTATGTGAGCATTGGTCGGTAGCAAGGTCTACAGGCAGTGTTGCGGGGGTGCCAGCCCCTCTTTGGGTATATTTGGACCCGTTCACCAACCTTTTGCCCGCAGCACATGGCAGGGGCATATCTGGGGGCCTCACCGTGGTGAGTGAAATGCCCTGGGTAGCGTCTGCTGGTAGCGGAGCTATCATTTATAGCTATAAGTACCTGGCGGGGGTGAGTTCTTTTGAGAGAATTGGTCGGTAGCAAGGTCCACAGGGCAGTATTGTGGGGTTGCCAGCCCCTCTGTGGGTATATTTGGACCCGCTCACTAATCTTTTGCCCACAGCACATGTCGGGGGCGTAACTGGGGGCCTCACCGTGGTGAGTGTATTGCCCGGGAAAGCATTAGCTGTATGATGTGGCATAGATGTGGCTAACGCAATGGTGTCAGCCATATACTTAAAAATCAGCCGTAACGAACTTAAATATGGTCACACTGATGGAGGATTGGAAAGCAGGATTAAATGGAGGCACGGATGGGGAATGTAACTGAGGAGTTACTAGAGTCGGAGGGGAGCAATTACCAGGCTGTACAGATTAGACTGATTGCTGGTTGAAGCTGTCCCCAGAATCTAATTCGGCCTACTGTGAAAGGCTCTTAGAGCAGGTTTCAGGCACATCATTTAGTAAACCCGATTCGGGCAGAGTGAGAGGAATGAAGCGATAGCGCGGGAACCCCACCGCGCATGCGTGGGAATCACGATGCGCAGCTGGTAGTTCCCGGTTCCGATCGCCGCTCAAACCGCGAGTAGAGGAAAATCAATTGGACAAACCGGTCAATAAAACTAAAAAAGAGGTATGAAAAAAGTCCCCGCAGCTACCCAAGAAGGTAGCTGTGATGCTAAAGTAGACTAACGCTGCGGTTAAAGCCGGGACGTAGCGTCAGGGAGAGAAAACATTAAAAATATGTGAGAGCAAAATGCATGTGTACTTATCTGTCTGCGCAGCAACAAGGAAAGAGGAATAAGGAAGGAGATCAGGGGAAGTGATCAAGAGGAGCTACACAGGGATTGGACTAGAAAGAGTGGGAGTGTATAGTCTGGAGCTTGTGTTTTTTCTAAAGGATGTTTACATTCATTTTACAGTTTAAATGCTAAAATCCTTGTTGCTATTTTAATAAATATAAGGAAAGAGACGCAATAGGAGCCTCTGAGTCGGTGTATTACAATTCAATCGGTATCTCCTGTAGAGACGTCTCAGAAAAAGCAAGTTGGGAACATTAAAAAATTCATCTTCTAGGAAGCCTGATCTAAAAGGAATGAACACTTTTCATAATGCAACACAAACTATAAACTTGCTGCTGCTTTTTCTAGCATGACAAAAAGTGTGCTCGACATCCAGCTCCGTTACAGAGCCTAGTACATGGCAGAGAAAGAAAAGTTATGCAAGAACGGTGGATCAAAACCAGATGGCATAAAAGCCAACGAACAAACCGGAAATTGGATTAGGATGTAGAGATGGTGAGAAGAAAGGAAATAAAATTGGATTAGGGTCTCTGAGTAATATAAAATGATACACTAAGGTGTACCGGCTGGTTGGAGTAGAGGTAACATCACTGCTCTGACTGTGGAAACACAGGTTCAAATCCTGGCAAGAGCACCTCTCCAGTAAGTGTCTTTGGGCAAACTAATTTTTACTGGTTTCGTTCATCATGTTTAAACGCAATTTTAAGTCATGTTTTATCATACAACCCAGACAAATTATAAAGTGTTTTTTTCAGCAGACTCTGCAGATTCAGAATATATGATTATTATATGTATGTAGAGTGTGGCTCGGTTACCGCTTTCAGCGGTGAAATTTAACCCCAAGCCACACTTGAACACCGCCAGGGAGGTTAATAAACATGGATTTTGGAAGCATGCCAGCTTTAAAAGTATATTTTACACATATTTACACGTATGTGTGTCTCCGTGTGCAGTACATGTATATGTTACGGTTAAAGTCTGAAGTGCGGTTAATCTTGGTATTATCTGGGGAATCCTGACATTACCTAGGCGTCATTAGCAAAAGTCTGATGTGAAATTAAATTTTGGACTTTATCAGAGTAAACTGCAAAGTATCCAAACGCCTCTGGGTACTCCGCTTGTCTTTGGCTTTTAGCAAGTTACAGTTGACTGAATTCTGAGGATTACCCGGGTAAATCTGTAAACTGATATCTGTGAAGAGAGGGTATACAGTGGAGGCGCCAAAAGTAAATGGGGTGATAGGTTTATGTTATGCAGCCGACTAGGAAAGAAGCACAAAACCTCAGCAGAAATGTGTTATGTATACAGGAGACTTAAAGAAGGGGTCCTAGTGGCACAAATGGTTGCCGAAGCAATTATGCAGTTGTTTACACTAGGTGTTTAAATACCAAGATTTTGAGACCCGAAAATATCTCCACAGTTTCAGATGGGCTAATAGTGATTGTAGCCACTGAGGACCATATAAGGGCAGTTAGTATATAAATACAACACCGTGTATATAGAACAGTAAATAAAGTGCTTGTGACAAATATGTGCAAGGTTTAAGTGCATACAATATCACAAAAAATCGATGGACGGTAAATCCCAACAGTCAATATGGGATATGTGCACGGTCTGAATGACCGGAGATAAAGTGCAACCGTAAAGTGGTCTAAGTGCAATTTTGTGCAAAGCAATAAAAAAAATATATAATGCGTGCCAACCAAAGTGTTAGAAGATAAACAAATGCGACAAAAAGTGCATATAGTGCAATAAAATCCAGTCACGTCCTTTGAGTACAGTGCAGTTATGTCGTACGGTGTTACCAGTATTTCAAGAATGTTCGTAAAATAAGTACAGTCCAGTCCCGGCTATATAAATAACTGCAGTGACAAATTGTGCACACTGTGCCTGGAATATTAAAGTCCTTTACAACCTTAACATATGTAGTCCAGGCAAATGTGCAGGTCTTGGTGTGGTATCTTGTCCTATGTTTTCAATGGACTCCCAATTCTCGGGTAAAAAAGAGGAAGAGGAGAGAAGATAATAGTGCAATACCGCTTTAATGTATTAGCGAGTATTTGAGAAAAGGAACGCTTACTTTTCAGAGCCTAATATGTCCCAGCTCTGGTTTGAAGTGCCTTGGGCCAAATAGAGGGTGGCCACTTTCCTTCGTTACACCTCCCTTGGTTACCTCAAATACAGTAAAGTGGATAGAGACGGCGCTCTCATAGCGTAACTTGAGACCAGTAATATAAATATAAAACAGGCTTAGTCACACTTACCAATGTTGGAGCCTTATTGGTCCAGGCTCAACTTCTTGGCGTTTGGTACTCCTATTTCGGTGGGTACCCGCACCTTTGTCTGCCAGTCGGTTTCCTGGATGGATGCGGCAGTGGATGAGGCGTACAGAGCCACGTAATGGCTAATTGTGCGTAGCTATTGCTCTTCAGAATGCTCAAAAACAAGTATTTAATGGCGATTGTTCATCTGCGCACCACATAACAGGCTGTTATGTTAATGTTTGTCATTCTGACGTTTTCGTTGATAATATCCATAATCGCAAAATTCACTGTTACCTAAGTGGGGTTGGATGCTCTGCAGATTACCCGGGTGAAGCTGTGGATAGTCATCAGGTTACACAGGTGAAGCTTCAGACATTTATCTGAACGTAAACAAAGTTTGGTTTTAACCACACTGGGTTGGATCGTCTGCAGATCATCCAGGTAAAGTGCGACTTTTTTCAGCTCTTCCAGACTGTTACCCAAGGGCAGTTGGTTAGTCCTAAAATCACCCGGGTAAAGTCAGAATTTTTTTTTTATTTTTATTTTGCAGCTTTACCCGGCGGTTTTGGGTATTGTCCGGATTACCCAGGTAATCTTAAAATTAACTGCACTTCTGACTTTAACCGTAACACATACGCACGCACACACACACGATTATGCAACTGAACAAAAATGAAATCTGTCCACAAAGAAACTTTTTTACAATGGTCAAGTGGAATAACACCTGGTTTCATTGACAAGAAACAAATTAACATTGTACCGGCTGCGTTACTGGAGCTGAGTTTAGAGTTTGGATAAAGGTTTGTACAGGGAAGTGGTATCTCCCGTTTTGGTGCAGGCTATGCAGAATGGATCTCAAACTTTGGCCCCCATGTGTTGGCCTTCATTACTCAAAATCCTTTGCATGCAATAGATGGGCAGAGCATCATGGCCGTTGCATTGTAATAACATCTGGTGAGGGGGCAGAGTCTGATATCCCTGCTATACAATGCCAAACGTTGGCCCAGATAAATCGTCTCGTTCCTAATTTGATCTACTCTTCCCCACTTTTTGATAGGGTTTCCAGAATTCCCGTGCGCTGAGCCCACCTCGACAGGATAGATTCTTTGGCCGAAACAATGCCTTGCCAGAGAACAGACAGGTAAGAATATTTTAATGCTCTCATTTCTAGGAATTTATTTGGATTGCCTTCACTCTGTGTCTGTATCCGTATGTATTAACCCCTTCATTGCGGAAGACGTGTGGGGAACGTCCTAGGAGTCACATGTTGTATGCTGAGGACGCTCCCCACACGTCTTCCACTTAACGAGCGCTGCATCAGATACTCTCCTCCCAGGGTCCCATGGCGTTCTGACTTCCTTGAAGTCAGACACTGCTTTTGAGACACCTCCTGGCATCGGACGTGAAGAAGTAATTTTCAGGTGGCCACCCGGCAAAGTCGGAAGATCGCCTGAAAGGAGGGGGGGGGGTCCTTTCGGATCCCTCTCCCTTCCGATCGGGAGGAGGTAGACGGTAAAGATAGGCATCGCTTGAAAGGGCAGAGTCTGCCATTTCAAGCAATGCCTGTCTTTAACCCCTGAAATGCCAGTCTGCGATTTGGTGCCGGATCGCGGCCTAGTTCTGTTGGGGGGGGGGGCTATCTTAGATGGCAGCTCCACCTTCAGGTCCCCTCTCATCATCTGACCTAATCGTGCATGGCGCGATGTCAGCCGGGAAACCCCTAGCTGCTCGGATTTCCTAAGGAAATCCTATGGTGGAGTTAGGGGATTCCTTTGAACCCCGAATCTAGGGGTTAAGTCCACAAAAAATAAGTGTGGGAACTCGCCAACGTTTTTGTCCATTCCAGCCTTAAGGGTTACTGGGAGCTGCAGCGCTTCTTTATGCGTGCACTTGCAATTCCATTGGCAAACCCTGAGAAATTGGGAAGGCAGAGATGACAATGTACTTGGGAAAGGAAAACCCTTAAATATAGACAGTTTTATAAAAAACGTGTCTATATAAAAAGTTATCGCAGGATCCTATCATGTCAGCTAATAGGAACTACTAAAATAGTAACGGAACTACGATCCCATGCGTTCCTGCAGGACATGACCCCTGACCGTATCTCCCGATCGGGGGCAGCTAGAGGGGCATGTTTAAAATCAATGGAAAGGCCAGAGCATGGCGTTTCCAAAGTAAGAAAAAAAAATTATTCTTTTTATTAACCCCTTTCCGACCTGATGTACCATGTAAGTCCGATCGGGGAAGTCTCCCTTAGACCCGCGGTCGTATATGGTACGTCAGGGTCCCCTAATCTCCCTCCCGATACTCTCCTTCCTTGTTGGGCTCCCTTAGCGGACTGGCAAGCTGGAAGCCTGTCCCGACTTTTCAGGGGGCCCAGCCGGCGCGATGACGCCGACCAGAGCTTGCTGCAAAAATCAGGGGAGGCTCACTTGGAGCCCCCTCTCCCCAACCGATAAAGCTAGAAAGACACAAGTTGCACTGCTGAGGGAAGAGTCTCTCCTTTTCAGTGGTGCATAGCTTTAACCATTTTGCTGCCAGATCGCAATTCAAACCCGGAGGTGGCTTACATCTTGGATGTCAGCCAAGCCTCTCGTTACCCCCCCCCCACCCACTGACGTCCTCACACAAATGGTGAGGATGTCAGTGGGCCAGTTAACTCCCTAGCTGCCAAGTGGAGATGGGGGGGGGGATCCTTTGGATCCTGATCATGGCCTTTCCTATGATGCCATACATGACAATGTTTTGTGTAAAAATAAAAAATATATTTTACAAAAAAAGGGGGGGTTTAATTAACCCCTTAGTGACTGGGCGGTTTTACACAAATCCGTCTTTTAGTGACCGCAGCTGTTTTTACGTTTCTGCGCTGTTAGTGTTTAGGTCAAATTTTCCTCTTACTCGTTTATTCAACCCACACATATTATACACCCTTTTTCCCGCCATTAAATGAACTTTCTAGAAATACCATTATTTCCATCATATCGAATAATTTACTATAAAAAAAAATATGAAATATGAGGAAAAAATGGTAAAAACACACTTTTTCGTAATTTAATCCCCAAAATCTACAACCACCCAAAAAGACCCCGGCTAAATAGGTTCAAAATTTTGTCCCGAGACTAGAAATACCCAATTTTTACATGCGTTTGCTTTTTAACCCCTTCACTGCTGAGACCGTTCACCTATGTGCGCTGCGCTCATTCTGACCATTTTGTGCTAGTTATTTTTAGATGACAGCCTAGGTCCTATTTAATTAAACCCCCCCCCCCCCCAGACAAAAAAAACATTTTTATTTTTTTTAAACCAAACCTGGTCATGTTTGGTATCATTGGAAAGGCCATAATCAGGCCTTTGGATCGGGAGATATGGGGATCCTTAGGATCCCCTTATCTCTACATGGCAGCTAGATGGTTAACTGGCCCACTGACATCCTCACACATATGGTGAGGTTGTCAGTGGGTGGGGGGTGACCTGGAGGCTTGGCTGACATCCAAGATGTCAGCCCCCCCTCCAGGTTCGAATCGCGTTTTGGCGCCAATTGGTCCCGAAACGTGATGCGGCGATGCAGTTAATGCTATACACCGCTGAAAAGGGGAGACTCTCTCCCCTTTTCAGCGGTGTTAAAAGCATCTCCCTAGCTGCAATGGTTGGAGATAGAGGGCTCCCAAGGAGCCCCCCTCCCCTCCATTGCTTTGCATGGGGATGCCTGCTGATGATGTCACCACGCAGCGTGGCGACGTCATCAGCCTCGCCTGCCCATGTAAATCACATGGGCAGGCTTCCTCCCTGCCAGATCGCCGAGGGATCCGGCGAGGGAGGTGAGTATCAGGCGGGAGGGGGATTAGGTGCCGCTGACGTACCCTGTACGTCCGCGGGTCTAAGGGAGCCCCGAGGACAGGACGTACAGGGTACGTCAGCGGTCCTTAAGGGGTTAAACGGGACTTAAGCTGGCATTTAAAATTATGAGCATAAAACTGAGCTCAGCAGTGAAGGGGTTAAAAAGCAGAAACATGTAAAAATTCGGTGATTCTAATTTCAGGACAAAATTTCAAAACGCTTTAACCTGTGGATTTTGTGGCGGTTGTAGATTTTGGGGATTGGATTTCGAAAAAAATCTTTTATTTTCTAGTAAATTATACGGTATGATGGAAAAATGGCATCTTCAGAAAGTCCATTTAATGGCGAGAAAAACTGTTTATATATGTGTGTGTTGCATAAATAAGAGTAAAATTTGACCTAAACACAAACAGCGCAGAAATTTAAACAGCAGTGGGCACTAAAAACGGATTTTCATAAAACCGCCCTGTCACTATGAGGTTAATGCAGCAATATTGTTTCAATTTCAATTATGTGAACAATGATGCTGCACTGATTTTTATTTTTTTTCCTTTTCCCATTGGGGTGGGGGGGGTTTAGCTAAATGTAATTTCCTAGAAAAAAGTAACGAGTTCCCATTTCTAATTTGTATAACAAGCATACCCCATAGAATATATAACTGCAATGTCTCGGATGTAAAATGTGAAACAAAAATCACTTTACACGCTGTACATGATTGAAAATTCAAATTTTGGAATCCTGCCAGCTTTAAAAGTATATTTTACGCATACTTGCACGTATGTGTGTCTGTGTGTGCAGTACATGTATATGTTACGGTTAAAGTCTGAAGTGCGGTTAATTTTAGGATTACCAGGGGAATACTGACATTACCCAGGCGTCATTAGCAAAAGTCTGAAGTGAAATTAAATTTCGGACTTTATCTGGGTAAACTGCAAAGAATCCAGAGGCCTCTGGGTACTCCAGTTTTCTTGGGTTTTCAACAAGTTACAGTTGACTGAATTCTGAGGATTACCCGGATAAAGCTGCAAACTGTTATCTGACCGATAACAAAATTATGTTGTGTTTTTTGTTTTCCTTTTAACCAAATTGTATCCAGTCACATACCACACTAAATAATCGTCAGGTTACTCTGTGCGTTAATGGTCTGGAAATTAATTTATAAACCTAACACATGACACATTATAAAGCTCATGTACCGTAGATACAAAAGTATAGTGCGGCCCAAATATAACGCGATTGATAGAAAATTATTGTGGAAATGAGAGAATACTCAAGACTCGAATATAACGCGAGGAGCAAAATTATAGAACTGGTAAACAATTAAAATTCTTCAAGCTTCTCTTAACACGGTCGGCTCCCCTCAGGCCAGGGTGCTCTGCTCTTGAATGATTGTAGTTGTTACTAAGTATGAAGCCGTCGGCCACCCGTCTTCTTTACTTGCAATAAGACGGCCGGCAGAGTGAGGTGACAACGCAGTGAATCACTCACGGACAGCCGGGATGTGACGTTTTCTCCGTCTCCAGCAGGCAGGCTCAATCACTGCATCATGGAGCGAGTGTGCATGCTCGGTTTTAAGCCAGTCTTGAATGATTGGCTTTATCTGAGCGTGCTCTCTCACTGTGGTGTGTCCCACCTCTCCCGATTCTGGGAGTTCCTGAAGTGTTTGGAGGCATCCGGGAGCCCACACTCAATTCAGGGAGACGACCGGAATTTATGGGAGACTTGGGATCCCTGAGCAAGTGAAGTTTTTTTTACACGCGATGCAGAGGTCTTGAATAATATAATGCAACCCCCCCCCCCCCTCCAATTTTAAGGTAAATTTTTGTCACCAAAATCTAGCGGTTTACTCTAGTATCTACAGTAACTCTTTAGCGTTCTTCTAAGAAACATATCCTGTTACTCGGTGTATTCATTATATCCGCAATAAATTTTAATGTTTGTCTTTTTGCATTTTCAGTGATAATATCCATACATAATAGCAAAATTCACTTTTACCCAAGCGGGGTTGGATGTTCTGCAGATTACCCGGGTGAAGCTGTGGGTAGTCTTCAGATTACCCGGGTGAAGCTTCAGACTTTCTGAAAGAAAACAAAGTTTTTGGTTTTAACCACACTGGGTTGGATAGTCTGCAGATCATCCGGGTAAAGTTCGACTTTTTCAGCTCTTCCCGACTGTTACCCAAGGGCAGTTGCTTAGTCCTAAGATTACCTGGGTAAAGTCTGAATTTTTCATTTTATTTTTAAAAAAAAAAAAAAAAATTGCAGCTTTACCTGGCGGTTTTGCATAATGTCAGGATTACCTGGGTAATTTTAGGATTAACCGCACTTCTGACTTTAACCGTAACACGCACACGATGATGCAACTGAACAAAAATGAAATCTGTCCACAAAGAAACTTTCATACAATGGTCAAGTGGAATAACACCTGGTTACATTGACCAGAAAATAATTATAGAATTTAGCCAAGTTAGAATTTTAATAATAAGACTCTGAGGCTCCTATTGCTTCTCTTTCTTGCTTTTATTAAACATAGCAAGTGGCAACTAGCAAGAACTTTGAAAATATGAAGCATTTATATTGCATAAAAGAGAAAACATAATAACAGTAATAACAGGTATATGGTATCTTCTAACACCCCTTCCACTCCTTTGGATCTGTCCTCTTTCCTGTTCAGTGCCCATCAAAACCAATCCACGTCCCTCCTACTTCCTCTTTCTTTGCTGTACGAGGTGATCAGTGTAGGCGTATAGGGAACCCAAAGGGCAATCCACCGGAAAACAGGAAATCCTTTATGAGGCTGAGGAAAGAAAAAACTTGAGTGGAAGATATTGGATCCGCAGACACAGGAGATAACCAAAATCAAAATAGCAGCAGGAGTGGTGGGCAATACTCGCCTCAGTCTTATTAAAATTCTAACTTATCGTCATACTTAGCTAAATTCTATAATTTTAATACTTCGACTCTGAGGCTCCTATTGCTTGTTCAAAGCTAACCCACAAGTGCGGATGACCAATGAACAACAGGTTTGAAATAAAATGAACGGAAGGTGGACTCTCTGGACCAGTCAGCTGATCGCAATAAGTCCTCCAACCGACAACCTGCTGAAACGGCGGAAGCAACAGCGCTACGAACCGAATGCGCTCCAAAAATTGAGGTATCTACACCCGCTAATCCTAAGAGCCAACGAAGCCAGCGCGCAAGCGTAGTTGTACCTACCGACGCGAAGGGAGATGAAAATGAAATAGAGGTGAGACCTCAGTGCCCCGGAGGGCGGCGGTACGAGATTCGTATTCCTGAAGACAAAGGACCGGACATAAGGCCGGGTAAAAGGCAGCCGAAATGGACGTTTTAGTACGGCGGAAGATGTCGAAGCACACGCCTTCTGGTATGAAAGAGCGGGCTTTGAAGTCTAACGCCCTGACATCAGCCACCCGTTTGCAAGAAATCCTGCAAAGAAGGGCCAATAACTTAGCCGAAAGTTGACGTAGGGTTAAATCCTTGTTAGAAGGCCATTGTTCCAAAAAATCAAGGAGGATATGCACGTCCCAAGTTGTCATATCTAGGCAACGGAGGACGGTCAGATCTGGTACCCTTAAGCAGACGACACACCAACGGGTGTTTGCCTAAAGGTGTCCCTTGAAAACCAACATGGTAAGCCGATAAAGCTGAGCGATACACATTAAGTGTGCGGTAAGCTTTGCCTTGATCGAAAATCTCCGTAAGGAAATCCAAAACAAAGCTCAAAGGGGCCCGAAAGGGATCTTGATCCCGTGACAGACACCAATGATGCCAGATGAGCCAAGCTGATTTATAGCAGGATCTAGTACCTGGGGCCCACGCCTGGCGTAGGAGTGCAGTAGTTCGGTCCGAAATCTCTCTGGCTCCCCCGGGCGTCCCGAAACCAGTGAGGCCAATAACAGACTGGATCCTGGTGACAGAGGGTGAGGTTCCCCGGAGCCGTCTTTCAGGAGTTCCGGGAGAGAACGGGGAACATCCATGAGGAGATCCAATAGCACCGGGAACCAAGGTTGGTTCTGCCAAAAGGGGTGGTGATCACAATCTGGGCCTGTTGAGCCCTGACCTGACGCAGTGTGCGAGCTATCAGTTGAAATGGCGGGAAGGCGTACTGGCGAGCCCCGGACCAATCCTGAAGGAAAGCGTCCGTTGCCTCGGCCAGTGGGTCTGGCTGCCAACTCAACTGAAGATCGGAAGATGGGCGTTGAGCCGGCAGGCAAAAAGATCCGCGTGAAATGGTCCCCAAAGGGATGTCACGTCGGAGAAAGCTGCCGAGCTCAGACGCCAATCCCCGGAGTCCTCTGTATGCCTCGAGTTCCAATCCGTGAATTGGTTCGGGATTCCTGGAATGAACTGTGCCTGGACCTCGACCCCTGTCTGTAAACACCACTCCCAGAGGCGGGAGGCCATTGTCAGAAGGAGGGAGCGGGGGACGCCCAGCGAGTTGATATATCGAACTGCCAGGAAGTTGTCCATCCGGAGGAGGACTGAACGATGAACGCGATCTTTGAGGAAACTCTGCAGCGCAAAAAGTCCTGCCAAGAGCTCCAGACCGTTCATGTGCAGTTGACGCTCCTGCACGGACCAGCGACCTCCTGTGGAGGAACCGTCGCAGTAAGCACCCCAACCTGACCCACAAGCGTCTGAGTCGATAGTAATCGTCGGGGGTGGCACCAGGATAGGCCTGCCGTTGCAGGAGTGGAGGTGATTGATCCACCATTCCAAGTCCAGTCTGGCCTCTCCCGAGAGATCAGAGCGGAATAGGGGAGACCCCGTCTGAGAAAAAGGGCCTTCAGGCGTTGGAGGGCCCGATAATGTAACGGGGCTGGTTTGACAGCCAGCCGTGTGGCCGCTAGCAGACCGATCACGCGAGCTAGGTCTCGTAAGGATGGGATGTGAGCCTCCAAAAGGGACCGAACTTCGCGTAAGATTGATCGGCACTTGGGACAGTGAGAGACATCAGGACACTGTTCACCCCGAATCCCAGAGTTTGAGATGAAGAGAGGGTTGATTTTTCTTGATTCACCAGAAATCCCAGAGACTGGAAAAGATTGATCGTCCAGTATATGTGGAGGCGTAGCTGATTTTCCGAGGAGGCCATCAGCAACACGTCGTCCAGATATATGAGACGGACCCCTTTGGCGCGTAGCCATGCTACGACCGGTTTCAACATCTTGGTAAAGCACCAAGGGGCCGAAGATGGGCCGAACGGTAGGCAACGGAATCGCCATAGGTCGGGACCCCAACGGAATTGAAGAAAATCCCGTGATTCCTTGGCAATAGGGATGGTCAGGTATGCATCCTTGAGATCCACTTTTGCCAACCAATCGCGGGGTCTCAATATAGCCTTGAGCATGTGCATGCCTTCCATCTGGAAATGACGGTAGATCACCGACCCATTCAACTCCTTGAGGTTGATTAACTGGACGAACACCTCCGCCCTTCTTGGGGACCAAGAACAGGTTGCTCAGGAAGCCCGAGGGTCCCCGTGGGGCCCATTCTATGGCTCCCGGGCCACCAGCGTCTGACCGTCCCCTGAAAAGGGGAGAGGGAGAGGAATCTGACGTTGGAGCGGGGGAGAAGAGAACTCAAGAACAAAACCTAGCACAGTATTGAGGACCCAAGGGTTCGATGTAATGTGACACCACGCTGTGTGAAACAATTTTAAACGACCTCCTACTTTGGTCGTAGACGGATGAATAAGGTGTAAAGGTACCTGCATGCCTGAAGATTGAGGAAGAATGACCACCTCTGGTACCCGGAATCCTCTGCCCCGCCATGGTCGGGATTGGGAAGGGAAGAACGGGAAGGCGCGGGAGCCGTTGCAGTGGAGGGATTGACTCCTGCGGGACCTGAATTGAAGGGTTTTGCACGGCCGGTAGCTCGGCCCCGATATCCACCGGCCCATGGAAAAACCCCAGAGAACACTTTTTTAAGCAAATTTGACACTCGTTCCATTGTGTTGAAGGCCCCAGAATACTCATTCATATCTCTCAAAAGTTTTTCCAAACAAAGCTCCATTGGCCGCAGCACCCAACTCGTTATCCGCCACACCAGCCAATTGGCGATCCATCTTAAGTAAAATACATTTACGTCTTTCGGAAGCAAGGGCCGTGTTGGCATTACCCAAAAAACTTAGAGACCGTTGGGTCCAATTAGTTATCTGAATCTGGTCCAGGGGGTCACCGGACAATTTTGCTTGTTCTGCTCTATCCAGCAACTTTATCAGAGGACCCATAGTGTCCAGTAGTTTGTCTTGACACACCTTAAAGGCATGGTCTATGCCCTTGCTGGGAGTCCAGCCTTTAGGGGTGACGAAATCCACAAATGCCTTATCCACTTCGGGAGTTAAGCACGTTTTACCACTCGTGGTGGGGCGAGGACATTCCGCTTTCATGCGGTTTCGAGTATTTTTATCCAGGGCTTTTCGCACCCCTCGCATCAACCCACTTCTCAACGTGGGGTAGTGGGGACCATTCTGCGGACCGTGGATGGGACCGGTCCTCTGGGCAGTAAAGTGGGTTCCCCAAAGGGTCATAGATAATGCCCGGGCGGGCTTTTGTATCAACTTCTACAGTGTCTTCAGTAAACTCCTCATCCGAGGCATAAACGTCTATGACATCGCTAGTGTCATCCTCCTCCGAATCAGGGATAGAGTCCTGAAGCGGGGCAGGGACAATAGCGGTGTCAGGGTTGGAGACAGAAGGGAATTTTATTCTCTTGGTGTGAGATGTCGTGTGTGCAGGTTCCCCGTGGTGGCCAGAGGGGTCTCGGGGGGCCTCACCGCGGTGAGTGTGTTGTCCATATCATAATCCGCCATTGGCGGGGGGTTATCAAGGTGGCGATTTTCAGCCATAACTTCTTTTAATCGTGTAAAATCTGCAGACAAAACTGAGACAGCTTTAAATACAGCAGAGTCAATGGACGCCTGCATGTAAGGGTCTAAGGTGGAAGGCTGGGAAGGAGCCATCTGCGCCTGTATCGGGACGGGAGGTTGAGATTGCTCACCCACACTCTCATCGGAGGATTGAGCAGATATCTCCGCCGGGGAGGCTGCACGTTGCGGGGTCTTTCCGCGAGGCATGGCGCTGGAAGGTGCAGGGAGAATGGCGCCGGAAATTCCCTTGCGTGCGCAGACCTATCGGGTACACCCCGCCTACCTAGTCAGCGGGCGCGTGCAGCATCTCGGAGAGGCAGGCAGACGGGGTTACACCGCGGTCACCGGGGAGATCAAAGGGAAACTTGAAGAAAAAAACGCGAACGCCGCGGTTAAAGCCGGGCGCTCGCTAGAACTTAAATAAACATGCACAAAGAACAGTAAATCACATGTGTATGTATATCCCTATATCAATAATCAAAAACGGGATATCACAGCAGAGATAATCTATATATACTCATCTAGTCGCCGAGCAGCTAAGAAAGAGGAAGTAGGAGGGACGTCGATTGGTTTTGATGGGCACTGAACAGGAAAGAGGACAGATCCAAAGGAATTTTGGTGCAGGCTATGCAGAATGGATCTCAAACTTTGGCCCCCATGTGTTGGCCTTAATTACTCAATCCTTTGCATGCATTAGATGGGCAGAGCATCGTGGCCGGTGCATTTTAGTAACATCTGGTGAGGGGCAGAGTGTGAGATCCCTGCTATACAATGCCAAACGTTGGGTCAGAAAATCGTCTTGTTCCTGATTTGATCTACTCTTCCCAATTTTTGAAAGGGTTTCCAGAATTCCCGTGCGCTGAGCCCACCTCGACAGAATACATTATTTGGCCGAATCAATGACTTGCTAGAGAACAGACCGGTAAGAATATTTTAATTCTCTCATTTCTAGGAATTTAATCATTGTGTTTTTTGGGGGGGGGGGGTTTGTGTTCGTTAATGCAGCAATATAATTTCAATTTAAATTATAATGTGAACAATGATGCTGCACTAATGTTTTTTTCTTGGAGCTAAAAATCTTGTCATTTCCCAGAAAAAAAGTGTTCCCATTTCAAATTTTTTTAACAAGCATACCCCATAGAATATGAACAAAGAACAAAGGCTCGGATGCTAAAATGTGAACAAAATCACTTTTTTGAAAATTCAAATTTGATTGCATTTTTTATTATAATAGGCAGGGTTTGACGTATACATATAATAATGATATATTCTGAATCTGCCGAAAATTAGGATATATAATATGTCTGGGTCGTATAATAAAACGTGGCTTCAAATCGAGTTTTAAACATGATGCACGAAACCGGTAAAAATTAGCTCAGCACACGGGTGAAATGGCTCAGCAGCGAAGGGGTTAAAGTTAATACTGTCCAACTTTTTTTTTTTTTTTTTTTGGGAGCATTTTACCAGGAAGGATACATTGAGATTTCTCTCATTTTCAAGTATGTCCTGAGTGGCGAGTATGGTTAGGTTTCTTGCCCAAGGACACTTACTGGAGAGGTGCTCTTGCTGGGAACGAACCTGTATCTCCACAGTCATAGAGCAGTGATGTTACCTCCACTCCACCCAGCCGGTACACCTTAGTGTATAATTTTGTTACTCAGAGACCCTAATCCAATTTTATTTCCTTTCTTCTCACCATCTCTACATCCTAATCCAATTTCCGGTTTGCTCCTTGTTGGCTTTCATTCCATCTGGTGTTGATCATTCCTTCTTGCATAACTTTTCTTTCTCTGCCATGTACTGGGCTCTGTAACTGAGCTGGATGTGGAGCACACCTTTTTGTCATGCTAGGAAAAAGCAACAAGTTTATAGTTTGTGTTGCATTATGAAAAGTGTTTGTGACCAGGGTCCTTCCCCAGGCCAAGCAGGGTCAAGGATGAGTAGGTCTAATATGTGTAACCGGGTGCTGTTGTACACGGAGTTAGTTTAAGGAAGAGTTGGCTGGTTGGACGGACTCCGCATTGCTTACAAATGCAGAATAAGGTCCCAACAATCTGGGGACCAGCATCTAAGCCTGGGTTGGAATTGGAGGGGGGGGGGGGAGTACAGCGCAGGCTCAAAGTCCTGATATTACCCAGACGTCATTAACAAAAGTCTGAAGTGAAATGAAATTTCGGCCTTTATCCGGGTAATCTGCAAATTATCCAGAGGCCTCTGGGTAGTCACTTTTTTTTGCTGTTTTACCCGGGTAAAACACACATTTACCCTAGTGGTGTTGGATAAAGTGTGATGTGCATTGAAACATTGGACTTTATCCAGGTAAACTGCAAAGTATCCAAACACCTCAGTGTACTCCGCTTTTATTGGGTTTTCAGCAGATTCCAGTTGACTGAATTCCGAGGATTATCCGGGTAAAGCTGCAAACTGATATCTGACAACAAAATTGTGTTGGTTTTTGTGGGGGTTTTTTTATACCAAATTGTATCCAGTCACATACCACACTAAATAGCCGTCATGTTACTCTGTGCATTAATTGTATAAAAATTTATTTATGAAGATGTTTTATAAATGATATATAAGCACATACGACACATAATAAAGATCATGTAACTCTTTCACATTCGTATAAGAAACCTATCCTGTCACTCTGTATATTCATTATATCCGCAATACATTTTAATGTTTCTCTTTTGCTATTTTCATTGATAATATCCTTAGATAGTAGCAAAATTCACTGTTGCCCAAACGCAGGGCCGGCTTAACATAGGGGCTGATGGAGCAGCAGCTCCAGGCCCATGCCCCAGAATAGGCCCAGAGAAAGGATAACTATATTTGCATTGATGGGGATTTGGACCCCTGTATCTCCAACACCATAGTAGCTACCAGGTCATGTGAGGTATCACTGAAAAGGCCAGAAAATGACCTTTCCAATGATGTCAAACATGACCAGGTTATTTAACAAAAATAAAACAATTTTTTTTCTAACACAGCAATATTTTTTCAATTCTAAAGTGAACAATGATGCAGCACAAAGTGTGGAGGTGATGGCACAATTCGTTGTTACGAATTGTTACATCAAAAACCTAAACCGCCGCACTGCAGCAAAGAACACTGAGGGGGGACTTTGGACCCCTGCGTCAGTCACTAATCTTTACACCTCATAAGGTCAAGGGAGGTGTCATTGGACAGTTCAGTCTGGCCTTTGCATTGATACCAAATGTGACCATGTAAAATATAAAAGAAATGGGGGGAGGGGATCCGTTTTATTTATTTTTAATTAGCGACGGCATTGTCCATTTGTCCCGTATATAAAATGAGCAATACCACTGCCATTACTCACCGTCTCATTTCCCACGCTGGGAGCAATGTCAGGGTTTTATACATAGTCCGAGTATTCGTTAAACACCATTCTCTAAAACACAAAGGAAATATTTCATTTTTTGGGTAAAATTGTATATTTGCTCAAAAAAATGGAGTACAGGTTCCAATTTAATTTTTTTTTTTTAACGAGAATTCCCTACAGACTAGATACCCGCAAAGGTTTGGATGATAAAATGTGAATATATTATTTCTCACGCTGTAAATGATAAAATCTGAATGGAAATTTCCTCACACAGTATCTGCCTGGTTAGATATACCTGTATCTGCACTATTAAATAACCTAAAATAGGGTTTCATTTCGCTAAATTCCAAAAAAAGCCCACCAAAATATTCAGCTCCAGGCCCATAGAGATCTTAATCCGGCCCTGACCAAGCGGGGTTGGATGCTGATTACCCAGGTGAAGCGGTGGATAGAACCAATAATGCGTGGTGTATTTAGTCAAAATGGAAACGACCCAATTTTGGAGGCTCCTTCACCTCCTAATGGGGGTAACCCAGATTTAAGTAATCAACATGTTGAAGTAAGCCATTTAAAATATAACTTTTATTGGAATTCCTAAAAATGTGTCTGAACCCAACCATCAACCATAATAGTGAAGACGCTCACACATTGATTATAACCTCATTGTTTAAGTAATAGCCATATTATTAGTCCAGCAAGGCTTGTAGGAGGTGGTATTATTATATAAACCGTTAATCACTGCAGTGTATTCAGTATGGATTTACCCGCTGGCCTGGTGGGATATTACTAATGCATTATAAATTCACCTCTATACCATTTTCCCTAAATAGTGAATTAGAGGTACATAATAATTAGGGATGCACCGATACCACTTTTTTAAGACCGAGTACCGATACTTTTCTTCAAGTACTCACCGATACCGAGTACCGATACTTTTTTTTGTCATGTGACGCTTTCCAATAAGAACAGACCTCCTATAAAAATGCCCCCAGCTCATGGATACTGCCCCCCCAGCTCATGGATACTGCCCCCCCAGCTCATGGGATTTGCCCCCAGCTCATGGGATAATGCCCCCAGCTCATGGGATTTGCCCCAGTTCATGGATCCCCCCCCCCCCCGGCACTCTCCGCGATACTTGCCTCCTGGGCGACGCCGGGAAAGTCTTTGCGCGTTGCGCTCGTTGGAAGGACCCCAGCCGCGATCACGTGGGACCATGTGATCGCGGCTGGGGTCCTTCCAACAAGCGCACGCGGGGATACTTTCCCGGAGTCGCCCAGGAAGGTAAGTATCGCGGAGAGGTCCAGGTGCCTGTCCAAATGCTCTATCGGCATTCTGACAGGCCCTGCAGCTGCTCACCGCGTTCATACTTACCTTCCTGGGCGACGCCGGGAAAGCTTCTGCGCGTGCGCTCGTTGGAAGGACCCCAGCCGCGATCACATGGTCCCACGTGATCGCGGCTGGGGTCCTTCAACGAGCGCAACGCGCAAAGACTTTCCCGGCGTCACCCAGGAAGGTAAGTATCGCGGGGAGCAGCTGCAGGGCCTGTCCGAATGCCGATAGAGTATTCGGACAGCCACCCCAGCCCCTCGGATGCCGGCTCAATGCCGGCTTCTGGTATCGGGAAAAATATCGGGGGGTACGGCCCGAGTACCAAGTACTCCTGCAGTACCCGGTATTGACACCGATACCGATACTAGTATCGGTATCTGTGCAACCCTAATAATAATTCACAAGATTAAACCACTTATCTGGATTTCCCCAATTAAGTCTCCCCTTTGAGACGGTTGAAACCACTTGCTATTGGTACTATGTTAGCAACTTGCTGGTTGGAGTATCCAAATGCACATTATTCACTCCTATGCCACCCTTGTATGGGGAAACCTGCACCTTCGTGGGTGCATTCAAATCCATTATGAGAACCTGCGTTCAGTAAGCCACCTCTGCGGTAATCTCTACTACGTGCAGGCAACCATGGAGTATTCCCCACTCTAGAACCGCATCTTCGTGGGTACAAATACATTTTAGGTCATATAAACACCATTAACTGATCCGTTATCCACCTCTGCAGCGATATCTGTTGCATGCAGGCAACCAGAGTATTCCCCACTCCTAAGAAAAGAGGAACGCCCGGACCGTCAAGGGTGTGCATTAGATAGGAAAGATCGGGGGTTGGGGGGGGGAGTTTATATATTGTGCTGCAAATTCCTAACCAGCTTTGGTAAATAGGCTCAAAATTACCAGCTCAAGGGTTATAATCCATTCACTCAATGCGTTACACTGAAAGATTCAGCATCCTCAGGAGTAGAGTGTCAACATACATCCTTACACACTCACAAAAACAAACTGTCTTGCTGCATCCCCTAGTTTTATTTATATAGTGTGGCTAATTAGAAATTGCCTTCCACAGATTGGAAGGTAGATACACACCTCCGATCAACCTCGGAGAAGGGGTGTATAGCTTAGATGGACTTTTGAAAGTCCCATGATACTCCCTGTTTTTGTACAAAGGGCTAGATCATTATATCACACATCTCTATCCATATGTCAACAATTAAAACCGCTTTGAGTATTAATATATCACTGTTAACCCATACATATGAATTGTGTAAACATTCAAAATGCAACCGCTTAAACGGTATACCTCCCAGAAACATAAATAATAAAGTACAGGATAGGTATACCATTGCCCATTGAGTTTCCTTTTAACCAGTTTATATTGCAGCAATAAATTAGCTGTGGGTAGTCCTCAGATTACCCGGGTGAAGCTTCAGACGTTTCTCTGAACGATAACAAAGTTCGGTTTTAACCACACAGGGTTGGATAGTTTGCAGCTCTTCCAGATTGTTACCCAAAGGCGGTTGGTTGGTCCCAAGATTACCCGGTGGTTTTAGATAATGTCAGGATTACCCGGGTAATTTTAAGATTAACCGCACTTCTGACTTTAACCGTAACACATACACACACACGATGATGCAATTGAACAAAAATAAAATTTGTCTACAAGGAAACCTTTGTACAATGGTGAAATAACACCTGGTTTCATTGACAAGAAACCAATTAACATTGTACCAGCTGCGTTACTGGGGCTGAATTTAGAGTTGGGATAAAGGTTTGTACAGGGAAGTGGTATCTCCCGTTTTGGTGCAGGCTATGCAGAATGGATCTCAAACTTTGGCCCCCATGTGTTGGCCTTCATTACTCAAAATCCTTTGCATGCAATAGATGGGCAGAGCATCGTGGCCGGTGCATTTTAGTAACATCTGGTGAGGGGGCAGAGTGTGAGATCCCTGATATACAATGCCAAACGCTGGCCCTGATAATCGTCTCGTTCCTAATTTGATGTACTCTTCCCCACTTTTTGAAAGGGTTTCCAGAATTCCCGTGCGCTGAGCCCACCTCAACAGAATAGATTATTTGGCCGAAACAATGACTTGCCAGAGAACAGACAGGTAAGAATATTTTAATTCTCTCATTTCTAGGAGTTTAAAATTAAAAAACTTTTGTGTGTACGTTAATGCAGCAATATTGTTCCCATTTCAATTCTAATGGGGATTGGAAATGTGGAGACAGCGCTTATGTATGTGCTTTTACCTTGTACGTCAGGATAAAGTATTAGGGTGGGTGCTGCCGCTAGAATATACAGTGGTCCACACACCTCAAAAGACACAGGAAGATAAAGAAAAAGGGTTCCGGGCGCACCCTAGTGGTTATGTACTAAAACAGCATATATATATATAAGAAAAGCACTTTGCAAGAGAAAATGTGATCTATACACTGAATAATTCACGCAGATGATGTTAGTACTGTAAGATTGAAATACTTACATTTAGTTTATTGCTTCTCTTCCTTGGTTCCGGCGATGTAATCCGGATTCCGGGGTGGAAAGGACGATTAAGTGGGCTCAGGAAAAAATTTGTTTTGATGGAAAAAGACCGGGCCGCAAGACATGTATAAAAATAAAATATATAGACTTTTATTTAAATTAAATTAAAAATCCCTATATAGTTCAAATGAGACATTATCACAGTTTGTCTCCTAGGAAAGCCCTACATCCCTTTTTTATATATAAAAAAATTAAAAATATCCAGCACGCTAATTTTATGTATTAATATATACACATTCCACCTTTCCTTTACTCATTTGCACAGAAAACTAAAGAGAAGTGAATAAACTAAACATATACCCTATTATTTGGGTCAAGGGAGTAAATTAAAAAAATATATTTTGTTTTGTAAATGATCTATAAGCACATGACACATAATAAAGATCATTTAACTCTTTAACATTCATACAAGAAACATATCCTGTTTCTCTGTATATTCATTCTATCCGCAATACTAGGGCTGGTAACGATTACAATTTTTGTGTTCGATTTAATCAATTTTTTTTTATTTTACTTTCGATTAATTATAACGCACATACAGTTCCAACTAGGGTTGCACCGATACCGATACTAGTATCGATATCAGTGCCGATACCGGGTACTGCAGGAGTACTTGGTACTCGTGCAGTACCCTGATATTTTTTTCTGATACCGGAAGCCGGCATTGAGCCGGCTTGCCGGCATCCTAGGGGCTGGGGCGGCTGTCCGAATGCTCTATCGGCATTCTGACAGGCCCTGCAGCTACTCACCCCACTTTGTTTATACTTACCTTCCTTTAGCCATGCCGGGAAAGTCTTCGCGCGCGCTCCTTGGAAGGTCCCCAGCCGCGACCACGTGGGACCATGTGATCGCGGCTGGGGTCCTTCCAACGAGCGCACGCGCGGGAACTTTCCCGGCGTCGCTAAAGGAAGGAAAGTATAAACAAAGTGAGCAGCTGCAGGGCCTGTCAGAATGCCGATAGAGCATTCAGACAGGCCCTGCAGCTCACTCTCCGCTCATACTTACCTTCCTTTAGCGACGCCGGGAAAGTTTCCCCGCGTGCGCTCGTTGGAAGGACCCCAGCCGCGATCACATGGTCCCACGTGATCGCGGCTGGGGACCTTCCAAGGAGCGCGCGCGCAAAGACTTTCCCGGCGTCGCCCAGGAAGGTAAGTATGAGCGGAGACTGAGCTTGGGGGGCATTATCCACGAGCTTGGGGGGCAGTATCCACGAGCTGGGGGGCAGTATCCACGAGCTGGGGGGCAGTATCCACGAGCTGGGGGGCAGTATCCACGAGGGGGGGCAGTATCCATGAGGTCTGTTCTTATTGGAAAGCGGTCACATGACATAAGATAAAAGTATCTGTACTCGTACTCGGTCTTAAAAAAGTGGTATCGGTGCATCCCTAGTTCCAACTACTTTTAACTGATCTGCATGCATTGCAATTCTGCATTAGTCAGTGGTAAATGTGGTATACACTATATACAATCACCCGACACTGGTTAGTTTCAACAATCCATGACTTTACTTCACAGTTCACACAAATACGCAAGTTATTATATTGCCCCCCAGCTCACACGTGGATATATTGCCCCCCCAGCTCACACGTGGATATATTGCCCCCCCAGCTCACACGTGGATATATTGCCCCCGGCCAGCTCTCACCTCCTGCCGCCGCGTGTTAGGCTCCCTATGAGCATCCGGCGGCATGGAGCTTGGCCGCTCGCCTAGGGGAACCACGTGACCAGCAGCGATCTTGCGAGAACGCGGGCGGTCACGTGGTTCCCCCGGCGAGTGCCTAAGCTCCATGCCGCCGGACGCTCATATGGAGCCTAACACGCGGTGCCGCTGGTCAATTAAAAATATTTTAATCGACCAAAAAAATTAACGATTAATCGTTAATTTCCACAGCCCTACTTAATACATTTTAATGTTTCTCTTTTGCCATTTTCGTTGATAATATCCATAGATAATGGCAACATTCACCCGGGTAATCTGCAGAGCATCCAACCCCGCTTGGACAACAGTGAAGCTATAGATAGTCCTCAGGTTACCCGGGTGAAGCTTCAGACTTTTATCTGAACGATGACAAAGTTCGGTTTTAACCACACTGGGTTGGATAGTCTGCAGAGCATCCAGGTACAGTGCGACTTTTTCAGCTCTTCCAGACTGTTACCCAAGGGCGGTTGGTTAGTCCCAAAATCACCCGGGTAAAGTCCGAATTTTTCTTTTTTGCTTTTTTTCCCCCAGATTTACCCGGTGGTTTTGGGTAATGTCAGGATTACCCGGGTAATCCTAGGATTAACCGCACTTTGGGCTTTAACCGTAACACATACACGCACACGATGATGCAACTGAACAAAAATAAAATTTGTCCACAAAGAAACTTTTGTACAATGGTCAAGTGGAATAACACCTGGTTTCATTGACAAGAAACCAATTAACATTGTATCGGCTGCATTACTGGGGCTGAATTTAGAGTTGGGATAAAGGTTTGTACAGGAAGTGGAATCTCCAGTTTTGGTGCAGGCTATGCAGAATGGATCTCAAACTTTGGCCTCCTTCATTACTAAAAATCCTTTGCATGCAATAGATGGGCAGAGCATCGTGGCGGTGCATTTTAGTAACGTCTGGTGAGGGGCAGAGTGTGAGATCCCTGATATACAATGCCAAACGCTGGCCCTGATAATCGTCTCGTTCCTAATTTGATGTACTCTTCCCCACTTTTTGAAAGGGTTTCCAGAATTCCCGTGCGCTGAGCCCACCTCAACAGAATAGATTATTTGGCCGAAACAATGACTTGCCAGAGAACAGACAGGTAAGAATATTTTAATTCTCTCATTTCTAGGAGTTTAAAATTAAAAAACTTTTGTGTGTACGTTAATGCAGCAATATTGTTCCCATTTCAATTCTAATGGGGATTGGAAATGTGGAGACAGCGCTTATGTATGTGCTTTTACCTTGTACGTCAGGATAAAGTATTAGGGTGGGTGCTGCCGCTAGAATATACAGTGGTCCACACACCTCAAAAGACACAAGAAGATAAAGAAAAAGGGTTCCGGGCGCACCCTAGTGGTTATGTACTAAAACAGCATATATATATATATATAAGAAAAGCACTTTGCAAGAGAAAATGTGATCTATACACTGAATAATTCACGCAGATGATGTTAGTACTGTAAGATTATAAAATTTAGCTAAGTATGACGGTAAGTTAGAATTTTAATAAAGGACTCAGAGGCGAGTATTGCATTCTCTTTTCTTGCTTTTAATATAGCAGCAAACAAAAATGTCAAATAACACAGACATTTTTTAAAAACAAAATATTTGGTAACAATGGAGTATTCTAACCCCCCTTTCCCAGTGAGACAGTCCAGTACTCTGTAGCCTATATATACATCCAGCTTCCCGCCTTTTCTCCCTCTTTTCTTTGCTTGTTAACAACGGGTCCACAGGCATAAAGAACCATGAGGAAAATGATCCATCCGAATCTTGAAGCCAGGAATCGCCACCATATGAAGATCCACATCTCACTGAGCTGAAATCAAAAGAAGTGAGAAACCAACGTGTGATATAGAACGCGAGCAAAACCCCAAGAGTCCGCCCTGGGAGGGCAGGGTGGGCAATACTCGCCTCTGAGTCCTTTATTAAAATTCTAACTTACCGTCATACTTAGCTAAATTTTATAATTTTAATACAAGGTCTCAGAGGCTCCTATTGCAAGTTCAAAGCTGATCCATAAGAGCGGACGACCAATGAACTATCGGTTTTAAAATAAAAGGTCCGAAAAGTGGTCTCACGAGACCAATCCGCTGACCTGAGCAGATCCTCCAAACTACAACCCGCCACCATCGCGGAGGACGCCGTGGCGCTGCGAACAGAGTGTGCCCCAAACCTGATTACGTCTACTCCCGCCAGGGCCAACAACCACTTCAACCAACGCGCTAGCGCAGTGGAGCCGACCGCGGCATGAGGAGAACGATATGAAACAAATAATGGGGACACCCCTGGAGAACGCAGCGCGATCGTACGGGTCTCAAAAACTTTCAAACATGCCACTGGACACAAAGCAGGTTGTGTCGGGAACGCCGGATAAAATACAGAAGTTAATGACGTTTAGAATGTAGTTTAGAGGGGCTCGAAAGGGATCCTGATCCCTCGACATACACCAAGTAGCCCACTGAGACCAGGCCGAATCATAGCAGGACAAGGTACCCGGGGCCCATGCCGCCTGTAACAGAGCCCTAGTTCGGATCGAAACCTCTCCGGTCGTCCCGGATGCCCCGATACCAAAGAGATTAGGACCGGACACGTGCCCTGTGATAACAGTGGGTGGGGTTGTCCCAACCCGTTCACCAGTAGATCCGGAAGATCCGGCAGTAAGCGCGGGACAGCCACCAGAAGTTCCAGTAACAGAGGAAACCAAGGTTGGTTGGGCCAGAATGGAGCCACTAGAACCACCTCTGCTTCCTGTGTCCGGATCTGGTGTAACGTCCGAGCGATGAGTTGGAATGGAGGAAACGCATAATGTCGGACTCCCCCAGTGGTGCAGAAAGGCATCCGTGGCTAGAGCCATGGGGTCTGGTCGCCAACTGTAAAACTGGGGTAGTTGATAGTTGAGCCGAATAGATCTATTTGAAGAGGACCCCATAACTCCCATACCCTTGTAAAAATTGACGAGAGTAAACGCCAATCTCCGGAGTCTTCCGTGTGTCTCGAACTCCAGTCTGCTAGGAGGTTCGACACACCCGGAATAAATTGGGCCTGTACTATTATTCCTCTCTGGAAGCACCAGTCCCAGAGTCGGGTCGCCATCCCCGTGAGGAGGGAGGACCGAGGTCCCCCCAGAGCGTTTATGTATCTGACCGCTGGAAAGTTGTCCATCCGCAAAAGGACTGACAATCGATCCGGCGGTTTCAGAAAGCTCTGTAGGGCGAATAGACCTGCCAACAATTCTAGTCCGTTGATATGGAGATCCGCTTCCTGGGGAGACCACGGACCCCCCGTCAGCGAATTCCCACACCTTGCTCCCCAACCTGAAAGGCAAGCATCCGAGTCTATCGTCATTGAAGGTGGGGGGACTGTAATAGGTCTGTCGTTGCAGGATCGGAGGTTCTCGATCCACCAATGGAGATCCTCTCTCGCTCCCTCCGTGAGAAACACTTGATCCGAATAATCGAGTCCCTTCCGTAGGAAAAGGGCCATCAGGCGTTGGAGGGCCCGATAGTGGAGAGGTGCTGGATGCACCGCCAATTTCGTGGCCGCCAAAAGTCCTATGACCCTTGAGAGCTCTCGTAGTGTCGGGGAGGCACTGGCGAGCAGCGAACGAACTTCTTTTAAAATGGCCTTGCCTTTGTGTCCCGGAAGTTTGAGTGACATCGGTATGGGATGTACCATGAGACCCAAAACTCCAGGTATCTGACTGGTTGAAGAATAGATTTTTCTTTGTTCACCAGAAATCCCAAGTCTTGTAACAGAGTGATTGTCTGGCGAATTTGGAGCGAGAGGAGTTGTGCAGACTCCGCCATCAGAAGTATGTCGTCCAGATAAATGATGAGCGCGAATCCCTTGAGATCTGAGATGACTCACCACTGGTTTCATCAGCTTGGTGAAGCACCATGGTGCTGAAGACAGTCCGAATGGGAGGCATCGAAAACGCCACGTGACGTTGTTCCAATGGAAACAGAGGAACTCTCTGGATTCCTCTGCCATAGGAACCGTCAGATAGGCGTCCTTCAAATCTATCTTTGCCAACCAGTCCCCATGTCGAAGGACATCTTTCAGTAAATGTAAGCCTTCCATTTGGAAATGGTTGTAAATCACCGACAGATTCAGATCTCTCAGATTGAGTACGGGTCGACTTCCCCCGCCCTTCTTGGGTACCAGGAATAGATTGCCCAGAAACTTGCCTTTTTGTGGAGACTGTTCTATAGCCCCTTTTCGTAAAAGGTCTGATACTTCTTCCTCTACCAATATTCTTTCCGCCTCCGAGAAAAACATCGGAGGGGGAAAGGATCGTTGAACGGGAATCGAAACAAAATCGATGCGAAAACCCTTCACCGCGTCTAACACCCACACATCTGATGTGATCCGTCGCCATTGAGTTAGACATGAACGTAAACGACCTCCCACTTGAACCTCCGAAGAGGAAATCAACAAGCTGTGTACCTTGGTATCTGTATCTGGAATTGCGTCCACCTCGGTAGCCTCGGAAGTTGCGAAAACCTCTGGCACGCCAGGGCCGTGATCGAGATGGGAAGAAATTGTTGAATTTTCCTAGTTACTATGACGGAAAGTTCGAATTTTAATAAATAAGACTCGGAGGCGAGTATTTGCATTTCTTTCTTGCTTTATTAACAACAGCAGCAAAAAAACAGATAAAAAACTGTTCAATAAAGAAAAACGTCACACCCCTTCCTTCACATATCCTCCAATCCAGTTAACCTTTTCACCCAGTAAGACCGAGCAGAACCGGAAATCGTCCTCTTTCTTGATGCACAGAAAAACTCAACGGAGCAACAGGAAAACCAACAAAGGAACGACCTCCAGGAAGTCGGGCAGGAGGCAACTAGTAGGCTGTGAAGAGAGGAAGAGACAAACACCAGGATGAGCCATGGAAAAATGCAATCAATGCCAGAAAAAAACACGGCAGGTGACGGAAAAAATACCCACCCACAGTAACAAAAGGGCGGGAGCGGCGGGAAATACTCGCCTCCGAGTCTTATTTATTAAAATTCGAACTTTCCGTCATAGTAACTAGGAAAATTCAACAATTTTAATGCAACGACTCGGAGGCTCCTATTTGCATATTTAAAGCCCATCTAGCACGGCAGAAGACCAATGCGAGACAGGTTTCAAATAAAAGGTCCGGAGGGTCGATTCCCTAGACCAGTCAGCCGCTTTCATAAGGTCCTCGAGACGACACCCAGACGCCATGGCAGAGGATGCCATGGCACTGCGAGTCGAATGGGCACAAAACGAGCGATATCCACCCCAGCAAGACCCATCAGCCACCGTAGCCAGCGGGCAAGCGTCGAGGACGTCACTGGACGGTGGGGGGAAACGTACGAGACAAACAGGGGTGAAGCGGTAGCACTGCGTACAGACGCAGTACGAACTTCATACTCCCGGAGGCAACGCCCAGGGCACAATAACGGACAGTCAGGCAACGTCGGATAGAAAACGGAGGTAATGGCCGTTTTTGTGCGACGGGAGACGTCGAAATGGACACCGTCGGGACCAAAAGAGCGACCATAGAAATCTAGGGCTCTCACGTCACTCACCCTCTTACATGAGAAGAGGCAAAGCAGCATGAGCAACTTCGCGGAGAGTTGTCGTAATGATAATGCCGGGTTGTCGGGCCAGGCGGCTATGAATCGGAGTACCACTGACACGTCCCATGTGGTGGAGTATTTCGGCGTAGGTGGACGTGAAAAACGTGCAGCGCGGAGTAAACGGCACACTAACGGGTGACGGCCCAGAGGGACACCCTGAAATCCCACATGACCGCGGAGATCGCCGAACGAACAGCGTTAAGGGAGCGATACGCTTTACCTTCGTCGAAAAGTTCCGTGAGGAAATCTAACACTACGTTCACAGGGGCCGAAAAGGGATCCACGTCCCTTCCCAGGCACCAGCGAACCCAACGTCCCCAGGCGGACCGGTACAGGGATCTCGTGCCCGGGGCCCAGGCTTGTTGCAGCAGTTCGCCAGTGCGGTCCGAAACGCCAGGGACAGTGCCGGGACCCCCGACACCAACCACGCAACAAGAGGACACCGTGACGAGATGAGAGGATGAGGCGTGCCGTCCGGGTTTGTCACGAGATCCGGACGCCACGGCAAGATCCTCGGGAAGTCTATTGATAGTTCCAGCAGGGGCGGGAACCAGTGTTGACCCCTCCATAACGGGGTCACCAGGACCACGGTTGCATGTTGAGTCCGAACCTGAGACATCGTTCGACCAATCATGGCGAACGGGGGAAACGCATAGTGTCTGTGCAGAGACCAGTCCTGCAAAAACGCATCCGTTGCCCGCGCGTCTGGATCCGGGCGCCAACTGTAGAAATTTGGGAGCTGACTGTTGAGGCGGGAGGCGAATAGATCCGTCTCCAACGGACCCCAGAGACGCAGCACACTCGAGAAGGTGTCGGGTAGCAGATGCCAATCTCCCGAATCCGTCGAGTGTCTGGAATTCCAGTCCGCTATAAGATTGTCCTTGCCCGGTAGAAATTGGGCACGGACCATAAACCCGGTTTGGAAGCAGTGGTCCCAGAACCTCATTGCCAACTGAGTCAGCATCGGGGATCTGGGGCCCCCCAGGCCATTGATGTTGCGTACCGCAGGAAAATTGTCCATCCGTAGAAGGATGGTGCAATTTGATTCTCCTCTCGCGAAACACTGAATCGCGAAAAGGCCTGCCAGGAGTTCCAGGCAATTTATGTGTAGGAGACGTTCGTCCCGTGACCAACCTCCTCCTGTTTCTAGGGGACCGCAACGCGCCCCCCACCCAGAGCGGCTCGCGTCTGAGTCGATCACCAGAGATAGTGGAGGAGGAAGGATGTCCTTGCCGTTCCAATATTGGAGGTTCTCGATCCACCACTGTAAATCCGAGCGAGCCTCCAATGAGAGGGTCACCGGAGTCACATATAGAGCCCCCCCTCGGAGGAAATGGGCCTTCCGGCGTTGGAGGGCCCGATAATGAAGGGGGGCTGGGGGTACCGCCAGGCGAGCCGCGGTCAGAAGGCCAATCATGCGAGCTAAGGATCTGAGCGGGAAAGTGTATTTCCGGAGCAGAGACCTCGCTTCCTTCTCGATGACAGTTAATTTGTTGGGGGGAAGACTGAGGCGCATTGTTTGTGACTCGAGGGTCAGCCCCAGGAATTCCAAACACTGCGTCGGAGTCACCACCGACTTTTCCCAATTGATAAGGAACCCTAGGTTCTGTAGTAATTGAGTGGTCCATAGTATGTGGACCTGGAGTTGTGGCGCTGAGGGAGCCATGAGGAGGATGTCGTCTAGGTATATAATGAGACGAACACCCTTTTTCCGTAACGCCGTCACCACGGGTTTCAACAGTTTGGTGAAACACCACGGTGCGGACGAGAGTCCGAAGGGAAGACTGGAGAATCTCCAGAGGTCCGGACCCCAGCGGAACTGAAGGAAATCTCTGAACTCCAGAGCCACCGGAACTGACAGATAAGCGTCCTTCAGGTCGATTTTCGCCAGCCAGTCTCCTTGGAGTAGAGTTGACGGAAGGTCCTGTAGACCCTCCATTTTGAAATGTCGGCATATGACTGAGGTATTGAGTTCTTTTAAGTTGATCACCGGTCTCATGCCTCCCCCTTTTTTTGTCACCAAAAAAATATTGCTGACATAACCCGGGTTTTGGAAAGGGACCCGTTCTATTGCGCCTTTTTTCGCTAGGTCGTGTAGCTCTTGTTCTACGATGTGAGAGTTCTCGGTAGGGAGGCGGTAAGGGACCGGGGGGATCAGCTGAACCGGGGTTTGGGTGAATTCTATGTGAAATCCCTGTACGGTTTGGAGTACCCAAGGATCGGATGTAATGTCCATCCAGTGTTCGTGGAATGCGGCAATGTGACCCACGGCCGTGAGGTGCGGGGATTGGGAGTTGGGAGGTACTCTTACCTTGTGGACGACGTCCTGCAAAAGGACCGCGGCCGCCACGACCTCCTCTGCCACGCCAGAAGCGGGAGCGAGTGGGGAAGAAACCACTGGAGGAGTAGGAATACGGATTGCCTCCTTGGAAGTTAGCAGAGGGTCGTTGATTCGGGGCATCTGAGGATCTGTAGGTAAAGGAAGATCCAGCTCGGCCGGGGGGGCGCCCCCTGTTGCCACCGGCCCTGTCAAAAACGCGGCCCTTGAAGACCCGTTTAAGTGAGGTGGACACCTTATCGAGGGAGGTGAAAGTACTCGCATATGTACCCATGTCTTTGACGTAGGTGTCTCCGAAAAGGAGGCCCTGAGCCTTACTGCCCAGGTCTGAATCTGCGATCTCAGTGAGGTGGCCATCAACTTTCAGCAGAATGGAGCGGCGGCGCTCCGCTGATATAGCAGCATTGGCGTCGGCTATAAAGCATAGAGAGCGTTGCAGCCAGCCTCTAACTATCAGGGGATCAAGGGTAACACCCTGTGCCTTAGCGTCCTCTGTGATGTTAAAGAGGCGCGTCAAGGGACCCAGGGAATCAAGGAGTTTGTCCTGACATTTTCTAAATGCGTGGTCTATACCCGCCTTCGCGGACCACCCGTGTCTGGTGATAAACTTTTGGAATTTTGGGTCCACTAGTGGCGTGAGGCATGCCTTGCCAGAGGTGGTGGGGCGCGGGCATTCAGCCTTGAGGCGGTTACGGGTGGCTTTGTCCATGGGACGCCGCATGCGGTCATCCAGCCACTTTTCAATATGAGGCCTGGGGGACCAGGCAGAGGAATTTGGGTGTTGTAACTCCTCGGGGTAAAAGAGGGGGTCCCCTTGCGGGTCATAAATAACGGCTGCCTCCGTCCCAGTAGGGGGGGGTGCCGTGGGGTCCTCCATGTCAAACAGCTCATCGTAAGGAGCGTGAATTTCCACCTCATCATCACCTTCATCCCCGGTCGACAGACCTTCGGGGTCATCATTGGGAGAGGTATAACCACCTTCCCTGTCCGACTCCTGAGGAGTGGACGTCACAGCCCTTTTTTGTCGTTTGTGAGCGACAGGTGCCGGTGCCCGTGGGGTTGGGGCCCGTTTGGAAGGCACAATATGGGATTTGGGCTGAGGCAGTAATGCAGGGATGCCAGCCCCTCGAGACGAGCGATCCGTCTTGGATGTCGCCTTTTTACCCACCCGACAGGGGGGCAAAACATCTGCCTGGCCTGTGGAAGGCCCCACAACCGACTTGGAAGCCGGGGTGGCAGGTATCAGTGGGGGCTGCAAAGCCTGTACGGCTGCCAATACATTCTGGATGGAGTTATCAAAGGAGCGTGACATAGAGGCCACCTCCGCTTTTACTGCAGCCGATATAGAGGCCTGTACCTGCGGATCCAGAGGGTCTGGAGAGAGGCCCATGAGCTTAAGGTTAGGGTCGGGCTGTGGAACGGGTGCCTCTGCCTGTTCACGGGGGGAGTCAGGATTGTGCGATGTGTCCCCGGAGTCTGAGTCCTCAGAGGGTGAGGGGGATCTCTGCTTTTTCTGCTTGGCCGGCATCGTGATGGATGGGGGAGCGGGCTTCAGCGAGCGGCAGAAAAGCGCGGGGAGAATGGCGCGCCGTATGTGAGGTCACGTGAGGTCTCGTGTAGGAGCCTCCGCGGCCAGAAATAGATCCGGCCGCGGGGGAACGCTGGAGCGGAAGGCAAGTTTAAAAAAAGCGTGTAGAGGGAGCGGTGCAGAGCACAGTCTATGCAGAGCGCGAAAAGACCCAGCCGGCTTCCGAGTTACAGGATCGGAATGCCGGAGACCAGGTCAAGATGATTAATTACGCTGAGCGCAGAAGGGGAGAAAAATCATACTTAACTCTCCTGCGCCAGCAGCAAGAAAGAGGACGATTTCCGGTTCTGCTCGGTCTTACTGGGTGAAAAGGTTAACTGGATTGGAGGATATGTGAAGGAAGGGGTGTGACGTTTTTCTTTATTGAACAGTTTTTTATCTGTTTTTTTGCTGCTGTTGTTAATAAAGCAAGAAAGAAATGCAAATAGGAGCCTCCGAGTCGTTGCATTAAAATTGGCAACTCGGGTTTCGGATTGTGAGGCGTCATATGCCACTGACCCTCTTGATGCGTCGTATGCCACGGAGCCTGTAAATTTGGCGGGAAATGCCGCTGATCCTCGGCCGGCAGCGCGACCCCTGACCCTGCCGGCCTAGCGAAAACACCCGCTGTAAAGACTTTCTTAATGGATGTAGTGACTTTCTCCATCGTGGTGAACGCCCCTGTGTACTCGGACATATCCCTTAGGAAACCTGGGCCAAATAACCATCCTTGGGCTTTAGCACCCAACTCATTGTCCGCCACTGCCGCCAGCTGCGGATCCATTTTTTATAAAATGCATTTCCGACGTTCTGTCGCCAGGGCCGAGTTAGTGTTACCCACGAAACTCAGAGCCCTTTGCACCCAGTTAGTCACGTCATAAGGGTCTAATGTAGCATCTGCCAGTTTTGCTTGTTCTGCAACATCAAGAAGTTTGGCTAGTGGGCCAATCACGTCTAAAAGTTTGTCTTGACAATTCTTAAACGCTAAATCCACTCCTCTGTTTTGTGACCAGCCTTTATTTTCCACAAATTTTATGAATTTTTTATCAACATCAGGGGTTAAGCACGTTTTCCCTACAGTAGTAGGTCGGGGACACTCTGCTCTCATTCTGTTTCTGGTGGTTTTATCCAATGGTTTACGCACTCTCGCATCAATCCAGGCTTCCACATGTGGGGTGAGATTCCAATCAGTGGAGCGAGGGTGGGACAGATCCTCTGGTGTAAACATGGGATTACCCATAGGATCATAAATGGGTCCGGATTTGTCAGACCTTTGATGGGGTGTAATGGGTAAATCAGAAAATTCCTCATCTGAGGCATACACTTCTAAAGTGTCTTCTCGGTTCTCGTCTCCTGAGAAGGGAGTATTATCTTGTCCACCAGAGGTGGAGGGGAGTTCATGTGAGTGAGGAGATTCGTAGCGTTTTACTCGCTTTGCCGAATCAGTCTCCACATGGTGCGTTTTTTTTATTGCGCTTTTTTGATAAGAGTGTCCCCGGCATAGACTCCCTGGGCAGTGTCACGGGGATGCCAGCCCCTCCAGCCCTGCGCATTTCATTGTTATTGGGCTGTTTCCCCGTGGTTAGGGGAGAATCAGGGAGCCCCACCTCGGTGGGTATAATGCTCATATCTTTATCTGGATGAACCAGGGCAGTATCGGATTTTACTTCAGAAATAGCATCCCTAAGTGATTGGGAGAATGACGTAGAAAGAGCTGTTACAGCTTTGAATACAGCATTTTCAATTGAAGATTGAATATGGGGCTCTAAATTAAGTTTAGGAGGATTGGGGTCAGCAGGGTCAGCGGCTCTAGAGCCATGGGGTACCGGCCTTATCATGGAGAGTATCCAGTTGTGAGGAGCAGTCCTCCGAATCTGTGTCCCGTTCTGGGGAGGAATCCTTTGCCACTAAGCGAGGAGCTGATTTAGGACGTGGCATTTTCTTGGCAACGTGATCGCACACTGAAAGCCGGCGGAACTGAGCGCGCGAAGTACTGCGCATGCGCCCCGCCCCTATCAACGGCTTCCGCCGCGAGGAGATAACCTCATAAGTAAATAAATTAAAACGCTGCAAAAACCTGTTTTAGATGTTCCCCCGCAAAGGGAACGCTACCAACACCTAAATAAACCACTCCGGTCGCCACAGTTAACGCTGGACGACCGGAATAAACCAATTAAATGTACATAATATACAGGAGAAAGAAAATTATACTTATCTTCTCCAGCAGCAAAAAAAGAGGGAGAAAAGGCGGGAAGCTGGATGTATATATAGGCTACAGAGTACTGGACTGTCTCACTGGGAAAGGGGGGTTAGAATACTCCATTGTTACCAAATATTTTGTTTTTAAAAAATGTCTGTGTTATTTGACATTTTTGTTTGCTGCTATATTAAAAGCAAGAAAAGAGAATGCAATAGGAGCCTCTGAGACCTTGTATTAAAATTGAAATACTTTTAGTTTATTTCTGCTCTTCCTTGGTTCCGGCGATGTAATCCAGATTCCGGGGTGGGAAGGACGATTAAGTGGGCTCAGGAAAAAAAATTGTATCGATAGAAAAAGACCGGGCCGCAAGACATGTATAAAAATAAAATATATAGACTTTTATTTAAATTAAATTAAAAATCCCTATATAGTTCAAATGAGACATTATCAGTTTGTCTCCTAGGAAAGCCCTACATCCCTTTTTATATATAAAAAAATTAAAAATATCCAGCACGCTAATTTTATGTATTAATATATACACATTCCACCTTTCCTTTACTCATTTGCACAGAAAACTAAAGAGATAGAAGTGAATAAACTAAACATATACGCTATTATTTGGGTCAAGGGAGTAAATTAAAAAAATATATTATGTTTTGTAAATGATATATAAGCACATATGACACATAATAAAGATCATGTAACTCTTTAACATTCATACAAGAAACATATCCTGTTTCTCTGTATATTCATTCTATCTGCAATACTAGGGCTGGTAACAATTAAAAATGTTGTGTTTGATTAATCAAATTGTTTTATTTTTTAGTTTTTTTAATAAATTTGAATTTCGATTAATTATAACGCACATACAGTTCCAACTACTTTTAACTGATCTGCATGCATTGCAATTTTGCATTAGTCAGTGGTAAATGTGGTATACACTATATACAATCACCCGACACTGGTTAGTTTCAACAATCCATGACCTTACTTCACAGTTCACACAAATACGTCTTAAATTCAAACTGTAGCACTGACGTAAGTTATTATATTGCCTAGGGATGCACCGATACCACTTTTTTAAGACCGAGTACGAGTACCGATACTTTTATTTAATGTCATGTGACGCTTTCCAATAGGAACAGACCTCATAAAAATTTTATATGAGATTGACCGCAGCTCACATGGATTTGCCCCCAGGTCTCATGGATTTGCCCCCAGGTCTCATGGATTTGCCCCCAGGTCTCATGGATTGGCCCCCAGGTCTCATGAATTGGCCCCCAGGTCTCATGGATTGGCCCCCAGGTCTCATGGATTGGCCCCCAGTCTCATGGATTGGCCCCCAGGTCTCATGGATTGGCCCCCAGGTCTCATGGATTGGCCCCCAGGTCTCATGGATTGGCCCCCAGGTCTCATGGATTGGCCCCCAGGTCTCATGGATTGGCCCCCAGGTCTCATGGATTTGCCCCCAGGTCTCATGGATTTGCCCCCAGGTCTCATGGATTTGCCCCCAGGTCTCATGGATTTGCCCCCAGGTCTCATGGATTGGCCCCCAGGTCTCATGGATTGCCCCCAGGTCTCATGGATTGGCCCCCAGGTCTCATGGATTGGCCCCCAGGTCTCATGGATGGCCCCCAGGTCTCATGGATTGGCCCCCAGGTCTCATGGATTGGCCCCCAGGTCTCATGGATTGGCCCCCAGGTCTCATGGATTGGCCCCCAGGTCTCATGGATTTAATCCCAGCTCGAACGCTGGCCGTGTGCATGTAAAGCACGCGGCCAGCGTTCCCCTCCGGCGCGCCAAATACTCACCCTTCCTGAAGTTCCGGTCGCTGGGCAGTGATGCGGTCACGTGGCCGCCGGGCGCATCTGTGACGCTGCCTCCAGCCGAGAGGCAGCGTCACAGGAGCGCCCAGTGGCCGCAGGAACGCATCACTGCCCAGCGACCGGAAATTCAGGAAGGGTGAGTATTTGGCGCGCCGGAGGGGAACGCTGGCCGCGTGCTTTACATGCACGCGGCCAGCTTCCCCAGCCCCGCGGATACCGGCAAGCCGGCCCAGCGCCGGCTTCCGGTATCGGCGGGATGTATCGGGCCGTTTGCACGAGTAACAAGTACTCATGCAAACGGCAATATCGGCCCCGATACCGATACTAGTATCGGTGCATCCCTAATATTGCCCCCAGCTCACACGTGGATATATTGCCCCCGGCCAGCTCACACGTGGATATAGTGCCCCCGGCCAGCTCACACGTTGATATAGTGCCCCCGGCCAGCTCACACGTGATAATGGTGCCCCCGGCCAGCTCACAAGTGGATAATAGTGCCCCCGGCCAGCTCACACGTGGATAATAGTGCCCCCGGCCAGCTCACACGTGGATAATGGTGCCCCCGGCCAGCTCACACGTGGATAATGGTGCCCCCGGCCAGCTCACACGTGGATAATGGTGCCCCCGGCCAGCTCACACGTGGATAATGGTGCCCCCGGCCAGCTCACACGTGGATAATGGTGCCCCGGCCAGCTCACACGTGGATAATGGTGCCCCCGGCCAGCTCACACGTGGATAATGGTGCCCCCGGCCAGCTCACACGTGGATAATGGTGCCCCCGGCCAGCTCACACGTGGATAATGGTGCCCCGGCCAGCTCACACGTGGATAATGGTGCCCCCGGCCAGCTCACACGTGGATAATGGTGCCCCCGGCCAGCTCACACGTGGATAATGGTGCCCCGGCCAGCTCCACGTGGATAATGGTGCCCCGGCCAGCTCACACGTGGATAATGGTGCCCCGGCCAGCTCACACGTGGATAATGGTGCCCCCGGCCAGCTCACACGTGGATAATGGTGCCCCCGCCAGCTCACACGTGGATAATGGTGCCCCGGCCAGCTCACACGTGGATAATGGTGCCCCGGCCAGCTCACACGTGGATAATGGTGCCCCCGGCCAGCTCACACGTGGATAATGGTGCCCCCGGCCAGCTCACACGTGGATAATGGTGCCCCCGCCAGCTCACACGTGGATAATGGTGCCCCCGGCCAGCTCACACGTGGATAATGGTGCCCCCGGCAGATCACACGTGGATAATGGTGCCCCGGCCAGATCACACGTGGATAATGGTGCCCCCGGCCAGATCACACGTGGATAATGGTGCCCCCGGCCAGATCACACGTGGATAATGGTGCCCCCGGCCAGATCACACGTGGATAATAGTGCCCCCGGCCAGCTCACACGTGGATATAGTGCCGGAGCTCTCCCCTCCTGCCGTCGCATGTTAGGCTCCCTATGAGCGTCCGGCGGCATGGAGCTTGGCCGCTCGCCTGGGGGAACCACGTGACCAGCCGCGATCTCGCTAGAACGCGGGCAGTCACGTGGTTCCCCCAGGCTAGTGCCTAAGCTCCATGCCGCCGGACGCTCATATGGAGCCTAACACGCGGCGCCGCTGGTCAATTAAAAATATTTTAATCGACCAAAAAAATTAACGATTAATCGTTAATTTCCACAGCCCTACTTAATACATTTTAATGTTTCTCTTTTGCCATTTTCGTTGATAATATCCATAGATAATAGCAACATTCACCCGGGTAATCTGCAGAGCATCCAACCCCGCTTGGACAACAGTGAAGCTATAGATAGTCCTCAGGTTACCCAGGTGAAGCTTCAGACTTTTATCTGAACAATTTCAAAGTTCGGTTTTAACCACACTGGGTTGGATAGTCTGCAGAGCATCCAGGTACAGTGCGACTTTTTCAGCTCTTCCAGACTGTTACCCAAGGGCAGTTGGTTAGTCCTAAAATCACCCGTGTAAAGTCCCGATTTTTTTTTTTTTTTTTTTTTTTTTTTTTTTTTTTTTTTCCAGCTTTACCCGGTGGTTTTGGGTAATGTCAGGATTACCCGAGTAATCCTAGGATTAGCCGCACTTCGGGCTTTAACCGTAACACATACACGCACACGATGATGCAACTGAACAAAAATAAAATTTGTCCACAAAGAAACTTTTGTACAATGGTCAAGTGGAATAACACCTGGTTTCATTGACAAGAAACCAATTAACATTGTATCGGCTGCATTACTGGGGCTGAATTTAGAGTTGGGATAAAGGTTTGTACAGGAAGTGGAATCTCCAGTTTTGGTGCAGGCTATGCAGAATGGATCTCAAACTTTGGCCTCCTTCATTACTAAAAATCCTTTGCATGCAATAGATGGGCAGAGCATCGTGGCGGTGCATTTTAGTAACGTCTGGTGAGGGGGCAGAGTGTGATATCCCTGCTATACAATGCCAAACATTGGCCCAGATAAATCGTCTCGTTCCTAATTTGATCTACTCTTCCCCACTTTTTGATAGGGTTTCCAGAATTCCCGTGCGCTGAGCCCACCTCGACAGGATAGGTTCTTCGGCCGAAACAATGACTTGCCAGAGAACAGACCGGTAAGAATATTTTAATTCTCTCATTTCTAGGAATTTAAAAAAAATCTTTGTTCGTTAATACAGCAATATTGTTCCAATTTCAATTATAATGTAAACAATGATGCTGCACTAATGATTTTTTCTAGGGGGGGGGTGTAGCTAAAAATCATGTAATTTCCCAGAAGGGAATGGTCCCATTTCTATTTTTAACAAGCGCATCCCATAGGATATATAACCGCAAAGGCTCGGATGCTAAAATGTGGAAAAAAAAATCACTTTACACGCTGTAGATGATTTAAGATTCAAATTTTATTGCATTTTTTAGTTATAAGTCAGCCATGGCATATACACATAATAATGATATATTCTGAATATGCAGAGTCTGCTGAAAAAAGGGATATATACGTTGTCTGGGTTGTAAAATAAAAAACATGACTTCAAATCGCGTTTAAACATGAGCAAAACCGGTAAAAATTAGCTCAGCACACAGGGGTGAAGTGGCTCAGCAGCGAAGGGGGTCCAACCTCCTATTTTTTACTGTTACCTCTACTCCACCCAGCCGGTACACCTTAGTGTATAAATTTTATGTTACTCAGAGACCCAAATCCAATTTTATTTCCTTCTCACCATCTCTACATCCTAATCCAATTTCCGGTTTGCTCCTTGTTGGCTTTTATTCCATCTGATTTTGATCCACCCTTCTTGCATAACTTTTCTTTCTCTGCCATGTACTGGGCTCTAACTGAGCTGGATGTGGAGCACACCTTATGTGTTGAGCTAGAAAAAAGCAGCAACAAGTTTATAGTTTGTGTTGCATTATGAAAAGTGTTTATTCCTTTTAGATCGGGCTCCCTAGAAGATGAATTTTTTTAATGTTGTTCCCAACTTGCTTTTTCTGAGACGTCTCTACATGAGCTGCTGAGTGAATTTTGTTTAATCCTTGGGTATTCTAATACCATACTGGGTGCTGCCAGTCACACCTTACAGTGCTTGCTGTAGCTTAAATCTTCATTGCACGCAGGGATGGAATTTGGTACATTGATGCTTAATCTTGATTGCCAGTTGTTTTGGAGGCAAAGTAGCAGCTTTGTGACCAGGGTCTTCCATAAGCCCAAGCAGGGCCAAGGATGAGTAACCGGGGGCTGTTGTACAGAGGTTAAAGGAAGAGTTGGCTGGTTGGACTAATTGACTCCGCATTGGTTACAAATGCAGAATCAATCAAGTCCCAACAATCTGGGGACCAGCATCTAAGCCTGAGCTGGAATTGGGGGGGGGGGGGTACAGTGCAGGTTCAAAAGGTGATTTGCAACTCTAGCCAAGAAAAGGAAATCGGCATGGTTAATAAACACTGATTTTGGAAGCATGCCTTCTTTAAAAGGTGTGTGTGTGTGTGTGTGTGTGTGTGTGTGTGTGTGTGTGTGTGTGTGTGTGTAAACGTTTTGTACAATGGTCAAGTGGAATAACACCTGGTTTCATTGACAAGAAACCAATTAACATTGTGCCGGGTGGAGTAAAGGTAACATCACAGGTTCGATCCTGGCCAGAGCACCTCTCCAGTAATTGTCCTTGGGCAAGACCCCCAACGGTACATACTCGCCACCCAGGATATACTTGAAAACGAGAGAAATCTCAATGTATCCTTCCTGGTAAAATATATATATATATTTTTTTTTTTAAAAAGTATGAAAGCAGTTGCTATACAGTTGCAAGAAAAGGTATGTGAGCCATTTGGGATTACGTGGAGTTTTGCATGAATTGGTTATAAAATGTGCTCTAAGTCACAACAATTTGAAAAACACAGTCTGCTTAAAATAATACAACACAAACATGTTTTCATGTGTTTATTGAACATAACATGTAAATAATCACAGTGCAGGGTGAAAAAAGTATGTGAACCCCTAGCCTAATGACTAATCCAAGAGCTAATTGGAGCCAGGAGTGAGCCAACCTTGAGTCCAATGAGTGATATTATTGGATGTGTTGCTGAAAGCTGTCCTGCCCTTTAACCCATTAACGCCGCAGGACGTACATTTACGCCCTGCATTAGGCGGGCTTTGGCGCCGCAGGATGTAATTGTACGTCCTCGGCGTTTTCAGCCCCCCCCCGGGAGATACTCCCCACCTCCGGCAGCTCCCTCGCTGATCTGAGTCCCACGGAGTCAGATCGGCAGGGTTTCCTCCTCCGGCGCACTGACGTCATCTCGCCGGGGGCGCGATGACGTCAGTTTCAGGCGTCCCCCCGCCAGAGCAGGGGAAGCGCCTGAAGGGGAGGGGGGGATCGTTTGGATCCCTCTATCTCCCCATCGCCAGGGACCAGGCGGCTGTGGCCAGCATCGCTGGAAGGGTCACAGCCTGACCTTTCCAGCGATTGGGGGGTTAACTCCTTAGTTGCCAGGTCGCGACCGGGCACTAATTTGTGCCCGATCGCGGCCTATTTCCAGTGGGGGCCGCCACCTCTTTGTCACCCCCCACTCAACTGACTCATCGCGCTATGCGCGATGATGTCAGTTAACCGGGGGAACCCCCTAGCTGCAAAGGGATTTCCTATGGAAATCCCTTAGAGGAGATAGCGGGGTTCTTTGAACCCCTTTATCTCCTGATCAGTGACAGCTAGGGGGTCTTGTATGATATTTCTGGAAAGGCCAGAGCAAGGCCTTTCCAATGATATCAAACATGACCGTGTTATATGTAAAAGTAAAAATAATACAAAAATCTTTTTTTTTTTAATGCAGCACTATTGTTCACATTTCAATTATAATGTGAACAATGATGCTTCACTAATTTTTTTTTATTTTTTTTTGTGGTGGTTTAGCTAAAATCACGCAATTTCTCCCCAAAAAAAAATGGGTTCCCCGTTCTAATTTTTTTAACAAATCTACCCCATAGCATATGACCGCAGAGCCTCGGATAATAAAATTTAAAAGAAAAAACACTTTACACACTGTGGAAGATTGAAATTTTATTGAAAATTCACATTTATTTACTTTTTTTACATTTTTTTGTTATAGCATTTTGGCAGGGCATGACCTATACATATAATAATGATATATTATTAATCTGCCGAGTCTACCGGAAAGCACGATCTATAATTTGTCTGGGTGGTATAATACGTGACTTAAAAATGGTCAAAATGAGCTCAGCGAACTTTTACTTCCGAAACAGCGCTGAAGTTGTAAAATTACTCCCGTCCTTAAGGGGTTAAAAACACACACCAGTTTTGGGTTTACTGACCCAAAGCATACAAGTAATTCAACAAAAGAATGGCTTCAACAAAACAAAATACGCCTTCTGGAGTGGCCCAGTCAGAGTCCTGACCTCAACCCGATTTGAAATGCTGTGGCCTGACCTTAAGAGAGCGATTCACACCAGACTTCCCCAGAATATTGCTACACTGAAACAGTTTTGTGAAGAGTGGTCCGGATTGACTCCAGATCGTTGTGCAGGTCTGATCTGCAACTACAGCAAACGTTTGGTTGAGGTTATTGCTGCCAAAGGAGGGTGGGTCAACCAGTTAAGTCCAAAGGTTCGCAAACTTTTTCCACCCTGCACTGTGAATGTTTACATGTACTGTTCAATAAACACATGAAAACCTAGAATGTTTGTGTTGTATTATTTTAAGCAGACTGTTTTTCAAATTATAAGGGACTATGCCCAGACATATCATCTTTTTCACGCTTGTAATTCTAGCTCTTGAGTCAAGAAGAGAAAGGTGGTACGACCTGGAACACACTAAAATTACCCCTTATAAGGACTTGGCTTCTATTTTTTTGGCTTAAGGAACCAGAGTTTAGAGAATTGATTAGAAAAATGGAAGTTCAGTCTTTAAAACATATATTACCCTTTTGGTACGCATGTAAAAAAAAAAGTCTATGCTAGGAAACGGGGTTCTTCCTATTGTTCCCATGAATGTGCTGAACGATCTTATAGGCTCCTTTTTCAGCTAGTAATTGGGTCAATGAGGGCATTGTGTAAATATATAAAAACAAAATGAAAAACTTTCAAGTGTTAAGTGACCTATATAAAGAGATGAATACGGAATACCTGATAGTGAAATATTTAACTATTACTAGTATAAAAAATAATAGCAGATTCAATAAAGAGGTTGTTATAATGTGCAAAGGCAAAACAAATGGCTGCAAAGTGCATAACACTATTGTGGAACATAGTAAAGAGACCATACCGACTGCTTTAACCCCTTAGTGACCGGGCGGTTTTACACAAATCCGTCCTTTAGTGACCGCTGCTGTTTTTACGTTTCTGCGCTGCTCGTGTTTAGATCAAATTTTCCTCTTACTCGTTTATTCAACCCACACATATTATACACCCTTTTTCCCGCCATTAAATGGACTTTCTAGAAATACCATTATTTCCATCATATCCAATAATTTAATATAAAAAAAATATGAAATATGATGAAAAAAATGGTAAAAACACACTTTTTCGTAATTTAATCCCCTAAAGCTATAACCACCAATAAAGACCCCGGCTAAATAGTTTCCAAATTTTATCCCGGGAATAGAAATACCCAATTTTTACATGTTTTTACCTTTTAACCCTTTCACTGCTGAGCCAGTTCACCTATGTGCGCTGCGCTCATTCTGACCATTTTGTGCTATTTAATTAAACTCCCCCCAGACAAAAAAAACTTTTTTAAAAAAAAAACATTTTTTTATTTTATTTTTTTTTATTTTTTTTTTTATTTAATTTTTTTTTTTACATTTTTTTTTTAAAACCAAACCTGGTCATGTTTGGTATCATTTGAAAGGCCATAATCAGGCCTTTCAAATGATGGCAAATATGACCATCTAACTGCCATGGATCGGGAGATAAAGGGATCCTTAGGATCCCCTTATCTCTACATGGCAGCTAGAGGGTTAACTGGCCCACTGACATCCTCACACATATGGTGAGGTTGTCAGTGGGTGGGTGGGGGGGGACCTGGAGGCTTGGCTGACATCCAAGATGTCAGCCCCCCTCCAGGTTTGAATCACGTTTTGGCGCCAATTGGCGCCGCAACGTGATCCGGCGGCGAAATGGTTAATGCCATACACCGCTGGAAAGGGGAGGCTCTCCCCTCTCCAGCGGTGCAAACGGCATCTCCCTAGCTTCAATGGTTGGGGAGATAGAGGGCTCCGAAGGAGCCCCCCCCTCCCCTCCATTGAAACACATGGGGGCACCTTCTGATGACGTCACCACGCAGCGTGGCGACGTCATCAGCCTCGCCTGCCCATGTAAATCACATGGGCAGGCTTCCTCCCTGCCAGATCGCCGTGGGATCCGACGAGGGAGGTGAGTATCGGGCGGGAGGGGGATTTGGCGCCGGTGACGTACCCTGTACGTCCGTGGGTCTAAGGGAGACCCGAGGACAGGACGTACAGGGTACGTCAGCGGCCCTTAAGGGGTTAAATAAGTGGGAAAAAGAATTGGATATCATCAAGATCAATAAAAGCAATTGGTATCGATCGTCAGTAGAGGTGTTTCAGTATATCCGCTGCTTAAATATATGTGAACTTGACTATAAATTACTGAATAGATGGTATTTCGTTCCAAAAAAACTTGCCAAGATGTATGGTCATGCACAGGCAAACTGTTGGAGATGTGGCGAGGATAACGCAGATTTTCTGCCTATATGTTGGTCCTGTCCAGTGATTCAGCCTGTCTGGCACAATTGTAACCCATTTGAATACTCTTTTGGGCGTTACCATTAATATTAGACCCCCTGCCGCCCCTTCTGCATATCAATCTTCCTAATGTTCCCATCCGGACAAGAACATTTATAATTTGCTATCTAACGGCCATAAAACTAGCAATTGCTAGAAATCCATATTTGCCTCCGATAGTTACCAGCTTTATTGCCACAAAAAGGAGGAAAAAAAAACAAAATAATGATAAAAAATAGAAAAATACATAAACCTTTATATGTGCATATCAGTAAGCACCTGCACCCATATTTCCACAAATACGTGCGTATATGCACAGAGCACAGTCTAATAGCCAATAAATTTTGCTATTCTTAATATCTTTACCTCCAGCCATGGACTTAAAAAGTTATTAAAGCTTTGTCTTCCACTACGTTGATCCACTCTTTCCAGTAAGTTTTATCTCTATGGTTAGATACATATTGTGCACTAATACCTCTCTCCATTTTACATTGAAATAGTAATAGTACCAATTAGGAGTGTTCGCCGATTTCCAATTGTTAGGTCCGGTATTAGGGAAGGGAGAAACCTGGGGAGAACAGAATCTTTAAGTTGAGAGGTCGATGAGGAAGTAGAATGATTTTTAGGGAGAAATGGAAAAAATCAAACGCTGGAATATCAGGAAGAGAACCGTTTTACGAACCATGGGGTGTGTATAGATGTTTTTGTTATATGTAATTGAAGCTGAAGAAACTGGTAGTAGTGGAGGAAACTAGGTAATGTGTAATTTGCATATTCTCTTATTGTGTATGTTATGTTTGAGAAAATATGCAGAAAAGTGTTTTTCCTCAGACAGGAAAATAGCATCTCTATTTGAAGGTAGAAAATTATCAATTATGTTGTCTGTATTTATCTGCTTCTATGTGAATTTTCTTTCCCCCACTCAAGTTTTATTCATTTTTTTTAACAGTTCTTGCAAGACTTTGATGGCAGGATGCCGGACAGAGCTAATGATTGGTTCCGTTCACTTTAGCGAAATCTCATCAGCACCATTCGAAGTTTCATTGTACATAAAATCAAGAGGGTTTTTTTCCTTTTAATGCAATTCTGTTCTCAGATTATTATGTGGCCACTTCTTGTAATGATTCTGTTTTGTTACCAGCACCTCGCCATGTGGTTTTATCGTCTTTATAGTAAGTTTTTCGTGGAACAGTTTTATACACAGGGTAATTTTTTTTTTTTTCCGATTACCCCTATGTGTATGTGTTCGCTCCAAAACACCAGCACTCTAATATATATTAAATGACCACTCACACATATAGGATCATCTGCACGTCATATATAAAGTCAGCTGCATGTTGTCATATATAGATCCTCCAGTAATCTTGAAAAAAAGATTTATTGTGCTTGCCATTTTAAACCCTTAAGGACCAAGGGTCTTTAAAGTCAATGCATTTATGATGGAACAGTTCCGTCATTGGTCCTTAAGGGGTTAAAAAGATAAACGAGGCACATAATAATCACTTCACCCAGTCCTCCTTTCGCCACGGCAATTGGCTGTTAAGGATCCACAGTGCGGCTGGAGCTTCCTGCTCCTGGGGAAGTTCATTTTGGATGAAAAGTGTTGATCACTCACCGGCTAAGGCTAATGTCCGATGAACGCAGTCTGAGCGCACTCTGTGTGTATGCACAACGGTCGGACGTACTGACGGAAGATACTGTAGACACCACACGATCTGTTTTTCTTGGCGGACGTAGAAAAAAAGGGAAATATGGGAAACAAAATTAATATGAAAAATTATACAAATTGGAAAATGATACGAAAAGCCAATCTTGTGCGTCAAGGTGCTGGACGTCACAAATGCGCTCCGTCTGACTTTGTGTCACCACACACACACAGAATGCTACGCGGATGTGGCGCACTCTGTACGTCCTAGAGGTTTTACATTCTTGCCTAAATTGTGTGTTACCATCTGCATGGTGCGAGCGCACTTCGGTGCGCACGTACTTAGTGTGTGGGTCTCTATTGATCATGATTCTATGCTACAACAGATGTTCAACTGTGCGGTGACACGGACGTGATGACTGCGTTTGTCTGACGCCGGCCTATTTGGTGTGCAGAAACAAGGATCCAGAGTGCGGCTGGACTGGTCCCAGTGAGTATGCTAAACGCATTTCATCCAAATTGAACTTTCCCCAGGAGCAGGAAGCTCCAGCCACACTGGTCCACAGCATGCAGTCTACTTTTATATGACTGGGCAGGCTTAACCCCTACCTAGAGGGCAGTCTATTACTGTAACTGTTTCCACTCATCGGCGGGAAGAGTTTTTCTAACTGCCGAGAAGGAGGGCTGAGAGCAGCTGTGATGGGTGCATGTGCAGCCGAAGACAGCAACGGACGCTGGTGTTTTGGGGGCATTACCCTATATGCGTGTTTTATGTCGGTAGAATAAGAATTTGGCTTTAAGTTTTTGTTAGAACATTGGTTTCTTCGATGGTGTGAAAATCGAAGTATTGATAGCAGTAGAAGCAGTCTGGACGGTCTGTTCTACAGATTTCCTGCCAAAGCTCAGGCTCCAGATTTTTTTTGTTGCAAAGACCTTTTATCATAAACTATGCTCATTACATTTCGGTAGGATCTCTCTAGAAGGAAGATCAGCAGGTGACACTAGACATGCTAACACATAAGAATTGCTGTTCATGCTTTACATCTTGCCATTTATCTAAAGCTTGTAAATCCTAATCCACTGAAAATAAATGGAGTGATTTCGAACTAGTGTCTCATTGCTGTCGTGTTCACATTAGCTTGGTTTTTGTTTAATTTCTTTCTTCCGTTGGACATCCGTATAGAACAAGATCTTTGTACTTATGGGAAATGGTGAACAGGACTGGTTCTAAATTTAATTTTTGTAATATGATTTGTGCATTTATCAATGTCAACAATCAGATTTTATTAGTACAACGGAAATTTTTTTTTTTTTAAGATGTGAAAAATAAAAATCTTTACCTTCAACATGCAATCGTGATTATTTGATTTTGTGCAAATTTTGCAAAGTTTTGTATCCCAATTGAATAGTGCTTTCATATCTTGGAACGTGGGCTCCCAAAGAAAATTCTGAATTCTCCCAAGTATGAAGGGAAGTTTGAATTGCAATACTCGCCTCTGAGTCCTTTATTACATCTTTTCCTGCATTTATTTAAATAGCAGCAAGGATTTAACGTTCCAGTGTTAAAAAAACATTAAACCATCAGAAAAAACATGTCTTCGTCCTGACTCTCCCCCCCCCCCCCCTCCCCCCATCAGCCAATCTCTGTCTTCCTCCTTACCCTACATATTGTCTGGATCTGCGTCATTCGTCCTCTTTCCTTGTACCTGGAAACAGTCAACCAAGATCCAGAACCAAGGCCAAAACAGGAACAAAAGGAGTCGCGAGTCTCAGGAACATAGAATCCATGGAGGGGCAACAGAGGGTACAGTGACGTACAGGAAGCTGGAGAGAAAACAGACATTAGAGGGGCATTAGACCAACCCGAACGGGAGGCATCACAATTATGACAGGACGCGCCAATGGTCAAAATCCTCTACACCCCAAAACCCAACGGGAGGGAGAGGTGGGCAATACTCGCCTCTGAGTCCTTTATTACAATTCAAACTTCCCTTCATACTTAGGAAAATTTCATAATTGTAATACTCGGACTCAGAGACTCATATTGCGTGTTCAAAGCTTGACCACCAGTGGCGCGGACCAGGGAACAACAGTTTGAGGAGAAAGCCTCAAACGGAGACTCGCTATATCAATCTGTGGCCCAGAGTAGTTACAAGTAGCTATATGATGTCAACAGGGTCCGTAGCGCTTTACAATGGGTAAGCCCAAACAGGAAACCCAGTGTAGATGACCTCAATCCTAAAAGCGATAGCCGGCAGCCACTGCCGAAGAAGCCCGCTGCGCCACTCAACAGAGGGCGGCCTTAACACAGAAGGAACTACGCCCACAAGGGCTAGCAACCACTAGAGCCAGCGGTCGAACTCACAGCCCAATGAGAAGCTCCGTTCAAAACAAACAAGTAGGGAAACAGGCGTGGAGTGCAGGGGAAGAGTGCAAGACTCCTATACCGGGAAGCAGAGAAACTGGGCACAACCCAGGCAGGGGAAGCCAGACAAAACAGACGAAAACGATGTTTAGGGACGGCAAGTGATCCGAATTGAACACAGGCAAAACAGAACGGGCCCAAAATTTCAGAATGCGGACAACCTCAATCCCAGTAAGGCCGCGATGCCTTTCAGAAAAACCCACAAAAGCGTGGCCACAGATATGAGAAGGGAGTGAAGACCTCCCAGGGAGTCATAGAATGGACTGCTGGAAGGGGACCATCCTGAGAAGGACATAGCAATTCTCCGTCCCTTGCAGGAAAGTCTGGAGGGCACGAGACCTGCCAACAGTCCCAAACCATAATTAACCAACGTATGGAATCGTGATCACCCTGGGAAAATTCTGACCTGTCACTGAGGAAAACTGAGTCAAACCAGGACCCTAGGGCAACTGCACCCAGTTCATGGTCAGCCACACCGGCCAACAAGGTAATTATCAAAACATGCGATTGCAGCGTTCAGTTGTCAAAGTGACGGTGGTGTTTCCCAGGAAGGGAGGGACCTCTGAGCCTAGGTAGATACAGCAACAGAGAACAGTGGAGAGTTTTGCCCGTATGGCAGCATCCCGCAATGTAACCAGACGGCTCATAGCAGCTAATAGCTTATCGTGCCACGCTTTAAAAGCGTGATCTATCCCCCCACTCAGGAGACCAGCAGTTTGGCTCCACATTTTATAAACATATTCCTGAAGTAGACAAATAAGAAGTAAGAGTAGGAAGGTTGGTACTGGGTGCTTGCACTACATTTCTATAGGCATCACTTGACGAGGGAATTGGTGTATGTTGATATTTGCACATAGTCAGCATTTTCTTTCGAGGAACTGTTTTTTTGAACAAACAGAAAAGGGTTAATGAGGAATATTCACTCACATTTTTCGGTGCCTGTTCTGCTAACGGCACCAAACGACAATCTGTGAGTTTAGGAGACCCCTTCTCGAACTCCAAAACAGCGGGGATCGGGAACGACGTCTTCCAAGGATTTTCAACAAACAATACTCAGTAGGTGAAATCCACAATGGGTTTATTAGGCAAATAATAAAATTGCACACCACAAATGCGTTTTGCTGAATGCAGCTTCATCATTGGGTACTACCAATAATAATTTAATTCCGACTGTGGCTCTCATTTCAGTATGTGACCAAGGCTACACGTTAACTGGTTAAACATTTATTCAATGTTAAGGAGTTAACTTTCCGTGAGTGCGATTTTTATTTTTTAAATGACGTTCTTAAATATGTCCACATTGGCATTCTTTGGTTTTGTTAAAGAACCAGGTGTCTGGTTTTCAAATGTGGTTATTTAGGTATACCCCAAATCTAGCTCCTAAGGACATCTGCCACAAGCGCCCGGCGGGAGTGGGATCTGATATGAGGGTTAGTGTCGGAAGTTATGGCCACAGGCAGTGGTGCGGGGGTGCCAGCCCCTCTGTGAAGGTGTTAGGCCATGCCATTCGACTTTTTACGCGCAGCACGTGGCAGGGGTGTATCTGGGGGCCTCACCGTGGTGAGTAACTTGCCCGGGAACTCATCCGCTCGAAGTGGCAATTCTGTTTTGGCATCAGCCATAATGGATGTAAAAATCAGCCGGCAAAGCGCTTGTTAGAGGGGTTTAGAAGTGCGACATGGTGTCAAGCATCACAATCTATGTGTGTAGGCATAGAAGCAGGCCGAAAGTCCGCAAAAAATAATGCGCTTGGTACCTACACATTTGTGAGACCCGAGGGGGGTTTGCGGTCATGCCCAGAAACTGGCCCCTTTTATACAAACCGTTCTAAACGGTTGCCGACCACAAAAATAGAAAAGGGTCAGTGTAGCTCCCTGTCCCCAGCGGGGATGTCAGCCCCGTGTCTGAGCAGGTGGACAGACTTGGCCCTTGGTTGCCATGGGGACATTTTGTGGGCCTCACCACAGTGAGTATATCGCCAGGGGCGTAACTACCAGGGGTGCAGCGGGTGCCACTGCACCCGGGCCCCTGAATCCGGGGGCCCATAACCGGATGGGTGGGGGGCCCGGACTAGCCCTGCTTGCCCCACATTGCAGGCAGGGGTCAGGCACCTGGTCTCCTGTTTGATCGGCAGCGTGTGGGATCAAACTCACATGCTGCACCAGAAGTAAAGGCTCTGCCGAGGAGGGGGAGAAGAGGACAGCTGCTCACATGGGGACATGCTGGCCCTGCCCCTTCCTCCACAGCCATGCAAAGCAGAGCCTCCCCTGCTGAGCTGGAAAGCATGTGCAGGGAGGGGAAGTGGAGACCATACTTAACACTGTGTGTGTGTGTGTGTGTACAGAGGCTGGCTAATTACTGGGGTTCTGATACTGGCTAATTAATGGGGATCTCATACTGGCTGGCTAATTCATAGGATCTCATACTGGCTGGCTAATTCATGGGGATCTCATGCTGGCTAATTCATGGAGATCTCATACTGGCTGGCTAATAACTGGGGTCGGATACTGGCTAATGGGGATCTCATACTGGCTAATGGGGATCTCATACTGGCTAATGGGATCTCATACTGGCTAATGGGGATCTGATACTGGCTGGCTAATTACTGGGGGTCTGATGCTGGCTAATTACTGGGGGTCGGATACTGGCTGGCTAATTACTGGGAGTCTGATGCTGGCTAATTACTGGGAGTCTGATGCTGGCTAATTACTGGGAGTCTGATGCTGGCTAATTACCGGGGGTCTGATGCTGGCTAATTACCGGGGGTCTGATGCTGGCTAATTACCGGGGGTCTGATGCTGGCTAATTACCGGGGGTCTGATGCTGGCTAATTACCGGGGGTCTGATGCTGGCTAATTACTGGGGGTCTGATGCTGGCTAATTACCGGGGGTCTGATGCTGGCTAATTACCGGGGTCGGATACTGGCTGGCTAATTACCGGGGGTCGGATACTGGCTGGCTAATTACTGGGGGTCGGATACTGGCTGGCTAATTACTGGGGGTCGGATACTGGCTGGCTAATTACTGGGGGTCGGATACTGGCTGGCTAATTACTGGGGGTCGGATACTGGCTGGCTAATTACTAGGGGTCGGATACTGGCTGGCTAATTACTGGGGGTCGGATACTGGCTGGCTAATTACTGGGGGTCGGATACTGGCTGGCTAATTACTGGGGGTCGGATACTGGCTGGCTAATTACTGGGGGTCGGATACTGGCTGGCTAATTACTGGGGGTCGGATACTGGCTGGCTAATTACTGGGGGTCGGATACTGGCTGGCTAATTACTGGGGGTCGGATACTGGCTGGCTAATTACTGGGGGTCGGATACTGGCTGGCTAATTACTGGGGGTCGGATACTGGCTGGCTAATTACTGGGGGTCGGATACTGGCTGGCTAATTACTGGGGGTCGGATACTGGCTGGCTAATTACTGGGGGTCGGATACTGGCTGGCTAATTACTGGGGGTCGGATACTGGCTGGCTAATTACTGGGGGTCGGATACTGGCTGGCTAATTACTGGGGGTCGGATACTGGCTGGCTAATTACTGGGGGTCGGATACTGGCTGGCTAATTACTGGGGGTCGGATACTGGCTGGCTAATTCATAGGATCTCATACTGGCTGGCTAATTCATGGGGATCTCATGCTGGCTAATTCATGGGGATCTCATGCTGGCTAATTCATGGAGATCTCATACTGGCTGGCTAATAACTGGGGTCGGATACTGGCTAATGGGGATCTCATACTGGCTAATGGGGATCTCATACTGGCTAATGGGGATCTCATACTGGCTAATGGGGATCTCATACTGGCTAATGGGGATCTCATACTGGCTGGCTAATTACTGGGGGTCTGATGCTGGCTGGCTAATTACTGGGGCTCGGATACTGGCTGGCTAATTACTGGGGCTCGGATACTGGCTGGCTAATTACTGGGGCTCGGATACTGGCTGGCTAATTACTGGGGCTCGGATACTGGCTGGCTAATTACTGGGGCTCGGATACTGGCTGGCTAATTACTGGGGCTCGGATACTGGCTGGCTAATTACTGGGGGTCGGATGCTGGCTGGCTAATTACTGGGGGTCGGATGCTGGCTAATTACTGGGGGTCTGATGCTGGCTAATTACTGGGGGTCTGATGCTGGCTAATTACTGGGGGTCTGATGCTGGCTAATTACTGGGGGTCTGATGCTGGCTAATTACTGGGGTCTGATACTGGCTGGCTAATTACTGGGGTCTGATACTGGCTGGCTAATTACTGGGGGTCTGATACTGGCTGGCTAATTACTGGGGGTCGGATACTGGCTGGCTAATTACTGGGGGTCTGATACTGGCTGGCTAATTACTGGGGGTCTGATACTGGCTGGCTAATTACTGGGGTCTGATACTGGCTGGCTAATTACTGGGGGTCTGATACTGGCTGGCTAATTACTGGGGGTCTGATACTGGCTGGCTAATTACTGGGGGTCTGATACTGGCTGGCTAATTACTGGGGGTCTGATACTGGCTGGCTAATTACTGGGGGTCTGATGCTGGCTAATTACTGGGGGTCGGATACTGGCTGGCTAATTACTGGGGGTCGGATACTGGCTGGCTAATTACTGGGGGTCGGATACTGGCTGGCTAATTACTGGGGGTCTGATGCTGGCTAATTACTGGGGATCTCATGCTGGCTAATTACTGGGGATCTCATGCTGGCTAATTACTGGGGGTCGGATACTGACTGGCTAATTACTGGGGGTCTGATGCTGGCTAATTACTGGGGATCTCATGCTGGCTAATTACTGGGGGTCTGATGCTGGCTAATTACTGGGGGTCTGATACTGGCTGGCTAATTACTGGGGGTCTGATGCTGGCTAATTACTGGGGGTCTGATACTGGCTGGCTAATTACTGGGGGTCTGATGCTGGCTAATTACTGGGGGTCTGATACTGGCTGGCTAATTACTGGGGGTCTGATACTGGCTGGCTAATTACTGGGGGTCTGATACTGGCTGGCTAATTACTGGGGGTCTGATACTGGCTGGCTAATTACTGGGGGTCTGATGCTGGCTAATTACCGGGTCTGATGCTGGCTAATTACTGGGGGTCTGATACTGGCTGGCTAATTACTGGGGGTCTGATACTGGCTGGCTAATTACTGGGGGTCTGATGCTGGCTAATTACTGGGGGTCTGATACTGGCTGGCTAATTACTGGGTCTGATGCTGGCTAATTACTGGGTCTGATGCTGGCTAATTACTGGGGGTCTGATGCTGGCTAATTACTGGGGGTCTGATACTGGCTGGCTAATTACTGGGGGTCTGATACTGGCTGGCTAATTACTGGGGGTCTGATACTGGCTGGCTAATTACTGGGGGTCTGATACTGGCTGGCTAATTACTGGGTCTGATGCTGGCTAATTACTGGGGGTCTGATGCTGGCTAATTACTGGGGGTCGGATACTGGCTGGCTAATTACTGGGGGTCGGATACTGGCTGGCTAATTACTGGGGGTCTGATGCTGGCTAATTACTGGGGGTCTGATGCTGGCTAATTACTGGGGATCTCATGCTGGCTAATTACTGGGGATCTCATGCTGGCTAATTACTGGGGGTCGGATACTGACTGGCTAATTACTGGGGATCTCATACTGGCTGGCTAATTACTGGGGGTCTGATGCTGGCTAATTACTGGGGGTCTGATACTGGCTGGCTAATTACTGGGGGTCTGATACTGGCTGGCTAATTACTGGGGGTCTGATACTGGCTGGCTAATTACTGGGGGTCTGATACTGGCTGGCTAATTACTGGGGGTCTGATACTGGCTGGCTAATTACTGGGGGTCGGATACTGGCTGGCTAATTACTGGGGGTCGGATACTGGCTGGCTAATTACTGGGGGTCGGATACTGGCTGGCTAATTACTGGGGATCTCATGCTGGCTAATTACTGGGGATCTCATGCTGGCTAATTACTGGGGGTCTGATGCTGGCTAATTACTGGGGGGTCTGATGCTGGCTAATTACTGGGGGTCTGATGCTGGCTAATTACTGGGGATCTCATGCTGGCTAATTACTGGGGGTCTGATACTGGCTGGCTAATTACTGGGGGTCTGATGCTGGCTAATTACTGGGGGTCGGATACTGGCTGGCTAATTACTGGGGGTCGGATACTGGCTGGCTAATTACTGGGGGTCGGATACTGGCTGGCTAATTACTGGGGGTCTGATGCTGGCTAATTACTGGGGATCTCATGCTGGCTAATTACTGGGGATCTCATGCTGGCTAATTACTGGGGATCTCATGCTGGCTAATTACTGGGGGTCGGATACTGACTGGCTAATTACTGGGGATCTCATACTGGCTGGCTAATTACTGGGGGTCTCATACTGGCTGGCTAATTACTGGGGGTCTGATGCTGGCTGGCTAATTACTGGGGGTCTGATGCTGGCTGGCTAATTACTGGGGGTCTGATGCTGGCTAATTACTGGGGGTCTGATGCTGGCTAATTACTGGGGGTCTGATGCTGGCTAATTACTGGGGGTCTGATGCTGGCTAATTACTGGGGGTCTGATGCTGGCTGGCTAATTACTGGGGGTCTGATGCTGGCTAATTACTGGGGGTCGGATACTGGCTGGCTAATTACTGGGGGTCGGATACTGGCTGGCTAATTACTGGGGGTCGGATACTGGCTGGCTAATTACTGGGGGTCGGATACTGGCTGGCTAATTACTGGGGGTCGGATACTGGCTGGCTAATTACTGGGGGTCGGATACTGGCTGGCTAATTACTGGGGGTCGGATACTGGCTGGCTAATTACTGGGGGTCGGATACTGGCTGGCTAATTACTGGGGGTCGGATACTGGCTGGCTAATTACTGGGGGTCGGATACTCTGGCTAATTACTGGGGGTCGGATACTGGCTGGCTAATTACTGGGGGTCGGATACTGGCTGGCTAATTACTGGGGCTCTCATGCTGGCTGGCTAATTACTGGGGCTCGGATGCTGGCTGGCTAATTACTGGGGCTCGGATGCTGGCTGGCTAATTACTGGGGCTCGGATGCTGGCTGGCTAATTACTGGGGGTCGGATGCTGGCTGGCTAATTACTGGGGTCGAATGCTGGCTGGCTAATTACTGGGGGTCGGATGCTGGCTGGCTAATTACTGGGGGTCGGATGCTGGCTGGCTAATTACTGGGGGTCGGATGCTGGCTGGCTAATTACTGGGGGTCGGATGCTGGCTGGCTAATTACTGGGGGTCGGATGCTGGCTGGCTAATTACTGGGGTCGGATGCTGGCTGGCTAATTACTGGGGGTCGATGCTGGCTGGCTAATTCTTGGGGGTCGGATGCTGGCTGGCTAATTACTGGGGGTCCCGCTGACTTCAATGGCCCACCTCGGCCCATCCCCACAGCTGGGGGGGGGGCCTTCATGGATTCTTGCACCAGGGCCCTGAGGTTTCTAGTTACGCCTCTGATATCGCCTGAGGTTGAAGCAGCTGCTGGAGGCATGGGGAGGGGGGTAGAAGCAGATGAAGTTTTTAATTCTAAAGTGGAATTCTATAGTGAGGGTATAAATAAAACCCAGCATTTAACCTCATGGCTGAGAAGCATGTGAGTGTGTGTGTGGTCGCTCAGAGGCGCTGCTTCTGGTTCCATTAGGTAGGACTCATCAAGTGGTTACTGTGGCAGGTGAGCTTACACTTTAATGCCCATTCAAGATATCCAAAACCTCTGATAGTGGTTTGTTTCACAAGTAATTCTATAGAAAGGAGCACAGTGACACCTCAGACACAAGGACATCTTATTTTATAATCCGTATGAGATACAGGGACACGTTTATATTTTAAGAGATCTTTTTAAATCCGTGGATAGGGCAGAAACTGGTGTAAAACGGCTGAAATGTTTGAAGCCTGCAAACTGGGAGTTAAAGGGTTAAGAGGTCCTGCACAGGAGCCAGGGGATTAAATACCAGTCTGCATCTGAGCTCTCAATGACTTATGAGCAGAGACGGCTCCTGCACCTCCCAGAGGGGGAGGCTGAACGCAAAGGGAACCTCGGAGCGCAGCATCGTGCAGGGAAAGAAAATAACATGCGGCAAGTGGTGCAAAAATCCAGCCTGCGAGCCATGCACTCCACCAGAGGGGGAGGCTGAACGCAAAGGGAACCTCGGAGCGCAGCATCGTGCAGTGAAAGAAAATAACATGCGGCAAGTGGCGCAAAAATCCAGCCCGCGAGCCATGCACCCCCCCCCCCCGAGGGGGAGGCTGAACGCAAAGGGAACCTCGGAGCGCAGCATCGTGCAGTGAAAGAAAATAACATGCGGCAAGTGGCGCAAAAATCCAGCCCGCGAGCAATGCACCCTCCCCCCCCAGAGGGGGAGGCTGAACGCAAAGGGAACCTCGGAGCGCAGCATCGTGCAGTGAAAGAAAATAACATGCGGCAAGCGGCGCAAAAATCCAGCCCGCGAGCCATGCACCCCCCCCCCCGGAGTGGGAGCAGCGCGACGAAGCCTGGTGTATCAAAACTGGTTGCCGTGAAAAGCTGTTCTGCAATTTCCGTAACTCCGCTCCCTCACTGTATGCTACATAGGACCTGGCTCCTGCATCCTTTGCTAGCTGGCTAAATTGAAATGCTGATTGCACCTCCCACATCCTGCCTCCATAGCCCTAATGTGCCTCCCCTCTAGCCAGCATCCTGTAGCAGCAGTCACATAACATACAATTTTTTTTACACCTCTGGGTGGGATCCTGCTGCATACAACTATCACTCTCAGGCATCCCTCCATCTACAGAAGGGATGCCTGTGATTGCAGGCTGCTGAGGGCTGTATCTCAGGCATCCCCTCTGTCTTTGAAGGGATGCCTGAGAGTGATTGGGTGAGATCCTGCTGCATACAACTCCTGAGGTGTAAAAATAAAAATCGTATGTTATCTGTTTAGAATCCTCCCTACTCACTGGAATTCCTTTTGAAGAAACAGACTTTTGGATTTTTGCTGGCATCAGGACACCTAAAGTGTAAGTACGCTTGATTAATATACGCGGGATTATTATCCACCAGAGTGTATATATCTGTTTCCGAGGGAGTAGGAACCCGGGAAGATTGAATAACATAAGAGTGTGGAAGTGATTTATGGCGTGCAAAGGTGTCCTGCACATGGAATATTGATATGATAAACCTATGCTGAGGAAATAAGAGATCACTTCAAACAACTAAAGCAGCAATACTTTGAGACTTATTCGGTATTTATACGAACATTGGTCAACCGATATGGACCTGTTTTAAGACTGGTGTCAATTTTATATACCAACCATATATTTAGATATTTCTTTTTATTATTTATCCAATCCATGATTTTTTTTTTTTCTGTTCATTTATCCCTTCAATCAGCGCCAATCCCAGAGGACAAACTTCCCAGTTTGGTTCCACTTTCAGGGGCCCATAAAAAGGAAAAGCACAATAGTCTCCCTGCTCTGGGTAGCAGTCTAATTGCAAGATGGTCAAAAGCGAAAACAACCCATTTCAGGGTCACTACCTCACTTTCAAGCTGGTCACCTTACCTATGGACAGAGAAGGCCACTTCCTTTCACCATCCAGCATGTCCTCCATAGTCTGCCAGTTTGCTGCCAGGTAAAGAAACACTGATTGTAGGGATAGGCACTCAATCTGCAATGCTGATTTACTCTTGGCATTCTGGTGTCTTTATCCCTGTGTATGATTGATTTGGGGGGGGGGGGACCAAAACTGGCACTTGGTTAGCAGATCTGTTTCAAAGCACATTAATCTTTATCATGGGTGTTCACCGCATATGGTAGATTTTAATATCTGGGATTACAGCAGTTTTCTAAGGATTGTCGTAATGGAATGCCCTTAAGAGTATAATGGGGAAAAATATCAACCCATAGGGAGCCAAATCTCTGAAACACAGCACATTAACCTTTACCACAGGTCTTCCTCAGAGATGGCAAAGAGACCAAGGCTGGACACGAAGCAATCACGATCCGGGATGGAGGGCCATGACACATGGGGGGGGGGGGTACTACCAGAGACCTATCCATTAAAAAAAGACAGGACAGACATGTCAACCTTCACAATGCCAACTGTGCCACTCTGCCAGGGAAAGTCACTATCCACGGCAATTCTAAAATAGGCTGGAAAACAATGCCAGGGTGTGATCATTACATGATCAGTAAGGCCAGGGAACCATGCCACTGTGTGCCATTCAAGGCTGTGCCCTTCTCTGGGGTTGCTAAGGGCATGGTGCCATGTTGGGCTGTGCCCCCACTCTGCCTGGCATCTCCAGATGGCTTTGTTCCCTTGAGTGGCTGCTGGCAAAGGATGTAGCCCGGCTGCTCACTGAGAACTACCAGCTGCGATTTTGAACTCCAGTATCTCGTTGGCTGGTGGTTGCCAATGAGCGGCCGGGCTACAACATTTGCTGGTGGCCACCCGGAGGTGCCATGCAGAGCGCTCTTAGATACAGGCAGGCAAGCCAGCTCAACGCTAGCTTCTGTTAATGGGGGGAATCTGCACAAGTACCAACTACTCACCAGGATCTGCTTATCAGTACAGCCCTAGAAAACATACATTTTTAAGATCAGTTACCTAGTGGTGTTGTCCCCCATCCCCCCTCCTATAATTCAGTCTCCTTAACACATACAGGCTTATGCAAAAAGTCACCGCAAGTTCGGTGACTTTTCGTTCTCTTCCATTCCTTTTGCCGATCCCATTTCAGTGACCCTGCGGTGTATTCAGCAAACCCTGATGTAGCCTTTGAATATCCCTGAGTAACTGCTAAATGTGGCAGGATACATTTTATATACAACATTGTTACTTTTTGGATTCTTTTATTTTGTATTTTCTCTTGAAAAACCGACAGTTACAACAACAAAAAATATCAAAAGCAAAATATATTTTTAAAAGGTCCTCAGTTTTGTAACATACAACAAAATTTCGGTACAAAAACCAATTCTTTTATTAAAAGCATTGTGTTCATTCTATGGTTGGGAAGTATTCATTGCATGTTTTGGGAACAAAGCAGGTTATGTATTTTACATATCAAATCCGTCAGTGGTATTCTAACGCACCTCCCACCATTTGGCCTTAATATGGGCTTCTAAAACATACTGTAGTTGACATCTAAGAGAATTGCAAAAGAGAAATACAGGAGGGGGGGGGGGTTACAAACCATACAGGAGTGCTAATACATTAAGCAAGTGTAGTCAAGCAACTAAGTGTCAATGCAAATAACTCAGCAGGATATGTTGAAGCATAATAAATAGAACATAAAATAACATTATTAAGGCTCTATGGTAGAGACAATCAACCATCACCCAGGCTGGGCCATAAGGCTCCCCAGATTTCTTTCAATGCAACAGATGGCTAGGGATTGGGAATCATGGGACTTTAAGTTCAGAAACATCTAGGGGGGATGGATTTTGGCATGGTTAATTTAAGCCACGGTGCTCAAACATCTGACCATAATCTAGCATTATCTCTGTACTTGCAGCAGGTGTTAATCAGTAATCTTCAAATATGTTAAATCACCAAGCACTGTTGTGGCACCCACGGTGCTCTTTGGCTACCCAGAGAGGCATAATTCAATCGACAGCAGGTGCTTTAAACAATGGTGAACAAAAGCACAAGCCATTATTCCTCCATTAATTGAGTAGACTACAGCTAGCTACTGTTGTTGGCAAAATCAGTGACTATTCTTTGAAAACAGCTGAAGTATCAGTGGAAATCAATGAGGTTTCCATTGGTTTTTCTTAACTATTTTAGTGAACTGCGGCTGTAGTTCCTGCTGATGTTAATTCACAGTAGTTTCACCAAACTAAATCCGCCACTCCATCACTGAAAAGAAAGGTTGTTAGTGAATAACTCATTAAAGATTTACTGAACTGAATCGCACTTTGCGCTACAGCAGTGGTTCCCCTAACAGGCCAGATTTTAAGGATGATCGTGGAGAAATGCAGAATGAATTCTAGACATGTGCACAATGAAAAAAAATTAGGGTTTTTCAACGAGAAATCAAAGTCACCACACGTTCGGTGACTTTTTGTTCAATTCGGTAAGATTTGGCTATCCCATTTCGGCAACCCTGCTGTGTATTGGGCAAGCACCACAGGGCCGACGTAGTGCAGGGAAAAGTTGCCGCAAACCTGCTGAACACTCACCACAAAACCCAGGCGAATGCACACTGAAAACCCGCAAAAACATATGGATTAACCCCGCCGAACACGCCAGAGAAACCCAAACAGGAGCCGATCACAGCGCAGAGCAGACCCCGGAAAAACCGGACACCTCAGACAAATGGAGTGAAGAAAAGAAGAAAAAAAAAAAAACAGTACGCTTGAATGTTTGAAAAGTGAAACGCTGTTTGCAAAGAAACTACAGAACGAAAATGTCTGAAATTTACATATGAGGTCCAGGAAATGATAATAAAAAGGGCTGTTACAGAAAAGAAAAAAAATGATTTAGAGGAATGAAAATTATCGCAAAAAAAAATGCCTAAAAAGATCCTACAAAAATTTAAAACTAAAAAAGAAATTTTACTAAACCGTTCATTAGATATTGAATTAAAAAAAAACGGGAATATTTTTTAACATTGAAGCCTATGGGATTCGCCTGAATAAACCTGGTCGAATGAAACCACCGAACAGCAGGGCAATTCAGCAACTTGTCGCTGCTGGTTTTTGTTCTCTGAATAGACGAAGCATTGCTTCCCTATGGGGATTTCACTGCCCTCAAAGGCACCGAACATGCAGGCAATTCCAACATTTGGCGAACTGCCTGCTCTCTGGATAGACGAATGTCCAGGAGAGGTAACAGTATGCCGATTTTCAGCGTTCGGTTCTCTTGTGCCAGCAATTCGGATCTCTTTGAATAACCCTGTAGGTTTGTTTTGTATACATTAAACGTTTTGGTGCATTTGTTGGGGTACCGTCGTGATTCGTATCTCAGATCGATTTGTTAATTTTGTTTTTATTCGTTATTTAAGAATGGTGAAACTGATGAATTACTGGTAGCATCAAGGATGGGGAGGGGGGGGGTCCGTATTTAACCCTAATCTGAAATATGCTTCAGCACCAAGGACAGCAGCTCAGCGGGGCTCCCGAGGGGAAAAAACGTTGTCCTTGGTGCCGAAATAGGTTTCAGCACCAAGGACAGCACACGCAGAACTCAGCCAGACTAAGAAAAAACGCTGCTTCCGGCAAAGAAAAAAAACAACAGATTCAGCACCACGGCCAATGGACAGGGTGCTGACAGTCCAAGTGATACTGTATAATGAATGGATTCGTAAAAATGAAAATCAATTAGTTATATGCTCTTTCGAACTAAATAGATTCGTTATTTCAGAAGTGCATCCAAAATACAAATCTGTATAATTTTGTCCAAATTGCGATTCGGAACGAAACACGCACCTAATGAATAATGCAATCAATGATCAGTAAATTATATCACCTTTGCTGTGCTTCAGATATCAGGCAAATCTGGCCTGGCCTTGAGGATCAAGATTGGGAACCACTGCTCTACAGGATTTACGTGGTTGGATTTCTGTGTTTTGTATTTGTTTTATTGCTTTTGACCTATGAAGGCCAATCTCACGGAGCGATATCTTCTGTATTAAGTGTCAGACTCCACAAAACATCCCAGAATATTTTAGAACTACAGGTAGAGGGTAGAGTATCCCTTGTCTGGATTTCCAAAATATTGTAAAATTCAGTTTGAATGGAAAATTCCACATCCAACCTCATGTCCGAGGACAAAATTATAAAATATTGTATAAAATTACCTTTAAGCTATGTGTATAGGAAACAAATGGATTTCATGCTTAGACATCTCCATATTATATGCAATTATTCCAAAATTAGAAAGATTCCTATCCCAGGTCAGGTAAGGGATACCAACCTGTACATTCCCAATGATGCCCATGCAACCCTCCAGGCTGGCTGTATTATCACACGAAATGTAATGCTAATAGATCTGAGAGTACGGACCCCTGGACTATATTCATACAGTAAAAAACTGTCATAACATGCATTATGTTCCATAAAAAAGGTACAATACCCACAAAGTGATGACCTCAATACTTGATTAATGTAAATCTACATTTATAGTTTAAAATGTAACAAATTCTAAAAGCTATTTACAGATTTATTTTTCTATCTTAAAAAAAAAACTTATCACTAGTGAAACATTAAATCTATTCTCTCCACATCTATCATTTGTTATTTACCTACAACTATTGACGCAGACTTGAATTATATAATGAAGGCCCTGTCACGGTATTAAGTATCCTTATTCTGGGATATTGGCAACCCCTTGAGATTTGACTCGCCCTAATTAAAAAGGTACTCTACAAGCATCATAAACCCTTCTTTTCTGGGTACAGTGCAACAGGATCCACCTTTGCTGCCCACCCTCAGCAAAAATATATGCACTTATTAATCCACTTATAAACTTGCCCTATACACCAAAGGACAGTGGTGATTCGCAGGACATATGAACACACTGACAGATGAAGCCTTTCAGAGTACTGGCAGATCAGTGTCTGGATACAGAGTAGAAGTAGCTAAAAAAAAAAAAAAAAAAAAAAGCTTTAATTTTCCTTTTACCTTCTCAAACATTCAATTCAGTGAAGTGGGATCTGAAAGAGGTACCTTGCAGTATGTGGGATTCATATGCTCATCGCAGCAGTTCCTTTGGGAACCCAGTGCTGATTGTAATTTTACCAGACAATGGCTGAACAGTGAAGAAAGAAAGCTGGTCTTTGCAGTAACTTAAAAATGGTATTGGGGGGGGGGGGGGCGACTTTTGATGTGCATGGATGGCAGACTAGAGTACAGGAGAATGGTCAACCCTAATCAAGAGCTCTCCCAAAAAAATAAAAAATAAAATGCACAGGCAGGACGTTTAAACAGGTATCGCTCGTTACTACTTTGTACCGGTGAATAGAGTTTGTAAGCTCTTCAGTTGGCTAGTAGTTTAGACAGTTAATAAAAAAGAATCTAAAAACCCCCTTAAAAATGTATAATAAATAGACTACACGTATACAAAGCCCATGATCTGACAGCAGGTTAGTTACATTACAGCCCATATGGCTTTTGTTCTTCCATCAAAAGTTCGATTCCGATGAACACACTTGGTTCTTAAAATTAGGCATTAAAACCCCATGCCATAAACTGTAAAAACAAGGATTATACTTTAGGAACACACACGTAATTTTCCATAGTCTACACTGAAAGTGGATAATTGAGACAAGGGGAGGGGGTACCCTGCCACTGTGGGGAGAAGATTAAGAAGAAAAAAAAAAAAAAAAAAGCTGCCATATAGCTGTGATATAAGAATGTCAACCTGCCCTGAATATACATATATAGTATATAAATATACAAACACACAACAAAAGCATTACACTCCACTTCAACCTGGCTTGAAAGCGCAGTTTGTTTGTTTTTTAAACACCTGGCATAACTAGAACAGTGGGTATTCAGATACAAGCTATAAACACACGTTGCATAAAAGCCCGCCGCATCAATGCATCCCATTCCTGCAGGTTATAACAGCTTAGGAGAACACCCCACTTATTTGAGATAAACCCTTAAATAAGACCCGAGAATGAGCTGTAACATGGACGGATAAGAATAAAAAAAAATTATAGTGGGTTAATCCATTGAGGTCATGTACCAAGGGATAGATACAAAGGAAGGTGTAAACCTAACCAGAGATGCTGTGAACCAACCAGAGCCATTTAAGTCTACACTGAGGGGGAAAAAAAGGATTTGATCCCCTACTGATTTTGTACGTTTGCCCACTGACAAAGAAATGATCAGCCTTGAATTTTAATGGTAGGTTTATTCGAACAGTGAAAGAGAAAATGGGTCGTGGTTGGGTATTCCAGCATTACAATGACCCAAAACACACAGCCAAGGAGTGGCTCAAGATGAAGCACATTAAAGGTCCTGGAGTGGTCTAGCCTGTCTCCAGACCTTTATTCCATAAAAAAAAAATCAAAAAAATCTGTGGAAGGAGCTGAAGGTTCGAATTGCCAAACATCAGCCTCAAAACCTTAATGACTTGGAGAGGATCTGAAAAGAGGAGTGGGACAAAATCCCTCCTGAGATGTGTGTAAACCTGGTGGCCAACTACAAGAAATGTCTGACCTCTGATTGTCAAGAGTTTTTCCACCAAGTACGAAGTCATGTTTTGTGAAGGGGTCAAAGACTTTATTTCAATCATTAAAATGCAAATTAATTTATAACTTTTTGAAATGTGGTTTTCTGGATGTTTTTGCCGTTATTCTGTCTCTCACTGTTAGAATAAACTTACCAATAACATTATAAACTGATCATTTCTTTGTCAGTGGACAAAACTTACAAAATCCGCAGGGGATCAAATCATTTCTCCTCACTGTATGGAGTTGGACGGCTTACAATAGCTCTGGATAAGTTTATACATGACAGAATACAGCCCCAAGAGCCTGCATTCAATATAACAACTCATCAGGTGGTGGGTGTACCCATATCCACACACCCCCCCCCCCATTTACCATGTATACATATATGGCAAGTTTATGGGACTTATGGGACATATGGGATCATGCAGCATAGAACAGAGCTCGAAGCTTTAGGTAAAGGGCAGGGCGAGATACAAAAAGGACTTAAATCAGACACTACACATGAAGCGTCCTGTCAGAACATTGAGAAATTCTGCAAACAGATTAAAAAGAGATTCGGATTCGATCTCATGATCAGACCGTTAAATGTTCTGTTCTCTGCGATTTGTTTGTCCATAAACAAAGAAAAAAAAATATGAAAATATACAATCCACTTCCTTGATTTACATTCCTGATCAGAAGATGCTGCTCATCTGTATCCACGGTATCCGTAATAGTTCCAGTTCTGAGTGTTACTGTCAAAGTTTTGCCAAGCCTAGAGAGGAAAAAAACAATGAAAGCAGAAGATCACCAGGATCTGACAGCAAATAGCAAACACGTGCAGGTGCTAAAACACAGGTAAAGTAGTTCCAGTTCTGTTTCTAAACAAAGGTGATGGACACACAATGGACCATTAAAAAGGAACACAAAAAACCCAAATAGTTTCATTTTATATTGCTGATATCTTACATGTGCTTGGTTTTACTCTTGTTTAGTTAACCTCCCTGGCGGTAATCCTGAGTGTGGCTCGGATTAAACTTCAGTGCCAAAAACGGTAACACCGAGCCACACTTGGGCTGGTACATACCTGTCCCTGCACTCCCTCAATGTCCTACCGCAGTCACGTCCAATCGCAGCGTCCGGCTTCCAAAAGATACTCTATATGTGTCACTGGGAGCTTCCATTGTGTGATCTTTTGTGTTGTAACCCCCCCCTCCCTTCCATATCTTTAAAGCTCCTGCTCCTCACGGTGTGGCAATGGCCATATAAAAAGGAGTCCATGGGTCAGACATCTAGTAAACAGACTCAAATCATTGTATAGTGTGGGATGTATTCAAAGGACATCACCGGGGGTAAATTAGAAGTCTTTTAAGCTCCCTGGTCTTATTTCATTCAGCGGCCATCTCTTAGCACAGGTAGCAGACAAGGCTGTCGTCCTATCTAAACATTCACTCCTCCACAGCATTGCCTCTTCAATACTGTAGAAGCTAAACCACAACTGAAGTAAAAGTTGCATCATGGGAAAAATTCACACCATGTTAAAACAGGAGATTTCTAAAAGTCTAACTATTTTTTCCTTTTTACATGCAATTACTTCAAAGAATGAATGTGTTTTATAGAGTGGATTTGTTTGTAATGCACAGATAATGTAGTGACAGCTTAGGTCTGTGGCCCTTTATGCTGTTATTTGGGGACAATTCAAATCCGATGCAAATAGAATTCAGAAATTATTATTTTTTTTAAAAAAAGGGGCAAGACAACTCCAGCAGATCAGTATGTGATCTCAAACGGACACGTCTTCAAAGTGTTTTTGGCAGAAATTTCCTGATACCACTTACAAACATCGTAACTATTCACTAACCACTTCACTATCATGTGGGCTTCCATAAAACCCAATTTAAAATGACCCCTAATCCATGTGGAAATAGACACACACACTGTAAGAGTGTTACAATGTTTAAACCTTTTACACTAGCTGACAGGCAGACAGAGTGTGTGTGTGTGTGTGTGTGTGTGTGTGTGTGTGCATACTGAGCAAAGCACTGATTTACAGCACATTGGCTGCCAAATCTGATGTACTGCAACTTTTGGGACGTGTTCTAGAGCCTACACACAAAACAAACTTTGGATTCCTCCGGAGTACGTGAATATCACGTTAAAGTTCAACAGCACCTTCGGATGTCCATGGCGTTAAAACCCTTCACTACCACAACCCTGCTAAGCTTAGACGGTATGCCTTTTGCTTCCTCTCTTGCACTTTCTAAAAAGTGCATACAGCATGTGATTTTAAAATATCTGGGGTGAGTGGACTACCCCAGGAGAAAAAAAAAAAAACATTTACTCTACGGATATATTTGAGTAAAACATTACCGTATTAAAACACCCTTTTTCTCCCATCTAGAAAAAAGAAATCACAAACTTACCCCACTGTTCTGTGGACGGTAGTTTTGTGGTCTGTAATTCTGCGGGCTGTAGTATCTAGCCGATTGTGCTGGTTGATACGGCTCATAGTAGTTACGATATCCCTGTGTAATCGGGAAGGAAAGAATAAATTTAGGCAGGGGGTCTTTCAATCAATTTAACAAAAGTAACTCCACAACTACAATGTAAAAAAAACAGAAAACTATTAACCCTTGAAGGACCAACAATGTAATGTTTACGTCATTAATGCATTGCCTTGAAAGACCCTTGGTCCTTAAGGGGTTAAACAACCTACTAAAGAGGGGGGGGGCTTCAAGTGTGTGAAGCCTAAACCCTAATCCAACTTTTCAGACTATACAGGTGTATGCTTATGTCTTTTTTTTTACCCCAGATTGTGGCCTCCATTGGGGTATTAATGGACGAGGTTGGTTGAATTGACGTGGCCTCTGGTGTGAGCTGCTCTTATTGTAGCTTCTCTGCATGGGTCTTGCTGGAAACAAAAAAATAAAAAATGATTTGAGGAAAGATGTGGATGAAAGGAGAAAGCAAGTTAATGTACAGGGTCTATCAGATTGTACACACACACTTCCTGCGGATGCCACCTCCCCTATAAAAAGGGTGAAAAAATGTCCTTCCTTTTTGTTATTATAGGACATGTGAAACCTCCCTTTGGGTATTACCAAAATACAGAAATAAAACCGTACAGTAAAACATTCCTTATTCAAAGGGGTATTTCCCCGAGTTTAATGGTCTGCAGAAACCCGCAGGTCAAAATAGAAGAAAATACACAAACTAGACATACGATTTTTCCTCTTCGCAGAGAGGCCTTGCTGTTGACAAGCTTCTTTCTTGGTTCTGAAAACATAGGCTTCGGCCTCTTTAACCTCAAGCTCAGGGTAGAGGACTTCATTCAAGAACTCGCACTTCTTCGGGACGTAGAAGTTGGCTGGAGAAAAGCACAGGGGAGTCAATAGGACTTTGTGAGCAACATAATCAACAAAAAAACATGCAAACCTGTATGGATAAAAGGAGCAGCCCCTTCGCTGCAGACGATGTGTCCGCTAGGTTGCAGAGGACGTGCCCAGCACAAAGTTCCGTGGCTCAGTGTCGATGTGGTGCCATTCAGACTTCTCCTGCAGGGGAGCTGCCATCTTGAAGGTCAGCTCTGCCTGCATTTATCGCCCACTGAAGTCATCGCACATGAGCACAAGGACGTCAGAAATGGGACCCCCCCCCCCCCCCCCCCGGTAGGGAATTCCCTAGGGAGGAGATACTGGGGTCATTTGAACCCCTGCATCTCCAGAACCATAGCAGGTAGAGAGTCGTTTGCAATAATACTACAAAGGCCAGAGCATGTCCTCACCAATGACATCAAACCAGGTTTTATATAAAAATAAAATAATCAGTTTTTTCCTCCTTTTTATTGTAGTGCAGCACTAATGTTCACTTTCCAATTATAAAAAGTGGACAATGATGCTGCACTAACTCACCTTCTCATTTCCCATGATGCCAGTAAGTGTGGAGTTGATGGCACTATGCCTTTTTCATAAAAAAACCTAAGCCACCACAAAGCTACGAGGGATGCCGGGGGCCCTTTGGACCCATGTATTTTCATTCTTTACACCCAAGTTAGGGGTCGTTGAACAGGACAGAGTCTGGCCTTTCTAATGATACTAAACAGGAGCATTTTTTTTTATTTGCTCCAAATCGACTGGATTGTCCGTTTGTCACGTATAAAATGAGCAATACCACTGCCATGTCGCATCTTCTCATGTCCCACACCGGGAGCAAATTCAGTGTTTTATAAATACAGGATTATTCAGAGAAAGGTGAAAACCAGGAGAATGACTGAAGTGAAAATTCTAGGTCCAAATAGCCAAACCAGAAGACTTCTCCCATTTATCTCACTTTCCAAATAGGCTATTTGGTCTAAATTGTTAATTCTGACAATTCTCCTGGTTTTCACCTCTCTGAATAACCCTGATATAGTTAGATTATTCATAAAAACACAAATCAAAATTCTCCCCTGGTTTTAGTTAAAATTGCATATTTTCTCAGAAGAATGCAGTAACAGGTTTCCATTTCTACATTTAACAACTTTTTTTGTTCTAGCATTCTGTCAAAACATGTCATACACACATAATAAATGATAAATTTGGAATCTGGCAAGTCTGCTGAATAAAAAAAATAAATCATATATCCATCTCTGAATCCTATAATAAAACATTACTTCAAAATAGAGTTTAGGCAAGATGAGCACAAACCAGTCAAAATTAGCTCAGCAGTGAAGGAGTTAAGTAAAGACACCCTCCCCACTGGAGGTACTGCAATACCAGGTCAATGCAAGGACAGAGCATGTTCTTCCTCCTCCTCTCTGTTCTAAAAATCTATTTAATATGTAACCCCCAGATAGCTTAATATCTGATACAACCCCTGATAAGATCAGACACTATACTAGATCTTAGCTAAAAGGCTGAGGAGCGATTAGCTGCATCTTTTTGCTCAACGATCGATGTAGGTCATTACCTTTCATTTCCAGGAGGACAGTCTCTGGATAGTTTTGTCCTTCCTCTTGGCGCAATTCCATCCGCCTTTTCCATTCCTCTTCTTTAGGGACAAACAGAACCGCCTTACGACTGAAACCTTTAAAGCATTTCATCTTTCTGTACTGTGCCGAGCTATACACTGCGCACTTTAAAAGGGAAGAAAGCAAAACATGAGCACAAGGGTATAAGAAGAGAGTAAAATAGCAATGAAATATGATGTCATTTCACCTGATCGATGATGTAATTTCCCTTCCTGCGGCCTGCAACCTGCACCAGACGGATCAGGCACTGCATGGCCAACTTCACCAGATCATCACCAGTTTTATTGTTTTCCTCTGTGGGCTCCAGTTCAGCTGTCTGTATAAAAGATCAAGATTGATGACATCCATGACAGGCTTTCCTATTAAACATTTTTATTCAGTTTTCACATACCTTAAACTGAGGCAATATTCTGTCTATGCACAGGTGAACATAACGCTTTTGTGAGTTCTCTTCACTGTATCTTTGAGCCCAGGTGGTCTTTCCTGTTCCAGGAAGCCCGATTACCAAAATAACCTAAAATAATGAAGCCGAAAATAAATAATTGCAAATAATAATAGACCAGTATAGTATTAAACACATGAAGCCCAATCGCACACAGGGTTATTCAAAGAGCACCAGAAGGTCGATACCCTTGCATTCCCTGCACGACGGGGAGTAAAATTCTCCGATCCTGCAGTGGATTCAGCATTCAGTGCAGTGAACAAGCTGCCGAATTGATTGAGAAAGAAAAAGAAAAAAAACATGCTATTTTATAAAAAAAAAAAATTAAGTAAATCGGGGGGGATCCCACAAAATGCCTAAAAATAAAAACAAGACTTTTTGCTGAAAATTACATTTCAAATATTTTATAAGAAAATAAAAAAGAACATAGGTTTCAATGCAAAAAAATATTCCTATTGAATTTGCCTGTTTAAGCAGGTCATATGAAACCACCGAAAATCAGGATGTTTAACCATCGCTTCTCCAAGGGGATTTCACTACCATCGAACAGCACTGTATTTCACTGGCAATTTGCCAATATTTGGCGATCTGACAGCTTTTTGAGTAGCCAAATGGCCTCGAAATTGCACTGTACGGTGCAATTTCAGAGCCAATTCGGCTATCTTTGAATAACCCTGATTAGTCCAGTGAATGTCACACCTCACACTCCTCTTTGGATTTGGGCCCCAGCGGTGCTCTTATCAAATCTTCTGACTGCGCCGCTTGCAAAAAGCTGAACCCATCAGGTGGTTGATGCCATGGTTCTTCTCGCTTTCCAAAGTTGGCCTGAAAAGCACAGCCTTTGCATAGCACATGGGGTAGAAGTGAATGTTCCCCAAGGGAACCCTTTTCCAGAACAAAAGCCTGACCAAGGTCCACACCATTTTTTGAAAATGATATTTCCACCGAGTCTCCTTCCAGGTTCTGCAAAATAAAAAAATAGATTACTTCTTAATAAAAAATGATCTAGTGGAAAAATGGGCTAATCTGTACTCTGGCGCCATCTAGTGGTTCCTTGCGAAAGGATACAGAAATTAAACATGCAGAATAGAGTTTATGTGAATATAGCGAAGATTGGTGTGTGTGTTAAACGCATGTGCGCAGAAATAGCAGCACGTAATAGCAACGAGGGAATCACAAATATACACACTTCAATACCCTGGCTGGATACCCTCCTGTGTAGTACTAGGGAAATCTGGCATTACCATGAAAGTCGCCAGCTGCCTGCTCATCCGGTGTCTGATTCAAGACACCACCCCATGTGAGTGTACCTTTCTACAAATATTTTATTGGTTTTAAGACCCTACTGCTCTATGCCCAGTTTTATTTCTTGTTTTCGAGGCACTAAGAACAGATCACCAGTCATCCATGCCGAAATCCATCTAGACTGCAACCATCTTTAAAGGAACTGTCAGAAAGAAGCGCTAAATTCCACGCATTCCTTTAAAAAAATTTTTTATCTAGGGCTGAACCAACTAAATCGATTGAAGAATATCTCATATTCGTTGTTCTTAGCTTCTATTCATTGCTGAAAAGAACATGTGGCTCTGATTAATACAGTTCTTTCTGGGTATGGGATGACGTAGCAGAATCTGTTAAAACAGTGGTGTTCAAATACTATTGGCTTATTTGAAGGAATACGGTTTTGTCACCATTCATTAGCTAGAAGCAGAGGGCTTTGTGTGAAATGAGCCGTGTTCTATTCTATAAGAAAGATTCAACTCTCCCTCCTTGTCTATCTCTTTGAACCATCGATATCAAGCTGACAGATGTGCATAATTTTTAAGTTCTTATAACGAAGAAGTCTGAATTTGTGTTATTTTGGAAACAGTAATATACATAGACACTGTGTGAACAGCGGTTACACGGCTTAAAGCAAAGTCATGGACAAAAGAAGGAAAGAAAACAATGATCTTTTAACATTCATTAATCGACAACTAATCGATATGGAGTATAGTTGTCAACCATTTTCATTATAGATTGATCAGTCTGTACAGCACACCGTTTAGAGTCAGACCGAGAAACATTATTAACCTTGCAGATAATACTTTGGAGAAGACTTGTCGCTGCCTTAAACCGTATGATTTAGTTTTAGTGTAATGTTGGACATCACTAATTTGTTTTAATTTAGTAGCAGAACTAGCGCACGGACCGTGGGGTTCTGCCACTGGGTGGTTGGCTCTGTACCACCAGTTATTGTCATCCTTACTTGTGTTATGGACAAGAAATATATATATATATATATATATATATATATATCGGTTTTAATAGTGAAAAAGCTTAGAAAAATGCTCATTTATTTAGATATGTTCTCCACATCACGTGGAGCTGGAATCCTGTGCCAACACCCCACCCTCTCTTCGGTCCAAAGCAGTCCTCATTCCCTCTGGTCAAGTACCCTTCCCCTGCAAGCTCCCTCCCACACTTTGGTCCAATCTTTTGCACAAACTCCCTCACTGTTCATGAAATAAAAAAACAAAATAAAAAAAAAAACAACACACTACGCACCCTGACCACGTTAACTTATTAACATGGTCAGGCTGCATGGAGCCTCTCCCATCTCCACGTGCTAACAAAGAGTATCTGTGCACTGGTAGCAGCGTTTGTCAGGGAAAAAGCAGACCTGAGCTTGAATTGCGCATCAAGTCATTACTCTGACATGTCGCTTGTGTATGAAAAGTAAGAGAAAGAACAGAACAGAAAGTCTGGGGTGCAATAAAATAGGACTTCAAATCACGTTTAAACATGAGGAGCATAAAACGGTCAAAATGAGATCAGCACACAGAGGTGAAATGGCAGTGAAGGGGTTAAAAAGGAAAAACCATGTAAAAATTAGGTATTTCTAATTTCAGGACAAAATTTTGAAAATATTTAGCCGGGTCTTTTGTGGCGGTTGTAGATTTTGGGGGTTAGAGTTCGAAAAAGTGTGTTTTTTCCATTTTTTTTATCATATTTCAGATTTTTTTTTATAGTAAATTATAGGGTATGATGGAAATAAATGGTATCTTTTCATAAAACGAGTAAGAAAAATTAGAGCTGAAAAACACAAATAGCGCAGGTATGTAAAACCCGCAGTGGGTACTTTCGGAGAGACAATGGTAAAGCCACCTGGTCACTATGGGGTTAAAGCAAACCAAACAGGATTTGTTTTAGTCTGCACTAGCTGCATAGAACTCTAGATTGCAAATACTGCGACAAATACTTACAGCAAAACAGCCAATAACGTCGTTCTCATCAAAACTTTCTCCATAGGCTTCAAGTTTGCCCCCGGTAGCTTTGAGGCCTCGACTGTCATAAGCAAAGGAAAGTTCATCTTCTCCTAATGCATGGAGAAAAACCATGAGGAAAGAACAGAACAAATGCTGTCCATATATAAATGATAGAAAGAAGAAAAAAAAACAACAACAGCAAAAGAGAATATATGAGACTTTCAAGTTAGACCCATAAATAAATATTCAGATCAAGAAAAGCCAGAGACGTTGTAAGGCTGTGTTAGAATTTTTAAAAGAAATCCTAATCAATGTCATTACCAAGCTGTGGACCAGACTGGCCAATAGACCATCCAACGCGGAGTAAGGGGATTTCTGTATTGCCTTCTCTTAAGGGCAGATTCTCCATTCTCTAATGTGAAAGTAACAAGAAGTCATGTCACCCAGTAGCAACAAGAGAGACCAGAATTGCCAAAATGAAAAGAAAAAAAAAATTATATATGTATAAAACAAAATACATAAATCACACAATTTATATAACCAGTACGTGATATACAGCATTTTAGAAAGTTACACACATACAAAGGTGGGGGGGAAAATCTACATTCAAGAAAACTTCCTAAAAAGAACAAAAACATTAAAAATGGATGCAAAAGATTACACCAAGAAAGTCAACACTTTGATGCATCAAATACCCAATGTCAAATTGAAATAGTCTGTATAAAATATTGCACGTTTATCTCCCAGCTCACGCTGTTTCTGATCAGTAGGAGCAGGATTTACGAATGCTGCTAGGAGTTTGAGGCACAAAAACCCTTAACTACAACTTCATGCTTTTGACCAAAATCCGGAAATAGTATCTTTGGCCTAAATGTTTTTCGGTGCATCTCTAGTTTTAACAAGTTGCACTAACTTGGCATCGATTAGTCATTTAGGCAATAGGCCATTTAGGCCTTTAGTGTTAATGGGTAAACAACCATTAAAAACAAGTTTGCTCCCAAAAGCATGAATTCTGAAGAAATGGGGGGGGGGGGGGAAGAGCCTCTATGACTAGAAATACTGCAGGTAAAGAACGGTCCACTAAAAAGAACAAACACCTGACCCCTTTCCTCCCTTAAATAAATGGCCACTTGCTGCCGACAGCATCTACACTATTTTTTATTAATACTACTAAACCGACATGCCTCACATACAGAAATTATTTTCTCAAATCAACATTTCAGCTCCTGAGCCTTTATCAATACGTATAATATATGCACGTAAAATTCTGGCTCTTGTGGCCTGAACTGATGGGCAATGCTATAATCCCTTTGCAAAGGAGGTGTGTTACTCGCCTTGTGAGGATTGTATTTGACTGTGCAAACTGGCACTGAGCAGGTGAAAAAATGTTACATGTGGACCCTTAAGGGTGAATTTACGTCAACAAACTACAGCGGAACAAGTACGGCAAAACTACTGTGAATTCACAATTGAGGGAACCACCACCATAGTCGTCACCATTCTTTTAGCCGTCATGTCTGCTGACATGCTTCAGCATAGTTCTCAGTTGAGGAGTTAATGGGGTTTCCACTGCAGTAGTTGAGCATAGAGGTCACTGTTCTGGCAGTTGGTGTCGTCAGGTGTCTTTACCAATGTTTTCACTGTAAAAATCACTGACGACTTCTATTCAGCGCTGCAAACAGTACATTAAGAATACTTGCTGTATACACTTTATACAGAAGAAAAACAGAGGTAGGTTTCATCAGCCTTGTTTGCAGCAACTTTCTCCTGCCATTGTTGATTTTCCTCTTTGGACACCCAGAAGGTCACTGTAGCTGCAACAATGGTTATTTTTTACCATGAACACCAGCGCTCTATGAATCTAAAAATCCTCTAGACTTCAAACTTAACCGTCTACAACTCCCTACTGAGCTTTCATTATAAAAAAGGCATGTTAAGTGGAGCTTGGATAACACATCAAAAGAGCCTCAGAGCATGGTTTATTTCCTGTATAGTATAATCTATATTCCCCTGATAGGAGGGTGCGATTTCCATAAGCCTTTCTCCTTTAGAAAAAATAAAGAAGTTAATGCCCTTTCAATTACCATAATGTTGGTATTACTTGTTAATGTTTTTAAGGCTGTCTGTTATTTTTTTGGCAGTTCTCTCCCTTTTGGTTCTGTACTTTCACTTCATAAAGCGATAGACATCTCATTTACAATCCAGGAGCCAAAGAAGCATGTCCGCAATCACTTTGCTCAAAATAAAAAAAAAATAAAGCAGAATGGCACAACCATAAGCAGAAAATATAAATATAGCTTTATTAATAGTAAACACCACACTTGAGTAAGCAGCTTAACCAACACTGGGCTCTATTCCATTTGCTGCTAATGTAGCGTTTTAATATGTAATCGTTAAACACACTTATCCGAGCGCTAAGGCATGGCATTCATATTACATGCCTGACGCTACATGCCCAACACTGGGGTGAAATCAGATTGCACAAGCTTTCTGTACTTTGCGCATCCTACACCTAATACGGGGACCGTAATCATTAATTATAAGAAAAAAAGATGTCATCTGCGCCTATTCCCATTATACCGTGTGAAACAAAACACAATGCGAGGCTTTGGTTTCTATTAATGGCCATTAATAGAAACCAAAGCCTCTAATGGCGTTTTGTTTCACACGGTATAAAGGGGAATAAACGCAGATGACATCTTTATGTTTTATACATGTTGCTGGGCTGGATACATCTGGTGGTTGCAGCCGCCCCATCGGGGAATAGGCGCGACCCCACCCCTCCTGTACTATGTGACCATTAATTAGCGTTTCGATAAGGTGTTACAAACTGCAGGCGCAAATTACCGCTGGAACGCGAAGAGCCAAAAGTTAGCACCTCATAGAAAACGATTCTGCAATTGCAGAATCTTTTAACACCCCCTTAAATCCCCCCCCCCTCCAATCACGCAGCAAAAACAGCAGCTCGATCCACTGCTTCTTCTGGCCGGGAGCAAATAATTCCTAGTCTCCCTCCACAGAAGCTCTGTTATCTCACGGGCCGGAATCGCATGCCTCCATGCAGTCCTACTGACTCCAGGAGAAGATGCATGCTGCGGCGTGAAAGCATCACTGCCATTAGCGCTGCATTCTGGGCTGAGCTAGCGCCTGCCACAGACTATCAAACCAACACAGGGAGATCTGCAGGAGCATTTTTCCCCATATTAGCTTTAACTATGGAATAGGGTCACACTATTTCCACAATATAAATATGCAAAAAAGGGGCGGATGTATACAAACTATTAGGGATGCACCGATACCACTTTAAGACCGAGTACCAATACTTTTTAAAAAGTACTCACCGATACAGCGTAACGATACTTTTATTTTATGTCATGTGACCGCTTTCCAATAAGAACAGACCTCATAAAAATGTCCCCAGCTCACATGTATATACCCCCCCCCATGATATAGGAATATATAAATAAATAATCACACACACAGAATGCCCCCAGCTCACATGGAGATTGGCCGCATGCATGAAAAGCACGCAGCCAGCATTCCCCTCCGCGGCTGCAATACTCACCTGGTTCCGAAGGTCCAGTGGCGCAATCACGTGGCCGCCGGCGCTTCTGTGACGCTGCCTCTCAGCTGGAGGCAGCATCACAGATGCGCCCGGCGGCCACGTGATGTCGTGCTGCTGTGGCGCAATGAAGTGGCCGCCGGGCGCATCTGTGACGCTGCCTCCAGCTGAGAGGCAGCGTCACAGAAGCGCCAGCGGCCACGCCACAAGCAGTGCCACCGGACCTTCAGAAGCAGGTGAGTATTGCAGCCACCAGAGGGGGAACGCTGGCCGCGTGCTTTTCATGCACGCGGCCAGCTTCCCCAGCACCGCGGATACCGATACCAGCGCTGGCTTCCGATATCGGGGGGGGTGCATCGGGCCATTTGCACAAGTACTAAGTACTCGTGCAAACGGCAGTATCGGTACCAATACCAGTATCGGTGCATCCCTACAAAGTATCATCTATCAAAAGGGCTCTTAATAAAAGGCGTATAGACACCAAACCATTGGGGTACCACACTCTGTGCAACCTTTATTAAAAAGGATTTAAAACCAATTCGTTTCATCACAAAACAAAAAAAAGGATTCCGACTTGTAGAGGGTGATCGTAATAGTTAACAATGGTTAAACCTTGAGTGCACCATTTACCATTAAGCTATTTTAGCTGTGCTTGTACCATACGGATTTATTTTTGGGTTATGGTTGATTTTAGGTATTTGGAAGAACCCTATTTCCTTTGTATAAATGAAAACTGGGTGCACATACCGAGTGCAGTGCGTATGTATTTTGTGATTTGCAGACACTTTACTGCAATGTTATCCATTATTTTGGCCTTCTTGGTAACATAAGAATTAGAGAAGAAAAAAGGAAACTAAAAAAAAAAAAAAACTAACCTTTATCTCAAAGCAAACCTTCCCCTTTGTCACACCATGTGTGGCTCTGGAGCCTGACCACAAAGAAGGAAACTTTTTGAAGAAGAGTGGGCGCCCTCCGAAACAATCTTTATCCATGTTAAACTGAAGATCACAGGTAGCTGTGGGAAGAGGAGACGTGTCAAAGCAACACACAAACTAAAAGGAAATCTGTGGCCCAATTATTAAATATATGTATATACTTACATATGTCAAAACAAACTAGGTTTTCTTCCACTTCATCAATAGTATTTTCTTCAGGAGGAGGAGACTTGCTTCTAAAAATAAAAAATTTACTGAAATTTAATTTAAATAATCCACTTCTGATTCTGGGGCCAAAGCGGACAGGTTCCAACTTCTGTCAGCAATGCTTTGCTATGAAAGTAAACATCCGTCTATTCCCAGAGGAGCTGACCTTTAAGAAGACGTGTTAAACTGGGGATTAGATTGGTAAATAAAAGTGCACGTCGTACTTTACTACGGGATACCATGATCTTGCTAACGGCATTAGCAAAGTGACCAGAAGAGCAATGAGAGCTGCTGATGTTTACCTGCCAGGTGAGATCAGATAGTCGGCCTATAGGAGACTGCAAATGCGGCACCAGCAGGCAAATATGCATGACAAAAATCCTCACCTGCTGAAATATGCCTCTTCTCTAAATTCATGGTATGTAGGACCATAGGTTTCCTCAAGCGGTCGCTTCACCCCCTGTTGATGGCTTTTACCTGAGGGAAAAAAAAAAAATTCTATGGATGTTTGCACGCCGATAAAAGAAAATAAATTCATGTGTTGTGGGTCCTGGTCAGAACATTCAAATACTTTCATATTCTGCAGGAGTGTAACTCTACCTCCTAAAGCATGTGGTTTGTACAGAGACAGAATTTAAGAGCTGCACTAAAGCATCTCATTGCGATTTAGTTTTGGAAAACCTTGGCGAATCAGACTGCCATAACTGGAAACACGTTCAGGAAATTTGTACGTGTGTTATGGTAGGAAGGAAAAAAGTCAGCAGACTCGTTATTTGAAACTGAAAAAAAGTCACTAAATCCACACACGGATGCTTGTTTTAATACATAGAAAGTAAAGATTGCAATCCATGGAAATGCACACATATATTTCCTTACAGCCTCAAAAGTAATCAACACACAACCCTTGACAAAATACAACAGAGATGCCACTCACTCAAAGTATGAATATTGAGCCGCTTGAAAAAAACGGCAAGTGGTGAAACCTTGCATGTTGTGCTAATAAATCTGTTCGATATTCCTACTTAAGACTGGCATTTGTTTCAACATGTTGAAATGATTTAGGGAACACTAAGGAATTTGTTTGCGCTTTATAAATACTTGTAACAGTAACAATCAAGAGCTACAAGACTGTCACTTGTAAGTGAATATCAAAATGTTGAATACCACTGGCCAAGTCATCAAAATCACCTCGAGGGGAGACCAAGCCTAGAATAGATAAGTTAATGAAATCAAAGTATTCTGTAGGCCAGGGGTTAGCAATCTTGGAACTACATTTCCCATGATGCTCTGCCACTAGCTAGGTTAGTAGAACCTTTTGGAAACGTAGTTCCAAAACATGAGTGGGGCCAAGATCGCTGACCCCTGCTGTAGGAGGTCTGCTTGAATTGCTGGGCATAATGGGATAACCTGACAGCATTACTGTCTCTCCAGAGATGGGCAGAAAGGAAAGTGGTCATGTATAGGCTTGCAGGTGCACGTTTGCTTATTGGTGTTATCATTTAGGTGTTGCTTATATGTGCTAATAAGTTACACACATGCACAGACATTCTATAAGAGCTCAAAATGTTGTGTCTATGTAGTTAATTAGGCGCAAGATGGTTGGCAAAAAAAAAAAAAAAAAAAAGAAGGAAATTGTATCCCTACTTAATGATTACCAGGTTTTCTAATGGTCAATTAAAAGCAAAATTTAGCAAGCCTTGATGCATAAAACACTTACCGGTCTTGGATCTTCCTCGATCATGTTCTTTACGGCCTCCATTAAAGGAATCTGCAGTTGCCGCTTCAGCCTCATCCAGGTCCTCCTCCAGGTCCTCTTCTGGGCACAAATCATTTAATGCTTCAAAATAAAAAAGGTTAGAAATATCTTTAAACCTGTATTTATTATTGCATCAAAATAAGCATTGCCAAGCTAAAGTGTCACTCTGTGAATGCAATCAAAAAAAAATCACTGTCAGCTAAACATGTAGCCCCTAGGAGTGTGTTTAGGAAGGGGTTTATACGGAGGGAGTTGTGCGACCAAGCTCTGACTACTTTTTGGTTAATAGGTCAGGGCTGCTCAAGTCCAAGCATTGTACATGGATGAAGGATCGGTGTACCCCAAAACATGTGTTTTCTCTCCAGTAAACGTTAGTTTCCACTTGAGACCCATTCACAGCAGCACTGGAGGCTGTATTTATTTGATTTTACAAGAAAAAAAAAAAAAAAAGAATTTTATAGTAAGTTATTCAGAGCAGCTGCTCGATGTAGTAGGTCAATGTATTTTATCAAAATTCAAAAATCCCGGCTGCTGGTGTCACTGGGTGAGGTGGAGGAAACTCACCCACTTCACCCCATGAAGTGGTCGGGCACTCCTCACATCCTGACTATTTTAAAACTATAAAAGTGTTCAGGAAGAGTAATGTGTCCTTTTGTGTAAAAAAAAATAATAATTAAAAAAATCAGAATGTGATGTCTAAAATAAGGAGCAGAATCTTAAGAGGTGGGGTAAACCCAGCCATAAAAGAATCACATATTAAAAGACACTCTAGCACCCTGACCACCTTTCCTTATTTTGGATGCCATAGTGAAAAAAAGTATGTCCTTCCCATCCAGCTCAATCTGCTGTGACAGCTGTTTGAAGTGGAGGGGATTTCCTCAGATTACACAGCAGCAGGGGGTTTGCTTTGGAAGCTACTGGGTGCACCTCCTCGTTGCATTGATGGGTGCCGCAGGCGGATAAGGTGCAAAAGCAGCATTGATCCCGCCTGCCACGAAACCGCTGCATGCGCCAAACTAGAGATGATGCTGTGGCACGGGCGAAAAGAAAGATCATGGGAGAAAGATAACGAGCAAATAATGTTGGCAGAAAAATAAAAAAGGTAAAATAAGGAGTAGAGGATTTAACTCTTATTACATTCACAGCAGCTGTTAGTTTGTAATACACAGGATTCTGCCATAGGGAATATAGTAGAGCTACACTTGGGGATTCCTTATCCTAGTCCATTACTGGTGCCTTTCCCTAATCAGACACATACCCAAATCGGGTGCCTTGGTGACTGCAGCTTCCTTGGAGACTGGGTCTCCCTTATCGTCTCCCCCGGCCCCTGGAGGCAGGCTGGGCTTCCCCGCGGAAGCAGGCACATCACCTGGCGCCTGATCCGGCCCGCCCGCACCATCCATCTTGGATTCCTCGTCCTCCGCCTCTGCCGCTTCATCCTCCTCTTCTTCATCCGCCTCCAGGGCCAGGGCGTTCTCGTCTTCCTCCTCCTGTCCTTCCGTCACCAAGTGAGGGCTGTCAACCGCGCAGTCCTCGGTCCCCAGCAGCTCCGAGTCCAGCGCCTCCTGAAGGCGGTCGCCCAGCTCGGCCTTCAGTCCTCGGCAGTCCAGGCCCCGGCGCTGCAGCTCAGCCCGTAGCTCGGTGACTTTCATTTTCCGCGGGTCCATACCGCTCATGTTCGAATGGCGCTATGACAAGGAAAGAGCGTAAACAAAACACAGCGGAAGTGAAGACGAGAACCGGAAGTGGGCGATAGGCGAACCGAACCGGATGTGAATGTACACAGGCAGGGCGGTTTTGGCGAAAGCAGGAAACGTATTGTACCTGTATAGGCGGTCTGAGAGCTCAGGGCAGGCCAGAGGTGGGAGTGGCTGGCAGGTGTACACTCCGGAGGCTTCCTGTGTCCGTTGCCTAACGCTCAGAGACTCTCCTACCTGCAGGAATATTCGCGGGATGTCACTCACAGCCACTCTCGCAGCGATTGGACGACAGAGCCGCGCATTCCTTGCACTCAGAAACAAACTACATTACGATTGGCCAATTTTCAGGCTGAGGCGGAACCGCTACTCGTGTCCTGATTGGTTTCTGAAGCGGGATAGACGGGTACCATTAAGGACCAAACTATTACTATAGAAGTATAGGGTTGCGTCAGTTTCCCCTCCATGTTGTGGTGTCTTCCGACTCATATCGTCGGCTGTGCGTATAACATGTAGCTGGCTGCTATTTCCTTCATTCCCCGATTCGTCTTTCATCGTATAACAGTACTAATGGCTCTTTGAATACATAACAACAGGTGATACATGCGTTCGACCGCGTCCCGGTCCGTGTTAGACCAATGGGATGCCGCGCAAACGGTACGCAACGGGTTTTGTTCCCGTGTCAACAATATCGTTTATGAATAAAGTTATTTCGAATGTCTGGAGTCACGTAACATCACGTCCCAGTTTGGGGTGTGGCTTGGAGTGAGTGAGCACACGTTCCAGAGAGTCTGAGCTATGGCAGAGCAGGTACGTTCACATCCCATCTCGGTTCTGGGTGTGAAAACACGGCTCCGGTCTCGCTGTGCGCGCTTATGTGAAATGCTTAGTGTGCAGCTACACCGGGCTCTCTGCAAATATGATTTCCTGACTTGTACGTCATCATCCGGCGCCTCAAGACTTTTGAATGAGCTGATTATAGGGTGTAATGAAGATTGCTTATTGCTCTGTTTCAAAGTTACTTTATCGTTTTATATTACGTTGTGTGTGTGTGTGTGTGTGTGTGTGTGTATATGTATATATATAACATTCTAGTGGTTTTAAAAGAACACTCCACCTAAAACTAAACCCCATGTCTCTGTTTGCCCCTAATTGGGCAGATCCTGTTGGAGAGTGGACACCACTGCAATGGTCTTGTTTCCAGGAACACTTCTGAAGCTGAAATCCACTGGCCTGGGCATTACTGCGCCTCTGAGGGCTGAATTAGCCCATTGAAAGGGTACTGCTGGCACGGAGTTCTCACAATCCCTTTGCAATTTAAAGGTCTATTCACAAAGCAATAATTTTCACCAAACTTTGGCCACTTCGGTGATACAATTTAACAGAAAATACGGCAAATTCCCTATTTAGCGCCGGGTCACCATAAATTGCTGAAATTGGAGTCGCAGAAGCCGTTATCGGACGTCAGTGAAAGCCGCCACACTGCGCCGATAACTGCTGAACTGGCATCGGTGAATTCCACCGAACATTAAAAAAAAAAAAATAATAATTTAACTATCCTAGTAGGAGTTACATAAAGTATTATTGTGTTTTAAAACTACAAATAATGTGCTTCAAAAATAGATTCTGTTACAGAATTTTAAATTTTGTAAACAAAATCTCAAATACAAAACGGTGTTCTAAAAAATGTTGGGTTTTTTTGTTGCTGAAAATGAAAATGTATGGTCTTTTTTAAAATATGAGCTTATGTTTTTACATTTGAATCTTATGGGATTCACCGGTTTAAACCTGTCACTTCTGATTTTCTGCAGTCACAGTATGCCCATTGTACAGTGCTGCGGAATTTGCTGGCGCTTTATAAATCAAGAATAATAAAAATATTGGGAATTGTAGTAAATAATCATCTGGGGGCCCCAGAGTTTGAGATCCCTGCTCTAGCTATAATTAAAATATAGCAAATAAAGGAGGTAGTTGTAGAAACTACATGAACAGATGTTTATAAATATAATCCGATAAAGTAGCAGGTGATACTTTATAATATTACCTGAAATTCTGTGCTTGACAGATTATATAATTTGTCACTGAGGTATAAACAAACATGCTATTTTCTTCATTTTAATTTTTATTTACATATTGCATAACATGTTATTGATCATCTTTGGTATCATTGGAAAGAACAGACTCTGAACTTTCCAATGACACAAAACATGACCCATGTGGGTTGTACCAGCACATTGACATACGTAGTGCACCTATTCACTTTATATTTGAAAAGTGGAAAATGCTGCTGCTTTAGAACAAATCCAGATAAGTAAAATGCTTATTTTTATTAGGGGTACCGATACTTTTTCAAGTACTCACCGATACTTTTTATTGCATGTCATGTGAACGCTTTCCAATAAGAACAGACCTCATATAAAAATAACCCCAGCTCACATGGATATGCCCCCAGCTCACATGGATATGCCCCCAGCTCACATGGATATATGCAGCCCCCCCCCCCAGCTCACATGGATATATGCAGCCCCCCCCCAGCTCTCATGGATATATGCAGCCCCCAGCTCTCATGGATATATGCAGCCCCCAGCTCTCATGGATATATGCAGCCCCCCCCCCAGCTCACATGGATATATGCCGCCACCCCAGCTCTCACGGATATATGCCGCCGCCGCCCCAGCTCTCACGGATATATGCCGCCGCCGCCCCAGCTCTCACGGATATGCCGCCGCCGCCCCAGCTCTCACGGATATATGCCCCGCCGCCCCAGCTCTCACGGATATATGCCGCCGCCGCCCCAGCTCTCACGGATATATGCCGCCGCCGCCCCAGCTCTCACGGATATATGCCGCCGCCGCCCCAGCTCTCACGGATATATGCCGCCGCCGCCCCAGCTCTCACGGATATATGCCGCCGCCGCCCCAGCTCTCACGGATATATGCCGCCGCCGCCCCAGCTCTCACGGATATATGCCGCCGCCGCCCCAGCTCTCACGGATATATGCCGCCGCCGCCCCAGCTCTCACGGATATATGCCGCCGCCCCAGCTCTCACGGATATATGCCGCCGCCGCCCCAGCTCTCACGGATATATGCCGCCCCAGCTCTCACGGATATATGCCGCCCCAGCTCTCACGGATATATGCCGCCCCAGCTCTCACGGATATATGCCGCCGCCGCCCCAGCTCTCACGGATATATGCCGCCCCAGCTCTCACGGATATATGCCGCCGCCGCCCCAGCTCTCACGGATATTTGCCGCCGCCGCCCCAGCTCTCACGGATATATGCCGCCACCCCAGCTCTCACGGATATATGCCGCCGCCGCCCCAGCTCTCACGGATATATGCCGCCGCCACCCCAGCTCTCACGGATGTATGCTGCCGCCACCCCAGCTCTCACGGATGTATGCAGCCCCCCCAGCTCTCATGTATTATATGCCGCCCCCCCAGCTCTCATGGATATATGCCGCCCCCCCCCCCCCCAGCTTTCATGGATATATGCCGCCGCCCCAGCTCTCATGGATTATGCCCCCAGCTTTGTGTGTGTAGATGTAATATATTACATATACACACACAGACCCCAGACCAGACATAGAGCATTCGGACAGCCGCCCTATCGGCATTCGGACAGGCTCCTGGAGCTCAACGCGTTCATACTTACTTTCCTGAGTGACCCCGGTAAAGTCTTTGCGCGCCTGCTCGTTGGAAGGCCCCCAGCCGCGATCACGTGGGAGTCCCACATGATCGCGGCTGGGGGCCTTCCAACGAGCGCACGCGCAAAGACTTTACCGGCGTCGCTCAGGAAAGTAAGTATGAACGCGGAGAGCTCCAGGGGCCTGTCCGAATGCCGAAAGAGCATTCGGACAGCTGCCCCAGCCCCTCGGAAGCCGGCTCAATGCCGGCTTCCGGTATCGGGGGTACTGCAGAAGTACTCCTGCAGTACCCGGTATCTGCACGATACTAGTACTAATACTAGTATAGGTGCAACCCTAATTTTTATACTTAATATGTTCATGTTTGATATCATTGGATAGGCCAGACTCTCTAAAGGGATTGAATCTCAAAACTAATATACCTGAATTTCAATAACCTATGTTTTTTCTTTTCTCTGCCAGCTTGGGGAAGTCGAACAGCGCCTCTCACAGGCAAAATCTTTTAAATGTCAAGGTAACACCTGCTACTCAGAGCACCGTGTGCGGGAAGCAGTCAGCATGTACCACCGAGCTCTCCTACAGCTCCGCAGTCTAGATCCCAGTTTGCCTGCACCATTTCCTGGACTGGAGGCTGCTGCCAAACTCTCACCAGAACAGACCCAGGCTGTGCAATCCTTGCAAGCAGACTGCTATAATAATCTAGCAGGTACTACCCAGAGTTGATGTGCACATTAATAAAATATTGAAATTAACGGCATTATTTTATATTAGAATAATTCTACATAGTATCGCAGAGTCATAGGGCTTTATTGCAAGGCTGCCGCAAAAAGGGAGACGGTAAGTAAAAAACTGCCTGCAGATTTTACATAACTTCTCTTTTTTGCATGCCTGTTCCAAGGTAGGCACTTAATTAGTGCCTAGCCTTGGAACAAAGCTCAGCGCAAGTGGATACTTGCAGCGGCACAGCCGCGAGCAGGGCTGGATTAACAAAGGGGCTATTGGAGGTGCAACTCCAGGCCCATGCCCCATAATAGGCCCAGGAAAAAGGAAAGCTATGTCTGCACTTGATGGTGTTTTGGACCCCGGTATCTCCGAAAATCTTAGCAGCCGCATTGTCATGCGATGTACCATCGGAAAGGGCAGGTTTTACATTTTTGCCTAACTTGCATCCGTTTGCCACGTGCGTTGTGCTTGTGTAGTTCGGTGCGCACGTACTTCGTTTGCGGGTCTCTATTGATCATGATTCTATGCAACGACGGACGTTAAACTGTGCGGCAACACGGACGTGAACACTGCATTCATCTGACACGGGCCTAAGATAAGGTCTCCATGTTATGTGTAATGTTTTCAGCAGTTATATTATCACTTATATTATCACCATTGTTGTAGGGCCCATTGTTTCTTAATGGAGTCGATTACATTAGCAAAGTGGTATTCCACCCCTTGACAAGCTCTACAGTGTATATATTTTTGTTACTCTGTAACAACTGCAGATATAATTGCTGGCATTACTGTAATGTCAGACAAATTGAAATGTATCTTTCTGGTATACAATATTTTAAGAGTATCATTATGTTTACTGATCATAGGTAGGTTGAAATGTGTTTAAGCAAATATAAATTCTAAAAAAATCTGTTTCTTCTTTATAAAGGTCAGATATGTGTGTATTGTATCGTTTACCCCATTGTCATTGTGTAAATTAAGTTGAAAAATGACAAGGTTGTATTGTACAACCTCCTAGTAATTATGCTCTTCTGAAGCAGGGGTCAGCAACCTTGGACCGCCAGATGTTTTGGAACTACACCTCCCATGATGCTAATCTACACATTGCCTGAGCCTCCAAGAAATGTAGTTCCAAAACATCTGGAAGGCCAAAGTTGCGGACTACTGCTCCAAAGGAGCTTACCCAGCACAGATCTATACAATATGTTATGATCCGATCATTTGATGATGGACTTCACACTAAATCAGTTACAATAAAAAAAATGTTTTAATTTCCTTTTTTTTCTGAAATTCTTGGAAAAATATAACTGCTGAGAATTTCCCCTAGGCATTGTTTGAGATTATGTTTATGTGTTTTGTTTCTTTATAATAAACGGTTGATAGTTGATATGTTCACATTCAACAGTCTGCTTCAGTTATTGCAGTTTTTTTACGAGTTTTGCCCAGGAGTGTGCACATACACAAACGATCCATGTCTTTTCAGGGTTTGTTTTTAATTTATTCTGCAGCCTGCCTTCTACATTCTCAGCCTCCAAAGTATCAGCGTGTGTACGAGTGCAGCATGAACGTCCTCCGGCTGCAACCTTGTAATGTCAAAGCGTTATACAGAGCTGGGGTCTCCAGCTATCACCTCAAAGACTACACAGAAGCGCACATCTATTTATCACAGGCTGCTTCCCAAAACCCCAAAGGTAATGTTTTGGTTCCTCATGAATATTTTATTGTTGTTCTAGTTTCAGTTAGTAGTTATATTACCCAGGACATACTTGAAAACAAGCTAAATCTCAATGTATCCGTCCTGGGAAAATACTTTTATAAATATTGTTAAGTATTGTTATATATTGTTTTTGTTTGACAACCTTTTTCTTTCTACAGTTAAAGTGAGTAATATGAAAGATGGGAGATATATCTGCAAAACAAAGTCACATATTTACATAGTGCAGACCGTATGGATAATAAAAATATTGTTAGGCTCCGCGGGAATGTCACTCACAAGGCCTAACAATATTTGCATTATCCATACGGTCTGCACTCTGTATATATGATTTTGTTTTGCAGATAAATCTCCCATCTTTCGTATTATTACTTGTTTTCTGACCTACGCTTGATGGGAAGGCGTTCTTTTGGCAGTTAGCAGACACGTGTTATTGGGGGTGGTCACTTGTGGTTTGTACAGTTAAAGCGAGACTGCCATGCCAACACCATGTAGGTCAGTGATTTCTAACGCCTGCCCCGTCGATGTTGTTGGCCTACAATTCACAGAATTCTTTGACCGCAAAGATGGCCAGAGAATCATGAGAGTTGAAGTTCAAAAAAATCTAGGGGATCAAAGTTTGAGATGCTTGAACGTGGTGATTAGAAGCATCAAAGCTCCTGTATATTATTGACTGGTGTGTATTGGTAAAACTAAATTGTAATGAAAATAGCTATAATATTTTCCCTGCTGTATCAAACCTCCTCATTTATCTAAATCTATGATATCTGATGCATTTTTAAACTATTTTGTTCAGATTCAAACATCAGACATTACCTTCAGCTCACAAACTCAGCCCTCCAAGTCTTCAGAGCAGAAGAGAAACAGAAGTATCAAGGCATGTTTGGATAAGATTATGAACATCTGTACGCTCTGTCTCCTTATTGAAAACATTAAATAAATTGTATTTTTCTTCAACTGTGTGTGTTATTTGCTAATCTTACTAAAAAGTTAGAGATTACTTGAAAACGAGAGAAATCTCAATGTATCCTTCCTGGTAAAATACTTAATAAATAAATTTATCTGAAGAGAAACACAACTGCGAGTGAGTTCCATGAAGATATTAACAGATATTAAACCTTCAAAAGGATGGAACATCTTTATTAGAATGGTAAGAATATTTCAATTATGGACCAGCCAATGGCCCTGCTTACTTCAAGAGAATGGAGACCAAAGATTAATATAGAAGTCCGCTAACCTGTACAGACAAAACTTGAGGGAACTAAGCATATTCAAAATAGTCCTCATGTAAGGTTTCAGAACTTGAATTTTACATTCCATGATATGTGACCGTATCACACGTTGAACCATTAACCACTCATTCTATACTGTAAAATGTTCATTATATCTGAATCCAGCTTTTGTGGATGTGGTCTTGGAGCATACAACTTGGTAGGCTAAATGCGTGATCTGTGCCTCTGTTTTTACAGTCATTATATTCAGATTTTTGACGATTTTGCTTTTGGACAGCAATTCCGATACAATATATTTGCAGTGACCCAGGGGTATGGGATGTCCTTTAGTGGGGACCATTAACTATTTTAAGGTGCAGATCTGGCGTGTCTTAAAATAGAGCAAAGATGTTGAAAACCAGGAACTAACATGGTTAGAGGCAGCTACGTTGTCACGTCATGTGTCCTCTAAACCAGTGGTTACCAACCGCGGAACTGCAGTCCTCAAGTACCTCCAAACAGGCCAGATTTTAGGCTGGGGTCAGACGAATGCAGTGCGAACGCACGTGCAGCTGCACTTTATCACGGCCAAAGTAGCAGCAAATGGCGGCCAATATACGAAGTGCGGCCGCACAACGCAAGCGGCAAACAAATGCATTTTTTCGAGAACGTGATACCGCTAGTACTGACGTACAGAGTGCGCTGCGTCCGCTAGCGGCATGTGTGCGTGATTAGGAGACGTCAGACGCTGCTAATGTCCGGCCAACATAACGTCCAGACGCAAAAAGTGTTTTATTGATGATCTGTACAAAATCACGGACGCAAATGTGCATCGTATGACCTCTATCGCGTATTCCGTGAAAAAATACATCCATTCGTTCGAACGCACTTTTTCACAGACGACGCGAAAAATGCGTTAGTCTGATCCTAGCCTTAAGGATCACCTTGGAGAAAAGCAGACTGAATCCTCCAATCATAAGCAGTAAATCATATCTCCTGTAGATATCTGGAAAACCTGGCCTGTTAGAGGTACTTGAGGACCACGGTTGGGAACCACTGCTCTAAACGATTGTGAGAGCTTAGGGTGTATAAAGGCTGGATGGAGATGCTGAACATGTTTTAGTGCTTATGGTTGTTTCTGAGCCACACCAAAGAACAGACTTGGCTGAGTGGACTAACACTTGCCGTATGCTTTAAAAGGACTAGAATGACCCTCTAATACAGTGGTACATGTGGCCTTTTGGCCCAAAAAAGTTTTTGTCTTGCGCGATTGGTGGTTATAATTTTTTGGAAGATCGGAATGCAGTGTCCATAATTCCTATTTATGACATTGTGAGTTTACACTGAAATATATATAAAAAATAAGTATTGCTCGCATTCTTTATCGGCAATTGGTTGGACACTGTATAACCACCGGTGATCCTGTTTTGGTGTGTGCTCCCATGAGCATGTGTGCTGTTTTTGTGTGCGGGACACACACATTTGTGAAATGTATTTTATTTATTCTTAAAATTTGGATCCTATTATTATTCCCCCAGCACCTTTACAATCAAGACCCCTGAGGGCTAAATTGTTATTCTGTTGCTTTAAGAAGAAAATGTGGAGTCGAACATGCAGTCTGCTTTTATTTTAAAAATTGAAAATGACAAATTTTTGTAGAAAGCAAAAAATATACTAAAGATTAGTGGGGTTTTTTTTTTAATACATTGCTCTTTTTCCTTTTTTATATTATACTTAAGCTGTTATGGCATAAGAAGCCTCAATAAAGTTTATACACTTTTTTTTCCCCCCCTTTTTGCTTCTGTTCTTCTGGCACATCAGTAGAACTACAAGGTTATAGCTCCACATACAGGTCATCTACACAAATGGTACAGTAGCATAGGAGGGACAATAAATGTATACAAATGTTTCATCGCATCATTTATAGTTGTCAGGCCCAACAGGACATTCCAGTCAACTTATCAGTAAGACCATACTGAAGTAGTTACGATGCATGAATTTCCGGCCTTGGGTCCCACAGGTCTTTGGTAAGTAGTATTCAAGTGGTGTGACAGTCTGTAGCGTCCCCTTGTTGTTCACCCCATGCCATTTAACTCCTCGGTTAAGAAGAGGCCCAACCCCATAGCGTTCCATAAACTCTGTATTAGTGCAGATGGGTTTTGCTATTGCCTGTCCTGATAATCCTTCAGACACTGTAGAAACATCACTCTGGGCCCTATTCCAAGGTTGTTGTTAACCAGAGTTGTTGTAAACTTATCAGAGCCACCATAGTCTATGGTGTTAACTTTACAACTGCTCTGGTTACAGTTACACCAACATTACTCTGCAAACAGAGGGGACAACACCCAAAAACTCAAGCACCCCTACCTCTACAATAAGCCGTAGTGGTTAGAGTGCTTTAGTGTTCAGGTTTCAGTAGTCTGAGAAATCTAGTCCCGAGTACCAAGGTAATGAGTAGAGACAAACCATGCAAACCTGTGACGGGACAATTGCAAATAACGTTACATTAAACAGAAGAAACAAACTGGCTATTATGGCTGTTACTTTAATGTGAATGATTACAATAAACAAAGCTCAAAGATATCCCTTTCTATATACATTATGTGAAATATATATACAATGTATATTGATATTAAATTGGATCCTAAAGAGAATAAAGTACTTTGGGCCCTATTCCACACTTGGTAAGCCAGAAAGTCTGCGCCTGCATATTTCCCTTACCCTCTCCAATTTACCGCCCATATTCCCGAATAGGTGCTTTATTAGCATCTAGTCCTGGAACAAAACGCAAAGCTGCTGCATACTGTCAGCGACACAGTGTGCTGCTGTGAGTCTCCACTCATGGAGCCTGTAGGACTCCCTGGAGTCTTGCGTGTCCCAGCCACAAGCTCACTCTTGCGAGATTGCGCAACCAGGCTGGTGAATCGTGCTGGCAGACTAGGGAATATTTGCTCCCAGTCTCACTCTGCTCCCAGCGAGCGGAAGCAGCAGGTAGCGCTGCCTTTTCCATCACGGGATGAGCGGTGAGTATGGGATTTAATGGGGGGGGGGTGTTTAGAGCGTGTTAACACCAGCTTTTAGGAACCTGTATTTCACAGTAAAATACCATCTCCTGGGTGGAAGCGCACGCGGAGCCGTACAAGTATTAAGCGAATTGCACCACTCGAGCCACACGCACTGTTTGCGGCAAGGATGTATTGTCAATCCTCGTCTATAATATAACTACTGGAGACGTTACGTGTAACATCTCCTGTAGTTTTCTTATTAAAACAGTGGAAAAGGGCCCCGTGTGTTTTAGGTCTGTTACATACACACACCTTTGTTTTCCAGCAGTGCATACACACTTGGGTTAGGGTTGTCAGATCAGAAATGTTTTCTGCATGGAAGACTGATATATTACCTGCTCCCCTTTAGTATGTAGAACTCATTAGCTACAGGAGAGACATCAACTGACAATATAAAGCAATGTGATTTCCCTCCTGCAGCATATGAATTGTACATACTGGGGAGTACGTTGATGAGCCGCCTGTGAGCATGTAGGAATTATAAGTAGCCTGGAAAGCATGGATGATCTGGTATCCCTAGATGGGGTACTTGGTGTTCAAATGATGCTGGGTACAGAGGTTTACCCAATGCAACAGGTTTGCAAGGTCTAAATGCTAAAGAGACACTCAACGTAATGCTAGGGATCACTTTGACTTGAGTGTCCACACTTCTCTCCACCCTCTGTGGAGACATCTAGAAGAGCTAATTCAACCCTCAAAGTGCAGGGGAACAGCTCAACCCAAAAGCTGTAATCTCCAAGTACTGATCTTTGCTTCATGGATCAATTCTAGGACTCTTTTGGAGCTCATCTTCAGCCAATGGCTCTCAATGCACTCACGTTAAGAGCCATTGGATTGGTTGGGCGCTTGAACATCCAGACTCCCGCTGGTCATGCGACATCAGCGGACTGAGATGAAGCTTCTATATGTCATGTCTGGGACAACGTTGGGGGATCTGGAATATAGGTGAATTTTAATAATACTCTAAGGTGAGAATAGTAGAGCGGGGTTAATAGTTAATGTTTCCGTTGTACCCCTTTTAACCGCAAGTGAAGTTTGGAATGGTCTTCATAACACTGTGAATTGTATCTCCTATTTAACTTGGATCTCAAACTTTGGGTTCCCCAGATGTTTCTGAACTATAACTCCAATGATTCTCTGGTCAGCTATTGCTTTCAATCAATATCTGGGGGCGAGTGTTAGAGGATCCTTTGTGTTACATCAGGGATATCAATTACTCCCCCCCCCCAACCATGCTTTACCCCATTGGTGCTGCTCATAACCAGCTCATATAAATGTAGGCCACTCAAAGGTAGTTATGATTGTATAAACAGCCTCAATTCGAGTGTACACACTTTAGTGCATCTACCCATTTTTGTGATAGAGACGATGACCATGTGTCTCTCATTGACTATGTCAGCTATCTTATTATTATTTCTCCTCTTGTGTGGCATCGTTTTGATCCAAAATAATTTTACCAGAGGTTATCTGGACCTCTCTCACTTTTTTTGAACAGGTTACTTGATAGTAGGTCTCGAAAAGATTTTGTCCTTGGAAGCTGTCTTGCTTCCAGTGAGGAACCTCTTAGGCTAGCATTTCCCCGGCCACACAATTCAAGGTTCATCTCAGAAGCTGCAGTCCTTGAGCTTTTGTGCAGCATAACTCGACTAAAGAATCTACCCCAGGAACCTTTGTGGGTCCTACGTACATCTCCAACACTGGTTGAGATGGTGGGATATTGAGGAGAAGCTGGACCCCTGGGAGAACATTCAAGGTTGGCAAGGGGAGTATCTGGGTTCCTACGAATGGGGGGTCCATGATCTGTGGGAAGGGTAGATGATCCAGGTTTGCAGCGATGTTTGAGGGCAAGTTTGCATATATAGCGCTCCACTCTTTGCCGCTGTTGAATGACAGAAAGTGGGGGTAACGAAGAATGGGAGTCTTGGAGAGTTCTGTATTCTTCTCTGTAAGTAGGGGTGTTATTCCTTGAAGGATATATAGATGGGACAAAGGTATCCAATGCACCTGAAAAGAAAGGACAAAGATGAGCACCAATAAAAAAATACTATATGGTCTATTCACAAAGCACCACAATTGCGGTTCTTTTATTTTCGCTATACTATGACGCACTTAAGCGATTCCATTTTTGGTGAATCCACTATTTAGCGAATAGCCACCATATTTTTTCCAAAATTGCAGTCGCCGAAGCAAGTATCTGTAAAATCCGCTGAACTGCTCCGGTAACTGCCGAATTGACATCGGTGAATTCAACCGTACAAAAACAAAAAAACAGAACTCTCCTATTCTCCTAATAGATGTTTAAACCAATTAAAATGTGTATAAATAATAAAGGTCCTTTAAAAAAAATTAAAAGTTCTGTTACAGAATTTTTTTAAAAAAATTGGGAAATAATAATTTCGTCTAAAAAAAAAAAAAATACCGAAAAGTCTACAAAAAGAGTAAATAAGGATTTTTTTTGAAAATGAAAACAATAAACGGTCTTTAAAAGAAGATGATTACATATTTACATTGAATCCTATGGGATTCGCCTGTTTAAAGCTGACGAACTAAAACACCAAAAATCAGAGCATTTCATCGGAATTTCGGTGTTCTGTGAATAGAAGACACAATAGTCTTCTATAGGGCAATTTCGGTGCCGGCAAATTGCACCGTATTTCTCTATCAATTCTCCAGTATTTGGCATACAGTTTAGGCTAGTGTCAGATAAGTGTCTTTCGAGAGCGGAAGGAATGTCCGAGAGAGTGGCGTTCCTTCCACTCGACGCCACTCTGCAAGGCTCGATCCTCCTATGGAGAATGGCGCTTTGCAGCTCTGTCAACGTCCGTCCTTGCGCTTTGACTGAGAGGCTTGGATAACGGACGCTTGTTACAGCGTCAAAAACGCTGCGACGGACGCCAATAAGCACGTCAGTACGGACGCACATAGCGCGCTCGTCTGACGCTGGTCTTAGTGAATAGACTAATCGCCCCAAAATTGCACCAAATGGTGAAACTCACCGTTCGGGATAATTCGGTGGCAAATTCAGAGGTTAGTGAGTAACTCCTTTTGTAACTGTTCAAATGCAAAGCTATTCGACAAACAAGTTAACAAATGTAGCACTGTTTCAGTTCACTCTCATTACTGGTTTTAGATTTTTTTCGCAATAATCTTGCAGGACTTCAATATACTTTTAACAAAAAATATAACTGTTCTTTTTTGATGCCCTACAGCAGTGGTTCCCAACCCCGATCCTCAATTCTCCCCGACAGACCAGATTTTAAGGATCACCTTGAGGAAATGCAGACTGAATCTTGCAATCACTGAGCAGCAAATCATATCACCTGTGCTTCAAATATCTGGCAAACCTGGCCTTTCGGGATACTTGAGGACCGGGGTTGGGTACCACTGCCCTACTGCATGAGTAAGCATCCATGGCCCTCAAGATGTTTCGGAACTGCATTTCCTTTGATGATCAAGCTAATGATGTAGTTGCAAAACATCTGGGGCTGTATTCCAACCCTGGTGTGAACGTGACCAAAGCTGGTGTAAAGTTAAGTTAACCAGAGCATTATAGGACTAAGTCTAGGGTCAGACTAACACATTTTTTACGTTGTCCGTGAAAAAGTACGTTAGAAAGAATGGACGTATTTTTTCACAGAATACACGATAGCGGTCATACGATGCGCATTTTCATCCGTGATTTTGTACGGATCATCAATAAAACCCTTTTTGCGTCTGGACGTTATGTTGGCCGGACATTAGCAGCATCTGACGTCTCCTAATCACGCACACACGCCGCTAGCGGACGCAGCGCACTCTGTACGTCAGTAGTAGCGGTTTGACGTTCTCGAAAAAATGCGTTCGTTTGCCACTTGCGTTGCGCGGCCGCACTTTTGTGTGGCCGTTCTTCGTATGCTGCCCGGCATTGGACGTCATTTGCTGCTAGCGCGGCCGTGATTTAGTGCGGCTAAACGCACGTTAATACTGCGTTCGTCTGACCTTAGCCTTAATTGTGAAACGTTAAGGGATATTCTACTGAAAATAAGAGTTCCTTTTTTCCCTTAAATAATCAGGGAGATGATGCTGACAGTCTCTGCCCACTTATTTTATTTTTGTTTTTTCGTACTACAGTCAGCAAACAACTTTATGAAACAAATCATTTTCAGGTTACTGTGTCACAAGTAGGGATGCACAGATACCACTTTTTTAAGACCGAGTACGAGTACAGATACTTTTGTTCAAGTACTCACCGATACCAATTACGATACTTTTATTTTATGTCATGTGACGCTTTCCAAGAAGAACAGACCTTCTATAAAGCCCCCAGGTCTCATGGATATTGCCCCAGCTCATGGATATCCTGCCCCCCCAGCTCATGGATATCCTGCCCCCCAGCTCATGGATAATTGCCCCCCAGCTCATGGATAATTGCCCCCCAGCTCCTGGATATCCTGCCCCCCTGCTCATGGATATCCTGCCCCCCTGCTCATGGATATGCCCCCAGCTCATGGATAATGCCCCCTGCTCATGGATAATGCCCCCCTGCTCATGGATGTGCCCCCCTGCTCATGGATAATGCCCCCCTGCTCATGGATATGCCCCCCTGCTCATGGATAATGCCCCCTGCTCATGGATGTGCCCCCCTGCTCATGGATGTGCCCCCCCTGCTCATGGATGTGCCCCCCTGCTCATGGATAATGCCACCCTGCTCATGGATGTGCCCCCCTGCTCATGGATAATGCCCCCTGCTCATGGATAATGCCCCCCTGCTCATGGATGTGCCCCCCTGCTCATGGATAATGCCCCCCTGCTCATGGATAATGCCCCCCTGCTCATGGATAATGCCCTCCCCCGCACTCTCCGCTCATACTTACCTTCCTTCAGCGACGCCGGGAAAGTCTTCGCGCGCGCGCGCTCCTTGGAAGGTCCCCAGCCGCGACCACGTGGGACCATGTGATCGCGGCTGGGGTCCTTCCAACGAGCGCACGCGGGGAACTTTCCCGCGTCGCTGAAGGAAGGTAAGTATGAGCGGAGAGCAGCTGCAGGGCCTGTCCGAATGCTCTATCTGCATTCGGACAGGCCTTGCAGCTGCTCACTTTGTTTATACTTACCACCTTCCTTCAGCGACACCGGGAAAGTTTCCGCGCGTGCGCTCGTTGGAAGGACCCCAGCCGCGATCACATGGTCACGGCTGGGGACCTTCCAAGGAGCGCGCGCACGCGAAGACTTTCCCGGCGGCGCTGAAGGAAGGTGGTAAGTATAAACCAAGTTAGGAGAGGAGCTGCAGGGCCTGTCAGAATGCCGATAGAGCATTCGGACAGCCGCCGCAGCCCCTCGGATACCGGCAAGCCGGCTCAATGCCGGCTTCCGGTATCGGAAAAAAATATCGGGGGTACTGCACGAGTACCAAGTACTCCTGCAGTACCCGGTATCGGCACCGATATCGATACTAGTATCGGTATCGGTGCAACCCTAGTCACAAGTACCCTGTCCTTGGTAATTGGCCTCTGGTACTAAATCTGTGAGAGAGCTCAATGTTTAAGCCTAGCTTGCCTTTTATCAGCAAAATTTGATTAATTGGGGTTTTATTTAGTGATCCGAAATTCGAATCGATTTATCAACTATCGAATCAATTTCGAAACGAAATAAGCTCCAAAGTACGAAACAAATTTTTCGGCCGTACACACCTAATATTCATGGCACAATATGGTATTACTACATAAAAACTGGTTTTATACACAACATGTTTACTTTAGGTTTAGTTTTATCATCTTGAACAGTCCTAGAAAGCACCAATTGTTAATTTAATTCCTGCAGTGTCATAAATACGTACCTGCAGACCTGGGCCTCCTTGTACCTCCTCTCCCGCTCTGCAATTCTTTCCTGCGTTCTGAGGTGAAGTCTGTGGACCAAGGTCGTACAGCAGTGACACGGCAGGAGGACTTCATTGACATCTGCGTGGAGGTGGATGTTTCACTGGACAGAGAGGAGCTGGAGGATGCGATGGAGTCTAAATCACTGGACTCAAAGAAACCTGAAGGACATAATGAATAAAAGACACGGTATAATTCCCAATATATACAAATGTGTTTATGAACTATACAACAACTACTGAGATTTATTTTACAAACCCGAAGACCGTATTCCAATACTTTGCTTGCAGCTTGGCATTATCGGCTCCTTCCTGTACATTAATGACTCCAATACTTTGTATAAGAGCCATTAGTAACAACTTTGAATGAGAACGGTAAGCTATTACAATGTACCTTGCTGTTCTCATCTCGATAAGGTATTCTGCAAAGAGTACCAGCTCATGGAGCCTGGTGACTTAACATCTTAAACCTACCAAAAAAATCCCAAACCTACCACGGGTCCCACGAGGCAGATGCTTGCTGTGTTCGTATGCTGACAGCATCTGCCCAATTATTTCTTTTTTAATCTTTTAGCAGCATAGTTACAGAGGCTGAAAAAAAAAAAAGATGTGCGTCCATCGATATTCAGCCTTTCCCACAACACCTACTGCTGTTGATCCAAAAGATGGCAAAAAACCCAGTCTGATGCGCTCGCCAATATGCAACACACTGGGAAAAAATTCCTTCTTGAATCCAGAATGGTGTCAGATTTCTCCCTGAATCAAGCAGCTTCTACCCACATACTAAATATTATAACCCTTAATATTCTGTGTCTGCAGGAAGTCATCCAGCCATTGTTTAACAGTCTGTACAGACTCTGACCCAACCACCTCAACAGGCAGAGAATTCCACAGCTTTATTGTTATCACTGTAAAATAACCCTTCCTATGCTTTAGGCTAATAGCATATACTCACCTTTTTACCCTTGCACGCAACTCATCCCTGGCAGCTCAAAGCTTCTGAAATCCAGAAGTCTCTACAGCTTTATTACGCAACCCGCCTTTAAAAAGGTAAAAGGTCATGATGTGTACAGTGTTCCTTTAACGTCCTTGGCGGTATTCCCGAGTGTGACTCAGGGTTAAGTTTCGCTACCGCGAACGGTAACCCCGAGCCACACTCGGGCTGGATGTTTACTCACCTCCTCCTGGCTCCCTCGCTGTCCCCTGCAGTGTGATCGCGGCAAGCTGCTTCCTGGAAGGCTCCCTGCGAGTCATACGATGCAGGGGGCGGTACCAGCATAAAATAAATCTTTTTTACAGTTTACAGCACTTTGGATTATACAGTGTAATGTTTATGAACGGCCACTAGGTGGCAGTACAGGGTAAGAAATAGACCATACATCGTCTCACCCTTGTTTACAGACAGATTTCAGTGTTTTTTGTTGTATTTTATTGAATATCATTTATTTGCATTATTTTGGATAATTATTTTTGGGATAATAAATTATTATGTCGTGTTTCAAACTTTATCGGACTCAGTGTATTTACTATTTATTTATTTATAAAGGATTTTATCAGTAAGGACTCTTGATTGCACGGATTTCAGTGCGTGATTCCTAATTATTACAGGCTAACTATGAACAAAAACACATTTCCTTTAAAAAAAATTGAGACGCTTTTAGACACGAAATTTTGAAAAAATTAGACCGCCAGGGAGGTTAACAAACAAGAAGCTAATTTCTATAAAATTGTGCAGCTACCACAGAAACTATTGCCCCCCGTCCACTGCTTTCACTTTCAGAATGGTGTCCCACGATTACCCATGAGATTCCTCTCGGAATGCTTAATGATTCTCTATATTCTTTAACCAGACATCTCAGATTATATCGATACGTTTTGTTTTGCATCCGGTTTCTAGGCTCTGAACTATCCTCTCATCTGTACAGTCTGACATTATTGTAACATACCTGAGCTAGGAGCATATAAAGAGCTTCCAGTCATCCTCTTTGTAAACAGGAGGTCGCTCGTTACCCCAGAGCTTCCCAATCTGAAACGGGGGGGCAGTGACCCAGGTCCAGACCTCGGTAGTGCTGGCAGTTCTGAGAGCAGGCTGGAAAGTGATGGCTGAGAAAAAAAAAACAAATTGAATGGCATGATATTATATGTCAATGAATGATAATAATGGATTAAAACTATTTGACAGGCAGATGGCGCCATATGAAGGCCAATGGATGAGTTTGTGCATACAGTAAGGCTGGGGTCAGACGAGCGTGATTTCTACGGACTGTACGTCCGTGCATTACGGACATCGTCAGTACGGATGACGCAGTAGTGGTCACACAGTCCGTTTTTTCACTGAAGTTATTTTTGACGGATGTAGGAGGGGAAAATAAATTACAATGAAAAAACATTCTGTCCGTCAAAAATGCTGGACGTATAAATGCAGTCCGTCTGACCATGCTCCATCACTCACACACAAAGCTATGCAGACGTTGTGGACGTGGCGCACTCCGCACGTCCGTTCTAGCAGTATTACGTTCTTGCCTAACCTGCGTCCGTTTGCCGCGGCCCTTGTGCGTCCGCAGTTCAGTGCGGACGTACTTCATGTGTCAGGCTCCAATGGACTTACTTTCATGCTATCACAGACGTACTTTTAGGCGCAATCACGGACGTGAACACTACGCTCGTCTGACACCAGCCTAACTGTATATACTAAATCTATAGTATATAGGGTGAGGATGTGCATATAGAAAAAAAGTGTATATACGATGAGGATGTGTACATACTAACAGGGTTATTCAGAGAAAGGTGAAACTCTGGAGAACTTTTGGAGAAGTGAAAATTCTAGGTCAAAATAGCTGATTTGGAAAGTGAGATAAATGGGAGAATTTTTCTGGTTTGGCTATTTTGACCTAGAATTTTCAGTTCTCCAGAGTTTCACCTTTCTCTGAATAACCCTGATAGTCTATATAGGAAGAGGATGTGTATATAATAAGTGTTTATAGGATGAGGGTGTGTATATAGGCCAAGGATGTGTTATATTCCCATCTCATCCCATATACACAACCTATAAATACATCCTCATATACAGTTGTGTTCAAAATTATTCAACCCCCAATGCTGTAAAGGGTTTTAGGGAATTTAGTGTACATTTGTAATTGTATTCAGAATGAAATCCTACAAGCAGTGGCGTAGCGTGGGGGGGGGCTGGGGGGGCCGTGGCCCCGGGCGCAGTTTTGTTAGGGCCGCATTTGGCCCGGGGGTTGAGGGGATCCAGATGCCGGGCAGCGCGGGAGTGCCTGCCCGGTCCTGAAGAGTCCGTCCTGTTAGAGGGAAGCGGCTGCGTGCAGGCGCAGCCGGTCACGTGGTCCGGCTAATCAGGTGGTACTGAGTCTCTGTACCACCTGACTGGCCGGACCGCGTGACCTGCGCACGCACGCCACGCAGCCGCATCACCTTCAACAGGACGGACTCTTCAGGACCGGGCAGGCACTCCCGCACTGCCCGGCATCTGGGTCCCCTCAACCCCTGCCGGAGCTGGAGCAATATCCAGGTGAGAGCTGGGCAAATCCATGAGCTGGGGGCAAATCCATGAGCTGGGGGCAAATCCATGAGCTGGGCAAATCCATGAGCTGGGGCAATATCCATGTGTGAGCTGGGGGCAAATCCATGAGCTGGGCAAATCCATGAGCTGGGGCAAATCCATGAGCTGGGGGCAAATCCATGACCTGGGGCAAATCCATGAGCTGGGGCAATATCCATGAGCTGGGGGCAAATCCATGAGCTGGGGGCAAATCCATGACCTGGGGGCAAATCCATGAGCTGGGGGCAAATCCATGAGCTGGGCAAATCCATGAGCTGGGGAAAATCCATGAGCTGGGGGCAAATCCATGAGCTGGGGGCAAATCCATGAGCTAGGCAAATCCTTGAGCTGGGGGCAAATCCATGAGCTGGGCAAATCCATGACCTGGGGGCAAATCCATGAGCTGGGGGCAAATCCATGAGCTGGGCAAATCCATGACCTGGGGGCAAATCCATGAGCTGGGCAAATCCATGACCTGGGGGCAAATCCATGAGCTGGGCAAATCCATGAGCTGGGGGCAAATCCATGAGCTGGGCAAATCCATGAGCTGGGGCAATATCCATGTGTGAGCTGGGGGCAAATCCATGAGCTGGGCAAATCCATGAGCTGGGGCAAATCCATGAGCTGGGGCAAATCCATGAGCTGGGCAAATCCATGACCTGGGGCAAATCCATGAGCTGGGGCAATATCCATGAGCTGGGGCAAATCCATGTGTGAGCTGGGGCAAATCCATGTGTGAGCTGGGGCATATCCATGTGTGAGCTGGGGCAATATCCATGAGCTGGGGCAAATCCATGAGCTGGGGGCAAATCCATGAGCTGGGCAAATCCATGTGTGAGCTGGGGCAAATCCATGTGTGAGCTGGGGCATATCCATGTGTGAGCTGGGGCATATCCATGTGTGAGCTGGGGCAATATCCATGAGCTGGGGCAAATCCATGAGCTGGGGCAAATCCATGAGCTGGGCAAATCCATGTGTGAGCTGGGGCAAATCCATGTGTGAGCTGGGTCAAATCCATGTGTGAGCTGGGGCATATCCATGAGCTGGGCAAATCCATGAGCTGGGGGCAAATACATGAGCTGGGCAAATCCATGAGCTGGGGGCAAATCCATGAGCTGGGCAAATCCATGAGCTGGGGCAAATCCATGAGCTGGGGCAATATCCATGTGTGAGCTGGGGCATATCCATGAGCTGGGGCAAATACATGAGCTGGGGCAAATCCATGAGCTGGGGCAATATCCATGTGAGAGCTGGGGCAATATCGATAACGTGTCCACAGGTGGGGGTGCACAATTCTTGGCTGGCCCCGGGCGCTGACAACCCACGCTACGCCACTGCCTACAAGGACTTTTTAAAGAACCATATGCAACTAAAATGACATCAATTGGTTTTGTAATACAGTAGTAAATGTTTCTTTTGTGAATTCTTCATTGACACAATTATTCAACCCCTTAAAGACTACCACTCTGAAGAACAGAAGTAGATTCAAGTGTTTTCAATCAGGTATTGAAAACACCTGTAGATGTCACGGAGCAGCAATAAAGCATAATAAGCACCAATTAGGCAGCTTTAAAATGACTGTGATACTCAGCTCCTTCTAGACATGTACTGTTGTGGTTACAAACATGGTGAAGTCAAGAGAATGGTCCAGGAAGACAAGAGAAGAGGTGATTACTCTTCACAGGAAGGGCAATGGCTATAAGAAGATTGCAAAGATGTTAAACATACCAAGAGAGACCATAGGAAGCATCATTCGCAAATTCAAGGCAAAGGGCACTGTTGAAACGCTACCTGGTCGTGGCAGAAAGAAGATGCTGACTTCGACTGCTGTGCGCTACCTGAAGCGTAGAGTGGAGAAAAGTCCCCGTGTGACTGCTGAGGAACTGAGAAAAGATTTGCCAGATGTGGGTACTGAAGTGTCAGCTCAGACAATACGGCGCACACTGCGTAATGAAGGCCTCCATGCCAGAACTCCCAGGCGCACCCCCTTGCTGTCTCCAAAGAATAAGAAGAGTCGACTGCAGTATGCCAAAATTCATGTGGACAAACCACAGAAGTTTTGGGATAGTGTTCTGTGGACTGATGAAACAAAATTAGAACTGTTTGGGCCCATGGATCAACGCTATGTTTGGAGGAGGAAGAACAAGGCCTATGAAGAAAAGAACACCTTGCCTACTGTGAAGCATGGCGGGGGTCAATCATGCTTTGGGGCTGTTTTGCTTCTGCAGGTACAGGGAAGCTTCAGCGTGTGCAAGGTACCATGAATTCTCTTCAGTACCAGGAGATATTGGATGACAATGTGATGCAGTCCGTCACAAACCTGAGGCTTGGGAGACGTTGGACCTTTCAACAGGGCAATGATCCCAAGCATACCTCCAAGTCCACTAGAACATGGTTGCAGATTAAAGGCTGGAACATTTTGGAGTGGCCATCGCAGTCACCTGACTTAAATCCGATTGAGAACCTCTGGTGGGACTTAAAGAAAGCAGTTGCAGTGCGCAAGCCTAAGAATGTGACTGAACTGGAGGCTTTTGCCCATGACGAATGGGCGAAGATACCCGTAGATCGCTGCAAGACACTTGTGTCAAGCTATGCTTCACGTTTAAAAGCTGTTATAACTGTAAAAGGATGTTGTACTAAGTACTAAGATTGAATGTCACTTGGGGGTTGAATAAAACTGATAATGATGTGAGCACAGAAAAGACATTTGTGGTTATTTCATTATAAATGTTATGTTATATTTGTCTGACCTACACGTGCCTCTTTGATTTAATTGTAAGCAAGATGACTGAATGATCAAAATCAATGTCAAACTGGCCAAAACACTAAATTTCAGTAGGGGTTGAATAATTTTGAACACAACTGTACACAAATAATATGTATAAGCTTGATGAGTAATAGGAAAAACAGCTTTAACATGGTGCAAGATATTGGGTGAGGAGGTTTGTGAATGGATGGATATGATCATTTAGGCTAGGGTCAGGCGAGAGCATTTTCTACGGACTGTGCAGTACGTGCAGTACGGACGCACTTTTTGACGGAAGACGCAGTAGTGGCTACACAGTCCGTTATAGTGACTGACGTTATTTTTGACGGATGTAGCAGGGAAAATAAATTTTAAAAAATTTTGTCCGTCAAAAATGCTGGACGTATAAATGCGTCTGACCACGTTCCATCACTCACACACACAGCTATGAGGACGTTGCGCACTCCGCACGTCCATTCTAGCAGTATTACGTTCTTGCCTAACCTGCGTCCGTTTGCCGCATGCGTCTGCACTTCTGTGCGGACGTACTTCGTGTGTGGGGCTCCATTTAACACAATTGTATGCTATCACGGATGTATTTATGTGCGGCAACACGGACGTGATCAGTGCGCTTGTCTGACTCGAGCCTAAGAATCGTGGGGAACGTTTTTGCACAGGGTGCCAGAAGGTCTGAGGTGGGCCTTAAATATATATTGTCCCTGTTGTGCATAACCTTTGAGGTTGTTTTTTTTATAGAAATCAGATATTAGGGGGGGGCGTGGCTTGACTCCGGACCAAGATGGACGTGTGATCCACTAGCTCGTCGGTCCCCTCCGACTTATATGCCTTTACTCACAGCTACCGGGCAATGGTGCGAGGCAAAAGGGTCTCCCACACTGCTACGACACCCCGTGGACGCCCGCGCGTGGTGACCGGACCCTTGGACGACTTTATCCACCTGACCCCACCGCGGCCCGCTGACGAGGCCTGCTCTCCGGACGCGCAGAAAATGGCGGCCGCACGCTCCACACATGAGCAACCCGCCTGTATGCTGTATGAGCTGTATGCCACCTGGAGAAGATGGTAGCAGCCCTGCCCACGAGATCGGACATCGCTGCGATGATGGAGGACTTCCGGGCGAGCATACAAGCCGACATGCGGGAGGTACGTGCAGAGATTTCAGGCCTAGCTGACCGCGTGGACACTCTCGAACAGAGAGCAAATGAGCCCCCTAAATTACCCCCTTCGCTAGCAACAGACCTTTCAGATGTCAAGTGCAAGCTGGACGACCTCGATAATCGAGGCCGTCGTCACAAAATTAGGGTCCGGGGATTACTGGAAGACGTACCACCCGACGGACTGAGAGGATGCATGGAAGCTATCTTCCTTCAAATCCCTAACGACGCAGAGACCACCACTTTCCCGCTAGATAGGGCTCATCGCGCCCTGAGACCACCACCCGCCGCGGGAGAACCGCCTCGGGACGTGATTTGTAAGGTCACCAGTTTCCCACTTAAAGATCGCCTGATGACACTGGCACGGGCCCACCGCACATGGAAAAGCGACGACTACACCTTGGAAATATACCATGATCTTTCGCCATTTACCTTAGCAGCCAGGAAGGCCTTGAGACCGGTCACGATGTTACTCAGGCAGAACCACATGGCCTACAGATGGGGATTCCCTTTTTCATTACCGGATGGAAGGGACCACGGTGATTATTCGCAGACCTGCGGACGTACCTCGCTTTTTACATCAGCTCGCGTTACCACACACCCCGGTGACAGACTGGGAGGCTGGGGGCTCAACGGGACGGCCGAATGGCCCAGAGGCCAGACTACCACGTATACAGCGCAGGCCCCGAGTCCACCAAGCAGACCGACAACACTCACCTCCGCCGGAATTACGAAGACGATGAAGACCTCCGATGATACGACCTGGTACCAACTTACTTCTCTACTGCTACTGACCCAGGAGGGCTTTTTTTCCCTCTTTTATGTACCCTGACTTACTTTATAGTCTCACACAGCTGATTTTTTTTTTTTTTTTTGTATAGAAGGGATGGGGTGGGATGGGATGGGGTGGGATGGGATGGGATGGGATGGGATGGGATGGGATGGGATGGGATGGGATGGGGTGGGATGGGGTGGGATGGGATGGGATGGGATGGGGTGGGATGGGGTGGGATGGGATGGGATGGGGTGGGATGGGGTGGGATGGGGTGGATGGGAACGACGTGAGGATTACGGAAAGGGGACGAAAGACGTGGGAAGAGGTATAAAGGGGGGAAAAGGGAAGGAAGAAAAGGGGAAAAAGAAAGAAGACAAAAATGATAGACAAAAAAAAGGGAAAAACAAAGAAAAGAACATAAACGACGACCTAACCATACAAGCTTACCAATGCATATTTCATTGACTTATTATGTACTGCCATTAAATACACCATATGCAGAGTGAAGAGGCGGGGGGATGGGAAGCGGAAACGGGAAGAGGATATGGTAGGGAACGGGAGAGGGAAGGCGATAGAGGATTTAGGAGGGGAAAATGATTGAAATAGGAAGGAGGGGGAAGGAAAGAGGGGGAACAGAGAAGAAAAGAAGGGGAGGGGGGAAGAAATGGACTACAGAGGGGGAAAAAGGAAAAAAAAGGGGGAAAAAGAAAGAAAGGAAAAGAGAAAAAGGGAAAAAAGGGAAGGGGAAAAAAAGGGAAGGGAAAGCAAAGCAGAAAAAGAAAAAAGAAAAAAGGAGGAGGGATGAGGGGGGGAGGGATGAGGGGGGAGGGATGAGGGGGGAGGGATGAGGGGGGAGGGTTGGGAGAGGGAACAGGGAATTAGGAGAGGGAAGAAGGGAAGGGAAAAGGGGGAGGAAAATTAGGGAAAAAGAAACAGAAACCAACAAGACAGACTGAATACCGTATATTGACTTGTATAATAGCATGTTAACGGATCAGACCAGTCCATGTGTAAATATGTATATAGATGTGATGTCTTGAATTAGTTGGGGACGGCTGTTTGGGACTTAGAGATGCTGGGTTACAAAGGGGAGCCTCCTGTGGAAGCGGTACTCACATGGAGGGGTTATTGGGACTAACACTCCTGGAAAACAAGGGAGGGACAAGAAGGACTAGCTCTCAACGACCCTTGCCACACATGCCCCCCCTGAATCGCTACTAGCCTACGTGGGGGTTTTCGACTTGGAACATTTATGGACATTTTGTAGGCCGGACTCCCTCACCTTCTTTACCCTGCGCCATGATGGGATGTGGGGGTTCTCATGTGTGTTTCTATTACATGCTTCTGTTATTTGCCAAGTTACTAGTTTATTAGTGGGCCCTCCTTGCACACACACCCGACTCAATGCTATCGGAGGGGACCACAACCAAATGTAAATAGGTTCATAGTATATTTCTCCTGCTCATCTGGGTACCTTTTTTTCCCTACCCCACGGTTCGGAGCAGCGTATTCCCCACGGGCTCCTTTTTGGATCTGTGTTCCTGCAATACTCCTCGGAGAACTCGTACTACCACTCGACTAGAGTGACGTAGTGTTACCTCCTTGGACGGACGCCTATACCCCTTTGGAAAACCTTTTTTTTTTTTTCTCTCCCCTCCTCTCCTCCCCCTCCCTACCCTTCTTACTTTTTCCTTCTCTCCCTTGCTTTTCTCTTATTGTCACTACCTACCCCACTGCCCCCAACGCTCCTAAGGGCCGACTACACACCTTTTAAACTCTCACCGCCTCCTCCACCTGTACCTTAACCCTACGGACCTGCCTGAAGCACAGGGATAACACCAATTCCACTTACACCACTTCTCTTACTTTCTCCTTACGGCTTCCCTTGTGCGGCTCTTGGAATGGCGGGGAGAGGGAGCCGCACCTCGGCGTTTGCACCAGGCGACCTGAAGGTCGTTTCATTCAATGTACGGGGATTAAACATCCCAGAAAAGAACAACACGATGCTCCGTAGCATTGCTTCAGGAAACTCACTTTTGCACGACCGGACCTACAATACCCGATTGCGTACCACGACCCGTCCCCAGAGCGGAAGGTGAAAGGGGCCACTATCTTACTCTCGAAGAATTTACCCTTTGTCTATCAGGAGGCTCTCTATATGGGGGATGGTAGAGGAGTCTCCATAAAAGGCACCATAGCAGGTGCGAAATACACTTTTGCCTCGATATACCTCCCTAACACGAAACAGCATTTGTACTTCAATAAGATAGTTACCAAACTGACTCCCTTTACAGAGGGAACTTTGATCCTCGGTGGAGACTTTAACGTTGCTCTGTTCCCAACGGAAGACTCATCGGCCGGAGTGACTAGAACCCCTTTGCACATTTTTTTTTTTTTTTTAAATTCTTTATTTTAGAAGTTTTGCATAGTCAGACAAAAAACCAGCGTTGAGAAAGTGGCCACGCAGGGCCGCATAAAGCCATCTAAGTAAATACAGGGCATCGGTATAAATAAAACAACATCTACCAATGGTCATAATGAGTCATCTGCAATAACACGCTGAAGGGCTAACCTGTCCTTGATAGAGCCCTTTGCACATTTTGAGGTCGATTCTGCGTAAACTGCAAGACCTACAGTTAATAGACGGCTGGCGCTTGCTCCACCCGACGACGAGGGATTACACCTTTTTCTCGGAGGTACACTCTTCTTATTCCCGCCTGGATTATATCTTCACATCCCACTTCTCACTTGATGATGTACTCTCTTCTACTATCATGAGCCGCACGTGGTCGGACCACGCACCGGTCTCTCTTACACTTCGCTCGGCACACTTTCGCCCTAGTAACTTCCATTGGCGACTAAATGTTTCCCTACTTCAAGACAAAGTGGTTAGCGACACAGTAAGAGAAAACCTCCGTAATTACTTCACAGAAAATGGAGCGGACGTATTGGCACACACGCTATGGGAAGCCCATAAGGCTACCATCCGAGGTACTTTAATCGGCATAGCGTCAAGGAAAAAATGGGAACGCCTAGCGGACATCAAGAGCTTATTAGACGACATTAGAAGACTGTAAAGAGAATATATGAGAACTAACGACCCGCAAACCTATTGCCTGCTGCTCCAGAAACGTACACGACTAGAGGAACTATCCCAACTTCAGATCCATAGGGCAATACTTCGAATGAAATGCTTCTTCGCGTATCATGAAAATAAACTGGGACGTCTTTTAGCATGCCTCCTGCGAAAACAACGAGCCCATAATTATATCCCGGTGATCAGATCAGAGGGGAACGCCCCATCAAAAACTCCGGATGCGATTGTTGCTGCATTCCGAGACTACTATACCACTCTATATTCCAGTGCCCCGGTACCGTCACCCGAGCTTAATCACGAAATTTCAGAATACCTATCCACTAGAATCCATAGACGTTTGACAGGTGCAGAACGATACTCTCTAAATGGCCCAATTACGATATGTGCACTACAAACTGCACTGAAACGACAAAAAAACAGAAAGGCTCCGAGCCCGGACGGATTACCCTCCGAGTACTACAAAAAGTTTTCGCAAATCCTCCTACCGCACTTAACGGCCTCAGTTAATGCGTTGAGGGATGGATCCCGACTCCACTCCCAGACCACGCTCGCTCACATATCTGTCATGCCTAAGGAAGGTAGAGACTCAACCCTGTGTTCCAACTACCGCCCGATATCACTCCTCAATTGTGACCTAAAATTGTTCTCCTCAGTACTGGCACTCCGACTCCAGCCCTTCATACCCATACTAGTGAAGAAGGACCAAGTGGGATTCGTCCCAGGCAGGGAAGCGCGCGATGGCACCATAAGGGCTCTAAATGTAGTTCACACTGCTCACCGCTCTAACAAGGAGATGCTCCTGCTCTCGACCGATGCCGAAAAGGCATTTGATCGAGTAGCGTGGCTTTTTCTTTTTGCCACATTGGACGCCATGGGAATCATGGGCTCTTTTTATACCTGGATCGCGGCACTCTATACCTCCCCCACTACGGCGGTTAAGGTGAATGGGGCTTTGTCGAGACCTTTTGACATTCACAATGGCACGTGGCAGGGTTGCCCCCTATCCCCCGCTCCTTTACGCACTATCCTTGGAACCTCTTCTGGAATCTATACGTAATAACCCTCGAATTCGAGGCGTGATGGGACACGATATCGAACACAAGGTCACCGCATATGCGGATGACCTGTTGTTCTTTGTAGCGGAACCTGGGGGGGTCACTGCCCGAGATTGTAACAGAGTTTCAAACCTATGGGGAACTGTCCAACCTTCAGATCAACATGACGAAATCGGAGATACTTAACATTACGGTGCCCACGAACCGCGCGCACCTGCTCCGTACCTCTCACCCGTTTCGATGGTGCACGGATAACATGAAATACCTAGGGATCAAACTCCCCACTCGCCTTGCTTCTCTGTTTAAGGTTAACTTTCTATCACTGTGGGACACCCTACAAGCTGACCTGCTCTCCTGAAAAAAAGTCAAGGTGTCATGGTTTGGCCGACTCAGCATAATAAAGATGAACGTGCTACCACGCCTTCTCTATCTCTTTCAGACCATACGACAATTATTCCTAGAACCTACTTCGCACGGATCAAATAGAGTATCCTGAAATTTATTTGGGACGGCTCACGTCCGTGTGTACGATGGACTACTCTAACCCGCCCCAAAATTGCAGGGGGAGTGGCATTACCTGATCTTCACAAATACTATTTAGCATCTCATCTTTTACGCCTTACAGAGTGGTCAACGGGAGGTAGGAGACCCTTATGGCTAGACCTCGAAGAGGTCTCCCCCGAGGTCCGTTTGTAGGCCTTGCCATGGATTGCAAAATCCAATAGGCCAGACGCTCTCCGCACACATCCGTTGGTAACAGCGACACTGCGGGTCTGGGACTCCACCATCACGAAGCGTCAGCTCTCCTCGTACCCGTCTCCATTACTACCACTGGCGGACAACCCTGCGTTCCCAGTAGGTATACACCCCACACTGGGGTCTAGGATACTACGTCCGCACTACCCTCGAGCATCGGCGATGTTGAAGGATGCCATGGGAACAAACACCTGGACCAAACCCCCGACTTTTTCTGAGCAATTCAACTACTTTCAGATATTACACTACCTCAGATCACTACCTAGTCAACACCGGATATTACGAACTCTGAGCACTTTTGAACGGCTTTGTGTCTCCACCACAGTCCTCAAACACGGAGTCTCGATCCTCTACGCACTTCTGAATACCACCTCCTCAGATGACCCACCTCCTTTTGAATCGCGATGGGAAGAAATACTAGACACACCGCTCGCAGAGGAGGACTGGTCTAACACATATGACTTGATACATCATGGCACACCAATGGCCAAAATGCAAGAACAAGCATACAAAATCCTCACTTTCTGGTATTGCACACCGGCCTTACAGTTTTGCATCGGCCTACGCCTCACAGCTCAGTGCTGGAGGTGCGATGCTGAAATGGGTGATTATTAGGACCCTGCGAATCATAAATTTTCGCTCGAATCGAATCACGAATCGAATCGGCTGTAATGGTTCGAACTCGAATCGAATATCGAATCGAATACTTGGATACTGTCCCCCAGCTCATGGATATGCCCCCCAGCTCATGGATACTGTCCCCCAGCTCATGGATACTGTCCCCCAGCTCATGGATACTGCCCCCAGCTCATGGATACTGCCCCCCAGCTCATGGATACTGTCCCCCAGCTCATGGACACTGTCCCCCAGCTCATGGATACTGTCCCCCAGCTCATGGATACTGTCCCCCAGCTCATGGATACTGCCCCCCAGCTCATGGATACTGTCCCCCAGCTCATGGATACTGCCCCCCAGCTCATGGATACTGCCCCCCAGCTCATGGATACTGCCCCCCAGCTCATGGATACTGTCCCCCAGCTCATGGATACTGCCCCCCAGCTCATGGATACTGTCCCCCAGCTCATGGATACTGTCCCCCAGCTCATGGATACTGCCCCCAGCTCATGGATACTGTCCCCCAGCTCATGGACACTGTCCCCCAGCTCATGGATTTGCCCCCAACATGGATTTGCCCTCAGCTCGCTCATGGATTTGCCCTCAGCTCGCTCATGGATTTGCCCTCAGCTCGCTCATGGATTTGCCCTCAGCTTGCTCATGGATTTGCCCTCAGCTCACCTGTCGCCGCCGCATTAGGCTCCCTCTGAGCGTGCGTCCGGCGGCAGGAAGCTTGGGCACTCGCCTGGGGGAGCCACGTGACCGCGATCTCGTGAGATCGCGGTCACATGGCTCCCCCAGGCGAGTGCCCAAGCTTCCTGCCGCCGGACGCACGCTCAGAGGGAGCCTAACCCGGCGGTGACAGGTGAGCTGGATGGGATCTTCCAAATTCGAAATTTTTTCGAATCGAGCTGCTAGTTCGAATTCGAATCGAATTCGACCAGCGATTCGATTTCGAATCGAATTTCGAAGCTTCGCAGGTCCCTAGTGATTATTTACATTCCTGGTGGTCCTGTGAGAAACTAGGAACCTTTTGGAAACTGGTCCACTCCACTGTTATTCGAGTGACAGATGTGGATTTACCATTTACAGCACAGGTATTCTTGCTGCTCCAGACTCCATTCTCCAGACAGGCCCTGCGACGCTCTGTACTCCTTCCGCCACTGCTCACAGCAAGCTCGACCATAGCGATGCGTTGGGCGAGCAACACCCCCCCACAAACGAGCATCTGGATTGCGAAGATAGAAGAGACCCGCTTACATGAGAGCCTCTTGGCAACTGCGGCGGACAAAATGAACGCACACCTACGTAAGTGGTTCCATTGGGAATCCTATCTAGCAACTGCCCCAGGACGGGCTCTCCGAACGGGGACGGGAGCAGGGGAGTAGGATCGGAATGGGGGGCGGCTCTCTCCCCCTCTGCGTGGCACCTGGTTACGCATTACCCCAGAATTACAACCTTGGGCTCTACCACTGAAAATCCCTCCCACCCCTCCTAGACTACCCTACCTTCTCTCTCCCACTGATTTCTTTTACTTCCTCTTTTTCTCTTCTCTCAGCTTACTGCACTTCATTACGCTGTCCCTTAGGCTGGGTTCACACCCGGGCGTAGCGCTGCGTCGCGCAATGCGCGCGTTTTTTTCCACGCGCGTTCGCGCATACAAAAAACGCGCGTTGCAGCGCGTTCGCGGCTATGATATGGCCGCGAACGCGCTGCTGTATGCCCGAAAAGAAGCTCCCGAACTTCTTTTTGCGTTGGCCGTTTTAACGCGCGTTCCTGCGCGCTGTAAAACGCTTAGGTCTGAATGGGTCCCATAGCAAAGCATGGGATTTCCCCGTTCCTGAGTTTTAAAGCGCGCACGAACGCGCGTTAAAACGGCTAGGTGTGAACCCAGCCTTATACCCTCACCCTCCCCCCCCCTTTTTTATTTCTTTTTTTTCTCTCTTTTCTCTTTTTTCTCCTTTTTTTCTTTTTAAAGATATATCTCGCTCATAGGCTAACAATACATTCCATGCTGTTACTGTTTTATATTGGATGAATACGCATACCTAGCAGAACTTGAATGCACCCCACATTAGCGGAATATTTTACTATGTGATGAGAATACGTACTGTCATTTATGCTTTTACTGAATAAAAATAAAAGAAATCAGATGTTAGAATAGACTATCAGGTCTGTTCAAAGAAAGTGAAAATGCGAGGTCAAAACAGGCAAACCAGAAAAATTCTCCCATTTATCTCACTTTCCAAATCGGCTATTTGGTCTAGATTGTTCTCTTCTGCCAATTCTCCTGATTTTCACCTTTCTCTGAATAACCCTGTATATTTCATAAAGCATTTTAGCAGCAATTTAAATAAATATCAGATGTGAGTGTGAGTGTGACTTAGGTATGTTCTGGTTATTTCTGCCCGGGCGAATTGCTTCATAGGATGTTTTTTATGGAGTGTGAAATCTAAAAAGTACACGGCAGAGGAAATTGCCATGAAAACTCCTGATTACCAAGAGCTCTACAGAAACTGTGGTAGCCAAACAACTAGCCAAAAACATGCCAAACAACGACAATATAGGCTAGGGTCAGACTAACGCAGTTTTAACGTGCGTTTAGCAGCACTAAATCACGGCCGTGCTAGCAGCAAATGACGTCCAATGCCGGGCAGCATACGAAGAACGGCCGCACAAAAGTGCGGCCGCGCAACGCAAGTGGCAAACGAACGCATTTTTGCAAGAACGTGAAACCGCTAGTACTGACGTACAGAGTGCGCTGTGTCCGCTAGCGGCGTGTGTGCGTGATTAGGAGACGTCAGAAGCTGCTAATGTCCGGCCAACATAACGTCCAGACACAAAAAGTGTTTTATTGATGATCCGTACAAAATCACGGACGAAAATGCGCATCGTATGACCGCTATCGTGTATTCCGTGAAAAAATGCGTCCATTCGTTCGAACGCACTTTTTCACGGACGACGTGAAAAATGCGTTAGTCTGAACCTAGCCTTAGGCTAGGGTCAGACTAACGCATTTTTCGCAGCGACCGTCAAAAAGTGCGTCCGAACGCATTGCCGTATTTTTTCACGGAATGCGCAAAAACGGTCATACGATGCGCATTTTTGTGCGTGATTTTTTACGGATCCAAACCAGGAAACTTTGGGTGTCTGGACGTTATGTTGGCCGGACATGAGCAGCGTCTGACGTCTCCTAATCACGCACACACGCCGCTAGCGGATGCAGCGCACTCTGTACGTCCCTACTAGCGGTTCTGCGTTCTCGAAAAAATGCGTTCATTTTCCACTTGCGTTGCGCGGCCGGACTTTTGTGCGGCCGTACTTCGTATATTGGCCGTCATTGCGTGTCATTTGCTGCTAGTGCGGCCGTGATTAAGGCTAGGGTCAGACTGAGGCAGTGCGAACGCGCGTGCAGGCGCACTTAATCACAGCCGCACTAGCAGCAAATGACGGGCAATGACGGCCAATATACGAAGTACGGTCGCACAAAAGTCCGGCTGCGCAACGCAAGTGGAAAATGAACGCATTTTGTCGAGAACGTAAAACCGTTAGTACGGTTGTACAGAGTGCGCTGCGTCCGCTAGCGGCGTGTGTGCGTGAATTGGAGATGTCAGACACTGCTAATGTCCAGCCAACATAACGTCCAGATGCACAAAGTGTTTTATTGATGATCCGTACAAAATCACGAACGCAAATGCGCATAGTATGACCGCTATCGCGTACTCCGTGAAAAAATGCGTCCATTCGTTCGAACGCACTTTTTCACAGACAACGCGAAAAATGCGTTAGTCTGACCCTAGCCTAAGTGTGCCTAAACGCACGTAAAAAATGCGCTAGTCTGACCCTAGCCTAAGGGAGACCAAAAAAAATGTATATTTTTTGTTTGTAAGATTAATGGGAGAACTTTTATTTTTATGTGACTGATTGCTACCTTTATTTATTTATTTATAAAGGATTTTACCAGGAAGGATACATTGAGATTTCTCTCGTTTTCAAGTATGTCCTGGGTTCAAGAACATTAAATTGTTACAGTCGTTACAGAAACACAAAGTCATAAAATGCAATATATTAAAAAAAAAAACACAAATATACAGATTAACACAGAAAATAAATATGTAGGAAATATAGTCATTATGTTACATGTTTACAGGTGCATTCTGTATTGAGGTATGTTAACCGGGAGCTCTTAGGCTAGGGTCAGACGAACGCATTTTTCGCGTTGTGCGTGAAAAAGTGCGTTTGAACGAATGGACGTATTTTTTCACGGAATACGCGATAGCGGTCATACGACGCGCATTTGCGTCTGTGATTTTGTACGGATCATCAATAAAACCCTTTTTGCGTCTGGACGTTATGTAGGCCGGACGTGTGCAGCGTCTGACGTCTCCTAATCACGCACAGACGCCGCTAGCGGACGCAGCGCACTCTGTACGTCAGTACTAGCGGTATGACGTTCTAGAAAAAATGCGTTTGTTTGCCGCTTGCGTTGCGCGGCTGCACTTTGGTGCAGCCGTACTTCGTATATTGCCTGTCATTGGCTGCTACTACGGCCGTGATAAAGTGCGGCTGCAGGCGCGTTCGTCTGACCCTAGCCTTAAGTGACTTTAGACTGGGGGAAGATTTGATGTGCTGCCCAGTGGTAAAGGCGCTGGCACTTGTCATTTACCCTGCTGTTAAACAAAAAAAGTTGATTTATATCGTTAGCAAAGGAAAAGGCTAATCAGGTTACTGCAAAATTAAATTTCTGGTATCAGGTCTTCTCCTCACTTACCGCCCCATGAATCACTCATCTCCTGCCCAGTCTCATTGTCAAGCTAATTAATGAATGAGTTTCACTGAACATCACTGAGGTTTTCACACGCGAGCTTCTCAACTTTTACTAATTGTGAATAATTTGAAGAAGAAACTCTAGGTGTCAATAGAAACACCAGATCTAATTGTCATCACTAGAAATGATTATTTGAAAATCACCTCTTTAACCAGCTGGGAGGCATCACCAGCAGCACAGTAATAATAGTAAAAAAAGGAATGTATCCTGGTCCTCCCTCATTGATAAGGCTAAGCGGTTTTTATTTCATATATATTTATTCTATTTAAATTTATGCTGCAGTCTATAGCCACGAACGCGCTGCAATATGCCCCAAAGAAGCTATGTACTTCTTTGGGCGTAGATCGTTTTACAGCGCGTCCCTATGCACTGTAAGGCTAGGGTCAGACGAGCGCAGTATTAACGTGCGTTTAGCCGCACGAAATCACGGCCGTGCTAGCAGCAAATGACGTCCAATGCCAGGCAGCATACAAAGAACGGCCGCACGAAAGTGCGGCCGTGCAACGCAAGTGGCAAACGAACGCATTTTTTTGAGAACGTGAAACCGCTAGTACTGACGTACAGAGTGCGCTGCGTCCGCTAGCGGCGTGTGTGCGTGATTAGGAGACGTCAGACGCTGCTAATGTCCGGCTAACATAACGTCCAGACACAAAGTGTTTTATTGATGATCCATACAAAATCACGGACGAAAATGCGCATCGTATGACCTCTATCGCGTATTCCGTGAAAAAAATACGTCCAGTCGTTCGAACGCACTTTTTCACGGACAATGCGAAAAATGCGTTCGTCTGACCCTAGCCTAAAACGCCCAGGTGTGAATGAGCCCCATAGGAAATCATGCAGGGTTATTCAAAGAGGATCGAAAAGTCACCGCATGTTCGGTGACTTTTCATTCTCTTCAATTCGGTGCAATTTGGCGATCCCGTTTCGGCGACCCTGCGGTGTAGTCAGCAAGCACCAAAGGGCCGTCGTAGTGCAGGGAAAAGCTGCCGCAAACCCGATGAAAACTCACCGCAAAACCAGGGCGAACGCACACCGAAACTCGCAAAAACATCTGGATTAATCCCGCCGAACGCATCGGAGAAACCCCAGCAGGAGCCATTCAGAGCGCAGAGCAGCCGCCGGAAAAAGTAGACACCGCAGACGAATGGAGCGAAAAGAAAACAAAACAGTATTCTTGAATGTTTGAAAAGTGAAGCGCTATTTGCAAACAAACTACAGAACAAAAATGTCTGAAATTTACACATAAGATCCAATGAATGATAATAAAAAGGGCTGTTACAGAAAGAAAAAACTATTTAAAAAAAAAAAACGAGAAAAAAAAATTATCGCAAAAAAATTCCCAAAAATGCCTAAAAGATCCTAAAAAATCTAAAGATAAAGAGACTTTTTACTGCAGAATATTATAATAAACGGTTTATTAGATATTGAATTAAAATGGGAATATTTTTAACATTGAAGCCTATGGGATTCGCCTGAATAAACCTGTCAATTTAAACCACCGAATGGCAGGGCATTTCGGCAACTTTTCCCTGCTGTTTGGTGTTCTCTGAATAGCCGAAGCAGTGCTTCTCTATGGGGATTTCACTGCCCTCGAACAGACACCGTATGTGAAGGCAATTCGCCAACATTTGGCGAACTGCCTGCTCTCCGGATAGCCGAAAGGGCCAGGAAAGGTAACCGAATGCTGAATTTCAGCATTCGGTTACCTTTCGCCAGCAATTCGGATCTCTTTGACTAACCCTGATGGGATTTCCGTGTTTTGGCATCTTACAGCGCATAGGAACGTGCTGTAAAACGCCCAGGTGTGAACGGGGCCTAAACCTGTCTAACGAAACCAGCGAAAATCTGGGTATTTCGACAACTTTTCCCAGCTGTCCAGCGTTCTCTGAATAGATTATCCATGGATTCTCTTTGAGGTATTTCACTGCCCCAAATTGCACCATATTTCACTAATATTTGGTGAATCGCCAGCTTTTTGAATAGCCGAATTGCCACAAAATTGCACCGTATGGGGAAATTCATTGTTCGGAGCTCTTTGAATAACCTTTCTAATTCTTTGAAATTCTGGAATACCATCTACATTAGGTATGTCCTCTTCATCTGGTCCCAACTATGGATCACCACATACATTAGGTACTGTATATCCTCCTTCTGTTCCCAATTATAGAGCAGCTCCAGAAGGTGCCCTCAAATTCTCAGCACCTTAGACATGGCAGCCAAGGTGCTGAAACGGTTTGAACAGCGAAGAGTTGTTTTCCTTTTATACAAGTAGTGGTGCCCTCTGCCTGTCAGATAATCTTACTGTCTCTAATATATATTTTATGTAGGGTACATTCATTTCTGCATTGAAAAGTTGTTTTCCATAAATGCAATGGGTCCTGGCATTAGTTTTATGGAAAGCAACTTGGTAGTGAAGGAGTTAAGGGGGCTGTCCTGTATATTGCATATTTTCCTTTCCCGTTATTATTTTATTCTGAACGGATAAATTAGATCATCGCCACAGCTTGCTGTTTAGTGAATACGCCAATAAACTGGCAGAGAACTCTTCAAAGGAATTAGTGACGCAAATCATAATTTGTTTCACTAACCAATTATCTTTTCAAGTTGTAAGCAATGTTTCCACAAGAATGAACCTGCTGGGTCAGGAGAACTCATGCTAGGCTTCAATGGACACCAAAGACACATTAATCATTTATAAGCCTCACACAAGCAATGGTACAAGATATCCCCTGATCCTGGCACCGCCTGCCCTGTCTGATCCATTATGGAGACCGCTGTGATATGCTCCTCTGTGAGATCTGATTCCAGCCATTACCCACACAGGTTGTAAACACCAGCAGACCACATATCTCCTACCCAGAGATGCGTACAGCCCATGCATATCACAGAGCATGACAAGTCCAGGAGCCAGCTAGCTAACGTCTCCTAGAATTTTACTTATGGCTCTTGTGTCTGGCTCCTAAAACTATATGGTTGACTTGGCTCCTATGTGTTCTTACTGGCTTCTCAGGATAATATGAAGTTTCCAGTCCCACCATATGTTACATAGTACATAGATATATAGTTACACAGGCTGAAAAAAGACAGGCGTCCGTCCGTTCTGTTCAGGCTTTCACCCAAACAGCTACCGCTATTGATCCAAAACAAGGCAAAAAAAAAAACAGTCTGACGCGTTCACCAAATATCCAGGAAAATGGGGGAAAAAATGAATTCTTGACCCAGTTTTCTCCTTGGATCAAGCAGCTGTTACCCACATATTACAATCCTTAACCCCTTGTCGCTGAAGCCCTCCTTCGGCCTGCCTCTTATCCCGGCAGCCCGGGCATGTCATTGGTTGCCGTGGGACCGCCTGTGTACAGGAAGTCCCGCTGCAGGCAATGACGCGTTTTAATGTGCGAGCAGGGAAGGTGAGGTGAAGGCATGTATAGGGAGCCAGCGGAGCATACTATGCTGGCCTTCTGTGTACAGACCCACCCGCCTGAGGACGTCATAGCACGCTCCGTGGCAGGAAGGGGTTAATATATAGTCAGTCTTGAGTCATCCAGTCATTGTTTAAAAGTCTGTACAGACTCTGACCCAACCACCTCAACAGGCAGAGAATTCCACAGCTAGATTGTTCTCACTGTAAAAATACTTTGCTATCTTTGGGCTGAATTACCTTTCCTCCAGTCTAATTGGGTGGCATCGTGTCCTCGCCTTATAATGGCCCCGTAAATATTTATATAAACGTTATCCGTTACATGACTAGGGTGAAGAACATTTATTAATTAGAAACTGTAAAGTAATTACAAACAGTCCTGTTTTTCATGAAGAAAAAAAAAAGTGCAGGAGACATAAAAAGCAGATTACAGCGTGTGGCCAGCCCCGAAGTGTCACAACGCTGCGACTGACGGTGGGAGGCACGTCAGTACGGGTGCACATAGTGCGCTCATCCGACCCTGGCCAAAGCTGGACCATTTCATCCAGCCAGAACCCCTAGGTTACCTATATCAGTGCTTGTCAAATCTTTGCAGGCCTGTAAACATTTACCAGTGGCTATTACATTTGTGGATTAATCGAGACAAAGCTATATACACATGTCTGTGTTGGGCTCCTCTAATAGTGCCGTTTGCTCCAGAGTTTCCTTCCTAGCTCCTATGTTTGACAGAAACTTAACAAGCCCTGACATAGCCAAGAATTATCATGGAAATGGGATTTTCCCTCTTAAATCAATGCAGGTTTTCTGTGAAGAAGACTTTGCCCTGTGAGGAAAGCCTCAGGACATCTCACACACCTTATACAAACACAAACCTCTTAAAACAAGCAGAGAAGCAGAGCTCCTATTAATCAGCTCATTGTGACCTGCCTAGAGGTGCAACCAAGGACACAGACATTTCCTGTGCATTAATGCTACTGTTGTTGATTGTCTTCCCATAAACCTGGAAACACCTTGGGCTGTAATTTCAACCCTGGTGCAAACCTAACCAGAGCTTGTGTAAACATGGCAACTCCATGGCTTTGATAAGATTACATCTGTGGTTAAAGGAACACTCTAATCAAAAATCCCGCCCCCCCCCCCATTTTTTTACATTAAACTATACCTATTCCCTCAATAAATAGGTAGGGATTTTTTTTTGTAACTGTAATACTTACCCTAAAATCCACTTGTTTCCAACGGTGTCTTTTTTTTTATATATATACTCACCTCCCTCCTCTTCCGCTCCCGTCCTTCTAACTTTCACTTGGCTAATGGTTTACGTGAGAAGCGCGCATGCGTGCCTCTCACGTAAACCAGCCAATCAGCAGGCTTCCTCCCGGCTCCATCTTCTTGGATTAGTGTTGCGCGCAACACTAATCCTCAGCCGCTGCCGCCAGCTACTGCGGCGAGTTGGAGACGTCATCGCGATGACGTCTCCTACTCGGCAACAGTCGGCAGAAGCGGGAAATATGAATCCCGCTCTGCTGACTGACAGCTGGGAGGGCGGAGTAAAGTTCTCCGCGTCTCTCAGCTGTTTTCAGCAGGTTCAGCCGATCGGCTGAGCGGAGGGAGGGGGGACAGACAACGGCATACACAGGGCATCATGACCACCTAAAAAAGCTTAGGTGGTCATGTTGCCTAGAGTGTCCCTTTAAGTTTACACCAGGCTTGTGCATTGTCCTAACCTGGCTACTCTCTCTCTGGTGGCAAGTGGCCCACATTACTTGGAAACACTATGGACCAGATCACAACTGACCCATTCATGGTGAGCAGAAAATAGGAAAAGCTGTGCAAGTCTTTTCTCAGTTGCACCTCGGCTTTAACCCCTTCACTGCTGAGCCATTTCACCTCTGTGCGCTGAGGTCATTTTGACCGTTTTATGCTCATCATGTTTAAAAACGCTATTTGAAGTCACATTTTAATATAAGACACAGACAAATTATAGATCCTTTTTATCCCCAGTAGATTCAAAATATATCATTATTATATGTATACGTCATGTCCTGCCAGAATGCTATAGCAAAAAATTAAAAAAAAATTTTTGAATTTCCATTAAAATTTCAGTCATCTACAGCGTGTGAAGTAATTTTTTCACATTTTGTCATCCGAGCCTTTACGGTTATATATTCTATGGGTACAGTTGTTAAAAAGAAAAATAGAAATGGCAACCTGCGATTTTAATTAAAAAAATAATAAAACAAAATTCATTCGTGCAGCACTATTGTTCACATTATAAATTGAAAAGGGAACAATAGAGCTGCCTTAATAAATATGTTTTTATTATTTTTTTTATTTACACGTTACCTGGTCATGTTTGATATGCAATGATACTGAACATGACCCTCTAGCTGCTACTGATCGGGAGATATGGAGGTCCAAAGGACCCCCCTATCTCCACCATAGGATTTCCATAGGAAATCCCTAGGCAGCTAGGGGTTAACTTGGTAACTAACGTTGTCGCGCAATGAACAATGATGTCAGTTGATGAGGGGAGACCACAAGGCGGCGCTGACATCTAAGTTGGCAGCCCCCACCAGGCTGTCAGACTGTGACCTTTCCAGCAATGCCTCTCTTGACTTTGTACCCCATGGTGATGGGGAGATAGAGGGTCCAAAGGCCCCCTACCTTCCTGGCACTCCCACTGCTCTGACGTCAGTGCACTGGAAGGGGTATTAATCCGCAGGTCTGACTTCAAGGAAAAACGGATGGAGAGGTGAGAATCAGGCGGGAGGGGGCTTCAAAGTGGTGATGTGAGGAGGACATCCTCCACATACAGCAGGGACACATGAGGACGTCCCCCGTATTGAAGAGGTTAAAGTCCCAATTCCACCTGGGCCGCAGCTTGATCTGGAATTGCTGATGCCAGCAGAGGGTCGCTACTGGTATTGGCTCATGAGGTCCATAGACCCTGCATGAGCTCAGCAGTCAGCACAAGTTTGCTTCAGCTGGGACCTGCAGGAGCAATGGAAAGAGCTGCGGAAGAACACAGGTGAACTATTTGTTCCCAGTCTTTCTCTGCGACAGATTGTGCCTCCTTCTGCACTGTGGGATCTCAGCTCAGGTAAGTAACTAATTTTTAAATCACTTAACAACACCTTTTGAAATATGGTATTTTTTTTTAATACTGGTTCGGGGTCCAGAAGAAGGAGTACATTGGAATCAACTACGTTAACCATCTGATCAGTTCTTAGATGGAATTTTTCTAGTCACTTACGTTGGAAAAGCTCATTCTTCTCAATCTAGCCCCAAATTGACAACTACATTACAAAGTATTGGAACCATTAATTTACAGTAACTTGGCGAAACATCCAAGCCGCAAGCACAGCTTGCTCAGTTATAATGTCAATAGGAACCGTTAAATTCCACTGGATTTGCTAACAGGTGAGTTGGGATCTAGCTCTATAGGGCCTTATTTTCCAAACCTGTCCTCCGCACCCTCTAACAGGACAGGTTTTAAGGATCACCTCCGGGAAATGCAGACGGAATCCTGCAATCACTGAGCAGCAAATCAGATCACCTGTGCTGTGCTTCAGGTATCTGGCAAACCTGGCCTGTTAGCGGGTCCCGAGGACAGGTTTGGGAAACACTGCTATAGGGGGTATTCACTAGCCACTGGTATCACATGGTGTTGTGAACGATGATTGACATACTTCAGTCATTTTAAAGTGGTGATCTACATAAGAACTGCCATAGAAACAACTCTGGAAAACTTTGACTGACACTACGGTGGAAAAACCCAGAATGAGCCGAGAACCGCGCTAAACAACTTCCATAGAAACCAGGCTGGCGAGAGAAGTGAAGACTTTGGTGGAATTTCCCTAAACAGTGAATTCACCGAAGTAAAAAGAAAAAAGCTATTTCCATTTAGGCTAGGGTCAGACGAACGCATTTTTCGCGTTGTCCGTGAAAAAGTGCGTTTGAACGAATGGACGTATTTTGTCACGGAATACGCGATAGCGGTCATACGATGCGCATTTTCGTCTGTGATTTTGTACGGATCGTCAATAAAACCCTTTTTGCGTCTGGACGTTTTGTTGGCCGGACATGAGCAGCGTCTGACGTCTCCTAATCACGCAAACACGCCGCTATGCGGACGCAGCGCACTCTGTACGTCCGTACGAGCGGTTTGACGTTCTCGAAAAAATGCGTTCGTTTGTCACTTGCGTTGCGCGGACGAACATTTGTGCGGCCGTTCGTCGTATGCTGCCCGGCCATGGACGTCATTTGCTGCTAGCACGGCCGTGATTTCGTGCGGCTAAACGCACGTTAAAACTGCGTTCGTCTGACCCTAGCCTTAATAAAAGGTGTTTGGTGCATGCAATGGGCATGTCTGAGAGGGGTTTAACAGAAAGCCAGGCGATGCCAACCCAAAACATTATCACAGAAAGATTTAGTACGGCGCTGTCCACAATAAAAAGTCATATAATTGGTGCGCCCCAAACTTGGTGTCGTTGCTCTTGTCCAATGCAACTATAAACAGATACACACAGGAGTTCCAAGTTAAGCGCACTCAATGGTGTAAAAATGGCCCAAATTCACCCCAATGGGCTATGATGCAAATGTTAAAACCAACTGCAAAAGTACAACATGTGTAATTACTCACAGACGAGTGTACATACGGAAGAGCGAAATAAAACGGGGGGATGGGAGGGATTATTACTCAAAACAAGATCTGTAGATCAATAACTCCAGGCACTAACTTAGACTGATTATATTGCCAGGTACTCAATATCAAACAAAGAATAGAAAACAGCCTCATCAATTTTAATAGTCATAAATCAAAAGTGTATTTAACTAGCAGGGGTCGAAAACCTAGGTCCTCTAGATCAGGGATCTCAAACACTGGCTCCCCAGCTGTTTCTGAACTACAACTCCCATGATTCTCTGGCATCTATTGCATTCAAGGAATTCTGGGAATTGTAGGCAATAAACATCTGGGGGCCCAGAGTTTGAGATCCCTGCTGCAGAAGTTTGGAACTACATCTTCCATGATGCTCCGGCATTCATCGGTTTGTCTGAGCCTATATGGGATATGTAGTAACAAAATATCTGGAGGGCCAAGACTGCTGATCTGGAGGGCCAAGATTGCTGATCTGGAGGGCCAAGACTGCTGATCTGGAGGGCCAAGATTGCTGATCTGGAGGGCCAAGACTGCTGATCTGGAGGGCCAAGACTGCTGATCTGGAGGGCCAAGACTGCTGATCTGGAGGGCCAAGACTGCTGATCTGGAGGGCCAAGATTGCTGATCTGTAGGGCCAAGATTGCTGATCTGGAGGGCCAAGATTGCTGATCTGGAGGGCCAGGATTGCTGATCTGGAGGGCCAGGATTGCTGATCTGGAGGGCCAAGATTGCTGATCTGGAGGGCCAGGATTGCTGATCTGGAGGGCCAGGATTGCTGATCTGGAGGGCTGCAGCCTGATGTAACAATTTAGTCACAATGTTACCAAATGTAACAGATGCCAATATTCCAAACAATACCTGACATACAGTGTATCCTGTCACTCTCCTACCCAGGATAATACACTAATTACACAAACTCATGTCTGTCTGTCTGTCTGTCTCTGCATCCTCACCTGTCTTTCCAGTGTGACACTGGATCTTGTTGTCCCTCCTCTGGCCTCCTCTGGGTGCTGGTCCTGTTCTGCAGACCCGGTCCTCGCCCATCCTGTCCTCTGGACCCCCTGTGATGCCATCCTCCTGTTGATCTCCTGGTTTCTCAGGGGTTCTGTGCCTGCTGGACTGGGCTGGGTCACTGGAACCAGTCCTGCTCGGGCCCAGCTGTCACTGACCCGCTCCACGTCACCCTGGCTTTCTGGTATCTGGCTCCGGGTCAGGCTCTTCTCGGTGAGGTCCGGTCCAGCCTCAGCTGGCATCCCTGGGCCCAGCTCTTCTCTGTTCAGTCCCGGTTCGGTTCTGCCTGCCTTGTCTATTCCGGACCATTCCAGATCTTTTAGCCCCAGGTGGGACATCCTGTCTTCCAGAGGGCTTGTTTTACTCCTGATCCCAAACATGTCCTGAGGGGGGCCTCTGTGGATGGTGGTCCCCGGTGTCTCCTCCTGTCCTCCTCTCAGGGCGCCCCTCACCCTCTCCTCGGCTTCTCGCCTCATTAGGTGAAGTTCCACCAGACCTGCCGAGGTCACCTCCAGCCAGCGGCCCAGGGGCACCCGATCTGCCTCGCTGCTGCCGTAATAGGGGAGAGGAAGAGGCCCCATCGTGCAGATCCTGCTCAGCTCCTGCAGACAGCGCAGCCCATTAGATTCCGAACTTTCCTGCAACAGGTCCCGATGTCTGCCGATATCTCAGGCGAGATCCCGGGGAATATCCCCGAACAGGACAAGTTAGAACAAGTCCCGGGGATGAGCAGCCCCCCTCTTCCCGGAGTCAGAGCAGGTTCAGGGCACCCGGGCCCGGGATGATGATGTCTGCGCTGCCTTTGTCCCGGTCCAAGCGCCTGGGATTTAAATTCCAGTGACGTCACTGGGGGAGGACCAGAGGTGAAGGAGGAGGGAGGGGGTATAGTGGGCCAGCATCTCTCACACATCACCCTGGATCACACAGTTATTTCATCCTTTAAACAAAGCAAAAAAGGTTGTCTGGCTTTTATCCTTGTGATCCATCAGAGAAGTATCAAGACATGTCAAAATAAAAGTATCCAACAAACAGTCCCACCACTAGGCCATGCAGGTGAAAAAGCAGAATGGCCCCCAGACAGGGTACCATGAAGACACGTGCCTCCCCCCCCCCATCTATACTGTAACATAAACCCCATGCACTTACAAGGAGAAAGAAAGAACAAGAAAGAGAAAAAGGAAAGAGAGAAAAAAGAACGATAAAGAAAAAAAGAGAAGAAAAGAAAGAAATAGGAGGAAAGAAAAGAGAAAAAAGAGCGATAAAGAAAAAGAGAAAAAGGAAAGAAAGAAAGAGAGAAAAAGAACGATAAAGAAAAAGAGAAAAAGGAAAGAAAGAAAGAGAGAAAAAAGAACGATAAAGAAAAAGAGAAAAAGGAAAGAAAGAAATAGAAAAAAGAACGATAAAGAAAAAGAGAAAAAGGAAAGAAAGAAAGAGAGAAAAAGAACGATAAAGAAAAAGAGAAAAAGGAAAGAAAGAAAGAGAGAAAAAGAACGATAAAGAAAAAAGAGAAGGAAAGAAAGAAAGAGAGAAAAAGGAAAGAAAAGAGAAGAAAAGAAAGAAAGAGAAAAAAGAACGATAAAGAAAAAGAGAAAAAGCAAAGAAAGAAAGAGAAAAAAGAACGATAAAGAGAAAAAGGAAAGAAAGAAAGAGAGAAAAAGAACGATAAAGAAAAAAGAGAAGGAAAGAAAGAAATAGAAGGAAAGAAAAGAGAAAAAAGAACGATAAAGAAAAAGAGAAAAAGGAAAGAAAGAAAGAGAAAAAAAAGAACGATAAAGAAAAAGGAAAGAAAGAAATAGAAGAAAGAACGATAAAGAAAAAGAGAAAAAGGAAAGAAAAGAGACAAAAGAACGATAAAGAAAAAAAGAGAAGGAAAGAAAAAGAGAAGAAAGAACGATAAAGAAAAAAGAGAAGGAAAGAAAGAAAGAGACAAAAGAACGATAAAGAAAAAAAGAGAAGGAAAGAAAAGAGAAGAAAGAACAATAAAGAAGAAAGTAAGGAAGGCATAAAAAAGGCAATAAAAGACAGAAAAGAGAAGAAATAAAGATAGAAAAAGAAGTAAAACAAAGAAAGGACGGAGGAAAGAAAAGAGAAGAAAGAAAATAGATAAAGACAATTAAAGAATAAAAAAAACGAAGACAATGAAACAGGAAGAAAGGGAGAAAAGAAAGAAAACAGAAATAAGGAAGAGTTTTCTGTATAGTGTATAGGCTGATGGTAAATAGGATTAACTCCTTGTAGTTAGAAGATAAGTAAATACTTTTATCTGCTAAAATGCTTTTTTTATTTATTAAAAATTATAAAAAATGGATCCTTTAGTTTTCATACAGTGACGTTATATACGCAATATTTAGCAGTGCTGTCATGCCATTTTGCTCTTTTTATTGTGCAGCATCTGTAATCAACATTAGAAACATGGCATTTCATGGAGAAATGCGCTAAATCCTTAGGGACCTGCTCTAAACCCCCTTGTGTGCCCTCTTTTTGTTTGGTTTCTTTTTGTTTTCCTGGATCTGTGATGCAAAGCTTGACATGCTTCATTGGACAAACATGCAGCTCTTCCCAGACCAGGACACTTCGCTTTCCGCTTCCTCTGTTGATTTGACGTTTACTGAATAAACCGGATTAGTGGGGACCCTCAAACCAGGCCACGGCAAATTCTTGGGGTGTTAATGTTCATGTAGTGCATGCGATGCAAGGACCTTTAGGTGACCTTCAATTAAATTCCATGCAATGGCTTATATCATGCTCCAAGCCAGTGTTTCCCAAACCTGTCCTCAGTCAGGACCCGCTAACAGGTCAGGTTTGCCAGATATCTGAAGCACAGCACAGGTGACATGATTTGCAGCTCAGTGATTGCAGGATTCACTCTGCATTTCCCCAAGGTAATCCTTAAAACCTGGCCTGTTAGTGGGCCCTGACTGAGGACAGGTTTGCAAAACATTTCTTAAACCTATATGTTTGTCTTTGCAATAGCATGTTGTATTATTTTTATTGTAATTAATTTCGTCATAAATCAGATAATAAAACACAGTTTAGAGCAGGGATGTCAAAAGTCAGGACCCTGGATGTTGGTTGCCTACAGTTCCCAGAATTCTTTGGATGCAATCGATGGCCAGAGAATAAAGGGAGTTGTAGTTGATAACATCTAGGGGGGTCAGAGTTTGAGTGACTCTTTATGTGGAAATTTCATTGGTGTTTGGACATTATTGAAAATCATTTCAGCATGTTAAAACAAGCATTTTCCTAATTTTCCCCATGCCTTGTGTCAGAGCAGGGACTTCAACGGTAAGTTAAACATGTCGGGAAAGAGAAGTCCGCGGACTCTTCTTTTACAAAGCAATAACTCACTAATGGTAGGAGATTAATAATGAATGTAAATTAGGAAAATGCTGATTTAGGCTAATGTCAGACGAACGCAGTCTGAGCGCACTCTGCGCTCGCGCATAATGGACAGACGTACTGACGGAAGATACTGTAGACACCACACGGTCCGTGTTTTTTTGACGGACGTAGAAAAAAAGGAAATTATGGGAAATAAAATTAATATGAAAAATGATAAAAATTTGAAAATGATAAGAAAAGCCATTTTGTGCGTAAAGGTGCCGGACGTCACAAATGCTCTGCGTCTGACATCTCACTCACACAGAACGCAACATGGACGTAACGCACTCTGCGCGTCCGTCTAGCGGTTTTACTATCTTTCCTAACTTGCGTCCGTTTGCCACGTGCGTTGTGCGGCGCAGTTCGGTGCGCACGTACTTCGTGTGTGGGTCTCTATTGCTCATGATTCTATGCTACGACGGACGTTAAACTGTGCGGCGACACGGACGTGATCACTGCGTTCGTCTGACATTAGCCTTAGGGAAAATTCAAAAAGCACTAGAAAGGGGAACTTAAACAATACCTCCCCTCTCCCCGTGAGGTTTCTAAACTACACCTCCCATGATTCTCTGGCCATTTATTGCATTCAAAGAATTCTGGGAATTGTAGGCAATCCATATTCGGGGGGGGTCAGATACTGAGATCCCAGCACCTCCCTCTTTAAGGCTGGGGTCAGACCAGCGCACTTTTAACGTGCGTTCTGGCGCACATAACTACGGCCGCACTAGCAGCAGATGACGGGCAATGACGGCCAATATACGATGTACGGCCGCACAAAAGTCCGGCCGTGCAACGCAAGTGGAATTTGAACGCATTTTTCTGAGAACGCTGAACCGCTAGTACGGACGTACTGAGTGCGCAGCGGCGGCATAGCGGCGTGTGTGCATGATTAGGAGATGTCAGACGCTGCTAATGTCCAGCCTACATAACGTCCAGACGCAAAAAGAGTTTTATTGACGATCCGTACAAAATCACGCCCGAAAATGCGCGTCGTCTGACCGTTTTTGCGCATTCCGTGAAAAAATACGTCAATGCGTTCGGACGCACTTTTTCACGTTCGCGGGGAAAAATGCTTTTGTCTGACCCTAACCTAAAAGTGGTGTTTTTTTTTGGAGTAGGTAGCCTTTTATGTTCAGTTGCCCATTCTGGTTGTTTGGCCAAACAGTAACTAGATCTCCCTCTGTGGCCATATGTTTTCTTCATTCTGATTGAAGAATAACTGGACCTCTTGACTCGACTGCTTTCTTAAGAGTATTTTGTGGATCCCTAAAAATAACACTTAAACATTCGCAAGCATTGTTCCCACCATCAATCAAAGGATGAAAAAATCCACAAAGTCTGCTTAGCTTTTTCTTTTTTAGATTATTTTCCCTTCTGCCCCCTCTTCATATTGTTTGATTGAATGGTTTCTCTTGGAGTACAGGTTGACCTCTCCTTTCCCAAGTGCTGCTGAGGACCACAAGCATTTTGGATCCTTATGGGTTTTTTAAGATAACTGCAAGGATTAAGGCTAGGGTCAGACTGAGGCAGTGCGAACGCGCGTTCTGGCGCACTTAATCACGGCCGTGCTAGCAGCAGATGCCGGGCAATGACGGGCAATATACGAAGTACGGTCGCACAAAAGTCCGGCTGCGCAACGCAAGTGGAAAATGAACGCATTTTTTCGAGAACGTTAAACCACTAGTACTGACGTACAGAGTGCGCTGCGTCCGCTAGCGGCGTGTGTGCGTGAATTGGAGACGTCAGACGCTGCTAGTGTCCGGCCAACATAACGTCCAGATGCAAGAAGTGTTTTATTGATGATCCGTACAAAATCACGGATGAAACTGCGCATAGTATGACCGCTATTGCGTATTCCGTGAAAAAATACGTCCATTCTTCGAACGCACATTTTCACGGACAACGTGAAAAATGCGTTAGTCTGACCCTAGCCTCAGGCTGGGGTCAGAGGAACGCAGTGCGAACGCGCGTGCAGCCGCACTTTATTACGGCCTTAGTAGCAGTAAATGACATCCAATGACGGCCAAAATACGAAGTACGGCCGCAAGAAAGTTCGGCCGCGCAACGCAAGCGGCAAACGAACGCATTTTTTTGAGAACGTAGAACCGCTAGTACTGACGTACAGAGTGCGCTGCGTCGGCATAGCAGCGTGTGTGCGTGATTAGGAGACGTCAGACGCTGCTCATGTCCGGGCAACATAACGTCCATTTGTTTTTAATAGCTCCGTCAAAAATCACGCACGAAAATGCGCACCGTGTGACTGAAAAATGCGTTCGTTTGACCCTAGCCTTAGGCTCGTGTCAGACGAACGCAGTGATCACGTCCGTGTTGCCGCAGCGTTTAGGCTAGGGTCAGACTAACGCATTTTTAACGTGCGTTTAGGCGCACTTAATCACGGCCGCAGTAGCAGCAAATGACGGGCAATGACGGCCAATATACAAAGTACGGCCGCATGAAAGTCCGGCCGCGCAACGCAAGTGGAAAATTAATGCATTTTTTCTAGAACGCAGAACCGCTAGTACTGACGTACAGAGTGCGCTGCGGCGGCATAGCGGCGAGTGTGCGTGATTAGGAGATGTCAGACGCTGCTAATGTCCAGCCAACATAATGTCCAGACGCAAAAAGGGTTTTATTGACAATCTGTAAAAAATCACACACGAAAATGTGCGTCGTCTGACCCTTTTTGCGCATTCCGTGAAAAAATACGTCAATGCATTCGGATGCACCTTTTGACGGTCGCTGCGAATAATGCGTTCGTTTGACCCTAGCCTTAACATCCGTCGTAGCATAGAATCATGAGCAATAGAGACCCACACAATAAGTACGTGCGCACCGAACTGCGCACACACAACGCACGTAACAAATGGATGCAAGTTAGGAAAGATAGTAAAACCGCTAGACGGTCGCGCAGAGTGCACCACGTCCGCGTAGCGTTCTGTGTGAGTGATGAGATGTCAGACGCAGCGCATTTGCGACGTCCAGCAGCTTGACGCACACAATGGCTTTTCATATCCTTTTCAAATTTTTATCAGTTTTCATATTATTTTTATTTCCCATAGTTCCCTTTTTTATTTTACGTCCGTCAAGAAAAATGGACCGTGTGGTGTCTACAGTGTCTTACAGTACATATCAGTACATCTGTCCGTTATGCACGCACGCAGAGTGCGCTCAGACTGCGTTCGTCTGACTCTAGCCTTAAAAGCGGAAGGGGAGGAAGGAGACGGCAGGAGATATGAGGGGCATGCTGCTGAGCAGCACCAGGCGTGTACCGTGCTGGTGCTGGGTAGCATGTTCCTAGCTGGCACTGCCACTCAAGAGGGATGAAGAGGATCGGAGAGGAAAGGACCAGTCATGGAGCAACCCTTTCACTGCTGAGGACGTGTGGGAAACGTCATCATTGACTCCTAAGGAAAGATAGAGGTGGAGATAGGGGGTTCCTTTGAACTCCGATATCTCCCGACGGTTGGCAGCTAGCAGGGTCATGTGTGGTATTATTAGAAAGGCCAGAGCATGACCTTTCCAATGATACCAAACACGACCATGTTTAAAGTAATGAAAAAAATTATAAAAATAATAATAAAAAAAAAGAAAAACTTGTTTTTTAAAGACATGAAATAGCTCAGCAGTGAAGGGGTTAAACACTGCCTGAGAGCCTCCGAAAACTTCAATTAAAGACTTTCAGTGTTTAAAATTCCCGTTGAGGGGTGCTCATCCTGTATACCTTTTCTAACTATTTGGGAAGGGGGGCACATTACAATATTATTTGTGTACCAATACGTTCCCACTACATACTATAAAGCTCTGGCACTATTTAAAGAATGGTAACCATGTTATTATTATTGTCATCATTTATATAGCGCCAACAGTTTCTGCAGCGCAGTACAATAACCAATGGGGAATGAGACAAAATTAGAAACATACATAGGAACAGAAACAAGAGGCGTAGAGGTCCCTGCTCAGATGAGCTCACAATGTAATTACCGAGGGCAGCTAATTCTGGGCCAAAGGCTGCAGGCTGGATGGGTGGCAGCATTTCTTTACCATTTTTTTTTTTCTTTCTGTAATGTCCTTTCTTTAAGAGGTCCAATATATTTGAGGTGTGTGCAGGTGTGTAACAAAGCTGTAAAGCCATAAACCTCCTGGAGATGAGTCTGTAAAACATACAGGGTTATTCAAAGAGATTCGAAAAGTCACCGCAAGTTCGGTGACTTTTCGTTCTCTTCAATTCGGTTCGTGTTGCCGATCCCATTTCGGTGACCCTGCAGTGTATTCAGCAAGCACCACAGGGTCCCCGAATTGCAGGGAAAAGCTGCCGCAAACCCGACGAAAACGAACCGCAAAACCCGGCAAATGCACGCCGAAAACCCTCAAAAACATCGAGCAGGAGCCGATCACAGGTAGCGGAGCCGATCACAGGTAGTGGAGCCGATCACAGGTAGCGGAGCCGATCACAGGTAGCGAAGCCGCCGGAAAAAGCCGAGACCGCAGACAGAGTGAAGTGAATAAATTATAAAAACAGTTTGCATGAAAGTTTGAAAAGTGAAAAGCTGTTTGCAAAGAAACTACTGAGCAAAAATGTCTGAAATTTACATATAAGATCCAGGGAATGATAATAAAAAGGGCTGTTACAGAAAAAAGAAGTAAAGTTAAAAAAAAATAAAAAATTGGACTTTAAAAAATTCAGAAAAATGCTTAAAATATCCTAAAAAATCTATAAATAAAGAGACTCTTTACTGCAGAATATTATAATGAAAGGTTTATTAGATATTGAATTAAAACCGGAATATTTTTAACATTGAAGTCTATGGGATTCTCCTGAATAAATCTGCCGAATTAACCCTTTCGCTGCTGAGGCTTTTCCCGCCCCTGTGCTGAGGTCATTTTTTACCTGTTTTGCGCATCATGTTTAAACGTGTTTTGAAGGCTTATTTTAGTATATGACATCGACATATTATATATCGTTCTTTCCGTCAGACTCGGTAGATTCATAATATGTCATTATTATATGTATACGTTATGTCATGTTTGTATATTATAACAAAAAATGCAATAAAATATGTATTTTCAATAATTTACAGCGTGTAAAGTGTTTTTTTCCACATTTTAACATGCGAGCAATTGCGGATATATTTTGTATGGGGTGCGCTTGTTAAAAAAATTAGAGATGGGGTCTCGTTACATTTTTTTTTTGGGGAAAATGACACCATTTTTAACAAACGCACCGCATACAAAAATCGTTAATGCAGCATCATTGTTCACATTATAATTGAAATGGGAACAATATTGCTGCATTAACAAAACAAAAAAAAAAAAAAAAGTGTTTATTTTTTTTTTATTATTTTTTTTTTTTAATTTTTTTTTATTTTTATTTTTTTTTTTTTTTTTTTTTTACAATTTTTTTTACTTTCATGTTTGGTATCGTTGGAACGGCCATGCTCTGGCCGATCCAACGATATCAAAATTTAACCCCTAACTGCCACGGATCGGGAGATAGGGAGTTCATTGGAACTCCCTATCTCCACACTTCGTGGCAGTTAGGGGTTAATGCTAGGACTGGCGTCATCGTGCTGCGCACGATGACGCCAGTCCTCTGGGGGAGTTCCCGGAAGCTTGGCCGACATCCAAGATGTCGGCCAGCTCCCGGAAGGATCGCAAATCGGCGCTTTTCAGCGCCGATTTGCGATCCAGCTCCCCAGGGGTTAATGCCAGGCATCATTTGGAAGGGCAGGCTGTGCCCTTCCAAATGATGCCTGGGTTAAGCCCCTGTGAGCCGCCGATCGGGAGGGAGAGAGGTCCGAAGGACCTCCCCCCCCTCCCTTTCAGGCGCCTCCTCCGCACATGCGGGGGGGGCGCCTGAATTATGTGTCATCGCGGGGGCGCGATGACACATAATAATGGCGGCCACTGCTCCGGATGCCGGGCTGACATCCAGGATGTCAGCCCGCACCGGAGGGGCCAGCGATCGGCCGGTACCCGGCCGAACGCTGACCCCAATGCGAGGACGCGCTCAGCGCGTCCTCCGCATACCAGGGGGAATGCTGAGGACGCGCTGAGCGCGTCCTTAGCATTCAAGTGGTTAAACCACCGAATGGCAGGGCATTAGGGGAACCTTTCACTGCTGGTTTGTGTTCTCTGAATAGCCGAAGCAGTGCTTTTTCATGGATTTCACTGCCCTCGAACAGGCACCGAACAGGCACCGTATGTTCAGGCAATTCGCCAGGATTTGGCGAATTGCCTGCTCTCTGGATAGCTGAATGGTCAAGAAAGGTAACCGGACGCTGATTTTCAGCGTTCAGTTACCTTTCTCAAGCAATTCGGAGCTCTTTGAATAACCCTGTAGGAATGAGTGTTTGTAAATAAGATACATTGCTTTTCTTCTAAATTACTATTTTATTGACATAAATAGCCCAGACAGATCCTTAATATTTATATTAAAGTCATGTTTATTTTCCTGTTCCTAGTCTTTTCATAACACATCTGAGAGAGCAGCAGAATATGCAGTGGCGTCGTAACGTGGGGGCGGGGGGTGCGGCCCGCACCAGGTGACACCCGCCTTTAGGGTGACACCGTCACCCTAAGGGCGGGTGTCTCACCCACCGCCCGCCACCGCCGCGGATTCGCTCCGTGCGAGCGTCCGAAGCATGCAGCTTCGGCGCTCGCCTGGAGGAAATACGTCACCAGCCAATCGCGGCTGGTCACGTGGCTCCCCCAGACGAGCGCCCAAGCTGCGCGCCGGACGCTCAGAAGGAGCGAAAAAACGCGGCGGAGAGGTGCTGCCTGGGCCGCTATCCATGTACTGGGACCAGGACCAGGAGGTGAGCTGGGGCAAATCCATGAGCTGCTGGGGCATATCCATGAGGAGCTGGGGCAAATCCATGAGGAGCTGGGGCAAATCCATGAGGTGCTGGGGCAAATCCATAAACTGCTGGGGCAAATCCATGAGCTGCTGGGGCAAATCCATGAGCTGCTGGGGCAAATCCATGAGCTGCTGGGGCAAATCCATGGGGGCCTGGGGCAAATCCATAAGCTGCTGGGGCAAATCCATGAGGTGCTGGGGCAAATCCATAAGCTGCTGGGGCAAATCCATGAGCTGCTGGGGCAAATCCATGGGGGCCTGGGGCAAATCCATGAGGTGCTGGGGCAAATCCATAAACTGCTGGGGCAAATCCATAAACTGCTGGGGCAAATCCATAAACTGCTGGGGCAAATCCATGAGCTGCTGGGGCAAATCCATGAGCTGCTGGGGCAAATCCATGAGCTGCTGGGGCAAATCCATGGGGGCCTGGGGCAAATCCATGAGGTGCTGGGGCAAATCCATAAACTGCTGGGGCAAATCCATGAGGAGCTGGGGCATATCCATGAGAGGAGCTGGGGCATATCCATGAGCTGCTGGGGCATATCCATGAGCTGCTGGGGCAGTATATCCATGAGCTGCTGGGGCAGTATATCCATGAGCTGGGGCAAAATCCATGAGAGCAGCTGGAGCATTATCAATGAGAGCAGCTGGGGCAGTATATACATGAGAGCAGCTGGGGCAATATCCATGAGAGGAGCTGGGGCATATCCATGTGTGCCGGGGGCAATATCCATGAGAGCTGGGGCAATATCCATGTGTGAGCTGGTCTGGGGCAATATATCCATGTGTGAGCTGGTCTGGGGCAATATATCCATGTGTGAGCTGGTCTGGGGCAATATATCCATATGTGAGCTGAGGCGCAATATATCCATATGTGAGCTGGGGCAATATATATCCATGGGTGAGCTGCTGGGGGCAATATATATCCAGAGCTGCTGGGGGCAATATATATCCATGTGTGCTTTCACTGCCTTCGAACGGGCAACGTACTTGCTGGCAGTTGGCAAAAAGTTGTGTGAGCATATGAGAGAGCTCCACAGCAATAAACCTCACAGTAATGTGCGCTGTGTGTATGAGCATTCAGTGTTATATGGGAGTACTGATTTAGGAGTAAGAGTAGTTAAAAAAAAAAATCTGAAAAACTCGGGGGGGGGGGGGGGTGACACCATAAATTAGGCTAGGGTCAGAGTGGGGCAGTCGGAACGCGCGTGCAGACGCACTAAATCACGGCGGCAGTAGCAGCACATAACGGCCAATGACGGCCAATATACGCAGTACGTGCGTACGAAAGTGCGCCGACACCACGCAACCAGCAAATGAACGCATTTTTCTCAGAACGTGAAACCGCTGCTACTGACGTACAGAGTGCGCTGCGGCCGCATGGCAGCGTGTGTGCGTGATTAGGAGACGTCAGACGCTGCTAGTGTGCGGCCTACATAACGTTCAAACAGCCGGATTTCCCTAGACTTCTTTTTACCCACCGTCATGAAATACGTCCAGAATTGCGCATCGTCTGACCACTTAAGCGTATTCCGTGAAAAAATGCGTGCGCACGCATCGACGTACATTTTGACGGTGGCCGCAGAAAATGCGCTCATCTGTCCCTAGCCTTACCGCACCGGGTGACACCGACCCTAGTGACGCCACTGAGAATATGGAGTGCCTAGGGGGAGCCCCAAGCCCAAGCACTAGAGTTGCCAGAACGGCCATGTTTTCCCTGGCCACATACAACTTATTCATGCTGATGGGCAGTGCATGAAAAATGCCGCCGCGCAGCATGTAGAATCCATACGCTGCAGGTAAGAAATCATAAAGGAATCCCAGGAGACGTGCCTTGACGTCCTTCCTGCAGCATATGAATTATACATGTTGCAGGGCAGCGCTTTCCTCTGCATGAAATAGTAATACGAGTCCAGGAAAACATGGCCGACCTGGCAACTCTATATGCATACCCCGGGATGTTATAACAATAATATGGTAAGCTGTTTTCTGCACACAGAATACTTTGTTGCTTTTTAAAGAGACATACACAGATGGCTGTGAGACTTGACTTTTCACCTGGTTTATTTTTAGTTGTTTATGGGTATTTTAGACGGGTCTACCTGTAACCTTTACTGCCTGGGTGATAACGTTAAGACATTTTCCAGATATTCACACTTGTTGCTTTATTAGTTTGGTATGTTAAGTTAAAAGAGAGCTTTTAGTGAGAAACCTGCTTATCTAAGGAGTGTTCAGTGAGGAGGGGTGAGGGTATTGTGTTATCAGCAGGTTGATGCCTTTTAGGCTCAGTCTTTCCTCCCCCATAGCTCCTGCTAACCAGACAATAGAGATCAGTGGGGTGTAATGAGGGGGGAATAAAAGCAGAGTCTAAGAGCAAGAGACTGGAGACACCCAGCTTGTTAATGTACTACCATCAGGTATATGTCAGGCACATGCATACCCAGTTACAAGCATTTAGGCTAGGGTCAGACGAAAGCATTTTTCCCCGCGAACGTGAAAAAGTGCGTCCGAACGCATTGACGTATTTTTTCACGGAATGCGCAAAAACGGTCAGACGACGCGCATTTTCGGGCGTGATTTTGTACGGATCGTCAATAAAACTCTTTTTGCGTCTGGACGTTATGTAGGCTGGACATTAGCAGTGTCTGACATCTCCTAATCACGCAAACACGCCGCTATGCCGCAGCTGCGCACTCAGTACGTCAGTACTAGCGGTTCTGCGTTCTCCAAAAAATGCGTTCAAATTCCACTTGCGTTGCACGGCCGGACTTTTGTGCGGCCGTACATCGTATATTGGCCGTCATTGCCCGTCATCTGCTGCTAGTGCGGCCGTAATTATGTGCGCCAGAACGCACGTTAAAAGTGCGCTGGTCTGACCCCAGCCTTATAAAGCGCCAACACGTTCTGTAGTGCTGTACAAAGGGAGAGACAGAATAACAAATATACATTTATTACTTTGTATTTCTGCAACGACTGTAAAAATTCAATTATTATTATTATTATTCTTTATTTATAACACGCCAACATATTCCGCAGCGCTGTACAATAGGCACAGTTGAACCCAGGACATACTTGAAAACGAGAGAAATCTCAATGTATCCTTCCTGGTAAAATCCTTTATAAATAAAGAAAGAAACAATACACATTACACACACAGAACAGTAGGAGAGAGGACCCTGCTCGAGAGCAGTCTGTGTATATTAATGTCGCTATAAAATACAATGAAATCTGATCAATCTACATAGAAACTTTTTTCCTGCCTCCCAAGGTTTCTTCCTGGCTCCTAGGTTTGATATACATTTGTCAAGTCCCTAAATAGTTCTCCACTAGTCTGTACCTAGATCCATGTTACACTATCAGGGTTATTCAGAGAGAGGTGAAAAGTAGGAGAATGGCTGGAGAATGGAAAATTCTAGGTCAAAATAGCCGATTTGGAAAGTGAGATAAATGGGAGAATTTTTCTGGTTTGGCTATTTTGACCTAGAATTTTCCATTCTCCAGTCATTCTCCTGCTTTTCACCTCTCTCTGAATAACCCTGTTATTCTCTAACCGGTAAGTATAGAATTTCATGGGAAATGACATTTTAGAACATATATGCTTAATTTTTATTTTCTAAAACTCAGGCATTTCTTCATCAGGCATTAAGGCTAGGGTCAGACTGAGGCAGTGCGAACGCGCGTTCTGGCGCACATAATCACGGCCGCACTAGCAGCAGATGACGGGCAATGACAGCCAATATACGAAGTACGGTCGCACAAAAGTCCGGCCGCGCAACGCAAGTGGAAAATGAACGCATTTTTTCGAGAACGTTAAACCGCTGGTACTGACGTACAGAGTGCGCTGCGGCCGCATAGCAGCGTGTGTGCGTGATTAGGAGACGTCAGACGCTGCTAGTGTGCGGCCAACATAACGTTCAAACTTTTCACCCCATCGTCATGAAATACGTCCAGAATTGCGCATCGTCTGACCACTTAAGCGTATTCCGTGAAAAAATGCGTGCGCACGCATCGACGTACATTTTGACGGTGGCCGCAGAAAATGCGCTCATCTGTCCCTAGCCTTAGAGAGCCGTGCTAGGTCTCATAAAAGAGAACCGGCACCGTGCAAGGTCCAGTGGTAGGAGATCAAGGAACTATCAGGGTTATTCAGAGAGCGGTGAAAAGCAGGAGAATGACTGGAGAATGGAAAATTCTAGGTCAAAATAGCCAAACCAGAAAAATTCTCCCTTTCATCTCACTTTCCAAATCGGCTATTTTGACCTAGATTTTTCCATTCTCCAGTCATTCTCCTGCTTTTCACCGCTCTCTGAATAACCCTGTATTTTTCCTAGGTTTTCGCCTAAAATGCGGATCAGGGTGAGAACATCAGTGGAGCGTGGCAGGTGTGTACAGATGTGGGGGTTGTATTTTAAAGTGGGTAGAAAGTGATTTAACTCTAGCAAAATCAATTTATATCTTGTTTTAGAAAGTGCACTTGCGATGCAGTTCTTGTGCTCGAAACACTAATGACAATGTATCCTTCCTGAAAAACAAATAAATATGATATTGAATCACTTGTCATCCCAGCTCTAGTGCAGGTTTGCACATCCTGTACAAAGTATAGGACATGCAAGCGAGTGGTATAAAGGCACGCAAAAGCTGAGCGGTAACACAAGTTGTCATTCAACTTAGGCTGGAGTCAGACGAGCGTAGTGTTCACGTCCGTGATTGCGCCTAAAAGTACGTCCGTGATAGCATGACAGAAAGCCCATTGGAGCCTGACACATGAAGTACGTCCGCACTGAACTGCGGATGCACAACGGCCGCGGCCCATGGACGCAAGGCAGGCAAGAACGTACATCCCCTAGAACGGCCGCACAAAGTGCGCTGCGTCCGCAACGTCTGCATAGCTTTGTGTGTGAGTGATGGGACGTGGTCAGACGGACTGCATTTATACGTCCAGCATTTTTCACGGACAAAATGGTTTTGCTTTTTATTTTATTTTCCCTCCTACATCCGTCAAAATATACGTCAGTGAATAAACGGACTGTGTGGCCACTACTGCGTCTTCCGTACTGACGTAGGTCCGTGTGCACAGACGTACAGTCCGTAGAAATCACGCTCGTCTGACCCTAGCCTTAGAATAGCAAGCAGTGCAGTAATGATTGTGTATGGATTGGCTCCACAATAATTATCAAGCCTCATGTAAACAACGTTACCGCACCTAATGGAATAGAGCCCTAAGTACACAATCACATAATACTCCATACATCTGTCCATCTATATCCTGGTTTAATTAATTGTAGGCCCTGGCCTGTACATGCCGTGGAATACGCTGCTGTAATACAAATAAAGGAATAATAATATTTGTTCATCAATAGACTTGTTTATATAAGTGAGATCCAGGGGTCAAGTCCTAAAAAATTAAAGTGCAGGAACTCGCCAAGATTCTGTCCCACACTTCGCACTTATCGTCTCGCACTTAACACAAACACACCCTCAAATCTGATATATTTATGAAATATATGTAGATTTTAGCAAAAATATATGATAACTCCTATATTTATTGTGACTTAACAGGGAAAGATATGATTGTCCGCCTGATTACAAGCTTTGCTGATGACACAAAGATTTGCAACAGGGTTGACGTTCCTGGAGGGATCAGCCAAATGACAAATTTTCTGTAACCACTCAATGTTCTTGAACCCAGGACGTACTTGAAAATGAGAGAAATCTCAATGTATCCTTCCTGGTAAAATCCTTTATACATAAATAAATAAATAAATAAATGATTTAGGTAAACTAAAAAAATGGTCGGAGCTGTGGCAATTGAGTTTTAATGTGGATAAGTGCAAGATAATGCACCTGGGACGTAAAAACCCAAGGGCTGAATATAGAATATTTGATACAGTCCTAACCTCAACATCTGAGGGTTGGGATTTAGGGGTCATTATTTCAGAGGATCTAAGGGTAAGTAGTCAATGTAATAGAGCAGCAGGAAATGCTGGCAGAATGCTTGGTTGTGTAGGGAGAGGTATTAGCAGTAGGAAAAGGGAAGTGCTCATGCCACTGTACAGAGCACTGGTGAGACCTCACTTGGAGTACTGTGTGCAGTACTGGAGACCGTATCTCCAGAAGGATATAGACATTTTAGAGAGAGTTCAGAGAAGGGCTACTAAAATGGTGTACGGCTTGAAGGAGAAAAGTTACCAGGAAAGGCTTAATGATCTTAACATGTACAGCTTGGAAAAAAGACGAGACAGAGGAGATATGATAGAAACATTTAAATACGTAAAGGGAATCCACAAGGTAGAGGAAGGGAGTATATTTAAAAGGAAACAAAGTAGCAAAACAAGAGGACATAGGCTTAGATTAGAGGGGCAAAGGTTTAAAAGTAACATCAGGAAGCATTATTTTACTGAGAGGGTGGTGGATACATGGAACAGCCTTCCAGTAGAAGTGGTAGAGGCCAAAACAGTAATTGAATTTAAGCAAGCATGGGATAGGCATAAGGCTATCCTAAACAAAAGATAAATCCAGGTTAAGTATCCATGTAATTGGGCAGACTAGATGGGCCGAAAGGTTCTTATCTGCCGACATTTTTCTATGTTTCTAAGCTTATAGTATAACGGACCAATTGGAACTCAGTTCCCTCTGAAAAAGTGGAGGAACGGAGTTCCCACAAGTTCCCCCTAGACTTGACCTCTGCGAGATAAAGTGCTTTAAAAAAATGATTCTATCGTGAACCAGATATATCCAGTATGCAAAAAAGTGTAAGGCCGGGTGCACACTAGCGTTTTCTTCTGCGCACTAGCGTGCGTTAAAAAGTACGCACTTTAAGAAGGAAGAGATTGGTAGACGCCAGACGATGTGTTAATTTTGACATTCGCACATGGCCGTTCAAATGTGCGCAGGTGCGCTCATTTGACGTTCAGCACGCGACCATCGACGTCTATACGGCGTCAATCCTAGCCTTGGTGTTTCCATAATGGACGTCTTCAGCGCGAATTATGCGTTGCGCGCGTACTTCATGTGTTCTTCCCAACCGCGTAATTATATGCTAAAACGGACATCATAAAGAGCGTCATAACACGCGCTAGTGCGCAGAAGAAAACACTAGTGTGCACCCGACCTAAGCAGGGACTAGAGACTTCGGCTGGGGTCAGACCAGCGCACTTTTAACGTGCGTTCTGGCGCACATAATTACGGCCGCACTAGCAGCAAATGACGGGCAATGGCAGCCAATATACGATGTACGGCCGCACAAAAGTCCGGCCGTGCAACGCAAGTGGAATTTGAACGCATTTTTCTGAGAACGCTGAACCGCTACTACTGACGTACTGAGTGCGCAGCTGCGGCATAGCGGCGTGTGTGCGTGATTAGGAGAGGTCAGACGCTGCTAATGTCCAGCCTACATAACATCCAGACGCAAAAAGAGTTTTATTGACGATCCGTACAAAATCACGCCCGAAAATGCGCGTCGTCTGACCGTTTTTGCGCATTCCGTGAAAACATACGTCAATGCGTTCGGACGCACTTTTTCACGTTCGCGGGGAAAAATGCTTTCGTCTGACCCTAGCCTTACAGGTGGTGGTTGTTAGAACCAATTCAAAGTACTTAAGGCTGTACCCCTCACGCGTCCCTATGTTGATTATTATTATTATTGTCATCATTTACATAGCGCCAACAGTTTCCGCAGCGCTTTACAGCAACCAAAGGGAACGAGATACAGATAAACGGACATATGATGGAAACAAGAGGTGTAGAGGGCCCTGCTCATAGGAGCTTACAGTCTAGAGGGATTGGGGTTGAGGAAGACAAGAGGAATTTTGCTGGACGGCAGGATCATTGGAGCCCGTGGTTCAGGAATGGTGGAGCCATGATACTTTCTCTTCCATGGGGAGTTCATTTCAGCATTACCTAAACCTGTTGCTGTTCCGTTTTAATATCCCATTATGTATCTAATAAAAGGTATGAAAATGTTTGCTGTATACAAACTATAGTCATAATTTTAACAAACTAGATATTGGAAAACGTGGCAGGACAATACATTCTACTATACGCTTAATAAAGAAAGAATAATACTATACGCTTAAATTCCTCTCACATGTTGCTGTGTGTTTTAACATATACCGGTTGCTTCGGAAATACTGCACATAGATTGGAAATAAAAATGCCTATTTAGAATATTAGAATAAAGTGATCGTAAACAAAATAGAATCTAACACGCAAATAATTATATTATCACAAAGTCACGGGCACTGGATTTCCCCGTGATTATTATATACCACATTAGCCTTTGCAAATAGTGTAATCTTGGAGCAAGATAAAGACACCTTGTCTCTGAAACTTGGACTTTACCATGTTACAATGTTACAGAATTACTGTGTAATTAGGAGATCCTCTTTTGTATATATTGGAAAGTAATCTCTGTGGCAGGGATCTCGAACTTTGCCTGCCACTCCCAGATGTTTCTGAACTACAACTCCCTTTCATTCTCTGGCCAACTATTGTATTCAAAGAATTCTGGGAATTGTGGGCACCCAACATATGGGGGGGGGAGGCAGAGTTTGAGATCTCTGCTCTATGGGATACAGGGTTATTCAAAGAGAATCGAAAAGCCACCGCACGTTCTGTGACTTTTCGTTCTCCTCAATTCAGTTCGATTTGGCGATCCCATTTCGGCGACCCTGCGGTGTATTCAGTAAGCACCACAGGGCCGTTGTAGCGCAGGGAAAATCTGCCGCAAACCCGACGAAGAGTCACCACAAAACGAGGGCGAACGCACACCGAAACCCACAAAAACGTCTGGATTAACCCGCCGAAAACGCTGTAAAAAACCCGAGCAGGAGCCGATCGCACGCAGCGCTACCGCCGGAAAAAGCCGACACCGCAGACTAATGCAGTGAATAAATTAGAAAAACAGTTTGCTTGAATGTTTGAAAAGTGAAACGCTGTTTGCAAAGAAACTACTGAGCGAAAATGTCTGAAATTTACATATGAGGTCCAGGGAATGATAATAAAAAGGGCTGTTACAGAAAAAATAAGTTAAGTTAAAAAACTATTTTAAAAAATCCATAAAAATGCTTAAAATATCCTAAAAAATCTATAAATAAAGAGACTCTTTACTGCATAATATTATAATGAACGGTTTATTAGATATTGGATTAAAACAGGAATATTTTTAACATTAAAGCCTATGGGATTCGCCTGAATAAACCTGCTGAATTAAACCACCGAATGGCAGGGCATTAGGGGAACCTTTCACTGCTGGTTTGTGTTCTCTGAATAGCCGAAGCAGTGCTTTTTTATGGGGATTTCACTGTCCTCAAACAGTTACCGAACAGACACCATATGTGCTGGCAATTCGCCAAGATTTGGCGAATTGCATGCTCTTTGAATAGCCGAATGGCCAAGAAAGGTAACCGAACGCTGATTTTCAGCGTTCGGTTCCCTTTCGGCAGCCATTCGGATCTCTTTGACTAACCCTGATAGTATCCCCTATTTCTACATTATTTGAATATAAACTTTCCTGTCCAGGATCTCCTTTCTGTACTTAACCCCTTCACTAACGAAATCGAGATATCTCAGGCTTCAAAGGCACCATCCGATGCCCCAATAATGAGATATCTCGTTCTGCAGCCCAAAAGCAAATGAAATCTGTTTGCTGCAAACTAATTTTGTTTGCTTTCGGCTGCAGGAGGTGCCCCCCAAGGTTGTAGCCCTCTGGGCATATTGCCCAAAGAGCTAAAACTGTGTAAAATTGGCTGAAGAATGCCCTGACATCGTGCAGTCAGAAACCGATACAGGGGGGAAATAAATAAATTGAGCAGCAGCTCAAAGGGCTTGGCAGTAGATGGCGCCATCTACTGGTCAAATAGATTATTTACAGTAAGAAATACAATAGGTATAAGCTCAAATATTTCTTACTTTAAAATTAATTAAAAATGATTTTGCAAAAAAACACTGGTTTCTGCCATGTTTCACTTGGTAGTGAAGGGGTTAATTAACAAACATGTAAGCTCTGCAGTCCAGGATCCTCTCTCTGCACATTGTTAGAGGGTATGTCCTTACACAACAGGCTGAATATAAAAGTCTTCAGCTATTCAGAGCTAACTCTGTTATCTTCCCGCATGGTATGGTACTTCTTTATGTGTAAAGTGTGGGCACACTGCAGGCCTTCCCACCCCCTACCGGGCACATTAGTGTTTATACCAGTAATCCATGCCTTTAAGGTATGGAGTTTACTGTCTTGAAGGAAGAACTAAAGAACAAGCACACCATGAGGCTGGGTTACCTATAATCCTATGCATAATGAACACCTGTACAGTGCACTTTCTCATGCAAAGTGCAGGGATGGACTATCTGTCAGGGTTATTCATGGATTTAGGAACTGGGGGGGAAATGGGCGAGACAGATATCCTCCCCAGTTATCTTCTTAGACACATGCACAGTGTGTGGGATGGAGGATGCTTGTATTAATGGAGTTTATAGTTTAGTTTACTATCCAAAAATACCAAATTCCCCTAATTTGCATATCCTGAAGGGTAAGGGGTAAAGCTCAGCTTGCTTGTCTGCATTTCCACCACCTTAAGGCTAGGGTCAGACGAACATATTTTTCACGTCTACCGTCAAAAAGTGCGTTGATGCATCCGAACACTTTTTTTCACTGAAGACGCGATAGCGGTCATACGATGCGCAATAGCGGGCGTATTTTTTTGACAGAGCTATAAAAAAACAAATGGACGTGATGTAGGCCGGACATGTGCAGCGTCTGACGTCTCCAAATCAAACACACACGCCGCTATGCCGACGCAGCGCACTCTGTGCGTCAGTACTAGCGGAGCGGTTCCACATTCTCAAAAAAATGCGTTTGTTTGCCGCTTGCGTTGCGCGGCCGAACTTTCGTGCGGCCGTACTTCATATATTGGCCGTCATTGGACGTCATTTGCTGCTACTACGGCCGTAATAAAGTGCGGCTCAACGCACGTTCGCACTGCGTTCCTCTGACCCCAGCCTAAATTGAGACGGTTACTCCCCCCCCCACAGATTTTAGGGGTTTCCAAAACCCATGGGATTTTCCACTAAATATGAATTATCATTAAGCAACACTTGTCTGAAAATGTGCTGAGGATAATGAGACAAAAGATTGAGGGCAATATTCTAGGCTTGTGCACCGATTTTTTTTTCGGTTCGATTCGGTTCGATTTGTTCGGATGTTTAAACTTTTCGATTCGGCTCGTTTCGACCGATTTCTGTTTCGATTCGGTTCGGTTCATTTTTCGTGTACAATTTTTTTTCGGAATATCGACCATTTTTCGTATTTTCGTGTCACTTTGCTCGTTTTTTGTATCGACTTTTCGGAAATTTCAGAAATTTCGGAAATTTTCGTTTTTTCTGAACTTCTGTTCTCCTCGTTTCAAAGTGTCTACGATAATTCTGGCGATTCTATCGTGTTTTTTTATTAAATAAAGATCAAATCAGGAATAGAGCAAAAATAAATTTCGATTTGACACATTTCAAGTCCATTCGAAAATTCCGAAAATATTTCGTTTCGGCTCGGAAAACTTTTTGGATCTGCCATTTTCGGATCTAAAAATTTTCGGAAAATCGGCCGTATCCGAAAACACGAATCGGGAAATTTCGTGAAAATTCCGAAATTCTGAAACCCGAAACGCACATCCCTACAATATTCCAAAGTTGCTGTTAACTTAATGAGAGCTGTTGTAAACGTATCAACTCCGTAATGACTCTGATAAGTTTAACGTCTGTGGATAACTCTTTTAAATAGGAATAACTAAAGAAAGATTGGAAATAAGAAGGATGAGGCAAATGCTTCCTCATGCTGAACCTCTTTAGACAATTACAACCCCTTTTTATGTACCGTCTTGTGACACAACCAGAGGCATTGTGCAGCTTTTTCTGTTATCTCGCCATTTTTACCCAGCCGTATTTGTGCCTTTTGTTTACATCTTAATGGATCTTTAGTAGTTTTTGAAAGCCCCTTTCCGGCCTATAGGATCAATACACACATCATCGATTTAATAAGGCCTGCTGTTGACGGAGTCTCCTAGTTGTCGGCTTGGGGGAAGGTGAAAAGTGCTGGACCTAGTCTTAGGAGATAAATACTGGTTTAAAACTTTTAAATATCCAGTGTTGTCAACAGTTCCATAATAAATGGGCTTCTCCATCCTGAAAGTAAGCTGCTATCTGTGCCTTTTAGGACCATAAATCTATAGATATTACTTGTCAGACACAACACTGTGTTTTTGTTTAGATACAGAAGACAGGCACATCAAGAATGTCCGGATAATGTACATAAAATAGAGGATTTATCTATTAAACTCAACACTGCGGCCTAAAGGACCCATTGTAACTTCACACAACGCCTGCCACTACTTCCCTACCACCCCAAGAATGGAAAAAATAAAATGTAAATCCTCACTTCTAAACAAAACAGCCATAAGGCCAAGGCCACGTGGCCGGATTCTTTTATTCATGCTCTTTTTATACGAACATGCAGAAATTAACCAAATACATTGTAATTATTGAAGGCTCACACAGCTCTATGTTGTTATGCAAGTGTATGTGATTGTGTAGCGCTCACTCCCGGAGGAGCCGCTGAAAATGAACCACGGGTCAGTCCCCCCGCCTAGGGAATAAATATACTCCAACACGCTGTAAGTTTTACAAGTTAAAAGGTTTACTAAAAGGTTTGCAGTTCTTGAGACACGGTATATACAGGAAGATTTACAGTACTTTCGTAACACGATAAACGCGTAGCGGTAAAAGAAACGAAAACACGAGGGCTTCGTATTTTCGGAAAAACCCCGACCGAGCAGAAAATTAAAAGATACGAAATTCGAGGAAAAACCGCGTAGCGGGACACAATAAAATACACAGTTCTCGTATCACGGTAAACGCGCAGCGGGAACAAAAAAGGAAAATTGTTCAGAATGTAACTTTAACGTTGCCCCCTTGTATGGATAGGAAAAAGGAAACTGAGTCCTGCACAGGTTAAGTCCCAGAACGTGAAGTGGTATGTGTTTGTGTGTGTAGGGTACCCGGGTACTTTTCAACTGGCCAGTGAGTTTACTTTATCGATGTCTTCGACTAGTCAGTTGGGGCCTGTGGGTTTTAGAAAGAAAACAGCAGCGTACGCTCTTATTCACATACGGCCTTGGGGGCCTCTCACCCATCCAGCGCAAGCTCGAGTTCCGCTGACCCAGGACGTCTCTCCGCTCGATTTTAACTGGGGACGCCGACCACCGGATCTGTTGTCTGGCCTTCTGTCTGTCAGCCGCGACTCAGCCAGTTTACCGCCTGCTCCCCGCTTCCATCGACCGCGGTACTCCTTACTCGAGGGGTCTTCTCTCCTCAGCACTGCACTCGGATAATGTAAATGGTGATGTCTGTCTCCCGCAAGGCTGGGTGACCCAATCCTAAAGCCGATCCACTCTGTCTGCGCTCCGGCCTATCTTTTGGTCTCTCCTTCTCTGTGTGTGTGTGCATCCGCTCTCCTCTGCTCCCTGGCGCGCTCTGCCTGTTCTCCACGAGGTGCAGGATGTACAGCGTCTCCACAAACCCACCCACTTCCTGTTTCTTCGCAAAGCATGCCGGGACATGTAGTTCGAGTGTCCAGAGTCTTTAATCGTGATTGTCTCCATCTTGTGGCTAAAAATGGGTACTGCCACAGTAAACTTTAACACATCGCTACACTCTCCCCCTCCTAGAACTCTTGGGTCTCTCCAAGGAGGTACAACAGTTACATTATCCTTTTACAATATGCACACAGTTTATACAGCATATACAGGTTCAGCAGCATACATGCAGTGGGTTAGAAACACTTTCTCAAGCTGACTCATGTTCTGGGCTACCTCAGCTAACATAGCAGACACTTCGGGCAATCTCTGCACAGTGGTGATGGCCTCTTCAGTGCTATGTCCTGGTGAGTCATAGGTAAGTCGCTGGGGCGGTCGAATAGAGCGTTTTTGTTCAGGCTCCTTCCGTTCCTCTTCAGGTGGAAGTACTATAGGTATAGGCTCAGTCCTTATGTCTGCCACTGGAGCAGACACTTCCTCCGAGTACGATCCCTCCAGGGAAGGCATAGAACTATAGTCGTAAGGTTCGTCTTCAGGAGCTACAGGGTCTCCAACAGTATCCGGGACCCTTAACGGAAGTTCAAGGGTTTCAGGGAGTTCCATATTCTCGGGGAATTCCCACTGAAATTCAGGAGCTTCAGCCCTCAAGTTACTTTCCCATTGACAAGGAACTGGGACAACCTCTTCAGGTTCTGGTGAGCGTATCCAATCTAAACAGAAACTCTCTTCGTCGCTGTCTCTTTCGCTCTCTCCAACAACCCGAGTCTGTTGAGACCGAGTGACAGGAGGAACACGTGGAGCATGCGGATTCGCCGGAGGAAGTTCGTTTTCCACTGGTATCCTCACAGCCTCTCTCAAAGGTAACAAGTGATTTCGGTGCCAATTCTTGAGGGGACCAGCCTTTCCATCAGGGCGAATCTGATACACCGGCAGACCTGGCAGTTGTTTGCAAACAATGTAAACCTGAGAACTCCATCTATCCGCCAGCTTGTGTCTCGCAGCAGCACCCAAATTCTTCAACAGAACCCTATCACCGGGTTGTAGATCCTGTATTCGAACCTTCAAATCATAGTTCTTCTTGTTCCTTTGCTCCCTGTTACCTGAAGTCAAACGGGCCTGTTCAAACGCAGAAGCCAGATTCTTCCGAAGTCTATCCACGTAGTTTCTATGAGAAGCTACCGACGTCTGGTCTAGATAACCCAAATGCCAAATCAACCGGCAGTCGAGCTTCTCTTCCGAACATAAGACGGTACGGTGAATATCCTGTTGCATCACTCTCCGTACTGTTATATGCATGCACCAGAGTAGCTATGTGACGACTCCAACTCTGCTTCTCCACATTAGACAAGGTCCCCAGCATGTTTAGCAGCGTGCGATTAAACCTTTCAGGCTGAGCATCACCCTGAGGGTGGTATGGCGTAGTTCGAGTCTTTTGAATTCCCAACAACTCCAGCAATTGCCCGACCAATCTACTTTCAAAGTCTCTTCCCTGATCAGAGTGTATTCTTCTTGGCAGGCCGTAATGAACAAAGAACTTTTCCATCAGCACCTTCGCCACTGTCGGAGCGCGTTGGTCTTTTGTAGAAAAAGCTTGGGCATAACGGGTGAAATGATCAGTCACTATCAGAATGTTCCCTTGCCCACTAGCATCCGGCTCTAAGCACAGGAAGTCAATGCACACCAAATCCATGGGTCCCTGACTCTGTAGATGGCTCATTGGAGCAGCTCGGGTTGGTAGAGTTTTCCTCTGAATGCACCTCAGACAGGAATGGCAATAACTCTCAACTTCAGCCCTCATGCAAGGCCAATAAAACCTATCTCGCACCAACTTAAAAGTTCTCTCAGCACCCAAATGTCCATGCTCATCATGTAATGATCGCAACACACTCTCCCTGTGTTTAGTGGGGAGAAATAACTGTTGAATCTCTTCGGAATTGGTCGAGGGGCCCCTTCGGTAGACCACCCCATCCAACATCTTCAACCGCTCCCACTCTTTGTAAACCAATCTGGCCCCATCCGGGGAATTGGTTAACAGAATCTCTCGCTGGTTTGCAATCAGGGCCTTTATGGTCAATGCAATCAAAGGGTCTCTAGCTTGATCCGCTTTCAGGTCCTGCTTGGAAAAGGTAGGTAGATTTTCATCCCTCAATTGCGAAGGTTACAGTAGAACTCAGGAACAGCCGCGGCCATGACTCCTATGGCCTCCGCTTCAACTCCTCCCTTGACCCGGCGTTCTGTTCCTTGACACAAAGCTTGCACTCCGTCTGGAGTCACCTGAGTCCATTCTGTAGTGTAGGGTCTTCTTGATAAAGCATCAGCATCTCGATTGTTTACCCCAGGGCGATACTTCAGGCTGAACCGAAACCCTGACAGAGCGGCCAACCACCGATGTCCCGTTGCGTCCAGTTTTGCAGTAGTAGTAAGGATATAGGTGAGAGGATTATTATCCGTCTTGATCACGAACTCAGCTCCATACAGATAGTCTTTCAACTTGTCCACCACTGCCCACTTCAAGGCTAAGGAACTCCAGTTTGTGAGTAGGATAGTTCTTCTCAGAAGGCGCAAGGCTCCGGCTCACATACGCCACAGGCCTCAGCAATCCATCATACTCCTGATATAGGACTCCTCCCAGACCTTCTCGGCTGGCATCCACATGTAATTCATACGGCTTGTGAGGGTCCGCGTAGGCCAGAACAGGAGCTCGGGTTAGATTCTCTTTCAGCTTCACAAACGCACCTTCACATTGACTAGTCCATTCACCTTGTATGGACTCTTTAGCTTTCCTTGGTCCCGGAGCGGAGGGGTTTCGGTCAGAGACCTTACAGCCTTCTTCGGTGGTTTCTTTCTGTAGGAGTTTGTTCAGCGGCTGAGCTATCTTTGCGAATCCTCCCACAAATCTTCGATAGTATGAGCAGAATCCCAAGAAAGATCTAAGTTCAGTGACGTTTCGAGGTCTAGGCCAAGAAGCTACGGCCTCCAACTTTCGAGGATCTGTCGAAACACCTTCTGCCGAGACCACGTGTCCCAGATATGTGACTGACGGTAAACAGAACTGGCATTTCTCCAGAGACAATTTCAACCCCTCTTCATGGAGCCTCTTCAAGACCTTCTCCAAACGTTGCTCATGCTCTTCCAGAGTCTTCCCGAACACAATTATGTCATCCAGGTACACTAACACTTCGATTAGATTCATATCCCCGACTGTCTTCTCCATCAACCGTTGGAACGTGGCTGGAGCTCCCGTCAAACCTTGAGGCATTCTATTGAACTCAAAGAACCCCAGTGGACAAATGAACGCAGTTTTCTCTTTGTCTTCAGGGTGCATCGGTATCTGATGATATCCACTTCGCAGGTCTAATACACTGAACCACTTTGCTCCAGACAAACACTGTAAGGCATCTTCAATCCGAGGAGTGGCGTATTGGTCGGGGATGGTTCTTCGGTTCAGGGTGCGATAGTCTATGCACAAGCGGACAGAACCATTCTTCTTCCTGACCAGCACTATTGGAGATGCATATGGGCTCCTGGACTCTTGAATCACATTGGTTCTCTGCAACTCATTTAGCTGTTCTCGCAGATCATCCAAGTCTCCCAGCGGAACTCGCCTTGACCTTTCACGAAACGGCTTGTCTTCTTGCAACCGAATGCGATGTTCCGTACTCTTAGCCAGGCCCACATCGAACTCATCTTTCGAGAATAATTCTTTCCACTTCAGAACTTGAGACTGAAGACGTTTCTTCCACTCAGGTGAAATGGGGGCGTCTTTAGGGTAGAATCTTTCATCTGGAATCTCTTTATCCACTCCCCCTCCTAAATCGGTGGAGAGGGGTGTAGCAGACTCTACTTGCCCGATAGGCATTCGTGCTTTAAGGACTACTGGAGAATCTGTCACATTGCACACACTGACCGAGACTCTTCCTCGTGTTCTCTTCAGGGCTTTGGTGGAGATTATTTCAGGAATTACTTCGACTCCCGTTTCACTCCCATGACTGACATCGGTTCCCAGCACCACATAGGGACCTGGTTGCGATCCGTTCAACTTGACTGAAACCCGGAAGCTCGCTACTTCTCCTGCTTGCAGAACCTTCTCTGTCCCACCCAGTCTCCACAGTCTTCCCACCTCAGCAGGTGCTTTCCGCTCTTCAACCATCCTCTGATAGACCGGTCGTAACAGGGGGTGCACTCCTTGAGTTGACCCTTCTTCCACTACGATGGGGGTCAGGAGACGCCGCACTAGATCCGTATTTGTCCCCACTATCAGAGAGCTTCTATTCGCACCCGAGGGTCGGGGACACACAATGGCCAATGCGTCACAACCCCCAGACTGTCCGATGACTTCAGATCCGATCTCCAACCTCACTTGCAGGTACCCGTCATAAGGGAGTTTCTCAGTGCCGATACCCCCATATTTCCAAATCCTTCAATTCTTGCAGAGGAATGTGCTTTAAGTGTTTCTCATAGAAGTCTTTATAAATCAAAGTCACTTGAGCCCCTGAATCTAACAGGGCTTTGGTGTAGACTCCCTCCACTTGGATTGGCACAATTGGAGAAGGACCTATCAGCTGGTCAGGAAACTTGGTGGAGGTATCCGGACGCTTAGACCCAGTTTGCTGGACCCTGGCCTTTTTCTTGGCCCGTGCAGGTTTTGGGTGTGCATTGCTTCCCCATGACGTAGACCCGGATGCTAAGGGAGTGACTCTTTCCATTCTGGCAGGCTCAGCAGTTGGCTTGACTTTGGGCCCTCTTGCCCTCTTAGTTTTAAATTGGTTCTTGGAGCGAGGTTCAACTTCTGGGCACCTAGGTTGCTCCTTTACTGGTGCCCTCTGGCGTTTCCCGCTGGTGGAGTAGATAACAGTCCCTCTAGGGCTTTCAGCAGCCACTCAACCTTATCCCTCTCAGGCTTCCGGCCTTTACATTGCGCACGGAAATGGCCCATTTCTCCACAACCGAAACATCTCTTCCTCGAAAGTGGAGACACAGTTGCTTGTTGAGGTTCTAATAAGAGATTTGAACCAGACGCCACGGCAACTTCAGTCGTCTGCATACCTGTTAGGAACTTTTGCATTTCCCCCTGCATCTCGGTCACCTTCATCAACACCCTGCACAGTTCAGCGTGCGCTTGCTGCAGTTCAGTTTGAGCTTCCTGTACCTTCTTTACAGTCTTGAACAACTCGCTTCGTTCGGAAGAGTTCGATTCTTTAGCAGCCTTTTCGATGAATTTAAAACCGACTAACTGCTCCTGTTCATCCAGGTCAGATCCATAGGTGTCTAACGAGTCGTTTTCAGGCTGCAGACCGTCGTTATATCTTGCAGGTTGTGCATAAGCCCTTTCTCCCCGCCTGAAGGATTTCTCTTCCAGCAGAGCCTCCTCCTCTCGTACAACTCGGATCAGTTCCAGGTACTTCAACTCTTGATTGACTGCTCTGCTTCTCAGCTGCATCATCACCGGATCTAACGGTTGAGAGCCCCTCAGGATCTGCTTTATTCGTATCTTATCTACGTCAGCCGGTTTGGCCCCTTTCTTGAGGAGTATTTGGTGCAGAATCTTATCCAAGCGCCTCATGTAATCAATCATTCTCTCACCTCTCTTCTGATAGGTGTGTTCGTACTGATATACTAGTTCCGCTGCCTTTTCTGTTCGCCCAAACACTTCTTCAAGAACGTTCAGATAATCCAAAGCAGTACAATCTTTTCTACTCAGTTTTAGGTTTCTCACCGCTTCTGACGCAGGTCCCTTTAAACTCTCGGTGATCCTTTGCTTTTTCTGGGCCTCAGGGACGTCCCACTCATCCAGTGCCTGCATCGCCTGTTCCACCCATTCCTCAAAGGTTTCTTCTCCCGCCGGAGTTGGTACATTTCCTGTAAAGTTCCTTAACCGTCGATAACCGAAATTAGTGTGAGGAGGGCTTGTTTTCTGACATTTGGCCAGCAAATCTCCAATAGCCACGATAAATTCAGGCCCGATCATGGCCAACGGACTGGGCGCAGGAACACTTTCTGCTTCGCCACGTGGCGCACTTGGCTGAATCAGTTGGACTTCCACCTCATCGGTCAGCTTCACGCTCCCGCCCCGAAAACATGCTGGAATACCTTTTCTCCATTCGAGAAGGACATGCGTGTGAGAGGTATCTGGGTTTTTCTTAATGTCCAGAATTAACCCCCGATGATCTGGTGCTAGCGTGGCCACGGCCTGGCGAATCTGATCTTCGGCCCAAGTGTCTGCGGGAATATCCATGACTATGCAACATGTTAACTGACTACTGTGCTCCCCACACCATTCGGCAGCAGTGTCTGGATCCATATTTAACCCTTTAGATGCGGTTTTTCCAGAGACTGAATCCCGAAACGAGCCCCCACGTGTAGCGCTCACTCCCGGAGGAGCCGCTGAAAATGAACCACGGGTCAGTCCCCCGCACTAGGGAATAAATATACTCCAACACGCTGTAAGTTTTACAAGTTAAAAGGTTTACTAAAAGGTTTGCAGTTCTTGAGACACGGTATATGCAGGAAGATTTACAGTACTTTCGTAACACGATAAACGCGTAGCGGTAAAAGAAACGAAAACACGAGGGCTTCGTATTTTCGGAAAAACCCCGACCGAGCAGAAAATTAAAAGATACGAAATTCGAGGAAAAACCGCGTAGCGGGACACAATAAAATACACAGTTCTCGTATCACGGTAAACGCGCAGCGGGAACAAAAAAGGAAAATTGTTCAGAATGTAACTTTAACTTTGCCCCCTTGTATGGATAGGAAAAAGGAAACTGAGTCCTGCACAGGTTAAGTCCCAGAACGTGAAGTGGTATGTGTTTGTGTGTGTAGGGTACCCGGGTACTTTTCAACTGGCCAGTGAGTTTACTTTATCGATGTCTTCGACTAGTCAGTTGGGGCCCTGTGGGTTTTAGAAAGAAAACAGCAGCGTACGCTCTTATTCACATACGGCCTTGGGGGCCTCTCACCCATCCAGCGCAAGCTCGAGATTCCGCTGACCCAGGACGTCTCTCCGCTCGATTTTAACTGGGGACGCCGACCACCGGATCTGTTGTCTGGCCTTCTGTCTGTCAGCCGCGACTCAGCCAGTTTACCGCCTGCTCCCCGCTTCCATCGACCGCGGTACTCCTTACTCGAGGGGTCTTCTCTCCTCAGCACTGCACTCGGATAATGTAAATGGTGATGTCTGTCTCCCGCAAGGCTGGGTGACCCAATCCTAAAGGCCGATCCACTCTGTCTGCGCTCCGGCCTATCTTTTGGTCTCTCCTTCTCTGTGTGTGTGTGCATCCGCTCCTCTGCTCCCTGGCGCGCTCTGCCTGTTCTCCACGAGGTGCAGGATGTACAGCGTCTCCACAAACCCACCCACTTCCTGTTTCTTCGCAAAGCATGCCGGGACATGTAGTTCGAGTGTCCAGAGTCTTTAATCGTGATTGTCTCCATCTTGTGGCTAAAAATGGGTACTGCCACAGTAAACTTTAACACATCGCTACAATTGTATGAGTGTATTTGCGTGGAATAGCATTATGTACATGACTTCTCCCTGGATGAGGAAAGACTGAGAAAGAAACATTTATGGGATCTTCCGTGAGTAACTCTGTGGCACAAAATGTGTATATATCTTCCTAAATATATTCCCAAAGTATGGATTTGGTGGTAAAAGATGATGCGCATAAGGATGTGGTAATGTTTGCCACTACATGTATGTCAGTGTGTACATCTGTCACTGTGCATACCAGTACCTTTATGTGCATTGTGGTGTATATGTGTGTGTGTATACTACTGTGGCTGTCAGTGTATACCTGTTTGTCACTGTGTGTTTATTAATGTGTACTTTAGTATAACTGCAAATTTTTGTCAGTCTGTATATCAGTGTGTTTATGTGTGTCACTCACTGTATGCAAATTAGTCTGTGCATGTGTATTGTGGTGTAGAGGTGTGTATATGTAAGCCATTTTGTACATGTTTGTCATTGTGTGTATATTGTGTATATTTTTATCACTGTGTACATATGTGTCACTGTGTGTTTATTGGTGTGCTGTGTGCATGTGTATCAGTGTTTGTATTTTAGAGAGCACGTGTGTATAATAGTGTATGCATTTGTAACAGTGTGCGCATGTGTGTGTACATGTGTATCAGTGTGCACATGTTTGTCATCGTGTGTATATAAATGTGTACATATGTCATTGTGTGTATATTGGCGTGTACATATGTGTTACTGTGTGTAGATTGGGGTGTGCCTGTATATCAATGTGTGTATATTTAGTGTATACATTCGTATCACTGTGTGCATTTGTGTCACTGTGTGTATATTAGTGTGTACATTTGTATCAGGGTGTACATGTTGGCCACTGTGTGTATCATAGTGTGCACATGTGTACCAGTTTGTACATGAGCCAGTGTTGATGTCTATAAATATTTGTGATTGCGGGTTGTGTTAGCTATACTTTCCATGTGTTATTTAAACGGGTCAGATGTTTTCTCATTAAAATTCACTGAACAATGCAGGACAAACCACAGTATGTCACAGATGGTGGTCTATGTGGGCAGAGGGTCAAAAAAGACACTGGATACTCTTTCATGGTTCACAAATCAGAATCACACTGCAGGGAGGCCTTCTTTTACTGGCCTGCTGTAACTATAAAAAGACATTAACCCTCTCCCTATAAATGAGGTTTTAATGACTTCCACATAATCAGGCCAAGAGCACCTCCGATAGGTGGGAATAGTATTTATATGTCAATTGGAATGAGCATTGCTCTATTTATACCCTATATAATTCAGATGTTAAGTTATGCGACCTGTGACTGACCAGAGACGAAAAGGTAAACATGTCACTGCTGATGAGGGAATATGATGGATCAGCCTCTTTGGGGTCTAAAAGTAGTAATTTAAACATGTCCATTAGCTTTGTGTTATAGTGTTCTGTGGCAAGTCCGTCTCTGTCATCCATATTTCCATACTGGTCTTTAAGGCTGGGGTCAGACTAACGCATTTTTAACGTGCGCTTAGGCGCACTTAATCACGGTCGCAGTAGCAGCAGATGACGGGCAATGACAGCCAATATACAAAGTACGGCCGCACGAAAGTGGAAAATTAACGCATTTTTTTGAGAACGCAGAACCGCTAGTACTGACGTACAGAGTGCGCTGCGGCGGCATAGCGGCGTGTGTGCATGATTAGGAGATGTCAGACGCTGCTAATGTCCGGCCTACATAACGTCTAGACACAAAAAAGTGTTTTATTGACGATCCGTAAAAAATCACCCACGAAAATGCGCGTCGTCTGACCGTTTTCGCGCATTCTGTTAAAAAATACGTCAATGCGTTCGGACGCACTTTTTGACGGTCGCTGCGAATAATGCGTTCGTTTGACCCTAGCCTTAATAACACATATTGTTATTTATTATGTCCCAATTATTTTGCTAATATCTTTCTATTTTTGTTATCTCCCAATTTCATTCTTCACATATATTTATTTCATCTTTCACATATATTTAGTTCATCTTTCACATATATTTATTTCATCTTTCACATATATTTATTTCATTTTTCACATATATTTATTTCATCTTTCACATATATTTAGTTCATTCTTCACATATATTTTTTTCATCTTTCACATATATTTATTTCATCTTTCACATATATTTATTTCATCTTTCACATTGCTATTTCCCATTATTACTATTATTAATTTTTTTATCGCTATTTGTAAATTCCATTTTTTGCTATTTCTGTTATTTTTCACTAACTCTTTTCACATTCCTATTTTCTAATTTATTTATTTTTTTGCTTTCATGGGTATTTATAAATTTAATTTCCTTTTTTTTTTGTTGCTATTTCTCTTATCTTCCACCAACACTTTTCTCATCGCTATTTAACTTTTTAGTGTGTTTCTTTATTTTGCAAATCAATACTTATTTCCTTTATAATATGTTTTTAATGATTTTCCCATTAACAATTAGTTTGTCAAAAACCCTGCAATTCCCACAAAATTAAAATCATCTGTTGGTAGCAAAGGTACGTTTTAAAAAAACATTTATACGCTTAAAAAAATGCTGTTTGCCAAAACATAGGACAGGGATCTCAAACTCCAGCCCCCCAGATGTTTATTGCCTACCATTTCCAGAATTCTTTTAATTTTTTAATTTTTTTATTATCCTTTATTTATATAGCGCCACAGATTGCGCAGCGCTTTACAAGATCAGTGTACAAGTTGTTGATACATTGGAATATCACACATGGATGATGACTTGATTCAGGGGGACCCTTTTCCTAATGGAACTTACAATCTATCAGGGTTATCCAAAGAGATTCGAATTGCTTGAGAAAGGTAACCGAACGCTGAAAATCAGGGTTCGGTTACCTTTCCTGGCCATTCGGCTATCCAGAGAGCAGGCAATTCGTCAAATCCTGTCGAATTGCCTGCACATACGGTGCCTGTTCGGTCCCTGTTCGAGGGCAGTGAAATCCCCATCAAAAAGCACTGCTTCGGCTATTCAGAGAACACAAACCAGCAGTGAAAGGTTCCCCTAATGCCCTGCCATTCGGTGGTTTAATTCGGCAAATTTATTCAGGAGAATCCCATAGACTTCAATGTTAAAAATATTCCCGTTTTAATTCAATATCTAATAAACCGTTCATTATAAAATTCTGCAGCAAAAAGTCTCTTTATTTATAGATTTTTTAGGATACTTTAAGCATTTTTCTGAATTTTTTAAAAAAAAATTAAAAGTCCGATTTTTTTTTTTTTTTTTTTTCAGTTTGCTTATTTTTTCTGTAACAGCCCTCTTTATTATCATTCCCTGGACCTCCTGTGAAAATTTCAGACATTTTCGCTCAGTAGTTTCTTTGCAAACAGCGTTTCTTTTTCCCAGATTCATACAAATGGTTTTTCTAATTTATTCACTGCCTCCTCTACGTCACAGCTGCTTCGGCTCTGTGTGATTCTACGTCACAGCTGCTTCGGCTCTGTGTGATTCGGCTCCTGTTCGGCTTCTTCGAAGGTTAATCCAGATGTTTTTGCTTGTTTTCAGCGTGCATTCGGTTAGTTTTCGCCGGGTTTGCGGCGGCTTTTCCCTGCAATTCGGGGACCCTGTGGTGCTTGCTGAATACACCGCAGGGTCACCGAAATGCAATCGGCAAAAGGAACCGAATTGAAGAGAACGAAAAGTCACCGAACGTGCGGTGACTTTTCGAATCTCTTTGGATAACCCTGTATGAGATGTACAAGTATTTTGTGAGGAGTATTCCATATCGTCGGTGTCTTGCCCAAGGACGCTCGCTGGTGGCGTCTTCTGAGTGGGATTGGAGTCTGCTTTCCATGACTGTACTACAGTCACTGTAGCTCAGCGACCTGGTGGTTAGTTTGAACACGCTGCTCGTAAAGTCCCGACTTGCTTCTCCACAGTTGTATCGGAGGGATATCATGTGCTGAATGGTATTTGACTTGCGTCTCCACGGTTGAAGGGTAGAGATGTCACCACTGGACTCCACGGCCGATATTGTGTGGTGGCGAGTATGTACCGTTAGGTGTATTGCCCAAAAACACTTACTGGAGATGTGCTCTGGCCGCAATTCAAACCTGGGTCTCCACGGCTATAGAGCAATGATGTTACCTCTACTCCATCCATTGAATGCAATAAATACCCAGAGAATCATGGGTGTTGTAGTTCATAAACATCTGTGGGGTCAGTGTTTGAGATCCCTGATAGAGAACCACTGTGCGAGCAGTGTTGCTTGAAATGATAAATCCTGAGCCTCGTTCAATACCTCAGCAGCTGCTGAATTGCTGCAGCGCAGCAATTCAGTTTGCTGCAGCAGTGAACACTTTGGATGCGAATTTCGAAGTAAAATGGCCGACGATTTCTTAATGAAAGATTCAGATTGTTTTTCGTATGACTCGGACAACAGTTGAGGTATATATGATAAAGAAAAGCAGTCAGCACAATTCCGATTTGTATGCACACACCACAAATGATAGTTTTTATTGAATAAACGTTATGGTTACTTCTGAAACAAAATATAATTGAACTGTAATATATGTCTGTGTGCTGGGGTAAATAATAAATAAATATTTTGTGCTTTGGTGAACAAAAACCTCAAAATTAACATTGCCGTACGGAGTTGTTACTTGCTTCATGGCGGCGGCCATCTTTACTACGTCACGCTCAGCTACTCGCAGCATCTCCTCGGGTCGCTGCAAGTGCTAAGTTAGCAGTGCTGAGCGTCAGAACGGCATTCAATGGCAAGTTGCTAACTTAGCACTTGCAGCGGCTGAGGTATTGAACACGCCTTAGGTTTGGGTGGAAAAAAGTCTAAAGCAGAACATTGAGAAGTAAATCCACTTTAAAACATTTTCAGATGTTTTGGCCTATAAATCCCCTTTTTCTTTTGTTTCAGTGAATAAACCAGATGTACCGTTTTATTTGTTTGGTTCGTTATAAAGGCTACTTTATTTTTTCTCTGTACTCGTCCTGTAGGAGTATTTCCAGTCAGCACGTTTCTGCAGTTGGGTGTGAGGTATGGGGCACGAATGTGACATTCCAGTAAGTAGGTGTGCGCGTGTGATGGGTGCAGGGTGCTAGATTAAACTGGTTCAGACAGCCCACTCTGTATAAAAAAGTAGAGATAGAAGGGGGTGCACAAAACATATCCACACACACAATTAATAATCACAGGAGCTAACACACTCGCATACAGGAATTATGTTGCCTCTGGGGACCAGCGTCAATCTGGATTTAGGCTTTGTGCCTTTTAAACTGAGGAAGCACTACGGTAAGGGTGACAGTGTTATACATTAGATGTTGTATGCTTGTTGTGTCACAAAGCTGTGCGCGTGTAATTGTTTTACACAACTCTGTCACACCAATTTTTGAGTATATTGATTTTTTTTGTAAAAACCAAAAATCCAAATTGGAAAACAACGCCACTATTTTACGTTGACATTTTCAATTTGCAGCTTCTAACACCGTGGTGGTCGTAATGCTATATCATGTTGTGTGGCAAGGAGTTTTGTCCGGATGGGGAAAAAAATCAGGGTTATTCACGGAGCTGGAAATTAGTGGAGAACTGGACTTTAGAGATCACTACCACGATGGTAGAGCGTAACAAATTGATAATACCAGAAATAATTATAAAGTATTAACAGAAGATGTAATAAGACAAGGTAGTAGAAGACCAAAGGGATTGCCCCTATAAACAATTTGAAAAATTCAGTTACTCTGATAAGAATATCAGGGTACTAGTGTCTCCCAGAGACCAAATTAATAATTAACTTTTATTAAACTTGATTAAAACGGCAAACAAACAGACAAAAATAGACAGTGCATTCAAAACAAATTATAATGAATTAAAAACAAAGACAATTCTGCTGTAAAGGTTATTGAATGTAACGGCAGGAGATATGATCAATGGTCAATACAGTAGGTGGCCTTCAAGGGTCACCTCAAAGTATTGTAACGTATATAAGGTGGATAACAATATCAGACCATGAAAAGACTGCACGTACAAAAAGCAGAAAGAGCAAAAGCAAGACACTCCTATAGGGAAAAATTGGCTCAAATAGCCTAATATAAACGTATCACTGTAATTGCCCAAATTGCCATTGCTAAGAGGACCCAACAACGGGGTATATATGTATGTTGGGGTCTCAAAATACAGTTACCCAGAATGACAATAGGGAGTTCTTGCCTGTGAAGTGCACCCGACGCGCGTTTCGCCACAAATGGCTCTCCTGCCGTTACATTCAATAACCTTTACAGCAGAATTGTCTTTGTTTTTAATTCATTATAATTTGTTTTGAATGCACTGTCTATTTTTGTCTGTTTGTTTGCCGTTTTAATCAAGTTTAATAAAAGTTAATTATTAATTTGGTCTCTGGGAGACACTAGTACCCTGATATTCTTACCAGAGAACTGGACTTTGTTCAACAGAAAAAGAAAGCGGAGGAAAAAAAATCAAGGGTGTAATTCTTAGCTCCAAATTTGTGATTCTGCAGATAATTACCCTCATGAGTATCTATTAATTTGCATTAAAAATACAGCTGTTTTGCATATTTCTGTGCTTGTAGTAACCATAGTTATCTTCCTTGCAGATAGCCGGGTACATGAGGTCAACAGAATAAGGAGCAGGTACCCTTGCAAGATACCGGTAAGGCTGGGGTCAGACGAACGCAGTGCGAACGCGCGTGCAGCCGCACTTTATCACGGCCGTAGTAGCGGCATGTGTGCGTGATTAGGAGACGTCAGACGCTGCTAATGTCCGGCCAACTTAACGTCCAGATGCAAAAAGTGTTTTATTGATGATCCGTACAAAATCACAGCCGTAATCGCGCATCGTATGACCGCTATCGCGTATTCCGTGAAAAAATACATCCATTCGTTCGAACGCACTTTATCACAGCCATAGTAGCAGCAAATGACAGGCAATATATGAAGTACGGCTGCATGAAAGTTCGGCCGGGCAACGCAAGCGGCAAACAAACGCATTTTTTCGAGAACGTGAAACCGCTAGTACTGACGTACAGAGTGCGCTGCGTCCACTAGCGGCGTGTGTGCGTGATTAGGAGACGTCAGACGCTGCTAATGTCCGGCCAACATAACGTCCAGACGCAAAAAGCGGTTTATTGATGATCCGTACAAAATCACAGATGAAAATGCGCATTGTATGACCGCTATCGCGTATTCCGTGAAAAAATACGTCCATTCGTTCGAACGCACTTTTTCATGGACGACGCGAAAAATACGTTCGTCTGACTCTAGCCTAAGAATTATAAATTTTTATCTTTCCTCTCCAATAAACAGTTTTGTTTATTTATTATTTTAAAATAAGGAGGAACACTGACGACTACCAGAACCAAGGATATTATTTAGCAAACAGATGTATAAAAATGTTTCGGAGAGAAAAGATATGCGACTGAATTAAATTTAGCACCGGGCCGTGTGATAAATGAAAATTTGGTAGAAGAAATTTTTTTTGTTGATTTTAGTGAACTCGTGTTCCCTATCACTTTTTCATGATGTCAGCCCCCTATGGAAACCGTGCAGAAATGAAATTTCAGATCCAAAAATAAACCCCGGAACACGTTTTGGTTGTTCTCTTGTAATTTTTATGGTTCACTGTTTAGGCTAAGGTCAGACGAAAGCATTTTTAATGTGCGTTTAGCCGCACTAAATCACGGCCGTGCTAGCAGCAAATGACGTCCAATGCCGGGTAACATACGAAGAACGGCCGCACGAAAGTTCGTCCGCGCAACGCAAGTGGCAAACGAACGCATTTTTTCTAGAACGTCAAACCGCTAGTACTGACGTACAGAGTGCGCTGCGTCCGCATAGCGGCGTGTGTGCGTGATTGGGAGACGTCAGACGCTGCACACGTCCGGCCAACATAACGTCCAGACACAAAAAGGGTTTTATTGATGATCCGTACAAAATCACGGACGAAAATGCACATCGTATGACCGCTATCGCGTATTCCGGGAAAAAATACGTCCATTCGTTCGAACGCACTTTTTCACGGACAACGTGAAAAATGCGTTAGTCTGACCCTAGCCTTAGTGTTCTCAAAAATGTTTGAAGAAATCTTCTTGTGATTAACAGGGTTATTCAAAGAGCTCCGAATTGGGAAAGGTAACCGGCGAACGCTGAAATTCAGCGTGCGGTTACCTTTCCTGGCCATTCGGCTATTCAGAGAGCAGGCAGTTCGCTAAATGTTGGCGAATTGCCTGCACATACGGTGCCTGTTCGTTGCCTGTTCGAGGGCAGTGAAATCCCCATAGAGAAGCAATGCTTCGTCTATTCAGAGAACAAAAACCAGCAGTGAAAGGTTGCCGAATTTCCCTGCTGTTCGGTGGTTTCATTCGACAGGTTTATTCAGGCTAATCCCATAGGCTTCAATGTTAAAAATATTCCCGTTTTAATTCAATATCTAATAAACCGTTTATCATAATATTCTGCAGTAAAAAGATTCTTTATTTTTTTATTTTTTAGGATCTTTTAAGCATTTTTTGGGATTTTTTGCAAAAAAATTTCAGATTTTTTTAAAATGTTTTTTCTTTTCTCTGTAACAGCCCTTTTTATTATCATTCATTGTATCTTATATGTAAATTTCAGACATTTTCGCTTAGTAGTTTCTTTGCAAACAGCGTTTCACTTTTCAAACATTCAAATGGGTACTGTTTTTTTTTTTTTCACTCCATTGGTCTGCGGTGTCGGGTTATTCCGGCGGCTGCTCTGCACTCTGATCGGCTCCTGCTCAGGTTTCTCGGCGGGGTTATTCCAGATGTTTTTGCGGGTTTCCGTGTGCATTCGCCTGGGTTTTGCGGTGAGTGTTCGGCAGGTTTTCGGCGGCTTTTCCCTGCAGTACAACAGCCCTGTGGTGCTTGCTGAATACACCGCAGGGTCGCCGAAATGGGATCGCCAAATCGCCCCGAATTGAAGAGAACGAAAAGTCACCGAACGTGCGGTGACTTTTCGATTCTCTTTGAATAACCCTGTAAGAAAATCATTATATTTCATATCTGTATTCAGAATGTGCTTCTTCGTTGTTTATGTAGTATCCTTATTCTTAAAGTTTAAAAAAATTATACTATATGGGAACAAGGAGAAAAATAATATTCTATAGAGAATGAAATGTTTAAAATCTAATCCCGCCCCCTGGAAAAAATAGTATTTGCACCTGTGTTCATCTGCTGGTGGGGGTTCCTCTTTGAGTTATCGTCACGGATAAATGATCAATAAGGATCAGTTTGCCCCCTCCTGTCTTCCGGGCATACCTCCGGATTTAGCACTCGCAGTAAAACTTCTTCCCCCAACAGCACCTTCATCCAACTCAGGTTTTAGTAATTTGGTCTGAGAAGCAGAACCTTATCGGGTTTATAGTCCTGATTATTTGTCCCAGTCCTCCTCAGCAGGTCTTCAGTGACTGATTGTCCGCTTCCGTCCAGCTGCCTCCCACTCCGTCTTTCTTTGCATTCATACTCCACCTAATCCCTCTCTTCACCTACAGGTCATAGTGGAAAAGAATCACAGAGAAAAGCTCCTGCCTCATCTCCTGAAAATCAAATTCCTGGTGCCCCCAGAAGTCACGCTTGGCCAGTTTGTCCATATGATCAGGTGAGACATGAAAAGGACTAGCATTTGGTGGAATGGTAGAATGGATGCAAGTGACCCGCTTTGGCAAAAAAAAAATTGTGTTTGTTTAAATCAGGGCACAGCAAACTTGGCCCTCCAGATGACTAGGAACTACATTTCCCATAAGGCTCAACCAACCTAATGAGTGACTAAGCACAGAGGCGGTTGTATAATTAGGCCAAATGGGCGGTAGCCTAAGGCCTCACTCAAACAGGGGCCTTCTTATGATGGTATTTTTGTGGCATTTCAGTATGCACACGTTCGTGAGTGTACGGATATACCACACAAGTTGGCTCCAACGTTAACATACACCAATCTGGCAGGACAGCCGTGTGAACCTTCATTAATTATGTTTTTTTGGGTCTAATTTCTGCATTTTTGCCTTAGGCCTCATTGACTGTAGAGCCACCTCTGGCTAAGCATCATGGGAGATGTACTTCCAAGGCATCTGGAGGGCCAAGGTTGCTGACTCCTGATTTGAGTAAATCCGAAAATATAAATATAACCCCGTTCTTGATCCCAGCGAGGCCTTCTTAACCTTCTTTATAGTTGAGTATAATTTAGTAGGTATCATAAACAGAAAAATACATGCCTATCACCAGCTGGCACAGCACACACCATTGGTATACCTCCCTACATTTGGAGGTATGAGATCTGGACAGGATGGCCAGTTTTAGGCTGGGGTCAGACGAGCGTGATTTCTACGGGCTGTACGTCCGTGCAGTACGGACATCGTCAGTACGGATGACGCAGTAGTGGTCACACAGTCCGTTTTTTCACTGAAGTTATTTTTGACGGATGTAGGAGGGAAAAATAAATTACAATGAAAAAACATTCTGTCCGTCAAAAATGCTGGACGTATAAATGCAGTCCGTCTGACCATGCTCCATCACTCACACACAAAGCTATGCAGACGTTGTAGACGTGGCGCACTCCGCACGTCCGTTCTAGCAGTATTACGTTCTTGCCTAACCTGCGTCCGTTTGCCGCGGCCGTTGTGCCTCCGCAGTTCAGTGCGGACGTACTTCATGTGTCAGGCTCCAATGGACTTTCTTTCATGCTATCACGGACGTACTTTTAGGCGCAATCACGGACGTGAACACTACGCTCGTCTGACACCAGCCTTAGGGTTCATGGCAGTGAAGCTACTTCTTGAGATACTCAAAACAGCAAACCCATCTGGGAAAGGTCATCCCTGGTGTCCATAAAAGTGGGTGCCCACATAGAAAAGTAACAGGCTTAGCCCTTAAAAAGGGGTATAACCCGCTGCCTCACCGAGAAAGCAGAACAGATTGCTGTAAAAAGGGACAGTGGTACTTATGCATCGGGTCGGTATCCATGGATTCTTTTGCATATATTCACAATTTTAGTGGTTAAATAAACAAATCCATAAATTATCCCTTGGATGAACATATAGGAAATTTAGTACAAAATTGTACATTTTGATAAAGGCTTTTTTCACGTTCTTTATCTTGAAGCAGATAAGGAACACCCAAATTGAGTATGTACATATCTAAATGAGGGCCAAGTAAGTCTATGGCCTCTCTAAAGATCTGTATATGACTTCAGCAAAGAGGTCTCATCATGTCCTTTAAGATAAGAGATTGTGCAGGGATGTATTTTTTTTTTTAGTAATAATTTTTTTTTATTGAGTCATCAAAGGCATACACATATTAAAACGAAAAACAAAAAGGGCAGTACACAAGACAACATAGGCAACGTACAAGGGTATAAACGTGCAAGAACATACAGCACAAGCGCACAGATTTACTTGACACCCCCGAGTAACCCCTCGCAGTACAGAATAGCAGGGCTCATCATTACAAGGGCCAAGAGCGGCACAGCCGAAAGGTCCACCTTAAAAACCAATTCCATGTATTTTGGCATATCGTCTGTGAGAAAGGGGCCAAACATGCCTAAAAATATATAACCGTTCCATCACGGAGGGACCACAGTAAGACACGTGAAGATGAACAGAACGGTACAGTACAGAGACAAGAAACCACATACACGCCAACATAGAGGACAAAACACCACAAGGTACAGGGGTGTATTCTAACATAGGTCTCAGACTGTCTATCACTTCTAGGAAGGAACTTAGAAATATCTCATTCCCTCATTTTTTTCCCCTAGTGTCAATTCGTTTGGAAGTCTAATATATTTCAGGTGAATGTATACAATAACAGAGCTGCAAAGCAATAAACCCAGCAGCCACGAGTCTCTCTAAACTATAACACTTGTTTCTGACATTACTTGAAGTAATTGAAGGAACACTCTAGGCTAAAAATCCCCCCCTTTTCTCTTACATTAAAATATACCTATTCCCTACCTAGTTATTGTGTATATATTTTCTTAAATGTAATACTTACCCTATAAACCACTTCTTTCCAACGGCATTTGTTTATTTTTTATACGCACCTCCCTCCTCTTCCGCTCCCGTCCTTCTAACTCTGTAACTTGGCTAATGGTTTACGTGAGAAGCACGCATGCGCGCCTCTCACGTAAGCCAGCCAATCAGCAGGCTTCCTCTTCTAATTGGATTAGTGTTACGCGCAGAGGATGCGCAGGCCCGTCTTTAATATTGATTGGACCCTGGGCAAACATTTTCATGGGCCCCCCCGAAAGCCAGCCCACTGCATAATTTTGCTATCTACCCCCAACATCCCCCCCAAAAAAAACAACAGAAATAAATCATGGACTTGTCTCACAAACAAGTCCGTAGATTGATCTGTAACGGTACATACAAGCCAATTATAGTCTCTTCTAGGCTCTTTCTCATCATATATTTCTATTAACAGTTATTTGTTCTTGGGTAAAAAGGCATGTTAATATCTTAATAACTTTAAATAATTAAGTGCAAATGAACATTATTATGTTTCAAGTGTAAAACAAATAGCTATATAGTCTAGTCATAACACAAAAATAAGAATTATATGTACCCAGCACAGACCCCCCCGAAATGTATGCATCTGGCACAGGCCCCCCACAAATATGTGCCCTGCACAGGCCCCCAGAAATATATGTATTCAGCACAGACCACCTCAGAAATATATGTACCCAGCACAGACTACCCCAGAAATATATGTACCCAGCACAGGCCCCCAGAATTATATGTATCGTGCACAGACCTCCCAGAATTATATGTATCCAGCACAGACCTCCCAGAAATATATATATCCAGCATAGAACCCCCAGAAATATATGTACCCTGCACAGACCCCCAGAATTATACTTGCCCAGCACAGACCTCAGGATCAGGTGACCTGTGTGTTCATCCAAGTGCCTGCATTCTCCTCCACGCGGCCGCCGGCATCTGAAGGCTGTGACGAACTCTCGCGAGATCTCTCCTATAGGCCGTGTCACAGCCTTTACAGGAAGGCAGCCACGCGAGGGAGAACGCTGGCTCTCGCATGAAAACACAGCCAGTCGAGGGGGCTGCTAGCGAAATGCTGTTAATGCATTCCGCTAGCAGCGGCGGCGGTCGTCCACAGTTTAGGCGGGCCCAAGGGGCAGCTGCTTTGGGCCCCTCAACAAATACTGGGCCCTGGGCAACTGCCCCTTTTGCCCTGCGTTAAAGACAGCCCTGAGGATGCGCGCAACACTAATCCCAGCCGCAGACTATGCTGTCGGCTCGCTCCCGCCAGCTACTGCGGCGAGTTGGATACGTCATCGCGCTGAAAGCGCGATGACGTCTCCTACTCGGCAATAGTCGGCAGAAACGGGAAATATGAATCCCGCTCTGCTGACTGACAGCTGGGAGGGCGGAGTAAAGTTCTCCGCGACTCTCAGCTGTTTTCAGCTTTTTCAGCTGATCGGCTGAGTGGAGGGGGGAAAGGCGAGGGCATACTCAGGGCATCATGACCACCTAAAAAAAGCTTAGGTGGTCATGTTGCCTAGAGTATCCCTTTAAGATACTTGTTTTTGTATTAGATTAATAGCCCAGATACAGTCATAAATATTTCTCTTAATTACATATTGACAAATTTGTTAGGGCAAGAGGACAGTAGAATTTGGAGCGGTTTGGGCAGCACAAAGCCTATATATATATATATACAAGGGTTGCGGTGGAGGACAAAAAGTGAGATAAAAATTGCTGTGATGCGCAAGTGGCTTCTGCAACAATAAACCCACTATATATATATATATATAGCCATTTAAGCCATCTAGTATGGCATTGCAGAGGCAAAGAAGGTTCTGTGTTATAACAGACCCAGGATGCAAGAAGGTGAGAAATTGTGGACTTCATTTGCCTGTCTTACCCAGAGTTCCTTGCTGCATATGGGAAATGTAGCACATGAGCTCTGTGAAGCAGTTCTCTGAATTGCTGGGATGTGAAAATGTCTTCTACAATTATAAACTTTATTATTTGTTATGTGGAGACTTTTAGGCTAGGGTCAGACTGAGGCAGTGCGAACGCGCGTGCAGGCGCACTTAATCACGGCCGTAGTAGCAGCAAATGCCGGGCAATGACGGCCAATATACGAAGTACGGTCGCACAAAAGTCCGGCTGCGCAACGCAAGTGGCAAACGAACGCATTTTGTCGAGAACGTAAAACCGCTAGTACGGTTGTACAGAGTGCGCTGCGTCCGCATAGCGGCGTGTTTGCGTGAATTGGAGATGTCAGACACTGCTTATGTCCGGCCAACATCACGTCCAGATGCACAAAGTGTTTTATTGATGATCCGTACAAAATCACGAACGCAAATGCGCATAGTATTACCGCTATCGCGTACTCCGTGAAAAAATGCGTCCATTCGTTCGAACGCACTTTTTCACAGACAACGTGAAAATGCGTTCGTTTGACCCTAGCCTTAGTCTCACTTTTTCCACCATAACTTAAATGAATATGTATATATTTCGGTATTTTTTACCCTCGGGGATCCAAACTAGCAATACGCCTGGTGCTTCGGTTGGCAGAGTCGCATAATACCGCTTGGTAGAATAGTAGGGTCTTCCTGAAACAACACACAACTCTGTGTTTCTGTTGTGAATTTTTATTAAACATTTTGTTTACTTCAATTTCAAGCATCAAGTGCAATCCAAAAATTTTGCATATGCAAATATATATAATTTCTGAGGCTGAATTGTTAGATTTGGAAAAAAAAAAACCTTTTACATGTTTTAATCTTTTGCATTATATCCGTACACAGGGTCGCCGAAATGGGATCGCCAAATCGCATCGAATTGAAGAGAACGAAAAGTCACCGAACGTGCGGTGACTTTTCGATTCTCTTTGAATAACCCTGATACTGTTTATTTATATTCCACGTCATGCATTACCACAAGATTCTTTTGCCTATTTTCAAAGTTTGAGTGGTTGAATATTAATTCCATAAGTTATCCCTTTCATGCGTCGTCACAGAGTTCACGCTTTTTCTTTTTTTTGCTGTTTTTCAGCTAAAACGAGAAACACAAAGAAACCACAAACAGGAAAAGAACAGGGATTTTATATTCCAGAAACATATTAGACAAGGGCTGCTCATGAAGATTTTATCTCTCTAAATGTAAGGCTGAGTTGATAAACACAAAGATAAATCTACAATGAAGGATCATAAACATTTCTACACCCTAAATTTCATGGAAACCTTGTGGTTGTATGTCCAAGCAGCCACCACCAAGGGCAGGATTTTCTTATCAAATTTGTCAGAGACTGACAAATCGAAATTATATAATTCAACAGGTAAAGGTGCAGAGCGAAAATTCTCCCACCAAGAAACAGATTTTATCCACCAGGGATCTAACCCACTCCCTGTAAAATAAGGTAAAAGAAAAATGAGGATAAGTGCAAAATAATGCACCTGGGACGTAAAAACCCAAGGGCTGAATATAGAATATTTGATACAGTCCTAACCTCAACATCTGAGGGTTGGGATTTAGGGGTTATTATTTCAGAGGATCTAAGGGTAAGTAGTCAATGTAATAGAGCAGCAGGAAATGCTAGCAGAATGCTTGGTTGTGTAGGGAGAGGTATTAGCAGTAGGAAAAGGGAAGTGCTCATGCCACTGTACAGAGCACTGGTGAGACCTCACTTGGAGTACTGTGTGCAGTACTGGAGACCGTATCTCCAGAAGGATATAGACATCTTAGAGAGAGTTCAGAGAAGGGCTACTAAAATGGTGTACGGCTTGAAGGAGAAAAGTTACCAGGAAAGGCTTAATGATCTTAACATGTACAGCTTGGAAAAAAGACGAGACAGAGGAGATATGATAGAAACATTTAAATACGTAAAGGGAATCCACAAGGTAAAGGAAGGGAGTATATTCAGTGGCGTCGTAACGTGGGGGCGGGGGTGCGGCCCGCACCAGGTGACACCCGCCTTTAGGGTGACACCGTCACCCTAAGGGCGGGTGTCTCACCCTCCGCCGCGTATTTGCTCCCTGCGAGCGTCCGAAGCATGCAGCTTCGGCGCTCGTCTGGGGGAAACACGTCACCAGCCAATCGCGGCTGGTCACGTGGCTCCCCCAGGCGAGCGCCCAAGCTGCGCACCGCCGGACGCTTAGAAGGAGCGAACACGCGGTGGAGGTGAGCTGGAGCCGCTATCCATGAGGTGCTGGGGTCGCTATCCATGAGGTGCTGGGGCATATCCATGAGGAGCTGGGGCATATCCATGAGGAGCTGGGGCATATCCATGAGCTGCTGGGGCATATCCATGAGGAGCTGGGGCATATCCATGAGGTGCTGGGGCATATCCATGAGGAGCTGGGGCATATCCATGAGGTGCTGGGGCATATCCATGAGGAGCTGGGGCATATCCATGAGCTGCTGGGGCATATCCATGAGGAGCTGGGGCATATCCATGAGCTGCTGGGGCATATCCATGAGGAGCTGGGGCATATCCATGAGGTGCTGGGGCATATCCATGAGCTGCTGGGGCATATCCATGAGGAGCTGGGGCATATCCATGAGCTGCTGGGGCATATCCATGAGGAGCTGGGGCATATCCATGAGGTGCTGGTGCATGTCCATGAGGAGCTGGGGCATTATCCATGAGGTGCTGGGGCATTATCCATGAGGTGCTGGGGCATTATCCATGAGGAGCTGGGGCATATCCATGAGGTGCTGGGGCATATACATGAGCTGCTGGGGCATTATCCATGAGGAGCTGGGGCATATACATGAGCTGCTGGGGCAAATCCATGAGGTGCTGGGGCATATCCATGAGGTGCTGGGGCATTATCCATGAGGTGCTGGGGCATATCCATGAGGAGCTGGGGCATATACATGAGCTGCTGGGGCATTATCCATGAGGAGCTGGGGCATATCCATGAGGAGCTGGGGCATATACATGAGCTGCTGGGGCAAATCCATGAGGTGCTGGGGCATATCCATGAGGTGCTGGGGCAATATCCATGAGGTGCTGGGGCATATCCATGAGGAGCTGGGGCATATACATGAGCTGCTCGGGCAAATCCATGAGGTGCTGGGGCATATACATGAGCTGCTGGGGCATTATCCATGAGGAGCTGGGGCATATACATGAGCTGCTGGGGCAAATCCATGAGGTGCTGGGGCATATCCATGAGGTGCTGGGGCATTATCCATGAGGTGCTGGGGCATATCCATGAGGAGCTGGGGCATATACATGAGCTGCTGGGGCAAATCCATGAGGTGCTGGGGCAAATCCATGAGGTGCTGGGGCATATCCATGAGGTGCTGGGGCATTCCATGTGCTGGGGCAGTATCCTTGAGCTGGGGCAATATATCCATGAGAGGAGCTGGGGCAGTATATCCATGAGAGGAGCTGGGGCAGTATATCCATGAGCTGCTGGGGCAGTATATCCATGAGCTGCTGGTGCAGTATATCCATGAGCTGGGGCAGTATATCCATGAGAGGAGCTGGGGCAATATCCATGAGAGGAGCTGGGGCAATATCCATGTGTGCTGGGGGCAGTATCCATGAGAGCTGGGGCAATATATCCATGTGTGAGCTGGTCTGGGGCAATATATCCATGTGTGAGCTGAGGCGCAATATATCCATGTGTGAGCTGAGGCGCAAAATATCCATGTGTGAGCTGAGGCGCAATATATCCATATGTGAGCTGGGGCAATATATATCCATGGGTGAGCTGCTGGGGGCTATATATAACTGTGAACTGGGGCAATATATAACTGAACTGGGGCAATATATCCATATGTGAGCTGGGGCAATATATATCCATGGGTGAGCTGCTGGGGGCAATATATATCCAGAGCTGCTGGGGGCAATATATATCCAGAGCTGCTGGGGCAATATATATCCATGTGTACCTTCACTGCCTTCGAACAGGCAACGTACTTGCTGGCAGTTGGCAAAAAGTTGTGTGAGCATATGAGAAAGCTCCACAGCAATAAACCTCACAGTAATGTGCGCTGTGTGTATGAGCATTCAGTGTTATATGGGAGTACTGATTTAGGAGTAAGAGTAGTTAAAAATTTTTTTGTAAAACTCAGGGGGGGGTGACACCATAAATTACCGCACCGGGTGACACCAACCCTAATGACGCCACTGAGTATATTTAAAAGGAAACAAAGTAGCAAAACAAGAGGACATAGTCTTAGATTAGAGGGGCAAAGGTTTAAAAGTAACATCAGGAAGCATTATTTTACTGAGAGGGTGGTGGATACATGGAACAGCCTTCCAGTAGAAGTGGTAGAGGCCAAAACAGTGATTGAATTTAAGCAGGCATGGGATAGGCATAAGGCTATCCTAAACAAAAGATAAATCCAGGTAAAGTATCCATGTAATTGGGCAGACTAGATGGGCCGAAAGGTTCTTATCTGCCGACATTTTTCTATGCTCCTATGAGGCAAAATGGTTTATTTTTAACTAGTTTATGGAAATAGCCAGCTGTGGGAAGGGTAGGGGGGCGACCAGTGGTTCAGTAAGAGGCCCCAAGATTTCTGATGGCAGCCCTGACAAAATTGTATCACAGAGATGTTCCAATGTTCCAAATTAGGCGTGACTGAGAGTTTAAGACCCTGTGCTGAGCTATTCTTATCATTATTCAGGAATTGCTTGCAAGTGGTTCACCTGCTGTTTTACAGGGTCATAAATTAAGCTGGGCGATTTACTGAGGCATTAAACTGAAAACTCGCCGAAGTAGAGCAATACAGTTACATTATTTCTACACTGTCAACCACAGTTTAATCCTGCGGAGAATATATATTTTAGTGCATTACTTACATTTCAGATACCATTGCTGTCAATTTAAAGTACATATAAATTGTAGATATATCTGTTCATTGCAATATCCCCCCCCAAAAGAAAATATTGGAAAATGTAGATATATTGAGGTTTTTGAATTCAGTTCACGGTTCCATCATGTATCCCTGCCCATTTACACCTGTAGAGAGGTGATTGGGAACATGATGGTCCTTTCAGGGTTGAAGCTAAATAAAACTGTATTTACCTAGACAACACAATAGATCCCCAGCAGTCTTGAAAAAAATTATTCACTCCACCCCAATGTCTCTTCACTACTGTTTTATCCCATACTACAGCTGCAAAGCGATACTTGTGCTAAGATTTTGGTAAATTGAGGAGCAATTACACCGGTGATTGGGAACATGATGGCCCTTTCTGGGTTGAAGCTAAATACAATTGTCATTATCTAATAACTGATTAGTGTCCGTTGATATTTGTTTGTCTTCATTCTTACAGGATCAAGCTTTCTGTGCCCCAGTCTCAGTCCCTGTGCATATTAATCAATGGAAAACAAATGACAAGTCTGTCTCTCACACTGTCAGAATTATACCATGAATACCGTGATCAGGATGGATTTCTGTATATGACGTATATGTCACATGACGTATTTGGCTGACAGCTCACAGGCGTAAGAGGTGATATCCCTCTGTATTGATGCATACATAATCATGCTTTTGGAGACGCGGATATATTCTGCAGCTCTGCCAGAGAATGTCTACAGCTGGAACCCTCACCAGATACAGAGACATTTAACAACGATGCCTAGAGAGGATTGATGTATAGGATTACAGTAATATTTATGTAGTGGCAAGAACTGACAGAAAATATATGCATGTGGGCACCTACTGATAATGGAAATGACAAGTGACTGTAGGACAGAGGTCGGCAACCGTGGTCCTCCAGATGATTTGTTACTATATGACAGGGCTCAAAATTTCCACTCGCCTACTAGCATTTGGCGAGTGGAAATTAAGTGAGGGCGAGTGGAAATGCGCGCACACACAGGCAGCACAATAAATTATTTTGTGCTGCGTATTCCAGCGGTGCCACCGTGCAACCCCCCCTTCCCCAGGCTGCACAGTGGCAGGGATCAGCTGCCTAACCTAACCCAGCTTGTCTCTGTCACTGGCAGGGGGGTGGAGAGGAGCTTGCCTGCCTCCTCGTTCTGCTCACACCGGGGCTCTGATATCTGGGTATACATGTTATTTTTGTAACTTTATTCTAAATAAAACCTTTAACAGTGTAATTTCATAAGATAATTTAAGGGGGTGTGTTTAGGGGCAGAGTTAAGGGCTGGGTAGGGGTTAGGTGGAGCAACTGGTAGCGAGTAACTCTTATGGTCTGGTTAGTAGCTTGGGACTTGAAATTTTGAGCCCTGCTATATGACATATGATTCTCAGCCAACCTAATGAATGGCTGAGCATCATGGGAAATGCTATTTCAAAACAACTGGAGGGCCTATGTTGCTGTCCCCTGCTCTGTGGGGAAAGCATTGAATTATTGTGGCTTAAAGGGCCACTACCACCAAAAAAAATTGTTCTTATTTTGTTGATTTCATGTTGCTGATATCTAACATGTACTTTGTGTTTCTTCTCATGTATGTTAAGAAAATATTTTACTGTGTCACCGTGTGCATATTTTGTTATATTTTGCATTGGAAACTGCCCCCACAGTATCTTTATGGCACTTGTTCCTCACTGTGGGGCGTTGGGTATAGAATGAATAGGTCAGATTGCTAAAATACTGACTCATAAGGATCGCATTCTGTGACGTGTATGTAAATTACATCAAGTCAACTATCAACTCATTCAGCTGCCATCTCTTATCTCGGGTAACCTAGACAACACAATAGATCCCTATGCAGTCTTGAAAATTCATTCACTCCTCCACCCCATTCCCCCTCACTACTGTTTTATCCCACACTACAACTGTAAAGCGAGACTTGTGCTAAGATTTTGGTAAATGTTGCATCATAGGAAATAAACAGCTAACTTTATTTTTCCGTTGTACAGGTTATATCTGAGGTGAACCTACATAGAGGTTATTAGGCCTCTTATGTATCTGACATTTGTAGCATCAGGGACATTGTTTTATATCCTATTTCATGTTTTATTGTGTAACCGATCATTTTTAATACAATAAAGGCTAAGCTTTAATAAATAAATATATATATATAAATTATATACACACAAACCATTTGTTTTCTAGGGGTCATTGTCTGTTGCTTTTGGAAGCATGTGTGGATTTGACGGACGGCTGCTGTGTGGAACTTTCTGTGCACCACCTTGCCATACCAAGACATCGTGTTCAGTTCCTCAGACGCTGCAAGTGCTAAGTTAGCAACTTGGCACTGCACACTGTGCTGCAGTTTGCGCTCAGCACTGCTAACTTAGCACTTGCAGTTAACTAGAGATGTGCTGCAGAGTATCTGACGGTGACGTAGGAAAGATGGCTGCCTCCATGGAGCAAATAATCCAAAAGGGAAATGTTCAGTTTGAAGTTTCCGTGGAGCAAAACACCAACAGGGTTATTCAAAGAGCTCTGAATTGTGGCCGAAAGGTAACCGAACGCTGAAATTCAGCTTTCGGTTACCTTCCTGGCCATTCGGCTATCCAAAGAGCAGGCAGTTTGTCAAATGTTGGCGAATTGCCTGCACATACGGTGCCTGTTCGAGGGCAGTGAAATCCCCATAGAGAAGCAACGCTTCGTCTATTCAGAGAACACAAAACAGCTGAGAAAGGTTGCCGAATTGCCCTGCCATTTGGTGGTTTCATTCGACAGGTTTATTCAGGAGAATCCCATAGGCTTCAATGTTAAAAATATTCCCATTTTAATTCAATATCTAATAAACCGTTTATTATAATATTCTGCACTATAAAGTCTCTTTATTTTTAGAATCTTTTAGGTATTTTTTTTCTGTAACAGCCCTTTTTATTATCATTCATTGGACCTCATATGTAATTTCAGACATTTTCGTAGTTTCTTTGCAAACAGCGTTTCACTTTTCAAACATTCAAGCGTACTGGTTTGTTTTTTTTCACTCCATTCGTCTGCGGTGTTGGGTTTTTCCGGCGGCTGCTCTGTGATCGGCGGCTGCTCGGGTTTCTCCGGCGTGTTCGGCTTCGGTTAATCCAGATGTTTTTGCAGGTTTCTGTGTGCGTTCGCCGGATTTTGCGGTGAGTGTTCGTCGGGTTTGCAGCGGCTTTTCCCTGCACTACGACGGCCCTGTTGTGCTTGCTGAATACACCGCAGGGTCGCCAAAAGGGATCGCCGAATTGAAGAGAACGAAAAGTCACTGAACGTGCAGTGACTTTTCAATTCTCTTTGAATAACCCTGCGATTATTTAGTGTTAATGTTTATCATGTTCCAATAAAGTGGTAATAAAATGAACAACAGTGGATATTGCAGAAACAGCACCTTTCATTAAGCAATCCTCCGCCCTTTTGCTTCAACATTCACAGCCAAAGCGTTCAGTGAGACTGCTGCAGCGAACTGAACTGCTGCAATTCAGCAGCTGCTGAGGAACTGAACAGGCCTCAGTATTGGTGCACAGTGCTCCTACCCACAAGCAGCTGAAACGTTAGAATACCAATAAAGTACCTTCTCTGGAATATACGGTGTGCCAGGTCCCATACTTTGCTGCTGTATGAAGGAGCTAGTGCCTCCGGATCTACAGAGCACCAACCTTTTGGATACAGTTGCAGTGACAGCTGAGTGCTATATTCTCTACTGTGTTCAGATAAAGATTAGACCACATTTCTAGGAATCAATGTAGAAATCCAGATAATTTAAAGGGGTTCACATAAATTTCATTATTATTAACATCATGACAAATTTGTGGGGACTTGGCAGTACAAAATATGGGTCATTCACAACTGGGCACTACTGGACTTGACTGCAAGTTGGATGCCTCCTGGTTCACTGTAGACTTGCACAGGTAAGGGATGAAGTCGGCTATTGCCAGAGTTGAGAATGACAGCCGAATTTTTCAGTCAAAACCTGCTGCCAGCTGAGATAACTACATATTCAAGAAGGAAAACAGGAAAAAAAAACTGTCACATGATATTTTCCACTGCAATTTGGTTGGAACACAGTTGAAGATGATTTGTGTAAGACAAGCAAATATGACCGAACAGCCAATACCTCAATATATTTTGGAGAAATGTGTCTACACGCAATTACATACAATACCAAAAGAAAGTGTCTCGATCCTCCTTTTCCTACAGAGCACAATTATGGAATAACCTCCCAGACACCATCAAATCTTCCCCCAGTTTAAAGTCACTTAAGAGATCTCTATTAACATACCTCAATACAGAATGCACCTGTAAACATGTAACATAGGGACTAGATTTCCTACATATTTATTTTAGGTGTTAATCTGTATATTTGTGTTTAGTTTTTAATATAATTGCATTTTATTACTTTGTATTTCTGTAACAATTCAATGTTCTTGAAGCCAGGACATACTTGAAAATGAGAGAAATCTCAATGTATTCTTCCTGGTAAAATACTTTATAAATAAATAAATAAATATATACTAAATGAATGCAAAAGAAACAATTGCTTGTTTTATTCAACACCCAAGCGAGCAACCAACCAATGCAATGGCTCTCAATGGAAGATCATCGAAGATGAGCGTTCACAGCCCTCAGCTTCTGGGCAAAACTAAACCCTTGCACTCAGAGGGCTGAATCAAACCTTACGATGTCCCCCTTCCACCCTTAGGTTGGAGGAGATTGAAGGCACTCTGATCAGTGAAATTACATTGAGTATTGAGTGGTTGCAGTGCATTGGATGTGCCTTAAGTACTCAATCATTCTAATGTTGAGCTTGTTTTAAGTGTTGCTTCTGAAGTGTTTATTCAATGAACAAAGGCTTGTACTGCATTTACAGACAATAACAATTTATGGTAAATTATCCAATTTTGAAAAATGTCAATTTCAATGTGTTCAATGCCAGTATGCTAAGGTTTTAAAATATGCAAGATAAAGAAGACATCTAGAGTATAGAACTTTTCATCCCAGCAATCTATATAAAGTCCTGACTGACTCATTAACGCCCAGCTCAAACCGTTTAACTTAGGAACGTGAAATTTTGATGGTACATTGTTTTTATGACGTAGGCACCCACTGAGGAAGGATTTTTGGAAATTCTGCCACTAAGGAGGTGAGAAAGGGGGGGGGGGTGAATATTTTAAACAGGATACCTTTATTTCAAAAACCAAAAGATATTACAGGCATGAAAATCGGTATTTACAGTCTTTTTGGAAAATAAAACAACATTTGTTTTACCATTTTCCAAAAAATCCAGTGGATACACTGGATCAGCAGATCAGTGGGATGCTGTTACTTCACATAGAATGGAGTCTCTATGCAGCTCCTCTCACAGCCAGGGCTCGCACACTCCCTCACTGCTCCAGCATGTCTGCTTCTCTGTCACAGCCAGACCTCACACACCCTCAATGCTCCAGCATGGGATCCACTGTGATATTATTGTGGAATCTCAACCCACCTAAACTCTCTAATGTCACCAGATTACAAGTAAAAGCATTCCACAGAAATGTGATTGAGGCCACGGTGCTAACCGGTGGAGCCGGTGTTCATACCACGAATACTGCTTATATCATCAGAATATCCATTTCACTTCAAAAAGGCTTCAGTTCACCCTAAAAGGTTTGTTTTGCAATAATCAAATAACCATCAATAAGTCTCAGGGACAGACTTTAAAAGGTAGAGGGAAGACTGCTTGTTCCAGAGTGAGCTCATCTAACTCTCTGGTGATCCGAGCATCTGAAAGATGAACCATTAATGCAGTTTACAAAGAAGTATTCAAAGTTTTTTTTCCCCTATGTTTCAAATGCAAAAAAAACTAAATAATATTTTTTTGTTTGTCTCAATGTAATTATTTAAAAACACAAAAGAAAATTCATGGACGCATATGAATGAAACAACCAACCAAGACTGACGTCTTCAATAAACATAACTTATTACTTTAAGACATCAAACTGGAAATTATATTTTGTACAGTTTTTAAAAGAAACATGAGTTTTTTGTCCAAACAATTGTAACAAATCCCAAAATGCAAGTATTCTATATAAACAAAGGCATGAAAAATAATGAGCAAATAATATTCCAAGATCCTTAAAAGGATAAAATTATATAACAATTTCTATGCACAATTGCCAGGTTATTTAATTGTTAACCCCTTCACTACCATGTGATTTTCCAAAAAAAATGTCAGAAACCATTGTTTTTTTGTAAAATCTATTTTAAATTGTTTATAAGGAAATACTTGAGCTTATACCCATTGTATTTCTTACTGTACAACAAAAAAAATAGAACAATAGGACACCGGGGACTTAAGGCGGAGCCAGTGTCAATATGGGCATAACCCTAATAGTATTAACTAAGAAAAAGTGGTAGACACCGGCTACCTAAATAACTTTATTGAAACGAGTACAAAGTATATACGACAATTAAAATTGAAAAAGTGAATGGTGTGACCTCCCAAACCGAGATATAAAACCATGCCTCCCGAAGGAAAAAATAAATCTAGGACTGTACTGCTCTAGTTGGAGTCATTTCTCCTTTTTGAACGGATTTTGACACGCTTTCATTTTGAATTATTGCTTTAGCGTCTAAATTCCCAATGTTCTAGCGTTTGACTCTGTTTAGAACACTTAGCGTATTTTTTACTGTTATGCAGGAATACGCAGTACTGCATACTATTTAGTATTAATCTTAAGGATTTTTCTTACACCAGTTCGGCAGTACGTGTAATGTTCCTGCCCTGTGCAATCGGACGTCGTGGGCCTCACTGGGAGCCAAATATTGCTGCAATTAATTTTGTGGGATCCACACCTATCCATCAATTCCTTTATATATATATATATATATATATATATATATAATTTTACCTGATTAGGTACACTGAAGCTTGTATTATCTACATTACCCTTTATCAACTGTGATTCATAGGAGCACGAGCCTATACAACTTCTATTACCTATCAATAGGGCCTTTTCATTGTTGTCAATATACAGTATATCTCTTTGCAGCATCAATTAGAGCTGTACAGTCCTAGATTTATTTTTTCCTTCAGGAGGCATGGTTTTATATCTCGGTGTGGGAGGTCACACCATTCACTTTTTCAATTTTAATTGTTGTATATACTTTGTACTCGTTTCAATAAAGTTATTTAGGTAGCCGGTGTCTACCACTTTTTCTTCGTTACTTCTTACTGTAAATAAAACTAATTTTTGACAAGTAGTTGGCGCCATCTACTGCCAAATTGAGTTACAGAGGTTTGAGCAGCTGGTCCATTTTCTTTTTTTCCCTGCATCGGCTGCTGACAGCTTCTGAAAGGCCGATATTTCAGAACTTTGAGCAGCTGATTTTATAGTTTTAGCTCTCTGGGCATTATGCCCGGCCACAGGGCTGAAACTTTGGGTACACATTCTGCAGCCCAAAAGCAAACAAAATTCGTTTGCAGCAAAGAAATTTAATTTGCTTTTGGGCTGCAGATCAGCATACCAAAGATATCTCAATATCATGGGCACCAGATGGTGCCTCTGAAGCCCGGGAAATGTCGAGATCGTAGTTGAAGGGGTTAAGTATGAATCCCATGTTTGAAATAAAAAAATTTCCAACAAAGAGTGCTTGGTAGTGAATGGGTTAAACAATTTTAGCAATTTGAATCCAAGAGCTCAGGGGGGGGGGGGGGCGAGATCAGGCAGCAAATTCAAAAATGAAAAAAAAAATTACAGAAAAAAAAATTAAAAAAAATTTCAAGAAACTTTGCTGTGCAGTGGGTGCTGGGATTCCTGTGCAGATGTACACTCCTTTGCCAAAGTAATACAGGACACGGGGTACCAAAAAAAGAGTATTTATTCTCAAAGCAGCTTTACAGAAATAAAAAAGGCGAATAAAAATAATTTCTAAAATGTAATGCGAAACTTGTATTGCAAAGCCTTATTACATTTTAGAAATTAATTTTATTCGCCTTTTATTTCTGTAAAGCTGCTTTGAGAATAAATGCTCTTTTTTTGGTACCCCCGTGTCCTGTATTACTTTGGCAAAGGGGTGTACATCTGGACAGGAATCCCAGCACCCAGAGGAAAGAGGCATGTTTTTGGTTTGATTATTTTATTGAATATAATTTATTTCCATTATTTTGGATAATTATTTTTGGGATAATAAATTATTATTTCGGGTTTCAAACCTTCTCTGACTCCTTGTGTTTACTTGACACTTGCTTGCACGGATTTTAGGGAGTTATTCCTACAGAATACAGGCTTACTATATAAACCAACACATTTCCTTTCCAAAAAAATTGAAACGCTTTTAGACACAAAATTTTGAAAAAATTAGACCGACAGGATGTCTTCAAGGCGCACCTGCCGCGCCGACGTCATGGTACACCACGTGGCGGGAATGGGTTGACACCTGGCCTGTTAGGGGTACATGATGACAGAATGGGGAACTACTGCTCTAAAGTAAATACTTTGGTTCCCTTTGTAGATATACCAGCGTCTTCCTCAAAAGTAGCACCATAAGTGGGCTGAACACTCGTTCAAGCGTTCAGCATATCTGATGCTCTCGGGGCTCTGCCATTGCGAGGGATCAGCTGCATAGGAATGCACAGACAAGTGCATGGATGTCAAAAAACAGCGGAAGGCTGTCTAGTGCGAGCCAACTATACAGCCTTCTGGGTGGAGAAAACCACTACACACTGGAAGGCTGTCACAGCCTGCTCAGAAACCCAACAGTGGATATAGCAGGGAACACATAGCTCACCATAATCATTTAAATTATATACTATGGACATGGTGGATAAGGAGTCTCTCTACATTGTAGAATAGGAAAATAACTACACGTAAAAAATATGCTAGCATTCTACAAGTCATAAAAACCTTGCCATTATTGGTTCTTCCGGTCTACATTGATGCCAGATTGTCAAAATCCTGTGGATCAAGGAGGTTTTTAAGAAATTGGAAATTATAAAATCCTCTGTACACTTAGTGAAGCAAGATTTATTGGACGCCTCCTCTCAGGAAAGGTGTCTCTCTCCTTAGGAGAGCTTTATTGAATCTAGGCTTTTAATCATCAGCTTACCACATCTACAGTAGACGTTTAGTGAAAAGGCGCATCATTCTTACACATTTTTTGCTAAAAAAATGTACCACTCCCCCACCCTCCTAATACAGGACCTCACATGACAATGCGACAGAACGATGTTTAATGACGCTTTGTCAGAGGATCTTGCGAATTATCCTCCTGTTGATGCACCATGATTGCAGCACAGTGTGCAAGGATTCCAGATGTTTTCAGATTTCCGTCTCGGAGGATATTAAAAAGAGTCAAAACCCCAAAGTACAGATAATTGGGCTCACATTAAAGCAGCCGTGTCACCTTTAATGATAAAAAAGTAACTTTAACATTAATCAATATATAATTTAAAAAACCGTACGTTTTGCAAAAATGGTACAAAGTGAACATGATTTATATGTGAAATTTTATAACCATGTGTCAAACTCAATAAAGTATGGTGTAAAAGATGGTGTTATCTTTGAATATGTGGTTTCTTGGCCCAATTGTAAAACGATTCTTCCGAAGATGTAAAAACACAGACATTGAAAGATCCGATCAGAAGGAGGAGGCTGTGTACATGCCGAGAAAGAACACTAACTACAAAGGTTTAAGTAGTTTTAGAGGTCAATAAAATGCATGTAATTATATTTCTGCTGCAGTGATTACCGTTATGTAGTTATCAGGTGACAGGTCAGCTTTAGCAATAAGGACACCACATGGCAAAATCCAAAATAGAGTCTCTCCTTGTCATCTTCAGAAAGACAAGGGGGTAGGCGCAATTCTAAACATACAAAATAACAATAACTTGGAATAAATTAATAATGTTCAGAACACCTTGTGTCTAAGTCCAAGGCAGCACAAGGACAGGCCAATGGGCTTTCACACCGGCTAGTTTGCCGATATGCCGCCGGTGCTTCCACCCACTCAGAAAAGGTAGCATTCCACTAGTAGTCTCATCTGCACAGTTCAAAATAGTCGCAGCTTTACTTTCAAGGCAGGCCAGGGGGAGCTGGCTCCATATCCCCTTTTGGCTTCTTGGCACTTGGTTCCTGTTGGCTGTGCGCCTTACGGATGTGCCTGTACAGGTCCCCACTTTGCGTGTAGCTACGCAAGCAGTACCGACACTCATAAGGACGCTCACGTGTGTGTACCGTGGCGTGCCGCCTGAGAGTGTAGGAGCATGAGAATGTTTTTCCACAAGTTTTGCAAGTGGGAACATCTTCTGGAAAAAGGGGAAATCCTGGGTGCCCTTCAAAATCTTGTAAGTACATGGCCTCGGGGTGCATGGAAGGAGGTAGGAGGTTGCCATAACCAGGGTGGTGTCCACCTGGCACAGCTATCATGTGATAAGGAAGATAACCCGAATCCTCCTCTCCTTCCTCTTCCTCATCAAAACCACGTCGCTTAAAATTTCCTCCTCCTCGCTCACACTCTTCATCTGATATTACAATGGCCTCTATCTTCACGGTCACACCAGGTGCAGGATGGGCGTCACTGCCAGTGGAACTGCATGGACTTGGGGCAGCTGTCACTTCCATACCAGGCTGAGTGGTAGTTGTAACAGCCAACTCTGACTTGGCACACTCTCCCTCTTCTCTATGCTTGTTAAGAGGCGAGTTTGGGCTTTGTAATGGGTATCGAGATGTTCCGGGCAGTGCTACAGCATTTCCTGCAGACTCTGGATTCTGCAAAAAGTATCTAGACGTCCCTGGTTGTGCGGATGTACTACTACCTGTAGGCTCTTGGAGCTGTGAAGGATACCTGGAACGTGCCTGTACCCCTTGCATGCTGCCTGTAGGTTCTTGCAAAGAAAATCTAGACGTACCTGACTGAGTCATTGTGCCTGCTAGCTCTGGGCTCTGTAGAGAGTATCTAGACGTTCCTGACATTGCCACTGAGCTGCCAGTGGCTTCTTGTGCTTGAAGAGAAAATCTGGAGCTTCCTGTCACCGTCTGGGTGTTTCCTGCTTCCTCCTGGTTTTGGAAAGGAAACCTAGGCAAGGACAGGGCTTGGCTGCTTCCACTTGTGGTTTCCTGAGTTGCAATGGAATATCTAGAACCTCCTTGTGCACCCTGTGTGCTGCCAGCAGGTTCCTGTCTCTTTGGAGAATTTCTGGGAGGAGGACCACCTTCTTGACTCTGAGTGCCATACTTATGTGCAGATGATGTCAGCGTGCTTTCTGACGCTTCTTGGAGTTGGTACCTCACCGTTTCACCTTGATCGGTTCCCGCCCTCTCCTGAACTTCAAACCTACCACTCCCAGCCACTTCCTGCCCATCTAATCCTATCTGCAAACATTTCATGCTCCCTGTAACTGCATGACCACTACCTGTTCCTTCCTGTATGTCGAATCTAGAACTTCCTGCTATTTCCGGGATGCCGTCTCCTACACATGGAGCCTCAAATTTAGAATTTACGGATACTCTCAGTCCACTTCCTGATGCTTCTTGACCCAAATATCTCAGATTCCCAGCTGACCTCTGTCCATTGCCGGTCACTCCCTGTCTTGGATATCGAGAGCTCTCTGCAACATCTTGTTGTTGGAATATTGCATTTGATACCATCCTCTGTCCGTTTCCAATAGACTCTTGTCCTTGGGGTTTCAGACTCCTTGCTGTAGTGTGTCCACTACCTGCTCCTTCGTGACATCTACTTCCTCCTTCCCGCTCAGTCATCTGAGATACCGTTCCTCCATCTTCTTCACGGCGAGTGCTGTCGGCCTCGGCAGGTGCCCGGCCCTGCAGTCTTTTCTTGCATACCCTCACCACCTCATCCATGTGCAAGTAGCTGGCTGCTGCAAGGACATCTTCGGCGGGAGCTTCCTGAAAGCTGAGACATCCGCAGTACATGAAGTTAAGGAGCAGGGAGAAAGCCGGTGCGGTGACAATTTGGCTGTTCAATGTGAGGTCTCTGGTGTCTGGGTGCTCCCTGCAGGACATGTGAAAAAATGGACTGCAGGAGGCCAGGACTGAACGGTGGGCTAAGAAGCGGGCAGTGCCTACGGATACCTGACAGTCGCAAAGAAATCCCTGGGATTGCTGCTCTCGAAGGCTGTGCAGGATACGGCGGCTGTGATCCGGGAACTCCATGGCTGTGGAACGAGATACAGAGAAGGAATGTTAGCCAATAAAACGATTTAGATACGTACAAAAGGTGCTTTGTGGGGGGGGGGCTGAAATAAGTGGCAGGATGATACTTTATTAAGAGGAAAACAGATGAAGAGGAGTACATCAGATTGAAAACTGTGATGTAATACAACATGATTATTCGCCAACCACAGGTAGGTTACTGTTGTTGCAACATTGATAAGCGACGGTGATCCAGAGAGGAAAATTAAAAACAAAAAGGCACGAAAAGTTTCATTGATGAAGCTTCTCCTGCAGCTGTTGGAAGTTCCCTTTGGAAAATGCTGGAGTTTATCACCCATGTGACAGTGGTAAATTACAAGATGTCGAATAACCTTGCGTGCTAGGAATGTCAAAATCCGGCCCCCTAGATGTTAATTGCCTACAATTCCCAGAAACATTTGAAAGCAATAAGTGATCAGAGAATCGTGGGAGTTGTAGTTCAGCAACATCTGGGAGGAGGAAGAGTTGCACATCATTTCTGTAATGCCCTTTAGCTCCCTCTAAAGCGGGCATCTTAAACTCTGGACACCCGAGATATTTATTGCATACAATTCCCAGAATTCTCTGAATGCAGTAAATGGCAAGAGAATCATGGGAGATGTAATTCATAAAAATTGGGTGGGTGGGGTGGGGGGCAGTTTGCAATTCCCGCTCTGAAGGAAGAACAGTGCTACATAATGAAGATACAATATACACAAAAAGAACGCATGCACACACAACTCTTGTACAATCATACCAGTTATAATAGCTGTGCCCCTCCATGCCCTATTGATGAGTGAATTGTCCTGCCTGGCACCCAATGAGGTCCTTTGTTGCCAGCGCCACACTGACAACGTTTGGGGCCCAAGGACAATAGGTCATGGGGCCCTCATTGTGCCAGCCTTCACGCAAGCTGCCCATATGTACATAACTGTATTACGCCATTTATATTCTAGCCCACGGATCCTATTCTCTGCCGCCCCCCCCCCAGATGCTGATTGTCTACAATTCTTTGGATGCAATAGATGGACACAGAATCATGGAACTTGTAGTTCAGAAACATCTGAGGGGGGGGGGGCAGAGTTGTCGGTACCTGCTCTAGCTTTATGCTGGCTGCTGATACGATTTCCCCATCAGTTTTAGGCGTACTGGCGTGGGACCACACTGAAGTGCAGACTTAAAGAAGTGTTAGGGGGCCTCTTTTAGGCTAGGGTCAGACGAACGCAGTGCGAACGAGCGTGCAGCCGCACTTTATCACGGCAGTAGTAGCAGCAAAAGACGGCAATGACAGGCAATGTACGAAGTACAGCCGCGCAACGCAAGTGGCAAACAAACGCATTTTTTAGAGAACGTGATACCGCTAGTACTGCCATACAGAGTGCGCTGCGTCTGCTAGCGGCGTGTGTGCGTGATTAGGAGACGTCAGACGCTGCTAATGTCCGGCCAACATAACGTCCAGACGCAAAAAGGGTTTTATTGATGATCCGTACAAAATCACAGACGCAAATGCGCATCGTATGACCGCTATCGCGTATTCCGTGAAAAAATACGTCCATTCGTTCGAACGCACTTGTTCACGGACAACGCAAAAAATGCGTTCGTCTGACCCTAGCCTTAGGCTAAGGGACCACGGGCTGTGGCATACAAAGTCAGTCTGCCTCTGTTTCTGCACGTTCTTTGGTTGAGAATGAGATTCATGTGGTTTTACTTTTTGAGAGAATTTTAACAACAATTCGATTTATTTAGGTCTGGCAGAGCAGAAGCTGTATACTATTGACCTATAGATAAGTTTTCCCTGAGTGATCAGCCCCTGCCCAATATTATGCCCAATGAAGGGGCACAGCTCCTTATACACATATATATATATACACATGCAGTGTAACCAGCAAATTATCAGGCATTCGGCAAATGAATGATTAATGAACCCCCTACACCAGCTCATTCACTACTAAAAAAAAAGAAAATCCCTATTTTTAACCCTTGAGCTTGAATTATTTATGCAGGATCTATTAGATCACGTGATCCCCTTCCGTTTGCTCACCGGCACAAAGCAACCTCCAATAGGTCCCGCCTCTTATCTGCGATGATTGGTCGCTGGGCGATCTGCCCAGCCACCGCTGGTTGGACTCTTGCTTCGGTGATAGACAGAGGCCACGACCAATCCCGGCTCACCGCGGCCACCGTACGCTTAGATAACCGCGTTTTCGCTTTCGGTCGTCGCTCGGTTTGCGCCGGGCGTGCTTCGGTCTCGCGGAAACGACGAGAGACTCCGGAACAACAAGAGCCGAGCCGGCGGTGGCACACACCGCCGCCGCTACGTCACTTCCTTTGTCCAGTGACATCATCGGACGCAGGCGTGGGGTTTCAACAAGCTTTATTTATTTCGTCGCAAACACGCATGGCCACTTCCTGTGCGTTGAGACTGAGCAGGAAACGGAGGAACGATGTTTTACCATGTAGGTTCATTGGAGGGTTTATCGTGGTGGCTCGGGCAGTTTATAGGCTGTGTTTATCGGCCGGGCATGGAGGGACAGGGACGCGATTAAGAAATAACGGAGCTCTGTCCACGGAAGTACTGTGTTGGTGACATATACCGAGATGGAGCGTTGCCTCGGACCACTAGTCCAGTGCCCGCCTTTGGCGGCCTGGCTCGAGTTCCCTGGTAGGCCATGATTTCCTGGACACACATTCATATTTAATGCAGTGGGAGAGCACATAGAAGCTGCTGCCCAGCAGCGTGAGTAATTCATGTCCTTCTAGGCTGGAATCTGAGATTCCTCTTTTCTTTGTTGCCCATCAGTCTCTTTTCAAGCATGTCACTATCTCACACATTCTCAAGAAACCCTCTCTCAAACCAAATTCTCCAGAAAACCACCGCCAGGTATCATTACTTCCACTAGCCTCAAAACCACTAGTTTATGACGCTTACCCTGGTCTTGTCTTCCAACTCCCTGCAATATGGCTTCCGCTCCAACACTCCCCAAAAACCGCTATTCCATACTGATCCTTTTTGACCTCTCTGTTGCCTTTTGATATAGTGGATCATCCCCTCCTCCTAACGACCCTCTGCGCTCTTGGTCTCTGCAGCACCACCCTATTTTGGTTCCACTCCTACGTCTCCAATGGATCCTTTTTCTGTATCCCTTTGCTGGCAATTCCTCCTTCAATGCCTCTGTGGCCCTCTGCTCTTTTTCCATGTATACCCCTTTGCTGGGTAAACTTGTTACCAACTATGGCTTTATGTAGATGACACTCCGCTCCACTCCAGATCTCTCCCCTTCTGTTCTCTCAGGTCAGTGACTGGTATTATTCTGGATGGCCTCGCTCTCCCTGAAGATCAGTTTAATACGGAGCTCTTTCTAATCCCCCACCCCCCAACTCTGCTCCGATCTTTCTATATCCATTGACTGTGTCACTATCCTCCCCAACGTCCTTTACCTCGGAGTGACCAGACTCCAGTCATTCCTTCAGCCCCCGCATCCAGTCACTCTCCTCACTCCAAAATATGTCCATTTCTGAGGTGCTGACACCAATTTATCCACTCCTTATAATTTTCTGCTTAGGCTGGGGTCAGAAGAGTGTCTTTAAGTGGAAGGAACATCCTTGAGAGTGGACATCCTTCCACTCTGACGCCCCTCTGGCCACCTCGCTGAGCCAGTTGGTGTGCTAAGTACTGCAAGACCTGCTTATTCCCCCCCCCCCCATGTAGGAATGCTCTTTGCAGCCCCGTCAATGCAGACCTAGCATTTTGACAGGATGCTTGTAGCATGGGCAATTTGTGCGCACGCTATAGTGGGTGACAGGCCCCCTCAAAGCGTTGCGATGGACCCCGGGAGGCACGTCGGTACGGGTGCACCTGCTGCGCCTGTCTGACCCCCCCCCCCTTAGCCTACAGCAGTAACTGCCTTCCTCTCAGGCCCCCCCCCTTGCAGTCTATCCTAAAAGCATCAGCTTGGCTCATCCACCTCACCCAAAGCTCATTCTCTGCCGCCCCTCTCTGTATATCCCTACACTGACTTTCCATGCACAGAACTAAATTCAGATTGCTCTCACTGACCTAGAAAGCCCTCACTATTCATCAAATACATCACAGCTCACCCCCTTAGATCCAACAATGATCTACTTCTGGCATCCTCCCATCATTGCCACCTCACATGCTAGATTACGGGACTTTCCTCATATACCCTATGGAACTCGCAACCACGGAATATCAGACTCTACCCAAATCTGAAGTCTTTTAACGATTCCTAAAGATCTGTTTAGGGAAGCCTACCACCCAACTCTGTAATAAACATCCAAGCAACCCGCTAACCGTCCTCTCTATATTCCTATCATTGTAGTCCTCCCCTCCTGTTTCTCACCTCTCCCCATCTAGATTGTAAATTCCCACAGGAATGGTGCCCTCAATTCCTTTATGTCAGTGAAATATTGATGTGCCTGTTTTGTATTGTAAAATTGTCTTGTTACCCATTGTACCTCCTGTAAAGCGCTGTGGAATGTCCTGGCGCTTAACAAAATGTGTCCAGGAAAACATGGCCGATCTAGCAACCCTGGTACTGGCTGCTGTTTTATAATGGACCAGACCAGTGCACTTATGTGTTTCCCGCTCCTGGTTCTCATGTTCCCCTAACAGGCCAGGTTTTAAGGATTACCTTGGGGAAATGCAGACTGAATCCTGCAATCGCCGAGCAGCAAATCCTGTCACCTGTGCTGTGCTTCAGTTTTCTGGCAAACCTGACCTGTTAGGCGGACCTGAGGACAGGTTTTGCAGCAGATTAACAAGTATGCTGTGTCTTGCTACATATGCAAGGTTCTGTATCTCCAGTTAATGACTAAACAATGTACTCCAAGGCAGGATCCCTGCAGGGTACACCTCCATAGTCTGTATTAATGTCTGGTTTTGTGAGTGAATAAAATGGTCCTTTTGTTACATTGTCTGCTCAAATAGTTTTTTCTTTTCCTTCTGTATGCAGGAATATTCCTCTTTACAGCAATTCTTTGATACTGTGCTAATACTAATCACTCGGTTTCACAGCTCTTCCCTTCGTGATTCATGAGTATTTGCCCCTGTAAATGAATATCCTGTATTACAGTGCTTTGTTTTGCAGTGTTCATCAATAAGGAGCACTGTACGTATATACTGTTTACAGTCCGTCTGGTCCTTGTATTGGAATACTGCACTGGGCTAACCTTATACTAAAGCTCTATTGCCAACCTAGTATGTTGGTTCAGAACAAAAAGTTTTGAACACACAGGTAAATGGGTGGGTGGAATAATCCATGTTCTGTAAAGCTGTTTTTATGGTGATGCTCTGGGTCTATTACCAGCAGGTTATTCCTGTATATTGCATGTTTTTATATGCCTGGCTTTTGTCCTGTTGCCCTTTTAAAACAGGTCATCACTCTCACGATGCTTTAACATTACAAGGTCTCCTTTCAGTATGTCTTGATCTTCCTCTCAATTCACCATGTAAAACAATTATTTTCTTAAGTTGCACCCGCTCTTGCTTTCCTACGAAAAGTGTTGTCTCTGTGAAGCGCTGCGGAACCTCACTTTCCAAACCTAAATGCTTCACTTACTACCTATATCCTTGTTTCTTGATATGCAACTTGACTTGCATGAAATGTATATAGGTCAGGTGACTGCTTATCTTATGTATAGATTGTATGTGGGTTTTTGTTAAATGTGCATTTCACCCCAGAGTAGAGATGCAGTCCAATTTGTTGTATCCATTCACTAATACAGATTGGCAAGGCAGCTATGTAGCCTCAGATTTTTCATCCCTTTCAATGACTACTTCTATTCAGAGACCAGAGATCACTATAAACGCGTTGGAATGCATTCTTGGGTTACTTTGCCCTCATAAGGGGTAACCTCACATGATTTTAAACCTCTTTTTCATGAACTGGGCTTTATACAGTGAATAAAAGACTTTCTTTTTTTTTTTCTCAACACTAGATCTCACTAGAACATGAAATTCTTCTGCATCCCAGATATTTTGGGCCTAACCTGCTGAATACAGTCAAGCAGAAACTGTTCACTGAAGTCGAGGGAACATGTACTGGCAAGTAAGTGCAATTTTTAGTGAATCTTTTTATTTATTAAAAGTGTTATGTAGGCAAAAAATTCTTATTAAACATTCGAATATAGATTATAAATAATGCATTAAATGGACTGTGATGGGAACACATCAGGGTTCTGTTCAAAGCTCCAGAACAGCCCTTCAACCCGTTCCTCCCTTCTCGTATCCAGAACCCTGCAACGGACCAGCTTTTAGCTTCCAGACTAGTATCCATGGCATTAAAGAGGGGTGACCCAGAGGAACAAAGTCCCCACAACCAAAATGCAGACATAAGATTCTTGGAGTAGGAATAAAAAGTGGCTATTAATTCCAGAGTTTTACTTGTATTCCTTCTTACCAGTTACTTGCAACACAAAACAAAACAAAGAGAATAATCCATTTAACTCCGACACACGGTAAACTGACAAATACAAGAATGGTTAAACTTGACTCAAATTTACACATCTTGACAGCAAGGATTATCCATGAGGACTGTAACAGATCTCTACCCCAACTGGTTCACATCTGTTATTGCCACTCCCTTGCTGGACTCCCATTCTCCCACCAGCTGTCTTTCTTGCCTGTCTCCATCCCTTACCTGAAGCTTAAGGACAGATACAATGAGCGAAATGATGGCATTCCCCAGAAATGAGGCAGCGTGCAGATCTTGAGGTTAGAACAGTCAAAGAACGGAGCCTTTAATGAATAATATATACTGTGCTAGGTGGAGCCTAGAGGCCATTGGGGAATTACCAAATTTTCCTATTATATTGACGGAAAGTTTGGATTTTAATAAGGACTCGGAGGCGAGTATTTGCAATCCCTTTCTTTATTGCACCCACAGCAGTAAAGAACAGTGACAATAAAGAACAAGAAAAAAACAAGAAAACCAAGCCCCCAATGTGGGGTACACTCCCAATCTGTAAGCCCCGCCCCCAAGTCTATAAATGGTCTGGGCTGGAGCAGTCACACCCTCTTTCTTCATGCGACTAACGGAAGGAGGCCCAGGAACAAACAGGAACTAAGTCCAGGGCGCCCGTCAAGTCCACACAAAGATCCACTCCATAGGAATTCAAATGGCTGTAAGAAACATATAACACGAAGCCAAAGATTAAGAAGGGCGGAAAGTAAAACCCCGGTACCCAACCCCAGATATGAGGAACAAAATCAAATGAAAATCATGCGCTGCGCCCCTCCACAGCAATAACCCAGCCGGTCAAGAACACACCCCCCCAGGGCGGGAGAGGCGGGAAATACTCGCCTCCGAGTCCTTATTAAAATCCAAACTTTCCGTCAATATAATAGGAAAATTTGTTAATTTTAAGGCAGGACGTCGGAGGCTCCTATTTGCATGTTCAACGCATCAGTGCCCGTGACCAATGAGAGACCGGCTTAAAATAAAGTACGAAAGGAAACAAAACAATACCGGCCATCTTGCCAACAATTGTCGGTGAGACAAGGACGGGTTGTCCTGGCCACGATCGAAGAAAAGCAACAACTCGGGATACATCCCTAGTAGAACGAAGATCTCGGAGCCGGGCCGAGAAAGACTAGCACCCACTATCAAAACCCAAACGACCGGCCGACCAGGCAGACCAACAGACGTGAATAGCGTGGAAAGCCAAACCTGACTCAAACAATGAGGACAAGAAATCCAACACTGAACCTAAAGGAGCAGAAGTGGAATTGTTTCCCGGCGAAGGCACCCCCATGCCAAGCGGCCCATGCAAGATGTAACAACACATCAGTTCCTGACAAAATGTCAGAAGCCCTCAACGAGGACCGAAAACCAACCACGCCACCAGAGACAGGCATCTCGCTGAGAACAGCAGATGTGGAAGGCCGTCCGGTCCTGTCAACAGCGCATTCGACTCCGGCAACGACCTGGGAGGTGCCACCGCATGTTTCCAAAATAGAGGGAACCACGGGTGGGACCGTCAGAGCGGTGTCACAAACACCAGTTCCACCTCCGTGACGCAGAGACGCCTCCTTATCGGAAAGGAAAGGTGGTGGTGGGGGTCATTCCTTCTCGGCCAACAGGCCATTATCTTGTGGAGCATAGATCTCTAGTGCTCCGTCATCCTCCCCGTGCTCGGGTTCCTCACTCGCCGAGTCAGTGGTCGTGGGGAGTCGGCCAGAACCCAGAAGGTTAGGCCTGATCTTAGAGACCGCTATTGAGGCCCCGCGGTCATGGGCTCATTTACGCGAGGTCACCTCGCAAATCTCAGAGGGCAGAGTATCGGGGATGCCAGCCCCTCCAGGAGGATTATCCATGTGCTTTGCCATAGCACCTTTCTTGGAGCCCACTGGGTTAGTTCAGAGGGCATCGTGGGGTCCCATATGAGGGTTAGTGTCGGAGGTTAAGGCCACAGGTAGTGGATGCCAGCCCCTCTGGAAGGGTGTTGGGCCTTGCCATCTGACTTTATACCCGCGGCACATAGCAGGGGTGCATCTGGGGGCCTCACCGTGGTGAGTAACTTGCCCGGGAAGCCATCCGCTCGTAGCGGCAATTCTGTGTTGGCATCCGCCATAATGGATGTAAAAATCAGATGAAGTTTCGTGTTTCAATACACAAAGTGGAATTATATGGTGAGGATATAAAATCCAGCATTTACCTTCATGGCTGAAAAGCAGCGTGTGAATGTGCGGTCGTTCAGAGGAGCGGCTTCTGGTCTCATTATGAAGGACTCCTCTTAAATCGAGAGGTTACCGAGGCAGATGAGCTTACACTTTAATGCCCATGCAAGAAATCCAAAACCTCAGAGTGGTTTATTTCACAAGTAATTCTATAGAAAGGAGCACCGGGACACCTTGTATCTCAAACTCCGTATTAGATACCGGGACATCCGTATATTCTATAATCCGTATATATTTTATCAGTATGTTATACAGGGACATCCGTATTTTTTATCAATATGATATATATAGGGACATCTTATATCAGTATGTTATTATATATATATATATATAACATCTGTACGTTTTATCGGTACGTAATATAGGGACATCTTATATTATATCAGTATGTTATACAGGAACATCTGTATACTTTATCATTATGTAATCTAGGGACATCTGTAGATTTTTTCCAATATGTTATATATAGAGACAGCTTTATATTATCAGTACGTTAGTATAGGGACATCTGTACGTTATATAGGGACGTCTTATAATATATCAGTATGTAATACAGGGACATCAGTATGTAATACAGGGACATCAGTATATTTATCAGTATGTAATACTGATAAATATACTGATGTCCCTGTATTACATACTGATAAATATACTGATGTCCCTGTATGTAATACAGGGACATCAGTATGTAATACAGGGACATCAGTATGTAATACAGGGACATCAGTATGTAATACAGGGACATCAGTATGTAATACAGGGACCTCAGTATATTTATCCGTATGTAATATAGGGATATCAGTATATTTATCCGTATGTAATATAGGGACATCAGTATATTTATCAATATGTAATACAGGGACATCAGTATATTTATCAGTATGTAATATAGGGACATCAGTATATTTATCAGTATGTAATATAGGGACATCAGTATATTTATCAGTATGTAATACAGGGACATCAGTATGTAATACAGGGACATCAGTATGTAATACAGGGACATCAGTATGTAATACAGGGACATCAGTATGTAATACAGGGACATCAGTATATTTATCCGTATGTAATATAGGGACATCAGTATATTATCAGTATGTAATACAGGGACATCAGTATATTTATCCGTATGTAATATAGGGACATCAGTATATTTATCAGTATGTAATACAGGGACATCAGTATATTTATCCGTATGTAATATAGGGACATCAGTATATTTATCAGTATGTAATACAGGGACATCAGTATATTTATCCGTATGTAATACAGGGACATCAGTATATTTATCAGTATGTAATATAGGGACATCAGTATATTTATCCGTATGTAATCTAGGGACATCAGTATATTTATCAGTATGTAATATAGGGACATCAGTATATTTATCCGTATGTAATCTAGGGACATCAGTATATTTATCAGTATGTAATATAGGGACATCAGTATACTTATCAGTATGTAATATAGGGACATCAGTATATTTATCAGAATGTTATATATAGGGACACCTTCATAGCAGAAAGTTATATATAGGGACACCTTCATAGCAGAAAGTTATATATAGGGACACCTTCATAGCAGAAAGTTACTCAGGCACTGCCTCTTTAAGAGATCTTTAAAATTAGTGGATAGGGCAGAAAACCAGCTGTTAAAGGGTTAAAAAGGATCAGGCACACAAGCCAGAGGATTAACAGTCCGCTCAATCAATCACCGGGAGGTGCAGGCGCTGTCTCTCTGCAATCAGAGCTCTCAGCGGGGGAGGCTGAACATGAGGGAACTTCAAAGAGTGCAGCATCGTGCAGGGAAACATGATGACATGCGGCAAGTGGCGCGAAAAATCAGCCCGCGAGCCGTGCGCCCCCCCCCCCCCTGCGAGCGGGAGCAGCACAGGAAGCCCGGGATAAACGGTGACCCCCCCCCCCCAGAGGAAGGAATATACACGGAGAGTCAAATGCATGGGAGCATCAACGAAGCGCCACTGCCATCATCCCCAGAGAGCGAAAAAACACGGGAGCACAGGGTCAGACACCGGGGAATCCTCCTCCGGGTCATAAACCTCCTAAGTGTCAGTACATGCCATTAAGCAGCCAAAGCTCCCAGCAGAAAAACACACAATCGCCGCGGCTGAAGCCGGATGGTCGCAACCAAAACCTAATAAGTAACAGGAGAGAACAAACAAGGCAAGTAAAGGGCAGTAAAATCCCAGTGATCTGAAGACCAACCGGATTTTACCCCCAATCGGGTCAGCTGACCCCCGCGGTTAGAGCCGGGGAAAGTCAGTACCCTGCAGAGCAACTCAATCTATTATTTATATATATATGTGAAAATAAAAAACAAGTATGTAAAATGGTAAAAAAACAGATAAATCAATAAATAACTACCAGAAAGTAAAAGGAGAGATACTTATCTGGTCTGTAGCAGGAGCAGTAAAGAAAGAGGGTGTGACTGCTCCAGCCCAGACCATTTATAGACTTGGGGGTGGGGCTTACAGATTGGGAGTGTACCCCACATTGGGGGCTTGGTTTTCTTGTTTTTTCTTGTTCTTTATTGTCACTGTTCTTTACTGCTGTGGGTGCAATAAAGAAAGGGATTGCAAATAGGAGCCTCCGACGTTCTGCCTTAAAATCAGGAATCCCTTCCCTGGCATATTGCTGCGCCACATCAGAAATTCCTCCTTGCTGTCTGGGAATAATTGGATAGGGAGAGATAATGGAATTAATTCTGGACACCAAGAAGTTTTGTGCAAAATAACAGAACAATAGTAGATTACGGGGATTTGTATTTTACAGTATCTCATAATGGGGCAATGGTTGCAAGACAAAGACTGCTCAAACGTTTAAAGATTTAAACATTTTTCTAGATAAGGGGGAGTTGGGAAAAAGGCTAGTGACCCACACCGTAATCACATCAGCCATAGTAACAGATTAGTATAGGCAATAAATAGGGATGCACCGGTACTAGTATCGGTATCGGTGCCGATACTGCCATTTGCACGAGTACTTGGTACTCGTGCAAGAGGCCCGATTACTCACCCCCCCCCCCCCCGATACCAGAAGCCAGCGCTGGGCCGGCTTGCTGGGCTGGGAAAGCTGGCCGCGTGCATAAAAAGCACACGACCAGTGTTCCTTTCCGGCGGCAGTGATACTCACCCATCCTGAGGTCCGGTTGCGCTGCTGTGATGCGTTCACGTGGCCTCCAGGCGTTTCTGTGACGCTGCCTCTCGGCTGGAGGCAGCATCACATAGGCGCCCGGAGGCCGTGTGAAGGCTTCACAGCCGTACGACCGGACCTCAGGATGGGTGAGTATCGCTGCCGCCGGAAGGGAACGCTGGGGGTGAGAGCTGGGGGGACAATATCCATATGGGCTGGGGTCTCTCTCTCTTTCTCTCTCAACATAGGCTGCAGGGAAACTGTATAAAATATCAGGCCTGCACCTCCCAAATCCATATCTAGGGCCATGTACTCAAAGGGACTTGCATCAGACAGGACAGTCTGGGGGGGGGGGGGGGGGGGCTTCTGTAACGTGAAACCTTATTATGACCACATTTATCTTGATTGTTAATTGGGATGGCTGTCCCTGTAGCATGTGATGTTACAAAGCAAAGGGTTGCCCGGCGTGAGCCGATTGACCGTTTTCTAGCCTTCCAAAGTATCTTCAGTCTGCAGCGTTGACTGTCCTGTGCCTCTCAGTGAACTTGAGTTATCAGATTGGCTGAGCGTGCAGCACACAGTTGAAATGGGGGGGGGGGGACTGGTGCTGGAACTAAACTTTATTGTTGTGGGTGCCATCCAATCCATATCATTTCAGACCTCTGTGGTTCTTCATCATAACATCCTGTCAGATTTTCAGAATTCCGAAGCAGTTCGTAGTAAAAACACAAGGATATCCTTTTTGTTAGCAGCAAATTACTTTGCCAATATGACCCCATGCACACACATGGATTCTATATATTGTGCAAATATGAAGCAAAAGGCTGTAATCTGAAAAAGACAGAATAGCAGAAGATAACCGTGGGGTAATATTGCAATAGTGAGCTGAGGTGAAGGCAAGCAGTCAAACCCATGTAGATGGGGAAATTATGCCCATCAGACCATCCCATAGATTGCCAGAAGTCTGGAAGTAGGAGTCCTGGGCTTCAAAGAACCATCCACACAGAACAAATAAAACACAAGTGCACACTGACCTCTCAAACTCTGGGCCCCCCAGCTGTTGATTTGTCTAGAATTCCCATTATAGATGGCCAGGGAATCATGGGAGTTGTAGTGTAGAAACTGTGTATAAATGCATAAAGTCTTGAGCCTGACATTCAGCTGCAGCTGACTAAGGCTGGGGTCAGACCAGCGCATTTTTAACGTGCGTTCTGGCGCACATAATTACGGCCGCACTAGCAGCAAATGACGGGCAATGACAGCCAATATACGAAGTACGGTCGCACGAAAGTCCGGCCGTGCAACGTAAGTGGAAAATGAACGCATTTTTTCGAGAACGGTGTGTGTGTGTGTGTTAGTTAGTTAGTCAAGTCAGACCCTGCTCGTGTCCGGCCACCATAACGTCCAGACGCAAAAAGTTTCCTGGTTTGGATTCATAAAACATCACGCACAAAAAATGCGCATCGTATGACCGTTTTCGCATATTTCGTGAAAAAAAACATCAATGCGTTCGGACGCACTTTTTTACGTTCGCATGTAAAAATGCTTTCGTTTGACCCTAGCCTAAATGTGTCAAGCCAAAGAATAGAATGCCTTCCAGGAGGTGGATGGTGGTCGAATTGATACTTTTATCTGTTATACTCTTGGAGTGCAATAAATGCTTACCTCTGCAGAGTTCTATGAAGCCCAAGCATTCTATATTGACTGTGGTTGGGTTTCCCAAATTGAGCTGCTATAGAGAAGTGTTTCTCAAACCTGTCCTCCGGAACCCCAACCAATCCATATTTTAACCCTTTCGCTGCTGAGGCTTTTCACACCTCTGTGCTGAGGTCATTTTTACCGGTTTTGCTCATGTTTAAACGTGTTTTTGAAGGCTTATTTTAGTATATTACCCAGACATATTATATATCGTTCTTTCCGTCAGACTCGGTAGATTAATAATATGTCATTATTATATGTATACGTCATGACCTGTCTGTATATTATTACAAAAAATGCAATAAAATATGTATTTTCAATAATTTACAACGTGTAAAGTGTTTTTTTTTTTTTTTAACATGCGAGCAATTGCGGTTATATTTTGTATGGGTTGCGCTTGTTAAAAAAAATTAGAGATGGGGTCTCGTTAAATTTTTTTTTTGGGGAAAATTACGCGATTTTTAACAAACGCACCGCATACAAAAATCGTTAGTGCAGCATCATTGTTCACATTATAATTGAAATGGGAACAATATTGCTGCATTAACGAACCAAATAAAAGAAAAAATTTTTTTTATTTTTTTTTATAATTTTTTTTTAAATATATATATTTTTTTAATTCTGTTTTTTTAAAAACTTTTTTCACTGTAGTGTTTGGTATCGTTGGAACGGCCATGCTCTGGCCGATCCAACCATACCAAACTTTAACCCCTAGCTGCCACGGATCGGGAGATAGGGAGTTCCAATGAACTCCCTATCTCCACCGCTGGTGGCAGTTAGGGGTTAACTCTAGGACTGGCGTCATCGTGCTATGCACGATGACGCCAGTCCTCAGGGGGAGTTCCCGGAGGCTTGGCCGACATCCAAGATGTCGGCCAGCTCCGGGAAAGGATCACGAACCGGCGCTTTTCAGCGCCGATTCGCGATCCAGCTCCCCAGGGGTTAATGCCAGGCACCATTTGGAAGGGCAGGCTGTGCCCTTCCAAATGGTGCCTGGGTTAACCCCCGCAACGCCGCTGATCGGGAGGGAGAGAGGTCCGAAGGACCTCACCCCCCCCCCTCCCTTTCAGGCGCCTCCTCCGCACATGCGGGGGGGCGCCTGAATTAGGTGTCATCGCGCTGCCGCGATGACACCTAATTTCAGCGGCTGCGGTTCCGGATGCTGGGCTGACATCGAGGATGTCAGCCCGCACCAGGGGGGCCAGCGATCGGCCGGAACCCGGCGAACGCTGACCCAAAGGGAGGACGCGCTCAGCGCGTCCTCCGCATACCAGCAGCCATGCGGAGGACGCGCTGAGCGCGTCCTCCGCATTGAAGTGGTTAAGGATTTTACCTTGTGGGAAATGCAGACTGAATTCTTTAATCACTGAGCATCAAATCATCTCACCTGTGCTGTGCTTCAGATATCTGGAAAACCTGGCCTGTTAGGGGGTCCTGAGGAGGTTTGAGAAACATTGCTATAGAGCATTGTGAAGCAAATGTACGTTGGATTTTGTAGTAGTGCTTCAGGGCATAGTGATTGCAGTGCTCATGTTACATTTTACTGGCAGCGTATTTTTACTCAAATCTACATGAATGCAAAAAAGTAAATTTTAAAATATTGGACCTGGATAATACATGGTCTGCTACAAAGACTAATATTTAGGCCAGTAGTTCTTTCATGCTGAATATCTGCATTTTACTTGAGGTAGGGGCTCAAAATTTCAAGTCCCAAGCTACTAACCAGGCCATAAGTTATTCGCCACCAGTTGCTCCACCTAACCCCTACCCTGCCCTTAACTCTGCTCCTAAACACACCCTTAAATTTATTGTATGAAATTACACACTTTAAAGGTTTTATTTAGAATGAAGTTACAAAAATAACATACCCAGACACCAGCTCCTCTCCATCCCCCGGGGAGTGACAGACGGGCTTGGTCAGGTTAGGCAGCTGATCCCTGCCACCGTACAGCCTGGGGACGGGGTGGCACTGTGGAAAACGCAGATTGAAATAATGTAATGTGCTGCCTGCGTGTGCATTTCCACACGCCAAATGCAGGTAGGCGAGTGGGAAATTTTGAGCCCTGCTTGTGGTAGTCCTCTATTCCCTGTATAAACTGATGTCCCTCAACATTGTCTTTCCAATACATTCACCTGTTTTGCTCTCGCCCTTCGCAGGTATGGTTTTGTAATTGCTGTCACCACAATTGATAATATCGGAGCAGGTGTGATCCAGCCTGGAAGAGGCTTTGTCTTGTATCCAGTCAAATATAAAGCTATTGTTTTCCGGCCATTTAAAGGGGAAGTGGTGGATGCGATGGTGACCCAGGTCAACAAGGTGAGTACATGATATACCCTAAAAGCCATGCGCTGTCAGTTCTTTTGTGTCCATTAAGTGGTTCACATTGGTTCACCTTTTTCATGTGGTTCTGACTTGTTCATCTGATCCTTACAGGTCGGGCTGTTCACAGAAATTGGACCAATGTCTTGCTTTATTTCCAGACATGTAAGTTGTGACGTGCGTCACCTTGGACTTGGGGTGCATGGGTCTAGACATGTGTTTGGGAGACAGCTTCATGTTCTATATTCTTTCCCTGCCTTATGTTGAAATTGCCCTGTGCCCGTAAGGTGCAGGGTATTTGTAATGTATGAATAATATTGTCAGTCTATGTATCTATTGCGATCTGCAGATAGGATTGCTGGTTGGGTTATCTTGGCCTTTTCCAGCATCCCTTCTCAGAAATGTGTTAATATCTGTATGTTTGAGTGGTCTTTGACATGCCTTGTTGGGAAAACACTGCCCCATTATCTGATTACTGTTAGGTTTATATAATTAGCCAAACCGAACTCTTCCCCCCCCCCCCCTGAATGTGTTTACTCTGACAGATTTTGATATCAGACTAGTCTTGACGTGTGTAACTTTTGATATCTAAGGTATTGACAGTCTGATGCACAGGCTGTGACTACATGGCACCCTAGCACTTTATAAATGAAGCAGACCTGAAACCCTAACAAGTTCGTAGTGCTGTACAAAAGCTTGTAACTGACTTGGGGGAGGGGCGGGCACACCAGGGTGTAATTTTCCATTGTCTCTAGCCCCACCTGGGATTTTATATATTCAACCCAATGGTGCTAATGCTTGTCTGTCATGGTGTGTACACTAAGGGACTTTTCTCAGAATACTCTGTGTGCACTCCAGGTTTCTCAAAGCTAAAATGTGCATAGCTGTTCTATCTTTTGTGGGTTTTTTCTTTCAACAGTCCATCCCTTCTGAAATGGAGTTTGACCCAAATTCTACTCCACCGTGCTACAAGACCGTAGATGAGGTAAGCACTCACACTATGCTAAACATGCACTTTAATGTGCTATATCCTTAAACCCCTGAAGTCAATAAGCTGAGAGAAAGTGAATAAATCTGTACCATGTCAAGCCACAACAATCCAGTTGGATACTCAAATGTGTCCAAGGGTTTCCTTCCAGCTGCTGGAATGTTCTTTAATGACCTCCCCTGTTTTTTAAACAATGGTCAAGGGCATCTGGAGCATTGTTCATGTAAGAGGGATGATGTAATAAACACTACCTCTGTAGTAGCCTTAATTGAGTGGAGGCTGAATTATGGTATCTCTTAACCCGTTCACTGCTGAGAACGTGTGGGGAACGTCCTTATTGACTCCTAAGGAAAGATAGGGGTGGAGATAAGGGTATGTTTGAACCCCGATATCTCCTGACTGTTTTCAGCTAGCAGGGTCATGTTTGGTATCCTTAGAAAGACCAGAGCATGGCCTTTCCAATGATACCAAACATGACCATGTTTATAGTAAAGAAAAAAATAGCAATAATAACAAAAAGAAAATGTTTTTTTTTTTTTTAAAACGTGAAATGGTTCAGCAGTGAAGGGGTTAAAGACAGGGTTCAGTAACATTGGCTCTCCTAGATGTTTTGGAAACCATTTTCCACGAAGCTCAGACAACCTAATGAGTGGCTGAGCATCATAGGAGATGTAGTTCCAAAACACCTCGGGTCTAGGTGATGGAGATTAAATAAAACGCTTTTTCTTGGTTTTGAATCTGTAAGTGACATAATCTGCACTCTGCATGAAGTGGATCTGCTTGAACATTCAAGGCCAAATCCGGTGTTACTACAAATTGAAGATTACCACCACCCCCCCCCCCCCCATGCATTGTTTAAAATTTACGCAGCTGAAATTGATGCAGTTCTCAAACTTGGACCCATAGTTTAAATTCTCCTGCACATTTTTACTTCATTTAGGGGAACAGGTGCTCATCTAAGGACATGCACACTGTTTTTGGTCTTGGTGTGTTGTACCACATGCTGGTATGTGCGATCTAATGGATCCTGTCTAAATGGTGTTGCTTTGATTTTAAATGTAGGGGAGAGTACAATAAACAGTGGAAAAATGTGGAGAACAGACACTTAGAGCAAAATGAAACGTGAACCCCGTCGCCCAGAGCACCAAAAGTGCAGTCCCAAACCACACCAAATACAACAAAAAAGACAAACCGGTGCTCGGCGCTCCCGCGTCCACGGTATAAAGGGAATCTCTTCCATATAGAGAAAAAAAGATTATACGTTATAACATAGGGTTAAATATTTTACTGTCTTGGACAATTCATAGTTCGAGTATTCCTAAAAGGAAAAAAAAATGTTATAATAGTGAAGTCCAGCTTTCACAAAAATAAAAAAGTGGGGGGGGGGTGGATCCACTCACACTTTCCAGAGCCTCGTTTAGGCTCGATCACCTCGCCTGCGGGTGTTTCACACGGCTCACCCGATAGCCCTCAGTGGTTTGTCTCGTCTTGTAGTCTTGGTATCCTTCAGGATCCTAGGTAGTCCACAGGTCCTCCAATGGTTGAGTACCAATGGCCCTCAGTAGTTAGCTTATCTTGAGGCCTTGGTATCCCTTCAGAGTCCTGGGTAGTCAATAAGTCTTCCACTGGTAGAAGTCTGCAAACCAAGAGTAACGGTGTTGGGATCCTTGAGGGCAGAAGTATCGTTTTCTTTTCTGTTACAGAATCTGGAAATCCGCTGCTACGATGCCTGGAAAGAAGATATCGGTGCCCAAAAGATTCCGGTAGGCAGAGTTTCAGGGAACAGCCAAACAAGAGCCTTCAGTGGCGGGAGCGAAGAGTAGAGCTCGACTGCAGAGGAGGGAATCCAATCCGAAGAAGATCAGAGCTGGACTGGGGAGGAGCGAATCATCTGATCTGAAGAGGAGCGGAGCTGGACCTGTTCACTAGACAATGCTCTTCCAGGCTTCTCTCCTTTCAAAATAGATTCTCCGGGATTCTCCATTTTGAAAGGAGAGAAGCCTGGAAGAGCATTGTCTAGTGAACAGGTCCAGCTCCGCTCCTCTTCAGATCAGATTCGCTCCTCACAGTCCAGCTCTGATCTTCTTCGGATCGGATTCCCTCCTCTGCAGTCGAGCTCTACTCCTCTTCGCTCCCGCCACTGAAGGCTCTTGTTTGGCTGTTCCCTGAAACTCTGCCTACCGGAATCTTTTGGGCACCGATATCTTCCTTCCAGGCATCGTAGCAGTGGAGTTCCAGATTCTGTAACAGAAAAGAAAACGATACTTCTGCCCTCAAGGATCCCAACACCGTTACTCTTGGTTTGCAGACTTCTACCAGTGGAAGACTTATTGACTACCCAGAACTCTGAAGGGATACCAAGGCCTCAAGATAAGCTAACTACTGAGGGCCATTGGTAATCGGGTGAGCCGTGTGAAACACCCACAGGCGAGGTGATCGAGGCTCTGGAAAGTGTGAGTGGAGCCATTCCCCCCCCCCCCCCCCCCCCCCCACACCCCACACACACTTTTTCATTTTTGTGAAAGCTGGACTTCACTATTATACATTTTTTTTTTCCTTTTTAGGAATACTCCGAACTATGAATTGTCCAAGACAGTAAAATATTTACCCTATGTTATAACGTATATCTTTTTCTCTATATGGAAGAGATTCCCTTTATACTGTGGACGCGGGAGCGCCGAGCACTGGTTCTGTCTTTTTTGAGAGTACAATAAACACAACCCCCAAGAGGATGTCAACATTTCAAAAAATGTACAAAGGTTTCAACATTAGTGGTATGGGGGTTAAAAACGCAGTGTTGCAATGTGCGTTTGAACCATCTGTTCTGGGTAAATGTATTCATATCTCTTCTCCCCCTCTTCCTTAGGACGTGGTCATACAACAGGATAATGAAATTAGACTTAAAATCGTGGGAACAAGAGTGGATAAAAATGACATTGTAAGTGTGCCTGGGTCTCTTTCTTATTTTTGTAGAATGGTTTCTTAATGTTTAAGTGCTGAAATCCATGGCTTCCTTTTTATTAAAGGAAAAAGGACACACAAAGCATTTCCCCCACACAGCGCTCAACACACTATTACTATTAGATATATATATATATCCTAAAATTAATGGAATCTGTACTCGCTCGTGGTTTGTATACAAGTGGCGCATTTAAACCAGCAGCATAGTCCCAGCAACATAAAACCACTGGTCTTTAGAGAGCTATAAAACAGATAACAATAGCGATCATGGGATAAAACCATGTAGGATAAAAATAATTCACTCATATGTACACCATGTAAATGTGCAAAAAACCGCATTGTAGCAGCCTCCTGTTATCGTCTCCTGGGTAGTCCTGATGGAAAGAAGCAGGTGGAAGCAAAATGCAGCAGCTTTACTTATGTCCACCCAGCTGATGTGAACACGGAGCTTTTTATATAATCTGCAGCCCACTAGGCACCATTTAGGCTGGGGTCAGATGAGCGCATTTTGTACAGACTGTGCGTCTGTACAGTACGGACGGACGTACTTACTGACTGACAACAAGGTAGTGGCCACACAGTCCGTTTTTTTTTCACTGACGGATATTTTGACTGATGTAGCAGGGAAAATAAATTACAATGAAAAAACATTCTGTCCGTCAAAAATGCTGGACGTATAAATGCAGTCCATCTGACCACGCTCCATCACTCACACACAAAGCTATGCGGACGTTGTGGACGTGGTGCACTCCGCACGTCCGTTCTAGCAGTATTACGTTCTTGCCTAACCTGCGTCCGTTTGCAGCGTCCGTCAGCCTCCGCACTTCTGTGTGGATGTACTTTGTGTGTGGGGCTTCATTTAACACAATTGTATGCTATCACAGACGTACTTATGTGTGGCAACACGGACGTTAACACTGCGTTCGTCTGACCCTAGCCTTAGATGTCAGGGGATAAAGACACAATAGTCTGACAAGTAACCACGGTCCTGTAGTTCGCTCTACATGTTTCATGGACTTCATCAGGAGAATGTACATGAAATACACTGCTTCCTTTTATTAATGTGCTTTTAATATTTGGAAATGTGCAGGGTGTAAGAAATTGCTTGATATTTTATTTGAATTTTCTTTTTTCTCTTGCAGTTTGCAATCGGTTCGCTCATGGACGACTACCTTGGTGAGTTTTGATCTCTTGCACCTAATGAATATTGCCTGCCTTCGTGTCCTTCTGTTTTCAGAAAAAATAAATGCGGTCGAGGACCAAATGGTTTAGTACAAGATCCTGCAGAATGACCCCAATCTCCATGAAGTCCTATGGAATCTGTAAAGGATACCAGTTTCTACAGTATCAATTATTGGCTCCCTAAGGGTCTGAGTTAACCTATCTATTTGGTCAATGTGTGCTAGGTGTCCCCCACATGGGGTTTAGCCTTTTGGTTTTGCAATTTGCATGACGCCGGGTGTAACAACATTTCAAACGCCACAACTTAATGTTTTTTTTTCTTTTACAGGTCTCGTTAATTGAAATGGATGCCCTCCTCCTTGTAAATCAGATTCCCCCCCCCCCCCCCAACCTCACATTTTGTAGATGCCTCGTATTCTTTAATAAATTATAAAAATGCCTAGGTTTAATGGATTTTGTTGCGTAGTAATTTAAATTTGTCAGTATAAATGGCAAGACATTCATTTTTCTATTGCTTTCTCCCTGCTCCCCATTACGGTCTATTACAATGTAGTACTATTGTGCACCACAGCTGCTGACTGCAGGAGGCTGTGGAAATGTGCAGCGGGAAGGCTCATTGCAACTAGGAGTCGGGCAAAGGACCCATTTCAGGGAATTGAAAAACCACCTGGGCCATCTGGAAAACTGTTACGTGGAGTGAGCTTAGACCTAGCATTAAAATCAGATCCTTTAAGATGAAAATTGTATTGATCTTAAAATTATCCCTTTTAAAAAAAAAAAAAAAAAAAAAAACACATACCACTAAGCTTGCAGACACATCTGTGCTGAATCTTCCTTAACCCCCCCCCCCCCCACTATCAAGTGATTTTTTTTTTTTTTGTTTTTTTTTCCCCAGCTCCTCCCATAAAACCATCGTCAGAAACCTTTTTTGCAAGAAAAAAAATCCATTTTTAATTATACAGTAATAACTATATGGCCCAATTGAGTTCTAGAGGTTTGAGCTGCAGGTTTTTTCCACACTCTGCATCAACTGCTGAAAGCCTGATATTTCAGCTGATTTTTACAGTTTTAGCTATTTTGGGTAATATGCTCAGCGTTAAAACTTTGGGGCAGCCCAAAAGCAAACTAATTTCTTTTTTTTTAAATGCTTTATTTTTGGAGTTTCACAAATGGCCACGCAGGACCAATATGCAGCATCGGATAAACAGCTTATAGACAGAAAACAAAAGACGGCTGAGCACATCGAGGGAATCAGGAATGATCGCAGGAGCGTCATAGAAAAGATCAGGACAGGGGTCTCATCGAAAATAAAGTCCTCAAGAACAAAAAGAAACGGAAGGGGGTGCCATCAGTGGGGAAGGTGGCTCGTGGCAAAATAGGAAATGGGGGTTTCCCAGCCGGTGCCCCCAGATGGCAGCAATCCCAGGCCTGCCGGAAAAATCAAAACGACTGCGTGTAAAATAAAAGTAACAGCACTCGGCAAGTGGGGGACAGGGAAGAATCTGCATGGGGTGGGAAGGTCATCTCAACAAGGTACGGGTCTGCAACATAAAGGGGGGGAAAAAAAAGACCGTTCAACCTGTGTCCAATGAAAAGGCCGTGTGTGCAACCACATCACGTGGAGGTATCTCTCGGAGGGCGCAACAGACAGACATCCACAGGGCCATGGCGCAAAGCTCAGCTAACCCGCCGGCAGACATCCTCCTGGAGGTCTGACGCAGTCCCGGTCCCAGCGGTGCGGGGGGAGGGACAGCAAACCGCACAGGGTCCTCCATCCTGTCTCATCACTCAGCAGCACCTCTCCATCGTGTTGCTCTGGGGTCCCAGCCTCCATCCCGGGAACATCATCCACGCTGTCAGCCAAGGTTCCGTCTATCTGCGCAGCTCCATCCAATACCTCTGCCTGCTGATCCAGCCTCAGCACTGCCATCAGACCGTGCCACATGTAAGCGGGCTCTCGTCATCGTCCCCAGCCAGAGTCTAAACAGGCCTCGAGGTCCTCCAGTACCGCTCCCAAATTTCTGGTGGGGGTTGGGCAAGCTGGCCGTCGCCAGGCCATACCGTCTCCAGTCATCTCTGCTGTGGGTACAGCAGCCGGAAGATGGGGGCCCTCCATCCTCGCGGCTCACAGCAAATGTGTACCCATGTAAAGGGGCTGACGGAGATTCAGGCTGCGCTCGAGCTGAAGCCTAGGCCCCAAGATGGCCGACGATAGGGCTGGCAGGGAGCAGAGGCTCAAAATGGCTTGTCTCTGGTCCGGAGGGGGGACAAAGCAGGCTCCAGACAGTATCTCTGGTGGCCAGCCACCACAGCACCTCAAAATAAAAATTTCCCACGAAAAGAGTCAGCTAAAGGTCCCTAAGAGCGGCAGACGTGCGGAGCTCCACCAAGGCACGTCTGCTCCTGTTGGTAGCCGGCCACGCCCCCCCCCCCCCGCAAACTAATTTCACTTGTTTTTTGGGCTGCAGAGATATGTTAATTTCAGTGCTGGGTGCCCATACCAGCGAGTTGAAGGAGCTGCAGGTCACCTCCTCGTCCTGTTTCACTACACTCCCAGCCCAGGTTGCTAGAGACCCGCTGCGGGGTATCCCAGATTCCATCCATCATGCTACGCTCCTGCAGTTTCATAACTGGTTCACAACTCTCCAGTGCTTTTGTTGCCATCCATTTCTGGGTGCTTTTTGACATATGTTTGGGGTCATTGTCCTGCTGGAAGACCCAAGATCTCGGACACAAACCCAGCTTTCTGACACTGGGCTCTACAGTGTGACCCAAAATCCTTTGGTAATACTCAGATTTCATGATGCCTTGCACACATTCAAGGCACCCAGTGCCAGAGGCAGCAAAACATCATTGAACCTCCACCATATTTCACTGTAGGTAGGGTTGCACCGATACCGATACTAGTATCGGTATCGGGGCCGATACTGGGTACTGCAGGAGTACTTGGTACTCGTAGTACCCCCCCCCCCGATATTTTTCCCGATACCGGAAGCCGGCATTGAGCCGGCTTGCCAGCATCCGAGGGGCTGCGGCGGCTGTCCGAATGCTCTATCGGCATTCGGACAGCCGCCCCTGGAGCTGCTCTCCGCGATACTTACCTTCCTGAGCGACGCTGGGAATGTCTCCGCACGTGCGCTCGTTGGAAGGACCCCAGCCGCGACCACGTGGGACCATGTGATCGCGGCTGGGGTCCTTCCAGCGGGCGCGTGGAAACTTTCCCGGAAAGGTAAGTTAAGTATGAACACAGTGAGCAGCTGCAGGGCCTGTCCGAATGCTGATAGAGCATTCGGACAGGCCCTGCAGCTGCTCTCCGCGATGATACTTACCCTCCTGGGCAACGCCGGGAAAGTTTCCGCTCGCTCATTGGAAGGACCCCAGCCGCGATCACATGGTCCCACGTGGTTGCGGCTGGGGTCCTTCCAACGAGCGCACGCGCAGAGACATTCCCGACGTCGCTCAGGAAGGTAAGTATCATCGTGGGGAATCCATGAGCGGGGGGGCATACCCATGTGTGAGCGGGGGGGCATACCCATGTGTGAGCTGGGGCAATACCCATGTGTGAGCTGGGGGGGCATATCCATGAGCTGGGGGGGCATATCCATGAGCTGGGGGGGCATACCCATGTGTGAGCTGGGGGGGTATATCCATGAGCTGGGGCAATACCCATGTGTGAGCTGGGGGGGCATTCCATGTGTGAGCTGGGGTATATCCATGAGCTGGGGGGAATATCCATGTGTGAGCTGGGGCAGTATGAATATATATATATTGGGGGGATATACATGTGAGCTGGGGGCATTTTTATAAGGTCTGTTCTTATTGGAAAGCGTCACATGACATTAAAGAAAAGTATCAGTACTCGGTATCGGTGAGTACTTTTAAAAAGTACTCGGTATCGGTGAGTACTTTTAAAAAGTATCGGTACTCGGTCTTAAAAAAGTGGTATCGGTGCATCCCTAACTGTAGGTACTGTGTTCTTTTATTTGTAGGCCTCATTCTGTTTTCAGTTAACAGTAGAATGATGTGCTTTACCAAAAAGCTCTCTTGGTCTCATCTGTCCACAAGACGTTTTCCCAGAAGGATTTTGGCAAACTGTAGTCTTGCTTTTTTATGGCTGGCAGCAGTGGGGTCCTGCTGGGTCTCCTGACATAGCGTTTCATTTAAATGTCGACAGTTCGCGCTGACGCTCCCTGAGCCTGCAGGACAGCTTGAATTTCTTTTGGAACTTGTTTGGGGCTGCTTATCCACCATCCGGACTATCCTGCGTTGCAACCTTTCATCAATTTTTCTCTTCTGTCCACGCCCAGAGAGATTGCAACCCAAGGCACTGTAGCTAAACGTCTTGATAATGTTGCGCACTGTGGACAAAGGCAAATCTAGATCTCTGGAGATGGACTTGTAACCTTGAGATTGTTGAACCAAAATTGTGGAAAAATATCAAGTCCTCAGACAGTTCTCTTCTCTTTCTGTTGTCCATGCTTAGTGTGGCACACAATGCAAAGACTAAGTGAACTTCTTTTAATCTGCTGTCAGGTGTGATTTTATTTTTTTTTATATTGCCCACACCTGTTACTTGCCCCAGGGGAGTTTACAGGAGCATCACATGCTTGAAACAATCTTATCCACAATTTTGAAAGGATGCCAAGGATTTTGTCCAGCCCATTTTTGGAGTTTTGTGTGACATTATGTCAAATTTGCTTTTTGTTTTGTTCCAATACACAAGGGAATAAACATGTGTTACTGAAATACTCTTCTGGGAGAAATACTTGATTTTCTGGGGTGACAACTATTTCGGCCATAACTGTATATATCCATGTGTGAGCTGCTGGGGGCAAAATATATATCCATGTGTGAGCACAATGTACATGTGGGTGTTGTAGGGGGTGGGTTTTTTATGGGTGTGGCCTGTGGGTGCGACACAAGGGGGCCCCATTAGTTGTCAGTCCACCCCGGAGTGACCCTTCCTCTCCAATTACAGGAGAAATCTCAATCAAAATTTAGCAAAAAATAAAGAAATCTAGGTATGGTGATTAGGGGATGTGGTAGGTATCAAAGGAACAACTGAATGATCATTCTGAAAAAGCAAACTGTTGCCAAACCCCCAGTACTCTGTCTATGCCAGAACCCAATTACTCTATGGAGGATGGGAATAGATCATTTTTGGATTTTTACACGTGATACACTTTCCCCACTAGATTTTGAATGAACTCATCACATTTGCTAGGTTAGCCAAGACTTTGCGACATTACTATATAGAACCTTGCGCACATCTTTGCATGTGCTTATAAAGTTCTTTCACTGGAGGCCCCCCCACCCCAGTGATCTGCAGTTGCTTATTTCTCGTTTATTTTTTTTCAAATCAGTGTTTGATTATCCATGTTGCATTGCTCTAGGTTTATGAAGAATTTTAGTAACGTGGTTTTTAGATTCCGCACCTGGTGTCTGCTACATGTCAGTATATCCACATTACATCATTTATAATAGAGCGATTATGAAATCATACATTTGTAAATAATCGAACACGAAAACCAAGTCCCCAGGTTAGAGGGGCCATAAAGTCTCAGACACCACCAAGCATGGCCAAAAACCCTGACAAAAGCTTCAATTCACAAAGAGAAAACCTATAATGCTGGAAACTATTTAAGGTACGGTGTGTATCTGAAGAAAGGTACACTTTGCTATGGATTTAATTTTTTCGTATGTTGTTAAACTCGGAAGTTTTGAGTGACTTGGAGACCTTCTTTAACGAGAGAAATCTCAATGTATCCTTCCTGGTAAAATCCTTTCTCAAAAAAACCCTCCCTGGCGGTCTGCTTATCCAGAAAATTCTTAGCTGAAAACGGTCAATTGTTTTTGTTTTTTTTGCCCCCCTTTTTTTTTTGTAAGTGCGATACCATTTCTTTGTTTACATAAGAAATATGTGGATCTGCACCATGTTTGTGCTATTTCTCTGAGGTGGACGATTCAAATAGAAAGCAAATTTGCCAACATGCCAAAGAAACGAGAGTGAATGGGACGAGGCCCCCTGAATTGGCCCAAAAGCGGAAATACCGAGCCATATTTTAGGAGTTTTCACTCTGAGTACGTACATACATACTGCACTATGATTTTTCTATTTATGCTATAGGTACTTGAGTCAACGAATTCTTAACAAGATAAGTATAAACCTATTTTTACCCAACTACAGTGGTGAAATCTTTTTACTATATGGTGATCAGTATAGATTTATAGGTGCGCTGAAACCTAAAATTGCAAAATCCTGTCCATCCTACCTCCAAAGCTAGACATTTTGCTACAATAAATTCTAGACTCACTATAAAATTAAGTCTCGTGAACATTTCCTGCCTCCGGGATCATTGATCATAAATTTGGGAGGGAGATATCCTGAGATTACTTACCCCATCTGCTCCCAGACTATAAATGCAGTTATATTTTATAGGTTTACCATTTTTTTTTTCAATCAAACTTTGGAAGTTTATGATTTTTTCCCAGAGAGAAATAATTAAAAAATCAACAGTCTTCTGAAGAGACATCATGGAACACTTGAGTGTGGTCTCCCTGGCTGGAGGCTGTCGATCCCATTACATACATTAATGATTTACTGTATAAATTTACTTACAATACAACAAAAAATAAAATGGTGTTTCTCCAGAATCTTTGCTTTGAGATTACATAAATTGTCCTCGCCTTCCTTATGTGGCTAGATTTGATACGCAAATGTTTCATTACACACAAAACCAAAATCAATGCCCTTTAGCAATGTAACAGATCTCAAAAGCCCAACTGGGTCACATCTGCTAAGGCCACGCCATGACTGGGCATACGTATCCCACCAGCGTTCTGCCAGGCCTTCTCTAGCCTTTAGCCAAAGCTTAAGGATGGGTACAACGAAAGAGCAGTTATAGCATTCCCCAGAAATGAGGTAGGGGTCAGACAGACCACTATTAATGACACATGAACCAAATGTATAGTGCAAGGAGGGACCTGAAAACCAGGAAGATGACACCCTGGTGCCCCCCTTCTCAGGTGAGCCAGTCCCCAGCCATACCCAATTTTAATCTCCAAACATGGAACAATAGGGTGCCACGTAATCACAGCCTGATCATCAGACTGTCTGCACAAGCATACAATAGTCTGAGGAAATGGCAATGTTTAACAAACAGACTGCTCAAACCTGTCACCGCTGTAAAACATTCTAGACGAGGGGGAGGTTTGAAAGGGCTGCTTTGAGACACACAGTAATGATATTAGAAATTATAACAGTTACATATAAACATAGGCAATAACAATACTAACAATTTAACACATAACACCCTTTACCATTATAGGCACAGGATGAATTGGACATAGAGGGCTGGGGAATAAAATGATGTGTCAGACCCCCAGAACCCACACCTCCCAACAGTAATGCCAAGTCCAGGTACCCCCAGTTCAAAGTGTCTCCTCACAAGCAATATCCGGATTTAGAAATTTTGCCTCATCTGACTCTGGACGCACACGTGGAAAAACACAAGAATTGTGAAAAAAAAGAACGTACAGAACTCATGGTTTTACGCTTATTTATTACCAAATACATTAAACAATTCACAGTGAGTGAAACACTCTTAGCCAATCAACACAGGTGATCAAGCTGTCTAAAGTGTGAAAGAGTGGCAAGCATGATGTTACAATGTATTACAGAGAAGCACAATATAGGGATCTGGTTTCAGAAAAAACAAAATAAAAACTAAACAGTACAGGTGAGACAAACAGTGGTGAATAAAACACTGACATCTCGGCGACAGGAAATGCTGTCAGGTGATACACTGCCAAAAGAGAATGATTACTCAAAAAGAAAAGCTATTAAGTCCTTCATGTTGCATGTAACTCTCTGTGCAGCAAAAGTGTGGACTTGTTTCACATACATGGAGTACAGTTAAGGTTAAGAAATGGACCATGGATTTACGCATGCTTTTGCATTGCTTTTCGCCATCCTAAAAAGGGGACCCTGCTGCATGGTGCAGATACTACAGTTTAAATGCTGTTCCCGGTTATCCCACCCCACAATGGATCCACTCACAGGCCAGATATTCTACTACACCCAGCCGTCCAACGTGAGAGAAACCATTCAATTACGCACATATATTATCCCATTCATACAAAGGCCATCGCACCTGATGAATATACCACTGACTGCATGAAAAACCCACAATCCAACCCAATGCAGAATGGGTAATCCATCACCTCAATTTAATGTTAAAAAGCCACGTCTCAACATGTCAAGCCCACCCCTCAACCCCCAACTGAAAGGGCTACCCAGTACAAAATCACAATCCTCATCCGGTGCAGGCCAAGCAAGCCCATACCCACCCATACAAAATGGTCAACCAATACCCCACCAATGCAGGACAGCCACCCAGTACGCCCCCCAACCAATGCAAAACAACCACCCTTTACCCTCCTCCCCCCAACCAATGCAAAATGGCCACCCTTTACCCTCCTCCCCCCAACCAATGAAAAATGGCCACCCTTTACCCTCCTCCCCCCAACCAACGCAAAATGTCCGTTTACCCTACTTCCCCCCCCCAACCAGTGCAAAACGGCCCACCCTTTACCCTCCTTCCCCCAACTAATGCAAAACATCCACTCTTTATCCTCCTTCCCCCAAACCAATGCAAAACAACCCACCCTTTAGCCTCCCCTTTCCCCCCCCCAAACCAATGCAAAATGACCACTTTGTTCCCTCCTTCCTCCCAACCAATGCAAAACGGCTATCTCGTACCCTACCACCCCAACCACTGCAAAAGGGCCACCCAATACCCCACCAACCACTGCAAAACAGCCACCCTGTACCCTCCTTTGCCCCAACCAATGCAAACTGGCCACCCCACACCCCCCTTCACCCCCAACCAATGCAAAAGAGCCACCCCGTATCCCCACAACCACTGCAAAAGGGCCATCCTATACCCCTCCAAAAAGGGCCACTCCATACCCTCCTTTCCCCCAATCAATACAAAACAGCCAACCCATACCGACTCTGTCAAAGAATGCAAAACGGCCATCCCATACCATCCCCATCCCACCCAACCAATGCAAAACGGCCATCCCATACCCTCCCCATCCCACCCAACCAATGCAAAACGGCCATCCCATACCCTCCCCATCCCACCCAACCAATGCAAAACGGCCATCCCATACCCTCCCCATCCCACCCAACCAATGCAAAACGGCCATCCCATACCCTCCCCATCCCACCCAACCAATGCAAAACGGCCATCCCATACCCTCCCCATCCCACCCAACCAATGCAAAACGGCCATCCCATACCCTCCCCATCCCACCCAACCAATGCAAAACGGCCATCCCATACCCTCCCCATCCCACCCAACCAATGCAAAACGGCCATCCCATACCCTCCCCATCCCACCCAACCAATGCAAAACGGCCATCCCATACCCTCCCCATCCCACCCAACCAATGCAAAACGGCCATACCATACCCTCCCCATCCCACCCAACCAATGCAAAACGGCCATCCCATACCCTCCACCCCCCAAACCAACCACCCCATTCCCCTCCCCATCCCGCCCAAACCAATGCAAAACTGCCACCCCATACCACCGCTCCCCCTAGACAATGCAAAACAGACAACCCACACCATCCCTCCCCCCTATCAATGCAAAACGGCTGATTCAAATGGAGGAGTTGATAAAAATAAATAAAACGTCACCCCAAAATATGTAGGTGGCTTTAGAGTAGCCATGGTCCTGCAAAGGTTCCCCATCATAATGAACATAACATACATGGACACATGGTTCGCAGTTAGACTAATAGGGAGAAACAGAGAATGTATCATGGTTTCTGTGTTGTTTTTTCATCATTTTAGGGAACTCTGTTGGTGCCTTATAGGTTTTGTCTTGCTCTGCACAGAATTCAGTTGTAACAATGTAGCAAGACTGAGCATACTTCAGGATTACATTCTTACAATAAAAACAATTCTCTGTCTCTACCCCAGATTTCAGTCAAAATGAGACTTCCTAACGGGTAGTGCATCCTTTAAATATTCCATATGTGCCTAGTCACGATAGGGAAAAGAAAAAAAACCACAGATAAAGGCTGCATCACATTTCCAGGTACGTGAGGAGGCTAAGCAAATGCTAAGCATGTGTTGGCTTTGGCGCATGTTCGGAGATATGCATGGAGCACAGAAGATGAAAGAAACCGCTGTGCTCAGCATAGAACTCTATGGTAATGGAATGTGCATTAAACACCATGAGTGGATCAGACGTGTATCACCCAGATTTAAATTGCTTTTCTCGAACTAGAGGCAGGTTCAAATTGGAGGAATCAACTCTAAGTCACACCTATACCATTTAAATCAAGCAAATAATAAATTATACATGTATAAATATGGGGAACTAAATTGGGGGGGGGGGAAGCATTGAAGCCCATAAAAACTAGCTCCGTAATATATGTAAAAAAAAATGGCAAATACATTAAGCATCAAGTTAGAAAGCAGAGCTTAGCATATGTACGTATAAACACGTGTTTGCACTTGAAATCTGGTTGGAATTAGGTGCAAGTAAGATGTAAACACACGTGTGATAAAGAGGAAAAAAACACAAACAAAAAACACAGCCCAACTATCTTTCAACCTCTGTAAAATAGCTGCTATTCATTCTGTAGAGAATCTGCTTTACACAGTTACCTCAAAGCCATTCATTGTACGGCTACTTAAGGGAGGCGTGCAGTTACCGTTTCACCTATACACACATATGTACCCATGACAGGTAGCAAAAAAATATAAAAACAAAAAACGGAACGGAACCGTTATGCACTAGAAGCCAGATCCCAATTATCCTACAAGGCTCCCTATATATTTGCCAGCACTCTTGCACCAGGTAAGCTGCATAGCAATCACTGGAATTTTACGAGCAGAAAAATATTTACAATGTGTTTTTGAGAATTCCGGAATAGTGTTGCAAAATCCACCCTGTTGCCAGTAAGAATTTCAAAGATCTGTAACCATAGATCAGTCCTTCTCCAGAGCCCATTCACTTTTAAGTGGCTAAATAGTCCAGGTTTTCTGCTGGGGGACACCATAAAAAAAGCAGTTTGGTGTGGTTCAGGCATCACCAGAGCAGGGCAAGATCTTAACATGTGGAAATCTGACAAGTCATACTGTTTACACCTCGATGTCGAAACGTTACAAATGTTTTGCTGATGAGGTGGTATAGGCATTTCTCTTGTGAATAAAGTCTCTGATGAATTCCCGTCTTGTATACACACACTGGCGTTGACGCAGGTGGATTTCGCTTAATCAAAATTCTTGTTTTGTTTAATCGCTTCATGACACAGGACATGTTGTGCCGTCCCAGCAACAACTGAGCCTGAACGCTGCCTGGTGGCATAGCATGCCCAGTGGCTCTCTAACTCCTGCGACCCCGCCATGCCATCCCGTGGCGTTCACCTGCCGGCCACTGGGACAGCACAGCAAGTCCGGTGAGCAGGAAGAGGTTGAAGCAGGATTTTTAACAAGGTGTTAAGAGATCCAGACAAGATGGAAACAAGGATCTTGCACATGTCAATTTTCAGGGAGTAGGGAATTAGGAATATGTACATTTTTAATTGACGGAGAATATCAATTGATGAAAGCAACTTCAGGGATTCTTCCCTCACTCTGTGAATAAAGAAAAAGAGAAACTTGAGAAAATTGTATGAGGACAGGGCATGATGTACATGGTAGGATAAGTAGTCATTCTAAAAGCCATCAGTATCCAAAAACACATTACCTTAAGAGTCAGAAAAGTCTGAGCCGCTTGATCGAAATCCCACTCATTATCCTGAAGACACCTAGATGTGAATGAAAAAAAAAAAACTGTTAAAACTAGGGTAAGCGGAGGTAGAAAGCTCCTAAGTGACAGGTGACCTAGAGCAAGAGAACCAGTTTGAACCACAAGTGAAAGTGTAAGAATTCCAGTTTCCATAAAATGAGAAAACAAAATAGGTGTAGGACCATAAAAACATTATTTGTCAAATATATGATTTACTACATCTTCCTGCATCAATTATAAATCCTATATAATGTCATCTTGCACAGTGTTCTAATCTGTTACCTCTGACCGCTACGCTGTTATCATATATGAACGATCAAGAAGCCCATCTTTTATTATTATTATTTATTAAGCGCCAACACATTCCGCAGCGCTGTACAAGGTGTAATGGGTAAAGACAGGACAATTCTACAATACATACAGGAGACAGGTCAGTATTCCTGGCAGCAGATACATGAGGATATGAGGACCCTATTCCCATGGGAATTTACAATCTAGATGGTGAGGGGATTAGAAACAGGAGGGGGGAAGGCAGTGATGAGTTAAAACAGGGAGAGGTGAGGACCGTTTTTGGGTCGGTCGGATGTCTTGTTACGGAGTCGGGTGGTTAGCTTCCCTAAACAGAAGAGTCTTTATGGAGCGTTTAAATGAAGCCAGATTTGGGGACAGTCTGATATTGCGAGGAAGCGCGTTCCATAGGGTCGGCGCCGTATGAGAAAAGTCCTGCAATCTGGCATGTGAAGAGGTAATGATGCCAGGCACAGGTCATTGTTGGATCGTAGGGGATGGGCTGGGGTGTATTTGGTGATTAGTGAGGACAGGTAGTGAGGGGCGGCGTTAGTGAGAGTTTTGTAGGTCAGGGTAGTTTGAATTTGATTCTGCTGTGGATGGGGAGCCAGTGTAGGGATTCACAGAGAGGAGCAGCAGAGACAGAGCGACGGGTGAGGTGGATAAGCCGGGCTGCTGTGTTTAGGATGGACTGCAGGGGGGAGAGGCGGGAGATAGGAAGGCCAGTCAGGAGGTAACCAGCGAGTGGATAAGTTGTTTGGTGGTGTTAGCAGTCAGAAATGGACGAATTTTGGCAATGTTACGGAGGTGATTGCGGCAAGGTGATGAGAGTGATTGGATGTAGGGGCTGAAGGAAAGACTGGAGTCAAGTGTCACTCCGAGGCAATGGACTTGTGCAGAAGGAAGTAGGGATGCACCGATACCACTTTTTTTAAGACCGAGTACGAGTACCGATACTTTTTAAAAGTACTCACCGATACCGAGTACCGATACTTTTATTTAATGTCATGTGACGCTTTCCAATAGGAACAGACCTCATATAAAAATTTATATGAGATTTGCCCCCAGCTCACATGGATTTGCCCCCAGGTCTCATGAATTTGCCCCCAGGTCACATGAATTTGCCCCCAGCTCTCATGGATATGCCCCCAGCTCTCATGGATATGCCCCCAGCTCTCATGGATATGCCCCCAGCTCTCATGGATATGCCCCCAGCTCTCATGGATATGCCCCCAGCTCTCATGGATTTGCCCCCAGCTCTCATGGATTTGCCCCCAGCTCTGATGGATTTGCCCCCAGCTCTGACGGATTTGCCCCCAGCTCTGACGGATATGCCCCCAGCTCTGACGGATTTGCCCCCAGCTCTGACGGATATGCCCCAGCTCTGATGGATATGTCCCCCAGGTCTCATGGATATGGCCCCCAGGTCTCATGGATATGGCCCCCAGGTCTCATGGATATGGCCCCCAGGTCTCATGGATATGGCCCCCAGGTCTCATGGATATGGCCCCCAGCTCTGACGGATTTGCCCCCAGCTCTGACGGATTTGCCCCCAGCTCTGACGGATATGCCCCCAGCTCTGACGGATATGCCCCCAGCTCTGACGGATATGCCCCCAGCTCTGATGGATATGCCCCAGGTCTCATGGATTTGCCCCCGGTCTCATTGATTTACCCCCAGGTCTCATGGATTTACCCCCAGGTCTCATGGATTTACCCCCAGGTCTCATGGATTTACCCCCAGGTCTCATGGATTTGCCATCCGCTGGGGAAGCTGGCCGTGTGCATGTAAAGCACGCGGCCAGCGTTCCCCTCCGGCGCGCCGTGATACTCACCCATCCTGAAGGTCCGGTCGCTGAGCAGTGATGCGATCACGTGGCCGCCGGGCGCATCTGTGACGATGCCTCCAGACGAGAGGCAGCGTCACAGGAGCGCCCAGTGGCCGCGGGAACGCATCACTGCCCAGCGACCGGACCTTCAGGATGGGTGAGTATCGCGGCGCGCCGGAGGGGAACGCTGGGTGCTTTTCATGCACGCGGCCAGCTTCCCCAGCCCCGCGGATACCGGCAAGCCGGCCCAGCGCCGGCTTCTGGTATCGGCGGGATGTATCGGGCCTTTTGCATTAGTAACAAGTACTCGTACAAACGGCAATATCGGCCCGATACTGATACTAGTATCGGTGCATCCCTAGAAGGAAGGATAGTGATACCGTCAACAATTATGGAGAAGTCAGAAATTGGAGTAGAGTTAGAGGGGGGAATAAGAAGGAGCTCGGTCTTGGACATGTTGATCTTCAGGTAGTGAGCGGCCATTCAGGCAGAGATACCAGACAGACAATCACTGACCTGGGAGAGATCGGGAGTGGAGAGGTAGATCTGAGTGTCATCAGCGTATAGGTGATACTTTAAGCCATAGCTGGTGATGAGTTTACCCAGTGAGGAGGTATAGATGGAGAAGAGCAGAGGACCTAGGACTGAGCCTTGAGGTACACCGACTGACAGAGGTTTGAAGAGGAGGAATTGCCAGCAAGGGATACTGAGAAGGATCTGTTGGAGAGGTACGATTTTAGCCAGGAGAGGATGGTTATCACAGAGACCAAGAGAGAAAAGGGTCTCTATGAGGAGGGGATGGTCGACTGTATCGAAGGCAGCTGAGAGGTCAAGTAGGATCAGTATGGCGTAGTGGCCATTGCATTTAGCAGAAAGGAGGTCATTAGTAACCTTTGTGAGAGCAATTTCTGTTGAATGTTGAGCGCGAAAGCCAGATTGCAATGGGTCAAGCAAGGAGTTACAGGATAGGAAGAGGGTTAAGCGGTCGTAGACTAGTCTTTCTAGCAATTTTGATGCTAGTGGAAGTAGTGAAACTGGACGGTAGTTTTCAGGAGAATGTGGGTCGAGGGAGGGTTTCTTGAGAATGGGTGTGATAGTGGCATGCTTGAAAGGAGAGGGGAATGAGCCAGAAGAAAGAGAGGTTGAAAATGTGTGTAAGAGCAGGAGTGATAGATGTGGACAAAGAAGATAGTAGGTGTGAAAGAATAGGGTCTAGTGGGCAGGTAGTGAGGCGTGAAGAAGACAGAGAATGGACCTCATCCTCTGTGGTTGGGGCAAAGAGGCCGAGAGTCGATGTGGGGTCGGCTGGGGGAGGAGAAGTGCTGTATGCTTGTGCTGGGATATTGTTACGGATTGTGAGTGTTTTCGTTATGAAGTAGTCAGCAAGATCTTGAGCGCGGAGGTCGGATGGGGGAGGTGGCACAGGTGGGTAGAGGAGCGAGTTGAAGGTTGAGAACAATCTTTTGGGGTTGGAAGAAAGTGAAGATATAAGAAAGGAGAAGTAAGTTTGTTTGGCGAGGTGAAGGGCAGTTGTGTATGAGCGGAGAAGGAACTTATAGTTGATGAAGTCAGCTTCAGAGTGGGATTTCTTCCACCTACAGGCATTAACAGTAATAACTTGTGATATTGATTCATTCCGTCGTTCCGTAACATCTAACAAACACCACTTGTAATGCGAGTATTAAAATATACCACATCACAAGAACTTAACTCATTAAGTGCTAAGAAAGGCTTAGCTGAGTAGAGTGAAAGGAAGGCTGCAATTTCTGATCAAGCCTTTAAACCACTGCAGACATAATGACATTTAAACAAGGAATACAGCAGACATATATAAAACCACTGAGCCTGAATATGTTCATATTCTCTATAGACAGCCAAATGGTTCGTACCAAGTTAAATCGTCATAGTATCTTAATGCATTAAATGTAAATATATTGCTAAGTTATTAAAGTCAGCAGTGATGCTAAAAGTCCATTTATTTAGTAAAATGAAAAAAAAAAGAGGGATTTTAAATGTAATTTTTCCTTCATATTGTGGGAATTTACATGAATGTAACCAACTTTTCATGTGATAATCTCCCTGTTTTTAAGGAAAGACTGTTACCCAATTAAAACACAAAAACCAATTCCCTTAAGGGCAAATTAAAAAGTCCTCCATAATAAACTGAAAAACCAACCAGTGTTACTGTGCGTGTAAAAATAAATAAATAGATAGATAAATTCTGGATGGGTCTGGTATGTAGAAAACCTCCAAAGAAAAAGCAAAAAAAATAAAACGTGCAGTACAATATGTAATAAGTGGCAATATATAAACATATAGGTGGGCACTCACGTCTTCCAGGGCGTACAGGATATTGGCTCTTTATATGGTCCATTACGCCAAATTTTGGAATGGCACCGTCCCTTAAACGATCGGACCGGAAATTCCTCCATAGGTGGAAAAACAGTAGGAGAAACATCATCGGGCAAGATATAGCTACTACAGATGTCTAAAAACTGGCTTTTTGGAAATGTGCTTACCTGGACTTGAGCCACTGGACATGGCTCTGGAACAGATGGCAAGCGACACCTTATGTGGATGGGGTCTTGTTAATTTTACAGTTTCAGTGCCCTATACTTTCTTGGAGGAGGTAAGACACCACCCACATAAGGTGTCGTTTGTCCCAGAGCCAGGTCTAGTGGCTCAAGTCCATGTAAGCACATTTCAAGAAAGCCAGTTTTTGAGACAACTGTAGAAGCTTTATTGTGCCAGATGATATTTTTTTTCTGTTTTTCCACCTATTGAGGAATTTCCGGTCTGATCGTTTAAGGCTAGGGTCAAACGAACGCATTATTCGCAGCGACCGTCAAACAGTGCGTCCCAACGCATTGCCGTATTTTTTCACGGAATGCGCGAAAACGGTCATACGATGCGCATTTCCATGCGTGATTTTTTACGGATCGTCAATAAAACACTTTTTGCGTCTGGACGTTATGTTGCCCGCACATGTGCAGTGTCTGACGTCTCCTAATCACGCATACACGCCGCTATGCTGCCACAGCGCACACTGTACGTCAGTACTAGCGGTTCTGCGTTCTCGAAAAAATGCGTTCGTTTGCCGCTTGCGTTGCGCGGCCGGACTTTCGTGTGGCAGTACTTCGTATATTGGCCGTCATTGCCCGTCATTTGCTGCTACTGCGGCCGTGATTAAATGCGCCTAAACGCACGTTAAAAATGCATTAGTCTGACCTCAGCCTTAGGGACGGCGCCATTCCAAGATTTGGCACAACGCACCATATACAGAGCCAATATCCTATAGGCTTTGGAAGACGTGAGTTTATATATTGGCACTTACTTATTACATATTGTACTATACTATTAATTTTTTTGTTTGTTTTTCCCATGGAGGTTTTCCACATTCCAGACACATCCACTATATAAGTATCTATTTTTACACACACAACAACAGTGGTTGATTTTCACTTTATTGTGGTTAAGGAGGACTTTTTTCATTTGCGCTTAAGGGAATTGCTTTTTGTGTTTTATTGTATCCTTTTTTAAGTGAGCTTTGGGAAGATTGGTCACTCGGATTCCCACTATATAGCAGCAATCCACCAAATACATTTTAGAGTATACTGTTCATCACATTTAATTGGCACTATTTATTATTACGATTATTAATCTTTATTTATAAAAGCACAAGCATATTCCGCAGCACTATTTATTTTCACTTTTACATGAAAGATTATTTCCCAAGCTACCTTGCTACCGCTACTATTCTCACTAACTACTTCTGACAGATCAGAGGTGGTGGTAGGAAATTGGGGGGGGGAAGCTTTTTGAGGGTTGTACAATAGAACGATATGTCTTACTAGAATGCAGTGCGGCTAAACAGCTCTAGGATGATATATGGATTAATTATGAATAAGGCGGAGGGACTGCTATGTATATACTGCGCGATATCAGGATTTATCATCCTATTATAGTGCACATTGGTTAAGTGGATGGAGTTACATTGTTCAGGAGAGGTGAATGTACAGGTGTGGGTTGATCAATTAAGGCTAGGGTCAGAGTGGGGCAGTCGGAACGCGCGTGCAGGCGCACTAAATCACGGCCGTAGTAGCAGCACATAACGGCCAATGACGGCCAATATACGCAGTACGTGCGTACAAAAGTGCGCCGACACCACGCAACCGGCAAATGAACGCATTTTTCTCAGAACGTGAAACCGCTGCTACAGACGTACAGAGTGCGCTGCGGCCGCATGGCAGCGTGTGTGCGTGATTAGGAGACGTCAGACGCTGCTAGTGTGCGGCCTACATAACGTTCAAACAGCCGGATTTCCCTAGAATTGCGTTGGTGAGTACCTGCGAGTGGTCGTCTGACCACTTAAGCGTATTCCGTGAAAAAAATGCGTGCGCACGCATCGACGTACATTTTGACGGTGGCCGCAGAAAATGCGCTCATCTGTCCCTAGCCTTAAAGTGGATAGAAGATTGACCCCTCCAACTTTAAATACCACCATTCGACATTGCACAAAGTATAAGTAGCAGCCCTGAAAACTTCAGAACTTGACATTTTCATTTTTTAGTTAGAATATAGCTGAGAATTGACATTATAGTTCAACTAAAGGAAATTTGCACCAGCATAACAAAGCCAAAGAAAAGTGATTGGGGGGGGGGGGGGGTGAAGACATTACTTACTTCTGTGACCATTCAGCATTCATACCAGAAAGTTGGATAAATGCTTGGACCATGTCCTGTGGTACAGAAGCCATGACTGGCACAGGACTACTGGAAGGTGTGGGGGCAGGAGTGGCAAAAGCTTTGCGGATCTCCTCAGTTGTAGCGTTCCTTATGAATATCCCATCATTGACCAGAAGCATCCTGCCAAAACAACATTGTATAAGGTGTTTAAAGTCACATTTACAGATATATCCCAAGACGAATTTGGCATGCAAAGGGCTCAGACTTACCCTCCATCATTGCTTGGCACAGCAATAAACACACGAGAGAAAGCTCGCACAGGGTCCCTTGATGGTCCCTCAACTGCAAAATATGCAAGAAGGAAGACATAAATCATAAAAAGAAAACACTGTTCAAAAGTAAAACAAACATGTAAAGAAAAAAAGAGCAAAACAGTATTGAAAAAGACAAGTATCCTTTATGAAGATGATGGGATGTATCACATTACAGATAATGAGTACAGATTGTTTAAGAAACTGACAGTTATGCAAGTGGAGATTAGATTGAGAGCTTTCGACTTTGATTTCTACCAAAAAAAAAAAAAAAAAGGGACGGCGGCGTAGAGGAAAGATGAAAGGATAAAATGCAACTCACCTTCTTTAAATATCCCATTTACTACAAAGCAAAGTTGCGTGTTCTGTAATAGGAACATGATACATGGTAAAGAGCGCATAGTTAGCATTTTCACTATAGAAATGGTCCAGTAAAAGGAGACTTAAGAAGAACTTACCCAGAGATGGTCAAAGAAACTCATTTAGGGACACCAAATGCATCTAATGTTAGTTTTGGCAGCTGCAATTTTGGGGCATGTGTGCTTTTTGAGACTGTGTTATTGGCTATAAGCCTTGTTTTCATATTATTTTTTTTATTTTTTTTTTTTTAATTAAGTAAAACACAATTGGGCAGTACTTCTTTTTTTTTTAAAGAAGTCTATTTTTAATAGGGTATCCTTTTCAGTTGGATATATCTTACAGACCATTATATTTATTGCATATTTTTTCTCTGTATTTGTCAGATATCACATTTTACAATGAATAGTATATTCATTTCATCGTACACGGAAAGCTTTTTTTTTTTTTTAGATAAGGATACTTACCGATGCAGCAGTAATATCGACAACAAAAGAGTTGAGGTCGTGTTGGGTCCGTGGAAGTTCATTCAAGAAGCCAACAATATTCAGACGCTTGTGTTTGAGAAGTTTATGCCGTATTGCTAAGAATCGATAAAATATAGTAAGGATTTTTTAGTCGGCAGATGATGCTGTGCACAAACAGGTAAGTGTCTGAAAGAAGTAACTTACATGGGTCTTTCAGTTTCTTTAAATTCCTGCAGTCCTTGAAATACTCCCCTAGGCTGCTCCTAAAATAAAAAAAAGGAATGTTATATGTAAGTCAGGAAAACCAAAAGTTGAATTTAAGGTTGAGGTAAAGTTTTACTAACCTGGAGGGGTTCTGTCCTTGAAAATAAGGTATGCAAAGGGAGCAGCAGGCCTCATCATGGTAGACATTCAACAAACCCTGTCTGTCTTCTCCATCATAACAAGTAAAATACCTATGAACATAGAGAGAAAAAATGGCCATGCAACGGTCACAATCAGTGCGAGTGATAAGAGTGAATGTAACCTCTATCGACTGGGTGGAATGTGATCAGAGTGGACACGAAGGTGGTGCGGTCAAAAACCACACTATTTCAATATTTCCTCCGTTTATATTAAAGGGACAATCTACACATCCTGACCGCTTTATTTTTGAAGGACCATTGCGACCAAAGATTTGTGTTATTTCAAGTAATTTCACCTGTCTTTGTTGGATATTCCTCCTGTAAATAGTCAATGTTCATTGTTGTTTGCATTAACGGTGAACAATGGCATTTATTGAATTACCCCTGATATCATTTAACAAACTTGTACAAAAAGAACTTGGCCCTGATGACTGAATGATTCCAATACCGATGAACAAAATTCTAGACGAAATGCCATGATTTACAATCTGCAGCTTTTCAGGACCTCTCCGGGGAGTGGGTCTCTACACTGCGTTCTCTGGATGGGTCTCCGGGGGTGCCACAGACCTCACCAGAATGACTGGCGCTACTGATTTGTCATGTGTATAGTCGTCTCACGCTACTCGATGTTACCTCCCCTTCCCTTTTTTTTCTCCTCTCATTCTCTTCCTCCTTTCTAGCTCGCTCTTTTATTCCTTTTTCTCTAGATTTCAAACTTTCCTCTGATCTCCTAAGGATTGCTCACTCCCGATGCTCTGAGCCTGGATATCTCCAGCCTCTTCTACTGTTCCAATGTGTTGTAAGGTTGATACTTTTCCTAAGCCAATATATAGAATTCTGAATATACCTCGTACACATTGATTACTGCTTGGGTCGCCTGACATTAGATACGGACATGATGCCTGGCAGTTCGCTCGACATTTATCTGTGACCATTGCGTCAATGAGTTGACCATTTCATTATTGGCTTGTTACAATGTTTTGTTTGTCATCTATTTCCCTTATGCTGATGGAAAAATAAAAACCTTATTATTTAAAATAAAATAAAAAAAACAGCCTCAATGTAGAGAAGCAGGTATGGGGAGGTAATACAGAACAAAGCCAAGGAGTGCGTAGGTTTAATATAAAGAATGTGAAATTCAGTGGACTAAACTAAAGAACAAAAGTCATTGGGCGAGGTTATGATTAGGCAGCGCTCACATTCATGAAAAGATAAAAAAGGACAAGCTAACCTTTATAAAGAACACGAGTAAACATAAAAATAAATGATGTGACATACAAGTGAATGCTTTGCAGTTGCTTCTAGATCAGTTTGCACTCAGCAGGTATAAGGAGATCTAAATCAGTTTTGATTCGCTGCCCTGTATTTAAAGCACAGCTTTGCAAACAATACTTGTGACAGATTTGTGTATACTCACTGCTGCAGAAACCGTAGGACTAAACCCTTGATTTCATCATTCTGCAAGTAACTGCCCTGAGGAGGAAGACACAAAAGAAACATCAGAAACAACGAATAAACATGCAAATGCCCACGCCGCAGTTAGAAAAAGGGACTTTGGTGGCCTCACCTTGGTCGGTGGAAGTAAGGTGGGCGTTTCAACATCAAAATTTATTGGTGGTACAAGTTCTTGACCATCCTAAAAGAATGAAAAGTAGAATATGAAAATATAGATCATACACAACAAATGGAGAACGAAAAAAAAATTAATAAAAACCCATATGTGACCAGAGGGAAAGGGGGGGGGGGGGGAATGAGGGCAAAGTGGCAGCTGGAATCACAATTTTAAGGCAGGACGTCGGAGGCTCCTATTTGCAATCCCTTTCTTTATTGCACCCACAGCAGTAAAGAACAGTGACAATAAAGAACAAAAACAAAAAACAAGAAAACCAAGCCCCAATGTGGGGTACACTCCCAATCTGTAAGCCCCGCCCCCAAGTCTATAAATGGTCTGGGCTGGAGCAGTCACACCCTCTTTCTTTACTGCTCCTGCTACAGACCAGATAAGTATCCCTAACCTTTTACTTTCTGGTAGCTATTTATTGATTTATCTCAGTTTTTCACCATTTTACATACTTGGTTTATATATATATATATATATATTATATATATATATATTGAGTTGCTCTGCAGGGTACTGACTTTCCCCGGCTCTAACCGCGGGGGTCAGCTGACCCGATTGGGGGTAAAATCCGGTTGGTCTTCAGATCACTGGGATTTTACTGCCCTTTACTTGCCTTGTTTGTTCTCTTCTGGTTACTTATTAGGTTTTGGTTGGGACCATCCGGCTTCAGCCGCGGCGATTGTGTGTTTTTCTGCTGGGAGCTTTGGCCGCTTGATGGCATGTACTGACACTTAGGAGGTTTATGACCCGGAGGAGGATTCCCCGGTGTCTGACCCTGTGCTCCCGTGTTTTTTCGCTCTCTGGGGGATGATGGCAGTGGCGCTTCGTTGATGCTCACATGCATTTGACTCTCAGTGTCTATTTTCCTTCCTCTGGGGGGGTCACCGTTTATCCTGGGCTTCGTGCGCTGCTCCCACTCGCAGGGGGGGGGGGGCGCACGGCTCGCGGGCTGATTTTTCGCGCCATTTGCCGCATGTCATCATGTTTCCCTGCACGATGCTGCACTCTTTGAAGTTCCCTCACGTTCAGCCTCCCCCGCTGAGAGCTCTGATTACAGAGAGACAGCGCCTGCACCTCCCGGTGATTGATGAGCGGACTGTTAATCCTCTGGCTTGTGTGCCTGACCCTTTTAACCCTTTAACAGCTGGTTTTCTGCCCTATCCACTAATTTTAAAGATCTCTTAAAGAGGCAGTGCCTGAGTAACTTTCTGCTATGAAGGTGTCCCTATATATAACTGTCTGCTATGAAGGTGTCCCTATATAAAACATTCTGCTATGAAGGTGTCCCTATATAAAACATTCTGATAAATATACTGATAAATATACTGATGTCCCTGTATTACATACAGATAAATATACTGATGTCCCTAGATTACATACTGATAAATATACTGATGTCCCTATATTACATACGGATAAATATACTGATGTCCCTATATTACATACAGATAAATATACTGATGTCCCTGTATTACATCTATATAATATACTGATGTCCCTATATTACATACGGATAAATATACTGATGTCCCTGTATTACATACGGATAAATATACTGATGTCCCTAGATTACATACTGATAAATATACTGATGTCCCTGTATTACATACTGATAAATATACTGATGTCCCTGTATTACATACTGATGTCCCTGTATTACATACTGATGTCCCTGTATTACATACTGATAAATATACTGATGTCCCTGTATTACATACTGATAAATATACTGATGTCCCTGTATTACATACTGATAAATATACTGATGTCCCTGTATTACATACTGATAAATATACTGATGTCCCTGTATTACATACTGATAAATATACTGATGTCCCTAGATTACATACTGATAAATATACTGATGTCCCTATATTACATACTGATAAATATACTGATGTCCCTATATTACATACTGATAAATATACTGATGTCCCTATATTACATACTGATAAATATACTGATGTCCCTATATTACATACTGATAAATATACTGATGTCCCTATATTACATACTGATAAATATACTGATGTCCCTGTATTACATACTGATATACAGATGTCCCTATATTACATACGGATATAATATAAGATGTCCCTGTATAACATACTGATATAAGATGTCCCTATACTAACGTACTGATAATATAAAGCTGTCTCTATATATAACATATTGGAAAAATCTACAGATGTCCCTAGATTACATAATGATAAAGTATACAGATGTTCCTGTATAACATACTGATATAATATAAGATGTCCCTATATTACGTACCAATAAAACGTACAGATGTTCCTATATATAACATTCTGATATAAGATGTCCCTATATTACGTACTGATGTCCCTATATATATCATATTGATAAAAAATACAGATGTCCCTGTATAACATACTGATAAAATATTCGGATGTCCCTGTATAACATACGGATATAAGATGTCACTACATCTCATACTGGTAAATATAAAGGTGTCCCAGGAGTCACATATGGATTATAAAATATACGGACGTCCCTGTATAACACACTGATAAAATATACGGAGGTCCCTGTATAACATACGGATATAATATAAGATGTCACTACATCTCATTCTGGTAAATATAACGGTGTCCCAGGAGTCACATACGGATTATAAAATATACGGATGTCCCGGTATCTAATACGGAGTTTGAGATACAAGGTGTCCCTGTGCTCCTTTCTATAGAATTACTTGTGAAATAAACCACTCTGAGGTTTTGGATTTCTTGCATGGGCATTAAAGTGTAAGCTCATCTGCCACGGTAACCTCTCGGTTAAGATGAGTCCTTCATAATGAGACCAGAAGCCGCTCCTCTGAACGACCGCACATTCACACGCTGCTTTTCAGCCATGAAGGTAAATGCTGGATTTTGTATCCTCACCATAGAATTCCACTTTGTGTATTGAAACATGAAACTTCATCTGATTTTTACATCCATTATGGCGGATGCCAACACAGAATTGCCGCTACGAGCGGATAGCTTCCCGGGCAAGTTACTCACCACGGTGAGGCCCCCAGATGCACCCCTGCTATGTGCCGCGGGTATAAAGTCAGATGGCAAGGCCCAACACCTTTCCAGAGGGGCTGGCATCCACTACCTGTGGCCTTAACCTCCGACACTAACCCTCATATGGGACCCCACGATGCCCTCTGAACTAACCCAGTGGGCTCCAAGAAAGGTGCTATGGCAAAGCACATGGATAATCCTCCTGGAGGGGCTGGCATCCCCGATACTCTGCCCTCTGAGATTTGCGAGGTGACCTCGCGTAAATGAGCCCCTGACCGCGGGGCCTCAGTAGCGGTCTCTAAGATCAGGCCTAACCTTCTGGGTTCTGGCCGACTCCCCACGACCACTGACTCGGCGAGTGAGGAACCCGAGCACGGGGAGGATGACGGAGCACTAGAGATCTATGCTCCACAAGATAATGGCCTGTTGGCCGAGGAGGAATGACCCCCACCACCACCTTTCCTTTCCGATAAGGAGGCGTCTCTGCGTCACGGAGGTGGAACTGGTGTTTGTGACACCGCTCTGACGGTCCCACCCGTGGTTCCCTCTATTTTGGAAACATGCAGTGGCACCTCCCAGGTCGTTGCCGGAGTCGAATGCGCTGTTGACAGGACCGGACGGCCTTCCACATCTGCTGTTCTCAGCGAGACGCCTGTCTCTGGTGGTGGTGGTTGGTTTTCGGTCCTCGTTGAGGGCTTCTGACATTTTGTCAGGAACTGATGTGTTGTTACATCTTGCATGGGCCGCTTGGCATGGGGGTGCCTTCGCCGGGGAAACGATTCCACTTCTGCTCCTTTAGGTTCAGTGTTGGATTTCTTGTCCTCATTGTTTGAGTCAGGTTTAGCTTTCCACGCTATTCACGTCTGTTGGTCTGCCTGGTCGGCCGGTCGTTTGGGTTTTGATAGTGGGTGCTAGTCTTTCTCGGCCCGGCTCCGAGATCTTCGTTCTACTAGGGATGTATCCCGAGTTGTTGCTTTTCTGCGATCGTGGCCAGGACAACCCGTCCTTGTCTCACCGACAATTGTTGGCAAGATGGCCGGTATTGTTTTGTTTCCTTTCGTACTTTTATTTTAAGCCGGTCTCTCATTGGTCACGGGCACTGATGCGTTGAACATGCAAATAGGAGCCTCCGACGTCCTGCCTTAAAATTACCAAATTTTCCTATTATATTGACGGAAAGTTTGGATTTTAATAAGGACTCGGAGGCGAGTATTTCCCGCCTCTCCCGCCCTGGGGGGTGTGTTCTCGACGGCTGGGTTATTGCTGTGGAGGGGCGCGCGCGATGATTTTCATTTGATTTTGTTCCTCATATCTGGGGTTGGGTACCGGTGTTTTACTGTCCGCCCTTCTTAATCTTTGGCTTTGTGTTATATGTTTTTTACAGCCATTTGAATTCCTATGGAGTGGATCTTTGTGTGGACTTGACGGGCGCCCTGGACTTAGTTCCTGTTTGTTCCTGGGCCTCCTTCCGTTAGTCGCATGAAGAAAGAGGGTGTGACTGCTCCAGCCCAGACCATTTATAAAATTGGGGGCGGGGCTTACAGATTGGGAGTGTACCCCACATTGGGGGCTTGGTTTTCTTGTTTTTTTTTTTTGTTCTTTATTGTCACTGTTCTTTACTGCTGTGGGTGCAATAAAGAAAGGGATTGCAAATACTCGCCTCCGAGTCCTTATTAAAATCCAAACTTTCCGTCAATATAATAGGAAAATTTGGTAATTACATCCTTTTTTTTCTATATACACACCACAAAGGACAACTTGCAACAACTAACTGGTGTAACTCCCAGCAGATAAGTTCTATTCACTCAGTACTTTCCAAAGAGGTGTAGCGCCTTGTCCTGGAGTTTCTCGACGTTCTTTCATTTCACACCGATGAAGCGCTATCGTGCATGCGCGGCATCTAAACCTGAAATGGCCCGGTGGCCATGTTTGTAGTCCGGAATGGATGCCGGAATTATGAGGAACCGCTGATTACACACACCAGAAACGGTTTATTACTCTGATTAAGTGTATATAAAGGGTATAAAATGAGGCCTTTTACACAGTATGATCTTAACACCGACTGAGGAAGCCACAGTAAAGGTGAAACGCGTTTCGGTGACTATATTATTCTGGATTTGTTTTAAATAAATGTTTTGCTTTTAATCTACATAATCCCTGTTGAATGCGGTTTTTGTGGAGAGGTTTTAACCATGGCACACTAAAAACCTCCAGGCGTGTAAAAGGTAGAGCCCCTGACTTGTGGCTCAGCAGTGAGTAGTGGTGGAGGACTTATTTGGTGCATATCATCTGTCTTTGTTGTCTACACTATTCTTTGCCTATTTACGTTTTTTACATATGTCCATGTGGGGTCCAATGAGGAGGAAAGTGGAGAAGACTCATGCGGAGTGGATGATGGGTATGCCCTTATAAACCCATACGTCTGTAGCTGTGAGCCTAGTCTAAAGCTCTAAAAAGTGTGAGTTGGCAATTGGCTTTGAGTTGTGTATGTGCACATATATATGCAACGGTTACACTATGTGGTAATTTTTTCTCCGTCTTTTTGAGATACCGTGGAACAAATGAAAGAACGTTGAGAAACTCCAGGACAAAGCGCTACACCTTTTTGGAAAGTACTGTATGGATCTATTTTTTCGTCATATAGGAGGGACGATTTTTTGGTGTTTAGCTGCATTAGAACTATTTTTTCCTTGTATATACTGTCATCTGGTATATGGTTGCACCTGTATTGTATATTTTCTAAGTTCTATTCACTGCTGTATCGATTACAAAATATTTGACAGAAACCACTGAGACTGGGTTTTTTGCCTTCTTTTGATTCAACAGCAGTAGGTGATGTGTGAAAGGCTGAACCCGATGGACGCACGTCTTTTTTCAGCCTATGTAACCACTTTTTTCAAGTTCTTGAAATTTTGAGGAAAACAATAAAAAGATCACAGAAGACTTACCAGCTGCAGCAGCTTGGGAAAACGTTCTCGAACGGCACTGTCAAGCAGATCAGATCCACAGAAGGATGAGCAAGAGGAAACAAATGTTAGTGCCGAAAGGTGGAAATAGCAACCCACACACCTAAACCTTCGTTAACTCACGACCATCGGAAGAGGCATAGGGAAGCACTACTCAACACCTGCTTTGTTTAAACACATAATGTGGTTATTAAAGCAGTTTAAACAATCACAGCCCGAAAAGAACCAGTGGATTAACGTTACTTAACCTCCAGAAACATTACACAGGTCTATTTTTTTTTTCTTACAAATTACTGTTAGTTTTTTTTATTTTCTCTAAAACCCACCCTGGGAATCATACCACACTTTCACAACACTAACCTTGGTCAGGATCCGCAGTCTTTGATCTGAGCTGTATTACACACAGATTACCATGCAAAGCAGTGGAGCAAGGGCATAAAGGGCTACTGGGTTGAAGTTTATCTCATATACCTTTACATTATGGCACAGTCTTAAAAGTGCATAATTTTCAAGCTGGAGGCGTGCGTTAATATAAAAATGGAATAAACCATAGCCTCAAGTTACATAATGGACTGGGGATTGACCAACTGCACACTTTAAGGAGACAGGTGTAAAATTCTAGTAGTCAGTGGCTATCTGGCTGTCAAGCCTTGTATTGGGGAATCTCATTGTTATAGTCCTCATGTGCCTGAGATCAATTTATTTCAGGCCACATTACAATGTTGAATGACACTTCCTTATAAAAAGTGATCTAATGTGGCATTTATCCAACAAAGAGAATATAGAGATTACAGACGTGAAAAGACACAGCGTGATAAGAAATGAAAGATCTGTTGAAAAAGATAAGAGGTGTGCATAGAATGTAATAGGAAAGATGGTGGTAACAGTGTTGGATGGTTTGAGGCAGATGGAAAGGTGGATAATGATAGATATAAAAAAATAAAAAAAAAAGCACAACCTTCACAGGTTCTCAGTCACTGCTGCAGCCAGCCCACCCACCAGCATCTAGATTGATCCATGTTCCAGGTTCATTACTGGGGTTCCAAGCAGGACACACCTTTAGGTCCCTGCGGTTTCTGCTACAGAGCACCATGGCATGAAGCACTGGTTCCCTGTCAGAAGGAATTAATCTACTTTAAAGATAAAGTCCTCGATCCATTAGGCATTCAGCTTCGCTCCTCCTTCCCCCTGGCAGGGGTGGATTGAGGAGGGTGTGTGCGTGTTTGATATGGGGGTAACAAGACCAGGTCAAGGCAGGTGCGATACCATCAGTGCCAGCCTGTCAACCCCATGATGAATTCTTCTCGTGGTTGTTCTGAGGTCTGCCTTAGGTTGTCCCCTCAAGGAGATCTTACCCGTCATAGACCAAACATCCACATTAGTCCGTCGAAGGTGGCTGCATTTCACAGTGCAGAGGAGTTTCGCTGGGTCATCACAATTCACGAGAGTAAGGGTGTGTTCAATGGTGCGGTGGCAGGTAGTTACTGGTAACTGACCCCAAACGTGAAGAACAAGGAAAAGGAGCACTAGGTGGTTGTGAAGAAGGCTTCTGCAGATCTTGGATTAGTTTAGTGAGGCTGTGCTTGATGGCATGAGTTTGGTATGAAGGGTCAGTGGAAAAGTGAAGTCAATGGATGTTGATATTATGAAAATGTACAGAGATGGGTAGTGTGATGGGATATGAATAAAGCAGGTAGGAGACAAGATGGAAAAGAAGACATACAGAAGCACATGAATTTTGCAGCTTTTGTTGCATATAGTTTTACATGGAGCCACAAACTTAATGAAGTGCCATAGGATGTAAAATCCTAAAATTGTCAAACTGTTTTGGTTTTCTCCTGAAATATTCCAGGTGATATGGGCAAGCTCTCATGTCTTCACATGACTGTGTAATCTTACCACGTAGCAGATACCTGCACCCCAGCTCAGCATGGAAATCAGGTGTGAGACTTGGTAAAATAAGGGGTAAAAGTTACATTATGTGTGAATTCCCACATTCTGTTAGACAGATGAACTGAACATAAAGAAACATGCGTTTGCACGGGTCATGAGACTATATTCTCAAACAAACGTTCGCAGAGAAATTCTGTATACTGTTAAGAGACATGTACAATAAGTGTACCTTGTATAGAACCATTAAATACAGAACATAAAAATCAGTGTCATGCTGAGCGGCAGCGTAAATCAGGCAGGGCATAGTAGACTACGAGACTGATTTTTCTGTTTAACTGTTTTCTATTTTATACAACCAGGTAATTTCTTGTTGCTGTCCCCAGCACGTTTTCTTTTTACATCAAAAGGGAAATTCTGTTTAGCGCGGGTATAAACATAAAACCACGATTTCGCCTCTTGGAGGAGAAAAGGCATGAAGCTGTATAATGACATTAGGTTACTTGTGTCTTGAGAGGTTGCCTTGATGTGGCAGGTGGGCTTGACACTTTATTGGCCATCCACGCAAACTAAAAATCTCTTTAGACCTATTTCCCCATAAGTGGAAAATGGTTATCTTTTCCCTTGATTGCTTTGCTATTTTAATCTGCACCAAATAATGTCTCCTTTTTGTTGTGTGATCCCCAGAATAATCAGCCGTTACTAGCTCTGTTACAAAGCTGAACGACTCCGTCACAGACCACTCGCTGTCACCTACAGCAATCTTTCTGCAGAAGACATTAATCAAGGTCAAGACCCTCGCACTGACCTGATATACAAAGTTTTGTCACGGAAGGTTTGACAAAGTGGATTTCCTTCGAGCCAAAGTTGTTCAATCTTCAAACCTTTTATCTTGTCAAGCTCTCGATCAGTCTTTAGCTAAAAATAAAAAAGTGAGAGGGCTTTCTAATATTATGGTAAAAAATGTATATTTATATCTATAAAAGGAGTTGCAATTCATAAAGACGTTACTCTACAGCAGTATTATTATAACAAGTAATCCCTTAGTCACAAACCGCATGGACGAGTCTAGTGTTATCGCACAAGCAGATGTATAGAACCAACAGCTATGAGACCTAACATTGCGTTGCACAAATTCCTAATAAAGTGAAACACAGGCCTAAAAACGATTGCGGCATTAAAATTTTGTTTCAGAATCGATGGGGTTTTTAATCAGAGTTTGGGTGGTGAATGCAGAAATGCCCGCAGATTTGCTCCATCACTTAACATTACTACAGGCTTTGACATTTTTATGTTTGATTGGGTCGGGGGTCCGACGAGCGCACTAGGTGCGCCCATACGGACATGTCTCCCGACGTCCATTGCAGCGTTGTAACGCCTCGACGGGGCCAGTCACACACGGTAGCGAGCACACGAACTGTGCTCACTACAAGCATCCGTGCAGAAAGCCTCCCCGTCGAAATGCTAGATATATGCGTTAACTGGGCTGCAAAGTGTGATCCTCCTCGAGCCTTGCAGCGAAGAGGTCACTGACTGCGCTCAGCGAGGTGCCCAGACAGGCGTCAGAGTGAAATTACATCCACTCTTACGGACGTTCCTTCTGCTCTCAGAGACCCTAATCTGAGCCCGGCTTTAGGAGATGGAATTAAATTAGTGCAAAATTCCCGCATGAGACCTACTTTGTGTCCACGTTCGATTATATTTTTTTTTACAAGAAATATACTAGTTGGTTATCGAGACTATAGAACATCCATGACAATCCATTTTTTGCAACATACTACAGTACAGAGAACAAAACTAGAGCCTTTCAGAATCCAAGAAAGGAAGGGGTGATCTAATAGACGTCCAAAATACTTTGAATTCACCGATATGAATGCAGATATCAGGTCAAAAATCACTAAACATCGATATGGTGCAAAATTTTATGGGTAGCAGAAACCAGCACATAAAACTGTGGGAGATATGACATTTTTGTGATTTTTCAAATTCTGCAGCCAAAAATACATTTAAAACAGTTAATGGCTTTAAACACGGTTTCGTTTTCCATCATAGACCTATGTTACTGCTACTAGAAAGGAAACTGTACATTAAGGAAAGCTAAACATAATGACTAGTTTGTAGATGACTCCACAACCCAGTTTCCTGTGAAGTGACGCATCCCACAAAGTTATTAAATCGCTGAGTTGCTAAAATACATACAGGAAATAATTAAGTTCTCACCGAGTTGTGGGACAGGTTTAGGATCTTCAGGTTGGGTGCTTTGGTGCTAATAGATCTCAAGTCATCCAACTTTAAGAGGTCATTGTTGCTCAGATCCAATGACAGAAGCTGCATAGAAAACGAACACAATGTAATTAAACGAGATAATAAACGGGTAAGGGGTAAGAAATGCACGCCTCGTATAAGTGTGTAAACAGAAAGCCGGAACGAAAAAGGAGGAGATGATTGTTTTATTACAAAGTGCAAACAGTTCTAGTGACCTGCTTTCTACACAAGACCTATCAAACTTGTTTATAAAGCTCCAACAGGCTGACTGTTAACAAGTTCACATTATGAGTGTTACAGAGATTCTACTATTTGCAATTTAGCAGTGACAGTGGCTTTGAACTGGACTGAAATACAACAAAAAGGAAGGATCCGAATAACAATCAATTAATGGAAGCCTGCCACCCAACTCACTGACACAACCATCAATCACTCTCACCTTACAGTCCTCTCCTCCTGTTTCCAACCCTCCTAGATTGTGAGTTCCTACGGGAATAGGGCCCTCATCTCCTCCTGTACTGTTTGTCAAATGTTGTTCAATGTATTGTAACCCTGTCTATACTGTGCTTATTGTACAGCGCTGCGGAATATGCTGGCGCTTTATAAAGAATAATAATAAAACACTCTACCATTAGTAAGAACCACTCCACCCCTACCTCTCCGCCCCCCCCCCACCCCACCACCTGACTTAACTCCGTGAGGACTACATTTTTTGGTTTGTAACTCTTATTACAATATCCTCAACAATTGACTTTTATTGCAAATTCAATTTCATCTTGAGGCTTTCCTAGCTGTAGCAGAGAAGATTGCATTTCTCGCCCCCCCCCCATTACTTCCCCAGAAAGCTGCATTTTTAATTCTGAGTCATCGACATTAAGACTAAAACTATAAAGAGGCAGGAAACTGATGTGCTGAAAGAATGACCAGAATCACACATTTTCCAGCACACGCTTACTAGGGAGATCGCCGACAAACAAAGTTTAAATTAATATAAATATATATATATATATATATATATTATGTTCAGATTAGGCAGTGTGCTGGAAAAGATTCACAAACACCAATTATTATCCATATCTACATATTTGTATTTCCCTTCTTCCATGTAAAGCAGAATTTCTGTTGATGACATTTTACTATATTTACTGGGAGGCGCATTTTTATTTTTACACCATTCACATTACAGGAACGAGGAGTCCGTCGAGTGACACAAGTAACTACAAACAGCAACAATAAGGACATTCCAAGTGATGTAACATTAATGCCAAGATTTTAAACAAAAAAAAAAAAAACTCCACTAATTGCCAGAAACTGGAAAACAACTGTGATCCCGTCACAACGGAAAATTGTGAACCTGTTGGACCAGTACTGAACGTTTGACTCCAAGGCCCTAGCAGAGAGTGGTATACGCCATCCCAAACAGGATCCGTGGGCGATCTGGGACATCCATAAAATATATAAGGCCTGTGGTTATGCCGCTTCTTATTCGTCTATGCCACCTAATTGAGTCTTCCGCCTCTATAAAGTGAGTGAGCACTAAGGCTAGGGTCAGACTGAGGCAGTGCGAACGCGCGTTCTGGCGCACTTAATCACGGCCGCACTAGCAGCAGATGCCGGGCAATGACGGCCAATATACGAAGTACGGTCGCACAAAAGTCCGGCTGCGCAACGCAAGTGGAAAATGAACGCATTTTTTCGAGAACGTTAAACCACTAGTACTGACGTACAGAGTGCGCTGCGCCCGCTAGCGGCGTGTTTGCGTGATTAGGAGACGTCAGACGCTGCTAATGTCAGGCCTACATAATGTCCAGATGCAACAAGTGTTTTATTGATGATCCGTACAAAATCACGGATGAAACTGCGCATCGTATGACCGCTATTGCGTATTCCGTGAAAAAATACGTCCATTCTTCGAACGCACATTTTCACGGACAACGTGAAAAATGCGTTAGTCTGACCCTAGCCTAAGGTGTGAAGGTGCGTTGGTCAGCTCTCCTGTCAGCAGAGAGCCTGAAAAACCATAGTACCCCCTCCCCCTCCCATCCCTCGCCGTTTATCTCTTGATCTTGTTATTGAAAACGTGAGAGCAGCTACGAAGATTGCATATGTACTTTGTATTGAATATCGCCAAGTGTTATGCTTGTATGTTGTTAACGGTTTCGTGGTTTGGTACCTAACATGTGCTTCTCTCAATAAAAATCCATTGAAATAAAAAAAAAAAAAAAACAGTCACACAATTTGGGTCACTTAAAAGGCCACTGCCACCAAAAAAATGAAATATCCTTATTGTGTTTATCTGATGATGCCGATATCTTACATGTGCTTTGTTTTTCTCGCTAGTTTAGTTAAGAGAATATTGTACTCTGTGTCACTGGGTGATCTTTTGTGTTGTAAACTGCCCCCCCCACCTTACTTTACAGCACTTGCTCCTCACTGTGTGATTGAGGCCGTATAATGGAGTCTATGGATCAGGCAGCCAGCTCCCATCATTGTATTGTGTGGGATGTATTCAAAGGACATAGATGGGAGTAGATTAGAAGTCTTTTAAACTCCCTGTTTCATCTCATTCAGCTTCCAGCTCTTATATGCCAAACTAATCTTATTGATTTTTTTGATTGGGTAACAAAAATAATAGACACAGGTGGTGCAGTAGACATTGCTTATTTAGATTTCAGTAAGGCTTTTGATACTGTTCTGCATAGAAGGCTTATCAATAAATTGCAATCTTTGAGCTTGGATTCCAATATTGTTGAATGGATTAGGCAGTGGCTGAGTGACAGGCAACAGAGGGTTGTGGTAAAGGGAGTTTATTCGGCGCAAGGTCTTGTTACCAGTGGGGTACCTCAGGGGTCAGTACTTGGACCCATTCTCTTTAATATTTTTATTAGTGATATTGCAGAAGGTATTAATGGAAAAGTATGTATTTTTGCTGATGACACAAAGATTTGCAACAGGGTTGACGTTCCTGGAGGGATCAGCCAAATGACAAATGATTTAGGTAAACTAAAAAAATGGTCGGAGCTGTGGCAATTGAGTTTTAATGTGGATAAGTGCAAGATAATGCACCTGGGACGTAAAAACCCAAGGGCTGAATATAGAATATTTGATACAGTCCTAACCTCAACATCTGAGGAAAGGGATTTAGGGGTTATTATTTCAGAGGATCTAAGGGTAAGTAGTCAATGTAATAGAGCAGCAGGAAATGCTAGCAGAATGCTTGGTTGTGTAGGGAGAGGTAAGTGCTCATGCCACTGTACAGAGCACTGGTGAGACCTCACTTGGAGTACTGTGTGCAGTACTGGAGACCGTATCTCCAGAAGGATATAGACATTTTAGAGAGAGTTCAGAGAAGGGCTACTAAAATGGTGTACGGCTTGAAGGAGAAAAGTTACCAGGAAAGGCTTAATGATCTTAACATGTACAGCTTGGAAAAAAGACGAGACAGAGGAGATATGATAGAAACATTTAAATACGTAAAGGGAATCCACAAGGTAGAGGAAGGGAGTATATTTAAAAGGAAACAAAGTAGCAAAACAAGAGGACATAGTCTTAGATTAGAGGGGCAAAGGTTTAAAAGTAACATCAGGAAGCATTATTTTACTGAGAGGGTGGTGGATTCATGGAACAGTCTTCCAGTTGAAGTGGTAGAGGCCAAAACAGTAATTGAATTTAAGCAGGCATGGGCTAGGCATAAGGCTATCCTAAACAAAAAGATAAATCCAGGTAAAGTATCCATATATTTGGGCAGACTAGATGGACCGAAAGAAACATCAAAATGTCGGCAGATAAAAACCTATCAGGTAGCATAGAGAACAATAGCATTATCTAAACATTCCCTGGTACATACTGGAGATTATATAAACAAAAGCCACAAAGCAAAGTTTAGGGTAAATTTTGCATCATGGAGAAAATCCAGAAACTGTAACCCGGAGATAAAATACCAAACCAATTTTTTTCCTTTTTATATGCAATTACTTCAAACAAAAAGAAAATAGACCAGCAGCATGTTGTTTTTATAAAGTGGTTTTGTTTGCAATGCACAAGTAATCTAGTTACATCTTATGTAAGTGCTAGTGAAGCTTTAAGACTAATATATAGAATATATTATTATATACTGGTTGAGTATCCTCTGTATACACTCAAGATATTTGAGTGCCAACATGACATGTTAAGTGGAAAATTCAACACCTGACCTCATGCGATAGTGGACAAAAATATTGTATAAAATTATATTGAGGCCATATGTATATGAAGTGTAAACGACTTTCATGTTTGGACTCGGATCCCATCCAAAATATTGCATTTTTCTATGCAAAGATTCCAACCTCCATAATACTTCTGGTCCAAAGAATTTTGAAAAAAGGGAAACTTAACATTTATCTGCATTTTCAAATGTAATACGTAGTCTCACCTCTGGAACATTCTCTTCTATAATCTGTAACATGGCAAGCATACAGGACCTCCTGTTCAACATCATGTCCACATGATTTTGAAGTAGGTCTACAAATAGTAAAAAGTCAAATGAGGATACAGTTGCAGTGAGGCAGGGGTGAATGATGAAGGAGGGGGGGGGGGAGTACCTGGATCATTGTGCAAAGACTTCATGTCCAATGCCAGCTGGGAACCATCATACCTCTTCTGCATGCAACTCTAAATTTTAGTAAAGAAAAACAAAAGTTATGTATGTACACAGAAACATGTACAGTTGTGTTCAAAATTATTCAACCCCCACTGAAATTGAGTGTTTTGGCCAGTTTGACATTGATTTTGATCATTCAGTCATCTTGCTTACAATTAAATCAAAGAGGCACGTGTAGGTCAGACAAATATAACATAACATTTATAATGAAATAACCACAAATGTCTTTTCTGTGCTCACATCATTATCAGTTTTATTCAACCCCCAAGTGACATTCAATCTTAGTACTTAGTACAACATCCTTTTACAGTTATAACAGCTTTTAAACGTGAAGCATAGCTTGACACAAGTGTCTTGCAGTGATCTACGGGTATCTTCGCCCATTCGTCATGGGTAAAAGCCTCCAGTTCAGTCACATTCTTAGGCTTGCGCACTGCAACTGCTTTCTTTAAGTCCCACCAGAGGTTCTCAATCGGATTTAAGTCGGGTGACTGCGATGGCAACTCCAAAATGTTCCAGCCTTTAATCTGCAACCATGCTCTAGTGGACTTGGAGGTATGCTTGGGATCTTGTCCTTTTGAAAGGTCCAACGTCTCCCAAGCCTCAGGTTTGTGACGGACTGCATCACATTGTCATCCAATATCTCCTGGTACTGAAGAGAATTCATGGTACCTTGCACACGCTGAAGCTTCCCTGTACCTGCAGAAGCAAAACAGCCCCAAAGCATGATTGACCCCCCGCCATGCTTCACAGTAGGCAAGGTGTTCTTTTCTTCATAGGCCTTGTTCTTCCTCCTCCAAACATAGCGTTGATGCATGGGCCCAAACAGTTCTAATTTTGTTTCATCAGTCCACAGAACACTATCCCAAAACTTCTGTGGTTTGTCCACATGACTTTTGGCATACTGCAGTTGACTCTTCTTATTCTTTGGAGACAGCAAGAGGGTGCGCCTGGGAGTTCTGGCATGGAGGCCTTCATTACGCAGTGTGCGCCGTATTGTCTGAGCTGAAACTTCAGTACCCACATCTGACAAATCTTTTCTCAGTTCCTCAGCAGTCACACGGGGACTTTTCTCCACTCTACGCTTCAGGTAGCGCACAGCAGTCGAAGTCAGCATCTTCTTTCTGCCACGACCAGGTAGCGTTTCAACAGTGCCCTTTGCCTTGAATTTGCGAATGATGCTTCCTATGGTCTCTCTTGGTATGTTTAACATCTTTGCAATCTTCTTATAGCCATTGCCCTTCCTGTGAAGAGTAATCCCCTCTTCTCTTGTCTTCCTGGACCATTCTCTTGACTTCACCATGTTTGTAACCACACCAGTAAATGTCTAGAAGGAGCTGAGTATCACAGTCATTTTAAAGCTGCCTAATTGGTGCTTATTATGCTTTATTGCTGCTCCGTGACATCCACAGGTGTTTTCAATACCTGATTGAAAACACTTGAATGAACCTCTGTTCTTCAGAGTGGTAGTCTTTAAGGGGTTGAATAATTGTGTCAATGAAGAATTCACAAAAGAAACATTTACTACTGTATTACAAAACCAATTGATGTCATTTTAGTTGCATATGGTTCTTTAAAAAGTCCTTGTAGGATTTCATTCTGAATACAATTACAAATGTACACTAAATTCCCTAAAACCCTTTACAGCATTGGGGGTTGAATAATTTTGAACACAACTGTATGTGATGAAGCAATCACTGTTGCCCTCTTATACCTTCAAGTGTACAACATCTGTATCCTTCATTTCCTTTGAATTCACGGGTGGTGCGCATGAACGTGTTAGTATAGTAATCTGAAAAGTAGCACAACAAAAAAAAAATAATAATTAAAAGATGTATTGGACAATGCAGGAAAGGGATGCTTTTAGGAGTGGGAATGGGTAGGAAAGGATCAAAGGGACACAGGAAACAAGATGCCAATGCTTGCTCTGGAAAAAAGATGGAAAGTGTTGATTCAACTTTCAGAAATACCTTAAAATTCTCACTGTCCGTCAAAGTTCTAGATATGCGCTTTAATGCTCTGGCAGTGTTTGCATCATCCACATAGAAGTGAGCTCGAGAATGATCGCAGTAATACTGAAAAGGAAAAAAAAAAGCACAGTTTTATTAAAAACGCTATAGTTCTATCTATATTAGTGCCAGACAGATATATGTTCAAAGCCGATACGGATTATAAATCGGAAACCTTTCTGGCCAATAGACATCATCTGGTGCCAATATTCTGTCCATTTATAGTTTTTTTAAAAAAAAAAACATAAATCTGGCATTATGCCATTACCTGAACGCATTTAATAAAATTAAACAATGCACCATGTCCATTTAATATATTCAATTTAGTTAAATAAAAATGTATTCAACCACTTGAGCGTGAAGCGTCCTCCTGTTTCACTCCAGTGTGCGGCGGATGATCCACACACATCTTCGTGCTGCCCCAACTCGACGCTGATCTGCTGTCGATCTGGGGCATCAATCATAGCAGGCTGAGATCTTTGCTGTCTGCTCTTGCTGTGAGACAGTCCCCCCCCCAAGCAGTGGTATTGTCCACTTTTCAATAATCAAGTAAATAATAGTGCTGTAATAACTCACCTTCTCATTTTCCACGGTGGCAGCAAGTGTAGAGATGATGGCGCAATGCGTTATTATGCGTTGTACCATTGAAAAAACTTAAGCCACCGCACCTTTGCAAGGAGCCCTGGGGTCTTTTGGACCCCTGCGTCGCCATTCTGTGCTCCCAACAAGGTTAACTGAGGTTTGCCAAGCCCGTAGCAACTTCAGTGTTTTATACATGGTCATGTTTTTCATAAAATGTATTGCACCAAAATACAAGCAAAATTTTATTTTTTCAGTTTTGGTGAAAATTGCATTTTTGGGGGGGGTTAACAAGTTGTCCATTTATGATTTTTTTCATAAAAGGCTAACACATAGAATATATACCCACAAAGGTTTGGATGATAAATGTTGAAAAATAAATCTACAAGTTGCAAAAAAATAGAAATCTGAATGGAAAGTTACACTTTTTGACATTTTTTGTTAGAGCATTCTGACGGAACATGACATATACACATAGAAATTATATATTTTGAATCTCCCGAGTCTGCTGAAAAAAAGGATATAAATTGTCTGGGTCCTGAACTAAAACACGACTTCAAAACATGATGAGCAGGAAACGGCCAAAATGAGCTCAGCAGACAGGGGTGAAATTGCTCAGCAGCGAATTGGGTACGTCCCCGTTCCCCCACAAACAACATAGCCGTGTCTAGACTATGGCCCGTGCAATGATACCTCATATGATCCTTTAGTTAAGTCTAGAAGCTATAGACATACCTGAAGAGAGCTATACACTCGAAAGCTTGTCTTTTAAATGTAACGTAAATTTATTAAGCTGGACTAACACGGCTTATGCAACACACACACACACACCCCTCTGATGCCAAATCATCATACCTCAATAGGTGTGAAGGGTACACTGCAGGCCTTCTGCAATACGTTAATGAGCCAGGATTGCTCATATTTTTTCCCATGTGGAATCTAAAGGTAAAACACAAATTCGATGAACAGGCTGACTTACATTACACACAAAGAAAAAAAGCAAACATTTTTCAGTCTAAAATATATATTTTATTTTAAGCAGGAAAGTCTAATGTTCAATGGGGATACAGATTGCAATAAAAATTAAATCATCAGCGAAAGCAAGACTGTATATGCATACGTAACGGCACGTTTGGACCAGCAACCAATGATAGGGAGATGGAATCTATAATAAAAACAACGTAACCTTAGTAGTTATTATTCACACACTGACGAAATAAATAAATGAGTATTGGAAGCAGGTCAATACAGCTGGCAAAATTTAAAGGGGTTATTCATCAACGTCTGAATCTACCACCGAATTGCACTGTTGCCAATATGTGTGTTCACAAAGCTTTCAACTCCCCAAATACAGGCAAATTGACAGCGAAATACGGTGCATTTCACCACAATATGGCGACACCAAAATTGCACCAGAGAGGACTATCGATTTGATTATTCACAGAACGCCAAATTGCACAAAAATGTTGGCAAAATGCCCTGACTTTCAGTGTTTCAATTTGACAGGCGAATCTAATGGGTTTCAATGTAATAAATGTAATATCTTTTTAATTATTTTTTTTCTTTAAAATGACCATTTATTCTTTTTTAAGAAATAGAACAAGGGTTTTTGTAAAGACCCTTTTTGTATATTTTTTTTTTTTCAAGGCATTTTTTTTTACTTTTTAAAAGACATTTTTGTATATTTTTTTAGACAGACCTTTTTATTATTGTGAAACACTTTTTATTACATTTTTGATTTAAAGAATTTTTTTTTTCTTACAGGGCGGTGGAATTCACCTAAGCCAAATCGGCGGTTATCGGTGCAATTTGGCACTTTTCGCCAATGTCTGATAACTGCTTTGGTGACTCCAATTTCGCCAACATACGGTGGCCATTCGATAAGTAGTGAACTCACCGTATTTTCAGCAAAATGGAATTTCCAAAGAGTGCCGAAATACAAAGCACCGAAATTGCGCTCAATTTTGGTACTTTGTGAATAAACCCCCAAGAGTCTGAAATATGAATCTATGGTCTCACTTAACCGGTATGTAACCTAGTATCCTTAAATGATCCTGTAATGGCAGGTGAACCCAACACTAGTTAATAAACTGGGGCAATACAAATCAGTCTGTTATTGACTGTTTAGTTGATGGTGGAAAATAGTAAAACCAGTTGATACCAACCACACACTCAACAAAATACTTACAACTGTAACAAAACTGCTATTTAAACAGTGGGAGATACAAAAACATAAAAATTGCTTCCCCAATACTTAGGACTGCCATGCGGACCCTTAGAAACCCTGATACAGACCAAATATAATGTCTGTATAACAGAAAGCACCAGAAGGCAATATAAATGTATATAGTGCCCGTCAAAACCACAGTAAACCAATGCAACTGGAAAGAAACATCTGACATTGGGCAAAATAAAATTGCACACTGTTCTTATACGTTAGTGTATCTTTTATAATCAGCATCATGAACAGCGTCTCTGCAGGCACGCACATGACTTTGTTCAGTTGGTGTAAAAAAGCAGCAAAACACACTAACAATTCTTTATCTGCCCTAGACCCAAAATATTGATAAAACCCCCATTATCACCCACATTTATTCTACAACAAAAATTGCCACTATCAGGACAAAAATACAAAGTCCTCAGTGACCCTTCCTCCTGGGTGGAGTAGAGCGGTAACATCACTGTTCTGCGTGGAGAGAGCCTGTGGAGACACGGGTTTCAATCCCAGCAAGAGCACCTCTCCAGTAAGTGTCCTTGGGCAAGACACCTAACGGTACATACTCGCCCCCAGGATATACTTGAAGACGAGAGAAATCTTGTATCCTTCCTGGTAAAATACTTTCTCAAAAAAAGAAAAAATTATAGACGAACTCCGAAATCAAAATTTAGTTAAAAAAAAAAAAAAAATCATCCTTTTAAGACAAATCTTCTAGGTATGTGGATTCTTATAACAAAGGAATCAATTAATGAGGATTCATTATGAAAAGCAAACTGTTGGCAGACACCCGGTACCCTCTCCATTTTTGGATTTTTACATGTGATACACTTTCCCCACAAGGTTTGCATGAATTCATCACATCTGCTAGGTTAGCCAAGACTTTGCGACATTACTACACAGATCCTTGTGCACAGTTCTCTTTGCATTTTTGTATTTGCTTGTAAATACAATGTAACTGGCTGTGCCAGTTAAACAAAAGTAAAAAACAATGTAACTGGCACAGCCAGTTACATTGTTTTTTTACTTTTGTTTAGGTTTTAATAACTTTTTTATGAAGCACAAGTCCCCGTTGTTCTGGAATTCGAGAGGGTTTTCATAGACTTAAAATGCTAATAAGTCCATAAGCATACCCACCAAGAGCTTGGTCTTAAGCTCGATCAAATGTGAGTTGGCAGTCTATATGTTACTATTGTAGTATTGGATTTGGAGGATCTACACAAGGAAGTCTCCTTGTTTTTCTATATTTCCACATATACTCTACATGGGAAGAAAGTCCTCCCACCAAAAGGTGTGGGTCACCTTAAAAGGGAAGAAGTAAAGTACCTGAATGCGTCTACCTACTCAGAGAAAGTGTTGGGGCTCTATATTTGTGAGTGGAACCATTGTACAAGTTTTCCTGTAAAATTTCACAGTACGCTCTGCACTATTATGTTGTTTGCTTCCTTTTTATGTGATCCATATGGGCTATAAAGAGAAAAGTACAATGCCCATCTAGTCCCATTATCCACCAGCTACGTAGTTGTGATGCACAGAGGATAAGACAGGGATTACCTTCAATTTGAAAAGAAAATCTTAAATTTGGTCATTTTTCATGGCAACATAAAATGGGCTTCATAAGAGAGTCATGATTTTGGAGACCAAAAATGAGCACATCTTACCGTGACCAAGAACCATGGCTTTGAATCATCACTGCCTTCCGCTTTTTTATGAGAAGGACCGTCAGAGTGCAAATCCACGTGACGCTTTCCCTTCATGTATCCACCCCTGTCATCTCGTCTTCTGCCCCCACGGCCATAGGGAGCACTTTAAGAGAGAAAAAAAAAGGAGAAATCATATTTAATCTTTAATGGAATAGAATAAGATCCAAAATGCCAAAACACGGCATTCAATACTCACAATCGTGAATAGGGCAGTTCATATGTGTCGGTCATAGCAATGTCTCCACCTTCATCTTCAAAGCGCGAACGAGGATTGGGGCCATAGCCTCCCTTTCGATAGTTATGGGGACCCTCGGTAGACATCTTCGCTCGGAAAGGGCCGCGTCCTTTGCGTTTCTTCCCGGCAAATCCCACAAACCGATCATCGTGCTCTGCAAGAGTTAATGAAATGCTTTGTGTCAACGCTTTTAGTAAGAGCAGTGCAATAATGATTAGACATTCTATTTAGACTCTCAAACACTGTTTCTCAAATTTTAAAGCCAAGTATGTCCTCTGCATTGTGACCCCTTTTCATTGCTCTCCACTTCTAAAATATTAGCACATGATTTTACCTTACGAAGCACACAAGTAAGGCTAGGGTCAGATGAGCGCATTTTGTACGGACTGTGCGTCCGTGCAGTACGGACGTACTTTCTGACTGACGACAAGGTAGTGGCCACACAGTCCGTTTTTTTCACTGACGTATTTTTGGACTGATGTAGCAGGGAAAATAAATTACAATGAAAAAACATTCTGTCCGTCAAAAATGCTGGATGTATAAATGCAGTCCGTCTGACCATGTTCCATCACTCACACAGAAAGCTATGCGGACGTTGCAGACGTGGCGCACTCCGCAAGTCCGTTTTAGCAGTATTACGTTCTTGCCTAACCTGCGTCCATTTGCAGCATCCGTCAGCCTCCGCACTTCTGTGCGGACGTACTTGTGTATGGGGCTCCATTTAACACAATTGTATGCTATCACGGACGTACTTATGTGCGGGCAACACGGACGTTAACACAGCGCTCATCTGACCCCAGCCTAACACAATGCATCGGAGCAGGTCCTGTCCGGTTACACACATATTCCAGTGTTAAGAAAATAGAACAAGGCACTGGAACACGTGGAGCTCGGTGAAAAATGTATGTATGTATGTATGATATATATATCATACATACACAGTCAGGTCCAGAAATATTGGGACATCGACAAAATTCTAACATCTTTGGCTCTATACACCACCACAATGGAGTTGGAATGAATCAAACACAATGTGCTTTAACTGCAGACTGTCAGCTTTAATTTGAGGGTATGTACATCCAACTCAGGTGAACGGTGTAGGACTTACAGCAGTTTGCAGATGTGCCTCCCACTTGTTAAAAGGGACCAAAGGTAATGGGACAGAATAATAATCATAAATCAAACTTTCCCTTCTTAATACTTGGTTGCAAATCCTTTGCAGTCAATCACAGCCTGACGTCTGGAACGCATAGACATCACCAGACGCTGGGTTTCATCCCTGGTGATGCTCTGCCAGGCCTCTACTGTAACTGTCTTCAGTTCCTGCTTGTTCTTGGGGCATTTTCCCTTCAGTTTTGTTTCAGCAAGTGAAATGCATGCACAATGGGATTCAGGTCAGGTGATTGACTTGGCCATTGCATAACATTCCACTTCTGTCCCTTCAAAAACTCTTTGGTTGCATTTGCAGTATGCTTTGGGTCATTGTCCATCTGCACTGTGAAGCGCCGTCCAATGAGTTCTGCAGCATTTGGCTGAATGTGAGCAGATAATATTCCCCGAAACACTTCAGAATTCATCCTGCTGCTTTTGTCAGCAGTCACATCATCAATAAATACAAGAGAACCAGTTCCATTGGCAGCCATACATGCCCACGCCATGACACTACCACTACCATGCGTCACTGATGAGGTGGTATGCTTAGGATCATGGGCAATTCCTTTCCTTCTCCATACGCTTCTCTTCCCATCACTCTGGTACAAGTTGATCTTGGTCTCATCTGTCCATAGGATCTTGTTCCAGAACTGTGAAGGCTTTCTTAGGTGTTGTTTGGCAAACTCTAATCTGGCCTTTCTGTTTTTGAGGCTCACCAATGGTTTACATCTTGTGGTGAACCCTCTGTATTCACTCTGGTGAAGTCTTCTCTTGATTGTTGACTTTGACCCACATACACCTACCTCCTGGAGAGTGTTCTTGATCTGGCCAACTGCTGTGAAGGGTGTTTTCTTCACCAGGGAAAGAATTCTTCGGTCATACACCACAGTTGGTCTCCCGGGTCTTTTGGCGTTTCTGAGCTCACCGGTGCGTTCCTTCTTTTTGAGAATGTTCCAAACAGTTGTTTTGGCCACGCCTAAATGTTCTTGCTATCTCTGATGGGTTTGTTTTGTTTCTTCAGCCTAATGATGGCTTGCTTCACTGATGGTGACAGCTCTTTGGATCTCATCTTGAGAGCTGACAGCAACAGATTCCAAATGCAAATAGCACACTTGAAATGAACTCTGGGCCTTTTATCTGCACATTGTAATTGGGGTAATGAGGGAATATCACACACCTGGCCATGGAACAGCTGAGAAGCCAATTAGCCCATTACCTTTGGTCCCTTAACAAGTGGGAGGCACATCTGAGTTGGATGTACATACCCTCAAATTAAAGCTGACAGTCTGCAGTTAAAGCTAGGGATGCACAGATACCACTTTTTCAAGACTGAGTACGAGTACCGATACTTTTTAAAAGTACTCACCGATACCGAGTACCGATACTTTTATTTAATGTCATGTGACGCTTTCCAATAAGAACAGACCTCATATAAAAATGCCCCCAGCTCACATGTATATCCCCCCCCAAGATACATATATATATATACACAGAATATCCCCAGCTCACATGTAGCTTGCCCCAGCTCACATGGATTTGCCCCCAGCACTCATGGATTTGCCCCCAGCTCGAACGCTGGGGAAGCTGGCCTCGTGCATGAAAAGCACGCGGCCAACGTTTCCCTCCGGCTCACCGCGGTACTCACCCATCCTGAAGGTCCAGTCGCTTGGCAGTGATGCGATCACGTGGATGCCGGGGGCGCATCTGTGACGCTGCCTCCAGCCGAGAGGCAGCGTCACAGGAGCGCCCAATGGCCGCGGGAACGCGTCACTGCCAAGCGACCGGACCTTCAGGATGGGTGAGTATCGCGGCGCGCCGGGTCGAACGCTGGCCGCGTGCTTTTCATGCACACGGCCAGCTTCACCAGCCCCGCGGATACAGGCAAGCCGGCCCAGCGCCGGCTTCCAGTATCAGCGGGATGTATCGGGCCGTTTGCACGAGTAACAAGTACTCAGGCAAACGGCAATATCGGCCCCCGATACCGATACTAGTATCGGTGCAGCCCTAGTTAAAGCACATTGTGTTTGTTTCATTCCAACTCCATTGTGGTGGTGTATAGAGCCAAAGATGTTAGAATTGTGTCGATGTCCCAATATTTCTGGACCTGACATATATATAAAATTCTGCAAATCAAGGCTCCATGCGTTCCAAAGTAATTTTTTCACCTTTTGCATGACACCATTAACATCAGGAATATAGTGCCGGTTAATTGCAAAATTATACTCCGCTTCACTGTGACACATCTGGCCTACAAGATAATAAGTACCCTTACAAAATGACATCATTATGCTTCCTACAACCCATTCAATCTAACTGCAAAGCATCCAACATAAAGCTGTATTGACTACTACCAACATTGGGTAATGGAGCCAGTGCATACTGGTCGAAGTGACTTGGATATAGAAGTAAGCTCTGACCAAGGCTTGTGTATAAAGTGGGCGATGACGGGTTTACTTTGCCTGCGACGTCCCATCAAGCGATGGATTTTATATTGACCTTGAATGCTGCCATGCTCCTCCACCGACTTATAAGTAAGGAGAATAAAAGGAGTCTGGTACGGCTATGGCCGTTTCGTCAAGCCGATTTATTAGGATGTCACTTAGTGTGATGTTTCAGCCATGTCACTGGCTATTGTCAAACCAGAGCACCTCTCCAGTAAGTGTCCTTGGTCAAGACACCTAACAGTACATACTTGCCTACCACACAATGGGCCTTATTACATACTTGCTGCTAACTTAACCAGAGCTGTTGTAAACTTCCCAGAGCCATTATAGCCTATGGAGGTTTTAAGTTTACAACTGTTCTGGTTAAGTTAGCACCAACATTGTAATACTGCCCAATATCGGCCGTGGAGTCCAGTGGCAACATCTCTACCCGTCGCCCGTGGAGAAGCAAGTCAAAATACCACTCAGCACATCCCTCCAATACAACTGTGGAGAAGCAAGTCTCGACTTTATGAGAAGCGGGTTCAACCTAACCACCAGGTTGCTGATCTACAATCATGGAAAGACGACTTGATCCCACTCAGAATACGCCACCAGCGAGTGTCCTTGGGCAAATCACCTAACGATATGGATGCGCCTACCTTACAAAATACTTGTACATCTCCTAGATTGTAAGATTCCTTGGGAACAGGGTCCCCCTGAATCAGGCCGTATCATCCATGTGTGGCATTCTAATTTATCAACCACTTGTACACTGATCTTTTAAAGCGCTGCAGAATATGTGGCGCTATATAAATAAAGGATCATAATAATTACAACCATATAGGTCTATGTTGATCTACCTGGGATCAGCATTTGCAGCCTTCACCAGAGCAGTAACATATTTTTCAGGACACCAGAGTGGCCTGCTATATTTCTCTTTCTATGTTCCTCCATTGAGGCGGTTTCAGAATGATGGAGGATTCTGACAAAAATAGACTTCAAAAGCCAAGGTTGGAAAATTTCTCATTCAGGTCAACTATTGTGGCCTAATAATTGCAATGCTCTGCCAACACCTTAAAAAGGTAACCTGTTCTCAACAGAAGCACCTTTCCTGCAATGTGTCATTACGATCAAAGTGGAATGTCATTCCTTGATGCGATACATATGCTGATACATTAGTCATTCGCTTGCGAGGAGTAAGTGGAGGCGCTGTCCTGAAGGAAGACTCCTCCACTCTCTGTCACCACGCAGAGGCAATGCCACTGGAAGTGAATGATCAAAGATCATCAGCGATTTCAAAGGGAATTAACGAAAACATTATATTGGGTTCGAGAATTAAAAGGGACACTATCACTTACATAAGCTGTAACTAGATTACTTGCGCATTACAAATAAAACCACATGCTGCTGTTTTTTTTCTGTGTTTGAAGTACAGTATTTGCATGTAAAAAGCAAAAATAAAGTTCGATTTTTATCTCCTTTTTCCATTTTGTGGATTTTTCCCATAATGCAACATTTACCAAAATCTTATGGCTACTTTACTGCTGTGGTTTAGCTTCTACAGTATTTGTCAGTAGAGCGAAGGAAATGTTTAGATAAGGCAGCAGGGGGGGTTTATTGTGTTTCTGAGATGAGAGCTGTCACCTGAATTAAATAAAACAGGGGGCTTGCCTTAAAAGACTTCTAATCTACCACCTGGTGATGCCCTTTGAATACATCCACACAAAACAATGCTGTGAGTCGGTTTCCATGACTACAGACCACTATTCTAATGCTTAAAGCCACACAATGAGGAGCAAGTGCTGTAAAGATGCAGGTGGGGGGGGAGGGAGGTCGTAAAATATCAGCAACATAAAATAGATCATTTCATTTTTTGGTGGTAGTGTCCCTTTAAATCCTGAACACATGCTTGTGATTTTCCCCATTACATGAGCACAAGCTGTTTTGGGCACAATCATTAGGATAAGGTGGGGGGTAATGAGATCCTAAGCGCCAGATGAAACCTTTCTTTTGTATGATTTGTTGGGGGAACAGTTCTGCCCACCAATACTGGCTGTTTGATCAGGTTTACACGCAAGCACAGTCTGTGGTGTCATGAGCGGAGAAGGGAAAAGTTTTTTAAGCGTATAGAAAGGTCACTAGTTCTGTGGAGTAAACCTCCACTCAGAAGAGTAAAGGCCATGCCGGTTATGACGTTACCAATCCTTGCACCATAAACGGGAGCGCCTTAATGATCATATAAGCATAATTACTCAGAGATTTCCTAAGAAACAGACTGGATTGCGCTTATCAGCTGTCACATTACCCACACTCTAAAAGGCGTCACCGACAGATAAACCACCAATTAAAGCCACACCATTCACTCTTGGCTGCTAAACCCTGTTCACCATATTTTATCATATTATCACAACCTTTATTTGACACATGGGGCACATATTTAACACTTCAATGCAGGGTTAAAAAAAACAAAAAACATTTTTTGAATGGCTTGTTGTTCTGTGACAGTTAAAGGGTTAAAAATATAAAGTTTCTAATTTTTATTTTGTCGTTTCTACATTTATCCCTCGTGGAAGTAATATTAGGGACCCCATCCAAAGCCTACGACGTTTTCTCCTAATTTTGCAGATTTTCACACGGGGTCTGCAGACAGACAGAAATGGCCTTTGTGTTAAAGTGAATGTGATAAAAATGTTCAGAGATCCAGCTTATTTGTGGTGATCATAAAGAGATTATTAGCAAACGCAGCTTCCAAAAATTACCAAATATCAAAAGATCTGTATGTGGCTTAATGCCGGTGTATGGAAATTACAGTAACACTTTTTATCTGTACTGTACACACACAGGGATTGCCAGCAATTAGAACGAGTGTAGTGAGTGACCCCGACGCTCTCCCTGTCTGTTGTAACGCAGCAGTATGTTGAACAGATTTTGTTTAACTGGGAAAACACTCACGAAAGGTTAAATTAGTGGGGGCTTCATGGGTTAAATATAATATAATATATATTTGCATTGGGGGGGGAAATAAATTTATCGTACCTAAGGATTAGTCTCTCTGCCTTCCTCCTAACTATGTTTCATTGACATTCAGGCCTCACAGAAATTAGAAATGATCATGCTACGCAGACACCACGGCGCTGTTATTGCAGGATATGGCCCTGTGGATTTGTGATTACAGCGTTGGCTAGGAGGTCTCCATAGCAGCTTACATGCGTCACTCCCATCCTCTAGAGTCGAGATGGAGCCTCTGCACACGAAATGTTTGTGTTGCAAAGCACATCTCCCTGAGGATTACACAGCTGGGCATTGTGGGAAACACAATTTGTACAGACATATTTAAAAGGCAAGGGGCAGCACAATGCTTTTTACAACAACCTTGGGGCCTTATTCAAGGAAAGACATAAAAACAAGTACAGATTATATTGATGGCTCTCCGGTTGAGGATATTAGGACCCACTCTCCAAAATTAAAGAGACCATTCACTCAGGAGTCCAAATCAAAGAATTAGTATTATTTGTAGGGATGCACCGAAATTTCGGCCGCCAAAATTATCGTCCGAAAATGGTGCTTGGAGCCTGAGCTTGGAGGCTCGGTCGGGCCTCCAGGCCCAGGTTCAGGTGACTGATTGGGGGGGGGGGGGGTTTGAGATCACCTACACAGTTTCGCAGCTGGTTGGGGGCTTCCCACCCAGCCTAACTAGCCAGGGTGAGCCCCCAACCAGCATTGAAGCTGTCACCAGTCCGGCTGTCTGCAGGGTCAAAGGCTTCCGCCTCTGTGACGTCACCCCTGTGAACGGCATCTGAAGGTGCGTGAGAACTGGAAGCAGGGGGCCTGTGCATCCGGTACAGGAGGACGTGCATGGAGATCGCTGGAGGAGTCCAGGGCTGAAATATGTGGATGTAGGAGTGTATGTGCAGACGATCTCACCCCCCTCAAATCAGTCATCCAAACCTGGGCCTGGAGGCCCGGCCGTGCTGCCTGCTCGGCCACCTTCCAGAACAAGGTTCGGATGACTGATTTTCGATTTCAACTGCTCAGATCCCAAATTTTTGGTCGGTGCATAACCAATTATTTTTCATTGGAAATCGACCTTGTATCTCCTGTATAGAGAATTCCCTGCCAGATGGGATGGAAGCCCCATTTCTGTTGCCATCACGCTCATGCACAATATGGTCAGTGAGCAGGGGTCGTTCTGCAGTGAGGGCCTACAGCCTGATGTGGGAGAAGCGTCGGATTCGCACAGTTCTCTGGGATCTTGTGTGTGTCGCAGCTGCAGTGAGCCATCTTGTCCAATTATCGGCAAATAAAATGCTGATCCCGATATCAGTAATTTTCTGGAGATCGGCAGCCGATAATCAGCAAAACCGATATATCGGTACATCCCTAGTTGAAACGTTTACAGATGCTGCACTACGATGGAATCAGTGGGTAAAAATACTCCCAAATAAAACCGAAAAAAGTGCGAAAAGTGACCAAGTGCAAAGAAAAACCGAAACCTCGAGCGCAAATACTGTCCAACGAACGTGCTAGCCGAGATTGTAGAGAACACGATATATATGATTATTTATATATCATATGTATATTGCGTTATTTAGTGTGCCGTTTACAAAACCCAAAAAGCATGCAGGGGAAAAAAATACGTATATTAAAGTGTCAAATGCAACGCGTTTCGCCATTGTAGGACCAGCTTTCTCAGTCTATACCAGATGGAGGAAGCTTGTCCAAAACCAGCAAAATGCGTATCTAAGACTCAGAAGTCCATGTAGAGGATACCCACTACTGTTTATTATTTTCTATATGTTTGATACACTGAGGGTTATTCAGAGAGAGGTGAAAACCAGGACAATGGCTGGAGAAGCGGAAATTCTAGGTCAAAATAGCCAAACCAGAAAAATTCTCTCATTTATCTCACTTTCCAAATCAGCTATTTGTTCTCCTCTCTTGCCATTCTCCTGGTATTCACCTTTCTCTGAATAACCCTGATAGTTTCTCAAAGCCATTTTCTACATATTTTTTAAGGACATTGTTCTTTTTGCGTGCTTCTAGTCTTTACACTGATGTGAACATTTGCAACATTGTAATTTTATTCTTCCCTTTAAACCTTTTTAATTTCTTTTCACCATTTGAAACTGACATTTAGATTTTATACTTTACCTGAGAAGGGAATTTTGAGAAGTAACTGAACCGACCACACACTTCCTCTTGAAGTAAAATATTACGTTTTATATATTCCGTTTTCCACTATACACAACGCACGCCGATTTTGCATGTGATCCTTATCACACTTTATTGCTCAGGATTACCACTGCGCTTCGTTACATTTGACACTTTAGTATAAGTGTTTTTTCGCATGCTTTACAGGGTTTTGTAAACACCACACTAAATAGCACAATATACATATATATGGTTATTTATTCTATTGTGTTGTAAGCACGTCTGTTGAATAGTATTTGCATTCGACGTTTCGGTTTTTCTTCGCAAAAGTGTAAATAAAAGAACAGGTTCATAATTAAATGTCTTGGTTGTCCAATGCGGGGGACTGATCTACACCATACTTTGGCTCCTAGAATAGCACGTACTCTGCTCGAGAGGTTTCTGTACAGAGTTCTCTTACATAATCCTCATACTTATCAGCTAAAAATAGTACGAATCTAGCAGTCAATGGCTACCTGGCTGCTAGATTCGTCACGTGACTTTGCATTGCTCTGTTCCATTGTTGTGAAATCCCCTTTTCTGTGACCTGTGCTCCGTTACGTTTCTATACTTCAAAAAAAAACACAATTTACAATGTTCCTTAAAAACGTCAACATCTGGAAAGTGAATTAAGGAAGGGGGGGGAGCAGCGGGTAATTTTACATTGTGACCAATGAATAGTGGGAATTATTTTCTACTAGCTTCCCTATCAAGCAAACGAGTCACCTGCAAACCATGGGCCCTACTCCAACCACAAAAAATATTTTTTTGTAGAGCACACTGGAATGTAATAATACAATTGAAGAGAGTGCTATCACCTAAACAGCCACTTTCCCTAGATGCCAAAATAGTAAAGTTCAAAGAGAAAAGCAGAAATGCTGACAATTTATAAAGGTACGTAGAATTTTATTTATGCAGATTAAGAATACAAATTATAAGAGGGACACCATCTAAATCAAAGTGGTCAGGATGTCAGAAGGGTCCACCCTCTCCACCGATGTAGCGAAAACGCTGGGTGAAGTGGAGGACTTTCCTACACGCCAACCAGCATAACAGCAGGGACTTTTATTTATTAATAATAATAATAATATTATTATTTCCCGTCCGCCAGTCACCAGACGGGTTACTAGTAATGTTAGCACGAATAGAGCATACTGATGTCTCCCTGAGACCAAGCTCTGTAGCGAGCAGTATCAGAGGCAGCCGATGGATCAGCTCGGCGCATGCACGCAGCTCTGTTCCACCATTCTGCGCAGGCGCTATAGAACGTGCACAAGTCCCATAGTGCTGCACAATTTGCAGCTCTTACACTACACAAGTCTCTGCCCAATTATTTAACACCTAATGGACAGGCGGGTGTTGCCTGTTGGGAGGGGTTAACGCCAGCGAGGCATACAGATAAAGCTTGTCGTCCATTGCCGCCTCGGGCCTCTGATTCGGTCCGCCGACACGCGTCATTGGCTGTAGGGGGGACGCCCTGAGTTCAGGCCATCTCTCTGCAGCCAAGGGTGTGTGCCAGCTGCGGGGAGGGGCTGAGGCAGCCCATTGAAGTCAGCGGGGCGTATCTGTATGCCCTGCGGTTTCAACCCCCCCCCCCCCCGCACCACAAAGACAGCATAGCAAGTCCTGCATGGTTTTAAGAGGACCCTTTATTAACAAAATCCGCATGACACACCATGCAAATGCATAACATATGAAGGCAGAAGACCTCCCTTAGATTACATATACAAAATCACATACACGTCTGAGCACAAGGAAAATTCTATCAATTCACGAATGCAACGCATTAGTCACAGCCTAAGGCCCTGTTCACACTGTGCGATTTATCGGGCGGATTTTGCCGCGACGTCGCGCTGTGTAGCTTCTCCAATGCATTTCAATGAAGCTGTCCACATCTTGTCGCGCGACGTCGCATGTCGCAGGTACATGACCCTTTTTTTGCGATTTGCTATCTGCGATTTGTATTGGTGGTGCTTTGCAAAAATCGCACAAAACAGTGATGTCGCGCGACATTATCGCACCATGTCGCGAATATGAAAATCGCACAGTGTGAATGGGGCCATAGGAGCCTATGGCCCCGTTCACACTGTGCGACTTGAAAATCGCGCGACTTTCCGCGCGATTTTCATATTCGCGACATGGTGCGATAATATCGCGCAACATCACTGTTTTGTGCGATTTTTGCAAAGCACCACCAATACAAATCGCAGATAGCAAATCGCAAAAAAAGGGTCATGTACCAGCGACGTGCTTCTGCGACAAGATGTGAACAGCTCCATTGAAATGCATTGGAGAAGCTACACAGCGCGACATCGCGGCAAAATCCGCGCGATAAATCGCACAGTGTGAACAGGGCCTAAAACAAAGCGATTATTTCAGCAGTAAAGCAAATCAAAAGCCAATAAAATATACAAAAGTAATAAAAGAACAAAGCAACATAGAGACTCCAGAGCGCTACAAGAGTAATGGTGGACACCAGGTGCCCCAATGTTTCAGCAAGTATGCGTTTTTCAAAGGTTACCTAGCTGGTACAGAATACACCCGATAACAGCCTCGTTATAGAGCAAGCACACCCCCTCCTCACTATACAAAGCGCACAGACCCCTCTATATCGTGTGCACACACCCTCCTCGCTATTTAACACGTACAGACCCCCCCCCCTCTTCTTCACTATATCACTATATAAACCTGCAGACCCCCCCCCGCTATATGAAGCCCTCACACAACACCTCACTGTGACGCCCTCGCAGACCCCCTTCCTCACTATACAACGTGCACGCATCCCCACGCTATAAAATGCACACCCCCTCGCGGTATATAAATGACCACGCACCCATGCTAAATAAAACACATACAGACCCCTTCCCTCCTCGCTATATAGGCACGCACACACCCCTTCCTCTCTATAACATGTACAGACCCCCCCTTCCTCCCCACTACAAAAACGTGAACTCCCTGCTCCTCGATATATAAACACGCAAGATCCCCATTCCTACTCATTGTATAGAACGCGTACACCTCCGCGCCATAAAACGAGCACACGTACACCTCCACCCTCGCCATACAACACTACCCACGCCCCCTCGCTATACAATGCGCACAGAGCCTCCCCATCTGTATATAACGCGCACAGGACCCCCTGTATATAACACGCAGAGGACCCCCCTGTATATAACGCGCACAGGACACCCCATCTGCATATAACACACACAGGACACCCCCCCAGCTGTATATAACACACACAGGACACCCCCCATCTGTATATAACACACACAGGACACCCCCCCATCTGTATATAACACACACAGGACACCCCCCCATCTGTATATAACACACACACAGGACACCCCCCATCTGTATATAACACACACAGGACACCCCCCCATCTGTATATAACACACACAGGACACCCCCCCATCTGTATATAACACACACACAGGACACCCCCCATCTGTATATAACACACACACACAGGACACCCCCCCATCTGTATATAACACACACACAGGACACCCCCCCATCTGTATATAACGCACACAGGACACCCCCCATCTGTATATAACACACACACACAGGACACCCCCCATCTGTATATAACACACACACACAGGACACCCCCCATCTGTATATAACACACACACACAGGACACCCCCCATCTGTATATAACACACACACAGGACACCCCCCCATCTGTATATAACGCACACAGGACACCCCCCCATCTGTATATAACACACACAGGACACCCCCCCCCCCATCTGTATATAACGCGCACAGGACACCCCCCATCTGTATATAACACACACACAGGACACCCCCCATCTGTATATAACGCGCACAGGACACCCCCCATCTGTATATAACGCGCACAGGACCCCCCCCCATCTGTATATAACGCGCACAGGACCCCCCCCTCATCTGTATATAACGCGCACAGGACCCCCCCCTCATCTGTATATAACGCGCAGAGGACCCCCCCCTCATCTGTATATAACGCGCAGAGGACCCCCCCCTCATCTGTATATAACGCGCACAGGACCCCCCCCCCTCATCTGTATATAACGCGCAGAGGACCCCCCCCCTCATCTGTATATAACGCGCACAGCCCCCCCCCCCCATCTGTATGTAAGATGAGGCACGCAGACCACCCCCTCGCCTCTCTCCTTCCGTTACAGGGTTCTCGGCGGTCAGTCCCGGCGCCTCTCCACTAACAAGAGCCCGGGCCCGTGAAGCCGATCTCGTTAATCACCCAGCAGCTCTTACCGATAAACGACCGTCCTCCGTCCGCCATTTTGTAATCTCGATTAGACTATCGCGTCACTTCCTCCTGGTTGGATTGCCTGTGCTCCTCGCGCTGGATTACCGGGGCAACAAAGGAGCCAAACTCTGCCGAGACAAAACAACACGCGCGCTGCCCAGCGTCACCACAAGGGGCGCCCTGCGACCTAGAAGATAATTTGCAAGCACCCGTGGCGACACACCAGTCACGTGACAGGAAGAGTCCTTTGGTATTCTCCCTCTGTAAGCATTCCATAGGAGTTATCCCGTAGCTCTGCTGTGACTTTAGAGATTCTGCAGCAGAGGGAAAGGCTCAGGGTGATAGTAATGTCTTGTATGGGAGTGATTCATGCTCAGTGTGATGTGATGAGAGCTAAAGCTTCAGCATTTTCATGATCTTCCCCCAAAGTCACTTAAGAGCTCCCTATAGACATAACTCGATACAGAATGCACCTGTAAACATGTAACATAGTGAACTGGGGCGTAACTACCAGGGGTGCAGAGGGTGCCACCGCACCCGTGCCCTTGAGTGGGGGGACCACACTTGCCTATATTTTATATATATAATTCTTTTTTAAATTTATTTTATACTTATATGTGAGTTTTACTTCGGAGCTCTGTGATACGCTCATACACACCGCATATTACTGTGAGTTTTATTGCTGTGGAGCTCTGTGATACGCTCATACACACCACACATTACTGTGAGTTTTATTGCTGTGGAGCTCTGTGATACGCTCATACACACCACACATTACTGTGAGTTTTATTGCTGTGGAGCTCTGTGATACGCTTGTAGCGCTCACCCCCGGAGGAGCCGCTGAATAAACCTCGGGATAGTCTCCCCACACTAGGAAATAACTATACACCAGTACTGTTGTGGATTTTTCTATATTATATTCTTTACTGATCCCAATAAAGCAGCATATAATACGCATGTACGGTATTTGAGTAACAAGAATTCGTAACGCGGGAAAAACACGCGCCGGTAAAAGAAACCGGTTAACCCCCTCAGTTCTGGAGTGTAAGTCCCGTGAAAAATAGTTCAAAAATATATATGTGTGTGTTGTCTAGGGTACCCGGGTACTGTGTTCAACTGGCCAGTGAATGAAAAAAAACAATCTTTGACTAGTCACCGTTGGGGCCCTTAAAGAAACAATAAACAAGTGCGAAATATTCTGCGTTTTCACCAGGCAGAAGCCTTCTCACCCATCCGGTGTAACCGCTTGTCCTGGACCGCTGAACTCTGGAGAAAGGGATCTCTCTCGAGATGATCTGTCCTCGCTGCCGCTTGGAACTCGAAGCTGTTAACGCCTGCACTACCGATAGGGTTCTCCTCCGCCAGAACACGAACACATAGGCCGCCAGCACTCCTCTCCAGTTTGCAGCCTCTCCTCACACGATGTCCCTCTTCTCCCAAACCGCACTTTGTCAAGAACAGTTCAGCGTAGTACACAGCCAGCCGATGCACACTCTCTCTCCGATCACTGCAGCAATGGAAGCTGCCGTCTCTCTGCTCTCCAACTCTGCCAGGATCCCAGAAGTGTCACCTGCAACTGTTCTCTCTCACTGCTCGCTCTGTACTCTCAACGCTCAGGGAACAGCACGATCTTTAACACGACTGTAGCAACTTCCACACTCCGGCCTGGTTTCAAACCCTAACAGCCCCAGCGTGGGTCCTACGTCTCTCGTGGCTCTGCTCCCACTTCCCATGCCTTGCACGAGGCTGCTGATGTCCTTCCTCTTTGTACCACCCACTTCCTGTCCTCACGTAAAGGGTGATGGGAGATGGAGTCTGTTTTGCCCAGCATGGTCCACAATGTCTCCCTCTGGTGGCAGCAATAGTTCAATGCACCAGAATACAGTTTTAAAGCCGCGCTACACGCTCATACACATCGCACATTACTGTGAGTTTTATTGCTGTGGAGCTCTGTGATTACGCTCATACACACCGCACATTACTGTGAGTTTTATTGCTGTGGAGCTCTGTGATACGCTCATACACACCGCACATTACTGTGAGGTTTATTGCTGTTTAGCTCTGTGATACACTCATACACACTGCACATTACTGTGAGTTTTATTACTGTAAAGCTCTGTGATACGTTCATACACACTGTACATTACTGTGAGTTTTATTGCTGTGGAGCTCTGATATGTTGATACACACCGTGCATTACTGTGAATTTTATCGCTGTAGAGCTCTGTGATACACTCATACACACTGCACACTGCTGTGGAGCTCTGTGATATGTTCATATACACTGCACATTGCTGTGAGTTTTATTGCTGTGGAGCTCTGTGATACACTCATACACACTGCACATTGCTGTGGAGCTCTGTGATATGCTCATATACACTGTACATTACTGTGAGTTTTATTGCTGTGGAGCTCTGATATGTTGATACACACCGTGCATTACTGTGAATTTTATCACTGTAGAGCTCTGCGATACACTCATACACACTGCACACTGCTGTGGAGCTCTGTGATATGCTCAAATACACTGCACATTGCTGTGAGTTTTATTGCTGTGGAGCTCTGTGAGATACACATAGTGCACATTACATTAAAAATGGGACGGACTGAAGAGGTCATAGTGGACCTGGAAAAAATGGGACACTGGTTGTCTGGAGTCAACATTGTGGACCTGGAGGGGACCAATGCATGTTGACAGGAAGGGGACAAAATATGTTTTTGCCTAGGGTGGGGGAGGCCATCATGTTTCCTGCACCTGGGCTCTGAGGTTTCTAGTTACGCCTCTGATAGTGAATATATTTATTTTCTGTTAATATGTATATTTGTGCTGGTTTTTTTTTAATATCTTGCATTTTATAACTTTGAATTGTTACAGAAATACAATGTTCTTTGAACCCAGGACATACTTGAAAAGGAGAGAAATCTCAATGTTTCCTTCCTGGTAAAATACCTTATAAATAAATAAATCTTTGTGAGTTAGTGGGTAGTGAGAGTCTGATCCAGTCACTGAGACCGTGTAAGAGGTTGAAGCCAATAGATCTGTAAAGTCATTGATAGAAATTATTAAAAGTGAAGGTGTTAAGAAAATTGATATGTCATTGGGCCTTGTGTGGGGCACACAGGGTTAATCCCCTCTCATGAAATTGATGTTCTCTGTAAATGCTGTGGAAATCTCTCCACTAGACAACCATTCTAAAGATCCCCTAAAGCAGGAGCCAGCGTTCTTTACCATCCAGATGTTTCAGAACTACATCTTCCATGATCCTCAGTAACTCATTAAGATGGCTGAATCCCATGGGACATGTAGTTGAGAAAACATCTGGAAAGCCAATCCCTTTCTTACGCTCTAGTAAATGAACCATGACAAACGGTTTATTTTTCATATTAATTGACAAACAGAAAAAGGTAATTTTTAAATATAATTTATTTATAAATTTAGAGAAAAGTAAATTTTGTTCTGGACAGCATTAATTAAATATGGCTAATCCAGAGGAAGGCGAAAAACACCTTGTGAAATACCGAACAAGGTGAAAAAATTCCTTCCTGATCCCAATAATGGCGATCGGTTCACTCCCTGGATCAGCCTCCTCATGTTTACAGCTGCATATCACCGGAGCCGCTGCCTGAACACTCCATGCAATACCGAGAAATGATCACCTGGGAAAAAAAGCTTGCAATCTAATACACAGGGTACAATACAGAAAAATAAGGTTCCTGCTTGAAGAGCTTACAATCTAATACAAAGGGTACAATACAGAGTTATATTGTTGCTCCACATTAATGACTTTGCTTCTAGCTCCTCGTCATGTTGCTCCTCATTAGTAGTGTATCAAGGGTAGGCCAGGATGGCCAATGGTTGATTTTCTTATCGTCATGCACATATATATAAATATATAGCCGATGTGCTGGACTTCTTGCCCCAAACGGTGAAAAGGCACGAAATGCCCCCTGGTCTTCATGCTGAAATCCACGAAGGTCACAGAGACAAACAATGTATTACACAAATACAATACAGAGAATTTATCTTCCTGCTCGCAGAGCTTACAATCTAATACACAAATGCAATACAGAAAATGTATATTACTACTCACAGAGTTTACAATCTAATACAAAACATATAATACAGGGAATTTATGTTCCTGCTCGCAGAGCTTACAATCTAATACAAAAAATACAATACAGAGAATTAATGTTCCTGCTCGCAGAGTTTACAATCTAATACACAAATACAATACAGAGAATTAATATTCCTGCTCACAGAGCTTGCAATCTAATACAAAACATTTAATACAGAGAATTAATGTTCCTGCTCACAGAGCTTACAATCTAATACAAAATACAATACAGAGAATTAATGCTCCTGCTCGTAGTTTACAATCTAATACAAAGAATACAATACAGAGAATTAATGTTCCTGCTCGCAGAGTTTACAATCTAATACACAAATACAATACAGAGAATCAATATTCCTGTTCACATAGCTTACAATCTAATACAAAAGGTACAATACAGACAAATAATGTTCCTGCTGGCAGAGTTTACAATCTAATACAAAGGATACAATACACACACATTGTCTAAAAGCAGGGGAGGGCGGTCAGGCTTCTTAAATTCAAGCCCCTCGCCTCAACTTTGGGAAGGAGGGTCTGGCTTTGCCTCTCCAAATATGGAGGAGGTTCAAGCCTCTCACCTCAAAGCAAGCGGGGGAAGAGGGTCAGGCTTCTCGCCAACAAAGAGGAAGGCATGTGAATCTAGTCACCTCAAAGCTCGGCTAGACAATCTTGGCCTCTCAAAGCCTAGGAGACGACGGTCAAGCACCAGTCACAAGCTGTGGAGGAGGTTCAGACCTATCAAGTTCAAGCCTCTCGCCTCAACTCTGGAAGGAGGGTCATGCTTCTTACATCCAAACATGGAGGTTCAAGCCTCTCGCCTCAACGCAAGCAGGGGAGGAGGGTCAGGCTTCTCGCATTCAAACATGGAGGAGGTTCAAGCCTCTTGCCTCAAAGCAAGCAAGGGAGGAGGGTCAGGCTTTTCACATCCAAACATGGAGGAGGTTGAAGCCTCTCCCCTCAACGCAAGCAGGGGAGGAGGGTCAGGCTTCTCACCTCCAAACAGGAAGGTGGGTTAACCCTCTCGCCTCTAAGCATGCTGGGTAGGAGGGTCAGGCTTCTCACCTCCAAAAAGAGTGTAGGTGGATCAGACAACTTGTCTTCAGCCTTGTTGACTGATAAATAAAACTGACTATTTTGTATTTTGATTTATCTTTTACAGTTCATAATTTTGATCTTTGGACTCACGAAGAGTCATCCTTCAGCACTCAGAAGAAAAAAAAACTAGGTGTGCACGGCTGAAAAATTTGTTTAGTTTTAAAATAACTTCACTTTCGGAATTTCGTTTCGTATTTCAGAGCTTATTTCGTTTCGTTATGGATCAATTCGAAATTTGATATCAATTCAATAATTGATATAATTATCAATTCAAATTTTGGATCACTAAATAAAACCCCCAATTAATCAAATTTTGCTGTTAAAATACAAGCTAGGGTTAAATATTAAGCTGCCCCACAGATTTAGTATTTGAAGCAAACTAACAGGGACAGGCTGTTTGCTGACTGTAGTACTTGTATTGTAAGATCAATTCGATAGTTGATATATCAATGCAAATTTTGGAACACTAAATAAAACCCCAATTGATCAAATTTTGCTGATAAAAGGCAATCTAGGATTAAATGTCTCTCTGCAGTATAATTAATACAGCATATGAATCCTACAAGAAAAGAGAAGTGAATCGCACAAGTGGATTTGAACAAGACAGACATACATTGCTTCCTTGCTAGATGGACACATTCATGGCTTACATTGCCTCACAAAAATACAACCGGTATACTACAATAAAAATACCAGTCGTTACCAAAATAATCCAATAGGTTTCAATGTTAAAAAAATCCCAGTGTTTATAAAATGTTTCTTAAACCGTTTATTTTTTCACTTGCAACAATAAGCCATTTTGTTTATTTTTTTATAATGTTTTTGGCATTTTTTGCATATGTTTTTGCATATGTGCCTCCCACTTGTTAAGGGACCAAAGGTAATGGGACAATTGGCTTCTCAGCTGTTCCATGGCCAGGTGTGTGATATTCCCTCATTACCCCAATTACAATGTGCAGATAAAAGGCCCAGAGTTAATTTCAAGTGTGCTATTTGCATTTGGAATCTGTTGCTGTCAGCTCTCAAGATGAGATTCAAAGAGCTGTCTCTATCAGTGAAGCAAGCCATTATTAGGCTGAAGAAACAAAACAAACCCTTCAGAGAGATAGCAAGAACATTAGGCGTGGCCAAAACAACTGTTTGGAACATTCTCAAAAAGAAGGAATGCACCGGTGAGCTCAGCAACACCAAAAGACCCGGGAGACAACGGAAAACAACTGTGGTGGATGACCGAAGAATTCTTTCCCTGGTGAAGAAAACACCCTTCACAACAGTTGGCCAGATCAAGAACACTCTCCAGTAGGTAGGTGTATATGTGTCAAAGTCAACAATCAAGAGAAGACTTCACCAGAGTGAATACAGAGGGTTCACCACAAGATGTAAACCATTGATGAACCTCAAAAACAGGAAGGCCAGATTAGAGTTTGCCAAACAACACCTAACAAAGCCTTCACAGTTCTGGAACAAGATCCTATGGACAGTTGAGACCAAGATCAACTTGTACCAGAGTGATGGGAAGAGAAGAGTATGGAGAAGGAAAAGAACTGCTCATGATCCTAAGCATACCACCTCATCAGTGAAGCATGGTGGTGCTAGTGTCATGGTGTGGGCATGTATGGCTGCCAATGGAACTGGTTCTCTTGTATTTATCGATGATGTGACTGCTGACAAAAGCAGCAGGATGAATTCTGAAGTGTTTCGGGCAATATTATCTGCTCACATTCAGCCAAATGCTGCAGAACTCATTGGACGGCGTTTCACAGTGCAGATGGACAATGACCCAAAGCATACTGCAAAAGCAACCAAAGAGTTTTTGAAGGGACAGAAGTGGAATGTTATGCAATGGCCAAGTCAATCACCTGACCTGAATCCCATTGAGCATGCATTTCACATGCTGAAGACAAAACTGAAGGGAAAATGCCCCAAGAACAAGCAGGAACTGAAGACAGTTGCAGTAGAGGCCTGGCAGAGCATCACCAGGGATGAAACCCAGCGTCTGGTGATGTCTATGCGTTCCAGACTTCAGGCTGTGATTGACTGCAAAGGATTTACAACCAAGCATTAAGAAGGGAAAGTTTGATTTATGATTATTATTCTGTCCCATTACCTTTGGTCCCTTAACAAGTGGGAGGCACATCTGCAAACTGCTGTAAGTCCTACACCGTTCACCTGAGTTGGATGTACATACCCTCAAATTAAAGCTGACAGTCTGCAGTTAAAGCACATTGTGTTTGTTTCATTCCAACTCCATTGTGGTGGTGTATAGAGCCAAAGATGTTAGAATTGTGTCGATGTCCCAATATTTCTGGACCTGACTGTACGTTCCAATGAATGTTAATAGAAAGGGCTGTTACAGAAAAAAGAAAAAACGTTTGGAAAAAAAATCGGAAGAGATTTTTTTGCTAAAAGATCGTAAAAAATCTATAAATAGACTTTTTACTGCAGAATATCATAATCAACGGTTTATTAGATATTGAATTAATACGGGAATATTTTTAACATTGACGCCTATGGGATTCGCCTGAATAAACCTATCTAATTAAACCACTGAATAGCAGGGCAATTCGGCAACTTTTCACTGCTGGTTTGTGTTCTCTGAATAGACGAAGCATTGCTTCTCTATGGGGATTTCACTGCAGTCGAACAGGCAACGAACAGGCATCATACGTGCAGGCAATTGTCACGTCTCGGCCTTGCCCCCTGGTGATGAAGGGTCTTCATGTTTGTTTTTCCCCTATGGTGTGTCTGGCTGTGCTGTTTAGTGCTGATCTGGGGCTCTGTTGTGATCTCCTGGTCTGGGGTCACATGGCCCAATCACACAGACCCACTCCCTATATATTCCCAGCAGCACAGAGCCTCATTGACTGTTTGTGGAGTTTGATGGTGGTTCTGTCTGGTTCGTGTTTCCTGAGTTGCTGCAAAGCATTCCTGTTCAAGTGTTTTCTGGTTCTGACCTCGGCTTTATTTTTGACTATCCCTTCTACTCCCCCCTGGTACCGTATATTCTGATCTGTTGCCAACCTCTGCCTGATTGACGATTCTTGTATGTTTCATGTTTTATGTACCTTGTCTGTCTTAGTTTAGTATATTATTCAGAGGCCGCTTATAAGGACCTCTTTTAGTATAGTCTGTTTTGTTTACTGTCCTTCAGCCTGCTCACTTCACGGATTGTCAAGTGTATCTTTGTGTTTCTCCGACTGCCCTGCAGCCTGCTCAATTCACGGATTGGCAGGCGTATCATTGTGTTTCTGAGTGTCCTAAGTTGTCTGTCGGTCTTGAAGCCTTCGGAGCTTAGTGGCAATTCTGTTGTTTTTTGGTGCTCCTTGGTTTTGGAGAAATCCGTCTGTCCTTGTGTCCAGTCAGTTACTCACCTGCCTTAGGGCTTCATCTCCTGTTCCAAGCCACCACGATGGCCCAAGCAGGGGCTAACCGTTACAGCAATACGCCAAGATTTGGAGAACTGCCTGCTCTCTGAATAGCTGAATGGCCAGGAAAGGTAACCAAATTTTTGTATTTCAGCATTCGGTTACCTTTTGCCAGCAATTCGGATCTCTTTGAATAACCCTGTATGTTGTTTCACTTACAGGACAAAGGCTAGGACTTGCAGAGCTCTCTGTGGTTCCAACACAGTGTATCCAATTCATTGCTGAACGCAGACGGACTGTGATAAAATAGTACACCTGCGGTCAGCAAAGAGAAAAACACGCCTCGCTATTACATTTAACCCTTTTCACACCTCTGTGCTGAGCTAATTTTTACCGGTTTCGCTCATCATGTTTAAATGCGATTTGAAGTCACATTTTTTTATACAACCCAGACATATTATATATTTCTTTCCGGGAGACTCGGCAGATTCATAATATCATTGCTTTATGTATATATTATGTCCTGTCTGTATATTATAACAAAAAATGCAATACAATTTGAATTCAATAATTTACAACGTGTAAAGTGTTTTTTTTTTCACATTTTAACATGCAAGCGTTTGCGGTTATATTTTCTATGGGTTGCGCTTGTTAAAAAAATTAGAAACAGGGAATCGTTACTTTTGTTTGGGGAAAATTACGTGTATTTTAGCAAACGCCCCCCCCATAGAAAAAATCATTAGTGCAGCATCATTGTTCACATTATAATTGAAATGGGAACAATATTGCTGCACTAATTAAAAAAAAAAAAATTTTAAATTTTTAAATTACATTTTTATTTTGAACCCCGTATCTCCACCATAGGTGGCAGCAAGGGGTTAATTGTGGAACTGGCGCCATCGCTACGCGCGATGACGCCAGTCGTTAGGGGGATATCCCGGAAGCTTGGCTGACATCCAAGATGTCACCCAGCTCCGGGAGGAGGCCGCGATACGGCTCATGTTAGCGCCATATCACGTTCCAGCCCCCTAGGGGTTAAAGATAGCCACCGCTTGGAAGGGCAGGCTGTGCCCTTCCAAGCGGTGCCTGCCTTTACCCGATGGCCCGCACAGATGGGGAGGGTGAGAGGTCCGAAGACCTCCCCCTCTCCCCTTCAAGCACCTTCCCTGCAATGGCGGGGGGGTGCCTGAAATAGACGTCATTGCGCAGGCGTGATGACGTCTATCGTGCCCGCCGGGGTCCCGGAGGCTGGGCTGACATCGAGGATGTCAGCCCGTACCGGGGGGCTGCCGCGATCGGCCGGAATCCCGCCCAATCGCCGCTGCAAAGGGAGGACGCTCTCAGTGCATCCTCCGCAGTGAAGTGGCCATGCGGCAGGACGCGCTGAGCGCGTCCTCCGCATGGAAAGGATTAAAATATATTATGAAACCTTAAAATTTCACCCAAAAAATGCCAAAATAATCATAAAAAATAAATAAACAAAATGGTTTATTGCTGCAAGTGAAAAAATAAACGGTTTAAGAAATATTTAACAAAAAGGGGAATAATTGAATTAAATCTAAGGCTTAGGCCGGGTCCACACGAGGCGTTTTTTTGGGCGCACTAGCGTGCGTTAAAAACGACGCACCCGTGCATTAAAAATGACGGAAGAGATTAGTGAGCGCACTTATTTTACTGAATCTAAAAGGAGCTGCTATAAGCTGGTGTATTTCCGTCATTTTCATGGTTGTAATTAGGGATGAACTGTTCGGTTCGGACGGTTCGGAGTTCGGACCGAACTTAGCCTGTTCGTTCTGTTCGCGAACTCTGAACATTTCCGGGTGCTCGCCGCATGTTCGACCACAATGCACCACAATGGACCACAATGCATTTTTCCACAGGCCTGAAGCTCGTAATTGGCTACAGCCTTGCACCTGACCACAGGTCTGGTGCAAGACAGGTTCCACACTATGCCAATCACGGCTCAGAGTCCTGATTGGGCAAATTTTGCCCAATCATGGGCTCACAGAGCTAAGTCCCACAGCACACTATATAAGGTTTCCACGCAGCACTTCTGCACGCATTTGAGAGGAGATTTCATAGGAGATAGTTGTGTGTTCTTACTTCCGGTCTGCCACGCTACTGGGGGGGTCTCATTTCTACCAAATATCTGGGAATTGAGGTGATGTGTGTCTTGTCACTGCCAGCAAGTATTTTGGGGGTCACAAATTTCTACAAAACATTTGGGAATTGAGGTGATCTGTGTCTTGTCACACAGCCAATACCACGCAGTATTTTGGGGGTCACTAATTTCTACAAAACATTTGGGAATTGAGGTGATCTGTGTCTTGTCACACAGCCAGTACCACGCAGTATTTTGGGGGTCACAAATTTCTACAAAATATCTGGGAATTGAGGTGATCTGTCTCTTGTCACTGCCAGCAAGTATTTTGTGGTCACTAATTTCTACAAAACATTTGTGAATTGAGGTGATCTGTGTCTTGTCACTGCCAGCAAGTAATTTGGGGGTCAAAATTTCTACAAAACATTTTGGAATTGAGGTGATCTGTGTCTTGTCACACAGCCAGTACCACGCAGTATTTTGGGGGTCACAAATTTCTACAAAATATTTGGGAATTGAGGTGATCTGTCTCTTGTGACACAGCCAGTACCACGCAGTATTTTGGGGGGGTCACTAATTTTTACAAAATATCTGGGAATTGAGGTAATCTGTCTCTTGTCACTGCCAGCAAGTATTTTGGGGGTCACAAATTTCTACAGAACATTTGGGAATTGAGGTGATCTGTGTCTTGTCACACAGCCAGTACCACACAGTATTTTGGGGGTCACAAATTTCTACAAAATATTTGGGAATTGAGGTGATCTGTGTCTTGTCACTGCCACCCATCAGGGGGTCTCACTGATTTATAGGAGGTTTCTGAGACTTGTAATCTGTGGCTTTTCACTGCCACCCATCAGGGGGTCTCACTGATTTATAGGAGGTTTCTGAGACTTGTAATCTGTGGCTTCTCACTGCCACCCATTATGGGGTCCCACATATTTCTAGCAGATTTATGCAAATTGTAATCTGTGGCTTCTCACTGCCACCCATCAGGGGGTCTCATTGTTTTATAGGAGGTTTCTAAGATTTGTAATCTGTGGTTTCTCACTGCCACCCATGAGGGGGTCTCACGGATTTATAGGAGGTTTCTGAGATTTTTAATTTGTGTCTTCTCACTGACACCCATCAGGGGGTCACACTGATTTATAGGAGGGAATTGTAATCTGTGTCTTGTCACTGGCTGCCAGCTATCAGGGTGTCTCACTGAGTTATACCAAATCTGAGTTCTGTAAATCTTTAATCTTTATACCAGAGTTGAATCAGAGTTCTGTATATATTTAATCTATATATCACTCACCATGTCTGAAAGGACAGGCAGACGCTCCCAGACACAGATAAGAGGGCAAGCAGCCCCTATGTCGGGAGGCTGTGCCTCTGGTCGTGGTGGATGTGGTGCATCCTCTGCAGGGGCACGCTTGTCCTTTCTAACTGGTGCTGGCCGTCTTCTTAAGCAGCAGCAACATACAGAGGATTTGGTGGATTGGCTAATCAGGCCATCCTCATCCTCCGAGTCCTCTGCCAGCCAGGCTTGTAGTGCTTTACAGTCCACCTCAGCTGCCAAAGCATCTAATGCAGTCTCCATGTCCACAGCTACTCCTGCCGTAGCCTCGCTATCACACACGGAGGAGTCAGCTGAATTGTTTGACTACAATGACAGTGACATTGTCAGGATCGGGTAACCCCGCTTGCAGACTGTAAGCCAACAGACCCTGACCAACCGGTCCTTAGAAATGGCCAGGTTATGGTCAGTAATACTGAAAATGACGAACACAAAGTGGTGGAGTGCAAAGAAAAACAACCTGCGGAATAAAGTAACCCACAATGCTCTAGCTAGCCGGTCCTTAATAATGGCCGGGTTAAGCAGGGCAGACCAACAAAACATACATAGGCAGGGGTTAAGGAAATAGAGGTCCGTTATACTATGCCAGAAATCAGGGCGCCAGAATACAGGGAAGTCGAGACAAGCCGGGATCGTATAAACCAGGAAATCAGTCAGAATAGGAATAACAACAAAGCACTAGGAGTAACAGGAACCACGCTAGGGCAACTTGCTAAGAGAAAGAAAGTACTTTAAATAGAGCCACAGCACTTCCTATTGGTGCTCAGAGGAGACGCCCTGCTCTGCTATAGGATAGCTGGTCATGTGCTGCGATTGGTTGTCCTTCCTGCATGCTGCATCTGATTCGCGGGCAGAACCATTCTCTGTCCTGTAGTACACAGTACCCTGGAACAAGGCTTTCTGGATATCAGCTGCTGTGATGGCCGCAACATTTCCCCGGAAATGGGGCGAAGGTGCAACATTTCCCTGGACATGGAGCGAAGGTGCAACATTTCCCTGGACATGGGGCGAAGGTGCAACATTTCCCTGGACATGGGGCGAAGGTGCAACATTTCCCCGGACATGGGTCGATACGATTCAACCCTCTATAATCTATGCACGGACGGAGGTCACCCTCTTTTTTGGCTACAAAGAAGAACCCTGCCCCAGCTAGGGAAGAAGATCTTCGTATGAAACCCTTCTCCAGCGATTCCTGGATATATTCCTCCATGATACTATGTTCCTTTGGGGACAGTGGATAAATTCTCCCTTTAGGGTAAATGGTACCTGGGTATAACTTGATAGCACAGTCATACGGACGGTGCTGTGGTAGCTTATCGGCCTCTTTTTTGTCAAACACTTGTTTAACAGACAGATATTGCTCCGGAACGGTAGAAGACAAAGGTTTTGCAGTAGGAGTATTGAGTAACCTGATAGGTAACATAGAGGGAAAACAAGAGGAGGAACAGGTGGAACACCATGCGACGACCTTTCCCTTTACCCAGTCAATGTGAGGATTATGCTTTTGTAACCATGTGAGACCTAAAACGACTGAACAAGACGGTGATGATATGATTTGAAACACTATGGATTCGTCATGATGATCCCCAAGACATATGGAAATAGCTTTCGTCTCTTGGGTTATAACAGGAGAGGCAAGGGGTCTACCATCAATGGCCTGTACCATTAAGGGTTTGGATCTAGGGGACAGAGGAACAAGATGACCTGAGGCAAAGGACTCATCCATAAGATTATCAGCAGCCCCTGAATCCAGCAATGCATCACAATCGAATTTGAAAGAACTCCATGTTAGACAGACAGGAAGAAGTAATCGTAGTGAGGTCGGTTTGGGACACAAAGTGAGAACACCTAAGGCCGGTCCCCTCCTAGGACTTAGGTGCGAGCGTTTTCCGGGCATGATGGGCACTTGAGGTGTTGGCTGAGTAATTCTTAGGGCAAGGTTAGAGAACGGCACTGCGATACTGTGAAGTAGAGGAGCTATTGTTCACTCCGAGGGAGAACAATTGTGAAGCGATGCCCGAGAGCCTTCACCAGGTTTATATAGTGGACAGGGTGGAGGTGGACACGCCTCTACCCTGTGCACTGCCTCCACCAAGTCCTGCTGGAGGTCAGTCTGAAGACTCCCCCCTGAGGTCTCTGCAGGGCTCTGACTCCACCCCCTCCAACCATGGAGGTTTCGATTCGCCCCCGGGCGCCATCTTGGCCTGCTCCGCCTGGCCGGCGTCCCACGTGGAAGGTGGTGGCCGCATGGACGGCGGAACGCCATGCCCTGACGGCCAGGGAACGCCGCCGACGGGGAGCGGCCATCTGGACCGGAGGACCCGTGGACCGAGGACCCCGATGGCTCCGGAGAGCGGCGGTTCGGGAGCCTGCGGACCCGGAGGGGGCACTCATGGCCATGCGAGGATGGGGGCGGCAGCTGGTGAGACGTGACAGGTTACATGTTTATGTAACCTGAACTCCAAACGCACCTCGATCCGGCCTTTGCCAGCAACGGTTACATCACGGACATGGACGTTTTGTACGACCTGGGTGGCAGATGATGCAGCTGTTAAGCCTTCCCGTACTACTGGTTTCACATTTCTTATCTTCTCTATGGACATGGGTTCCGGGGCATTGCTTCCTTTAAACATGTTTGAAGCCATAGCTATTCTGAGGATGTGTTTGGGAGGCTTCGGTTTTCTAAAACTGGGTTGCTTTTTGGCAGGGGGGTGGCGGGGGGGTTTTCTTTTCTTTTCTTCTGATTTTGTTAAAAAAAAATTTCTCTTCTCTCATCTACTCAAAGTGGTATGACATTTTAATCCCTCTGTTTCTGGATACGTTCCCTCCCTTTACTCGTGTCAAGTCGCGGCTGCGACATACGAAGGGTATTCCCCCCCCTTTTCTTTTTTTTTCGGGGGATTCAATTTTACCCATTGTAGACACGTTGACGTAAATTTATTTACTTTGTTTTTTGTTGTTTTGTAAAAAAGTGATAACTCTCATTTCGCTTTTGACTCACACCTCTCCCACTTGGTTAATTGTTTATTGCGCTTTCTTACTTTGATTGATTAACATGTACCATCCACGCTCTTTACATGTAGTATCCATCAACGCACAGGGATTGAACATTCCTACTAAACGTCACATAGCCTTACAGGAATTTCATAAACAACGTGCTTCGATAGTACTTATCCAGGAAACACACTTTCGAACGGGGCATGCTCCTACACTTCATAGCAAATATTTCCCCACGGGTTACTTCGGTAACACTGCAGGAAACAAGACGAAAGGGGTGGCTATTTTGGTGTCAAAGGATGTGCCATTCCAGCTTATGGACACGTTAGTGGATCCTGATGGGAGATATCTTTTTGTGAAGGGCACACTTTGCGATGTTCCATATACGTTTGCCTCTATTTACATGCCAAACCGCCGTCAACATGTGACGTTACATGACGTTCTAGACAGACTTAGCGCTTTTTCTGAGGGCATAGTGGTGGTCGGGGGTGACCTGAACGTACCTCTAGATCCCAGGTGTGACACATCTACTGGCCGCTCCGGCATTCCGCATAACATACTGCGTCGTGTTAATACTACCCTGACTGAACACAGGCTCACGGATTGCTGGCGAGCTTTGCACACCTCCACACGTGATTTCACACATTACAGTTCGGCACATAATTCCTATGCAAGGCTGGATTATTTATTTCTGCCTTTTGACTCCTTACATCTGTTACGCTCCGCATCGATTGGTACTAAGACTTGGTCCAACCATTGCCCGGTTTCAATGACTATACAATCCCCTTTGCTCTCCCCTAAAGAGAAACTATGGCGTCTTAACGAAACACTCTTTAATTCTCCCGACACTCTACCCGCTGTTCATAGATTGTTACAGGATTATTTTCGGGATAGTGTCACCCCGGGAATGTCTTCCACTACCGTTTGGGAGGCTCACAAAGCGGTGGTCTGGGGGTTTTTCGTCCCTACCGGTTCTAGATTAAAGAAAGAACGCGCAGCCCAGGTGATAGAACTGATAGCTCAGATAAGCGCCTTGGAGAGGAGACATAAATTATTATTGGAAGAGGATTCATATAAGACCCTTTTAACCCTCCGCGCACAGTTACACACACTTTACAATTTAAAGGCACAAAAAACCTTTACTCGGGTGAAACGGATTTATTATGAGTCAGGGAATAAGTGTGGGAGGTTGTTAGCGCGTGCACTGAGGAAACAAAGGACACAGCTTTACATTCACAAAATGCGGGATGGCCGAGGTCAAGCGGTTACACTTCCGGAAGGCCTATTGTCCATATTTAATTCCTACTTCACGGACTTATATAACTCTTCCCCACGACCGACCCTGTCCCTCCATTCTCACATTGACGCATATCTACACCAACATATAGAATCTAAATTTTCTTCTCCCATGCGCAAATCCATGGAACTTCCAATTACTTTGGAAGAATTTCAGGCGGTCTTAAAATCAATGCCACTGGGCAAGGCCCCGGGACCGGACGGCCTCACCTTGAGGTATTACAGAGAAAATAGCACCGTTTTGGCCCCTCACTGGTTACGCGCCTTTAATTCGGTGGTGGAGGGGGAAGGATTACACCCGCATTCTCTGTCTGCTAATATCACAGTATTACTTAAGCCTGGGAAAGACGCAGAATACTATAGCAGTTACCGACCTATTTCCTTACTAAATATTGACGTGAAAATCTTCGAAAATATTAGCCACACGCCTAAACCAATTTTTGCCTATGTTGATTCACGGAGATCAGACCGGGTTCATCCCACGACGGGAGGCCCGGGATAACACAGTTCGAGTGATCAATCTGATTCATCGTAGTGCCGGGAAGCAAGGGGGTCCGACGCTGTTCCTCTCCACTGACGCAGAAAAGGCGTTTGATAGAGTTGCCTGGCCTTATTTGTTTGCCACCCTGAAACACATGGGCCTTGGTCCAAACATGTTGACGTGGATTATGGCCTTATACAACAATCCTACAGCTAGAGTTAGTGTTAATGGGATTTTGTCTGCCCCAATACAGATTTCTAACGGCACCAGGCAGGGCTATCCTTTATCTCCTCTCCTTTTTGCTCTTTCCCTAGAACCTTTTCTTCAAGCGATCAGGTCTGCCCCAGATATTCATGGCATTAGATGTAAAGAGTCAACTCACAAAGTAGCAGTTTACGCTGATGACATGCTATTCTTTGTGACACAACCGCTTATCTCACTCCCGAATGTACTAGCAGCCTTTCGGGAGTATGGTGCTCTGAGCAATCTGAAAATAAATTTTGGGAAATCAGAATATATGATGGCGAATTGCCCGGAACCCCTGAGGGAGAGCTTGTTGTCCTTCTTTCCATTTAGGGCTTGTAAAACTTCTCTACGATATCTGGGCCTGAATCTCACTCCGCATTGTTCTGACTTATTTCAAGCTAATTATATACCCATATTGACGGCGATGGAGAAAGACTTAAGTAATTGGCAGATGCCACACGTTACTTGGTTTGGCCGAATGTCCGTTCTGAAGATGAATATTCTTCCACGCCTTTTGTATATTTTCCAGACCCTACAGATAGCTATCCCGTCCACTTATTTCAGACGTCTTAGGAGCATTTTCACCCAATATGTCTGGGGAGGAAAGGCACCTAGACTCAGCCATGAGATCCTCACGGCTCCAAAACACAAAGGTGGAGCGGGGCTGCCGAACATGCTACTCTATTACCAAGCAACACACTTTACACAATTTAAATCTGGCTTATCAGAATACATAAAGGACGAACTGGCCAGAATAGATGCCCCAACTTCATTGGAATCAGTCATGTCTCTCTGTATCCAAATCGATAGACGGTACCGAGAGAGACGTGCAGAAAGAGCTATCGTTTTTCGTCCTCCCATAAGACGGGTTGCCAACACTCCGGCATCTCCTTCTCTATTACCTGTTCTACCGGCTCCTGGACACGAACCCATGCAAATCAACAGTACTAGAGGACCCCTTACTGATAATGAGAGGACGAGACGTAGATCTCTTGGTCTATGTATGTACTGTGGTCGTGCGGGCCATCAACTGAGAGAATGCCGTGAGAAACCCAACTACCGAGGAGGTAAGATGATATCTGCCGCTAACAATACTATGTACGATATAAATGCTACTTGTGCGTCCACTCATCTAACCATTCCTATGTCCTTCCAGTGGAACGATCAGCTCAAGACCGTACCGGCAATGATTGATTCCGGAGCTAGCGGTTGTTTTATTGATATCGCCCTAGCCTCCACACTGAAGATTCCTCTTGTATCCAAAAAACAACCGATTGTTGTACAATTATTGGACGGAAGTCCACTAAAAACTGGGCCCGTATCACAAGAAACCATTCCACTAGAAGTCTCCATAGGAACCACTCATAGAGAAATGCTATCATTTGACGTAGTCGGGTCACCCATATTTCCTGTTATCCTCGGACTACCTTGGCTTCGCAAACACAATCCGTTATATAGATTGGCAACACGGCACACTTTCCTTTTCTACGGAAAATAAAAATGATGCTGATACACAAAATAATAATCCTTCTCCTATATTTATTGCAGCTGCTATACCTAGTATATATGCAGAGTTCTCTGATGTTTTCCAAGAAAAAGGAGCTGATAAATTACCCCCTCATAGGCAATATGATTGCCCAATTGATCTATACCCAGGGGCCTCTATCCCTTTCGGACGGATCTACCCTCTTTCTGGTCCTGAGTTAAATATCTTAAAGGATTATATCAATGAGAACCTCCATAAAGGTTTTATACGGCCTTCTACCTCACCTGCTGGAGCCCCCATATTCTTTGTCGGGAAAAAGGATGGAGGATTAAGACCATGTATTGACTATCGAGCGTTAAACAATATCACCATTAAGAACAAATACCCGTTACCTCTCATAACGGAACTTATGGATCGACTAAGAGGGGCCCAATACTTCACTAAACTCGATTTAAGAGGTGCCTATAATCTCGTAAGAATAAGAGGGGGTGACGAATGGAAGACTGCGTTCCGCTCCCGCTACGGGCACTTTGAGTATTTGGTGATGCCATACGGGCTTTGCAATGCCCCAGCAACCTTTCAGCGTTTCCTAAATATTTTTAGAGATGTATTAGATATCTCTGTCATCATATATCTAGATGATATATTGATCTTCTCTGATACCATCGAACGACATCATGACCAAGTAAAGAAAGTATTACAAAGATTAAGAAAATATAATTTGTATGCAAAACTTGAAAAATGTACCTTTGATAGCCAAGAAATTGATTTTTTAGGAATCGTCCTGACACCAGACAGCATCAGAATGGACCGGGAGAAAATAAAAGCAGTAGAAGACTGGCCAGTACCGGCAAATCTAAGGGGTATCCAATGTTTCCTGGGATTCTGCAATTTCTATCGCAAATTTATCAAAGATTTCTCAAGGTTGGTAAAACCCTTAACAGAATTAACCAGTATCCATTCTCATTTTATATGGACCACCAGAGCACAACATGCTTTTGATGAATTAAAGAAAAGATTTACGACAGCCCCTATACTAGCCTTACCAAACCCAATATATCCTACTACATGGAAGTCGACGCTTCAGAATATGCTATTGGAGCTATATTATCTCAAAGAACCGATTACAATGATTTGCTTCATCCAGTAGCCTACTACTCGAAAACCTTATCTCCAGCACAAAGAAATTACGACATAGGAGAAAGAGAACTATTAGCGATCAAGCTTTCCCTAGAAGAATGGCGTAATTTACTAAAAGGTTCATTATATCCAATTACAATCTTTACTGATCATAAAAACCTTGAATACTTGCAAAAAGCTAAAAAATTAAAACCAAGACAAGCAAGATGGGCCCTCTTTTTTAGTCGATTTGACTTACATATAACATACCGACCAGGAGATAAAAATGGAAAGGCAGTTGCCCTTTCTCGTCTACACTTTACAGAAATACCTGCTAGAGAAGAGAATATACTTCCGAACACCTGCTTTCTAACTACTGATGTACCCTTATGGGATGATTTAAAAAGATATACACAGAGTGATAACCCAAACATTACTAGTGTTCCTTTACAGAGAAAAGATGGATTCCTCATGAGAAATAATCAATTCTACGCTCCTCAAGAAACCCGCCTACGAATCCTTCAATTCCATCATGATTCAACATTAGGGGGTCATGGAGGTGTACACAAAACAACTGAACTAATAAGAAGATACTTCTGGTGGCCAGGTATGAACAAAGATATTCTCAATTTTGTCCGTAGTTGTCCCACCTGTAATCGTATGAAGGATACCAGGTCGCCAGTACAAGGGTTATTACGTCCATTGCCCATACCCTCTTCACCGTGGAAAGACATTACCATGGATTTTATTACAGACCTCCCCGATTCTTCTGGTCATACCACTATCATGGTCGTGGTTGATAGATTCTCAAAGATGATACATCTTATCCCTACCAAGCGTGTGCCTACTTCTCTTGAAACTGCCCAACTATTCATGGCAAATATATTCAAGCTTCACGGAATACCTGAGTCCATCGTTACTGACAGGGGTCCACAATTCACCTCCCGTTTCTGGTCCGCTTTTTGTAAAGGTTTACATATACAACGTAACCTATCAACCGCCTTTCATCCGCAAACAGATGGACAAACAGAAAGAATCAATGGTATTATAGAACAATATCTACGCTGCTTCATCACACATCTTCAGGACGATTGGGTCCAATATATACCATTAGCGGAGTTTAACTACAACAATCAAAGACAAACATCCACTGGTATGTCTCCCTTCTTCGCAGTCTATGGAACACATCCTACCCTAATACCCAGTTCTCCTATAACAAGCGATACTCCCTCTGCGGATCAGAGAATAAAGGATATAATCACTAACTACAAAATAATACGTTCAAATCTATTTCGTGCTCAATTCAGGTATAAGACATATGCGGACAGACACAGAATACCGTCCCCTACAAGATTTCTACAAGATATCTAAAATTACATTGTCCTTCAAAAAAATTAGGACCTAGATTCCTTGGTCCATTTTCCATATCTAAGATCATATCTCCAGTAGCTGTAAAATTGAAATTACCTGCTTCCTATTCTATACATCCAGTATTTCATGTATCTCTTCTAAAGCTTGTTGGAAAGGATTTGTGCCAAGGAAGAATAACTCCTTGCCCAGGCCCTGTCTCTACAGAAGATGAGGACATCTATGAAGTTCAAGAAATACTTGATTCCCGCAAAAAAAGAGGCTCTCTTGAATATCTCATCAGGTAGAAAGATTACGGTCCTGAAGAAGACTTTTGGATTCCTGCTAAAGAGGTTAGTGCTCCTGATCTTGTCCGTGATTTCCATCTGCAACATCCCAATCGCCCTCGGAGAGGTCGCCTTCTCGGGGGGTACTGTCATGAACCTACCATACTGCCTCCACTTCCAACACTATTCAGAAACACATCCTTACCTTAAACTGGCCATCTGCATGTCTCGTTTGTGTGTAAAGATCAGCATCTTGATGATGTCATCAGAGGAGTGCCGGAGCTACAGAGATATACTCAGAGAGCACCTGAGATCAATCCCACACCAATCAGAGGCCCATAAAAGAGAGGCTTGCTGGGTAAGTCATTGCTCAATTATTGTCCTCCCTACCTCGAGCTAACCATTCTATCCTAGCCTTTTGATCCTGATACCCAAGTTGCTGAACCTTTGCCTGTGACCAACAACGCTATCTTCTGCCGCCCAAGTTGCTGAACCTTTGCCTGTGACCAACAACGCTATCTTCTGCCGCCCAAGTTGCTGAACCTTTGCCTGTGACCAACAATGCTATCTTCTGCCGCCCAAGTTGCTGAACCTTTGCCTGTGACCAACAACGCAATCTTCTGCCGCCCAAGTTGCTGAACCTTTGCCTGTGACCAACAATGCTATCTTCTGCTGCCCAAGTTGCTGAACCTTTGCCTGTGACCAACAACGCTATCTTCTGCCGCCCAAGTTGCTGAACCTTTGCCTGTGACCAAGAACGCTATCTTCTGCCGCCCAAGTTGCTGAACCTTTGCCTGTGACCTCAACAACGCTATCTTCTGCTGCCCAAGTTGCTGAACCTTTTCCTGTGACCTCGACAACGTTATCTTCTGTTGCCCAAGTTGCTGAACTTTTGCCTGTGACCTCAACAACGCTATCTTCTGCTGCCCAAGTTGTTGAACCTTTGCACGTGACCTCAACAACGCTATCTTCTGCTGCCCAAGTTGCTGAACCTTTGCCTGTGACCAACAACGCTATCTTCTGCCGCCCAAGTTGCTGAACCTTTGCCTGTGACCAACAACGCTATCTTCTGCTGCCCAAGTTGCTGAACCTTTGCCTGTGACCTCAACAACGCTATCTTCTGCTGCCCAAGTTGTTGAACCTTTGCACGTGACCTCAACAACGCTATCTTCTGCTGCCCAAGTTGCTGAACCTGTGCCTGTGACCTCAACAACGCTATCTTCTGCTGCCCAAGTTGCTGAACCTTTTCCTGTGACCTCGACAACGTTATCTTCTGTTGCCCAAGTTGCTGAACTTTTGCCTGTGACCTCGACCACGCTAATATTCCTAAATAAAAATGTCCAAGACCAGTTCTTGTGGCGTCTAACCTTATCTTCTACAGCCATATTGTACAGACCAAGTCTCCATTACATCTGGTTCCTTATCAGAATATATATAACACCGTGACAATGGCAGACTGGTAATATGGCTGGCAGACTGGTATTGTGCATGGCAGACTGGTATTGTGCATGGCAGACTGGTAATATGGATGGCAGACTGGTAATATGCATGGCAGACTGCTATTGTGCATGGCAGACTGGTATTATGGCTGGCACACTGGTATTGTGCATGGCAGACTGGTATTATGGCTGACAGACTGGTAATATGGCTGGCACACTGGTATTATGCATGGCAGACTGGTAATATGGCTGACAGACTGGTATTATGGCTGGCACACTGGTATTATGCATGGCAGACTGGTAATATGGATGACAGACTGGTAATATGGCTGTCACACCGGTATTATGCATGGCAGACTTGTAATATGGCTGACAGACTGGTAATATGGCTGGCACACTGGTACTAAGCATGGCAGACTGGTACAATGGCTGGCACACTGGTATTATGCATGGCAGACTGGTAATATGGCTGACAGACTGGTAATATGGCTGGCAGACTGGTATTATGCATGGCAGACTGGTAAAATGGCTGGCAGACTGGTATTGTGAATGGCAGACTGGTAATATGGCTGGCAGACTGGTATTGTGCATGTCAGACTGGTAATATGGCTGGCAGACTGGTAATATGGCTGGCACACTGGTATTATGCATGGCAGACTGGTAATATGGCTGACAGACTGGTAATATGGCTGGCAGACTGGTATTGTGCATGGCAGACTGGTAATGTGCATCGCAAATTGGTATTGTACATGGCAGACTGGTAATATGGTGTCACCAGGTGACACCCGCCCTTAGGGTGACACCGTCACCAAGACTTTGATTTTTGAACCGACCGGTTCAAAAATCAAAGTCTTTGGTGACGGTGTCACCCTAATGGCGGGTCATGTCACCATGCGACCAAGCGGCTTCGGCGCCGCGTGTTCGGCTCCCCGCGAGCGTCCGAAGCCATGGAGCTTTGGCGGTCGCCTGGGGGAACCACGTGACCAGCCGAGTTCTCGCAAGATCAGGGCTGGTCACGTGGCTCCCCCAGGTGAGCGCCCAAGCTCCACGCCGCCGGACGCTCAGAGGGAGCCGAACATGCGGCAGCAGGAGCCAGGAGGTGAGCTGGGGGACAATATCCATGTGCACTGGGGCATATCCATGAAAGCTGTTGGGGCATATCCATGAGAGCTGCTGGGGCATATCCAAGTGAGCTGGGGCATATCCATGAGAACTGGGGGGCATATCCATGAGAGCTGGGACATATCCATGAGAGCTGGGGGGCATATCCATGAGAGCTGGGGCATATCCATGTGCGCTGGGGCATATCCATGAGAGCTGTTAGGGCATATCCATGAGAGCTGGGGCATATCCATGAGAGCTGTTGGGGCATATCCATGAGAGCTGGGAGCAATATCCATGAGAGCTGGGGCATATCAATGAGAGCTGGGGGCAATATCCATGAGAGCTGGGGGCAATATCCATGTGCGCTGGGGCATATCCATGAGAGCTGGGGGCAATATCCATGAGAGCTGGGGCATATGAGGTGAGCTGGGGGCAATATCCATGTGCACTGGGGCATATCCATGAAAGCTGTTGGGGCATATCCATGAGAGCTGCTGGGGCATATCCAAGTGAGCTGGGGCATATCCGTGAGAACTGGGGGGCATATCCATGAGAGCTGGGACATACAGTTGTGTTCAAAATTATTCAACCCCCACTGAAATTAAGTGTTTTGGCCAGTTTGACATTGATTTTGATCATTCAGTCATCTTGCTTACAATTAAATCAAAGAGGCACGTGTAGGTCAGACAAATATAACATAACATTTATAATGAAATAACCACAAATGTCTTTTCTGTGCTCACATCATTATCAGTTTTATTCAACCCCCAAGTGACATTCAATCTTAGTACTTAGTACAACATCCTTTTACAGTTATAACAGCTTTTAAACGTGAAGCATAGCTTGACACAAGTGTCTTGCAGCGATCTACGGGTATCTTCGCCCATTCGTCATGGGCAAAAGTCTCCAGTTCAGTCACATTCTTAGGCTTGCGCACTGCAACTGCTTTCTTTAAGTCCCACCAGAGGTTCTCAATCGGATTTAAGTCAGGTGACTGCGATGGCCACTCCAAAATGTTCCAGCCTTTAATCTGCAACCATGCTCTAGTGGACTTGGAGGTATGCTTGGGATCATTGTCCTGTTGAAAGGTCCAACGTCTCCCAAGCCTCAGGTTTGTGACGGACTGCATCACATTGTCATCCAATATCTCCTGGTACTGAAGAGAATTCATGGTACCTTGCACACGCTGAAGTTCCCTGTACCTGCAGAAGCAAAACAGCGCCAAAGCATGATTGACCCCCCGCCATGCTTCACAGTAGGCAAGGTGTTCTTTTCTTCATAGGCCTTGTTCTTCCTCCTCCAAACATAGCGTTGATCCATGGGCCCAAACCGTTCTAATTTTGTTTCATCAGTAGACAGAACACTATCCCAAAACTTCTGTGGTTTGTCCACGGCATACTGCAGTCGACTCTTCTTATTCTTTGGAGACAGCAAGGGGTTGCGCCTGGGAGTTCTGGCATGGAGGCCTTCATTACGCAGTGTGCGCCGTATTGTCTGAGCTGAAACTTCAGTACCCACATCTGACAAATCTTTTCTCAGTTCCTCAGCAGTCACACAGGGACTTTTCTCCACTCTACGCTTCAGGTAGCGCACAGCAGTCGAAGTCAGCATCTTCTCTCTGCCACGACCAGGTAGCGTTTCAACAGTGCCCTTGGCCTTGAATTTGCGAATGATGCTTCCTATGGTCTCTCTTGGTATGTTTAACATCTTTGCAATCTTCTTATAGCCATTGCCCTTCCTGTGAAGAGTAATCACCTCTTCTCTTGTCTTCCTGGACCATTCTCTTGACTTCACCATGTTTGTAACCACACCAGTAAATGTCTAGAAGGAGCTGAGTATCACAGTCATTTTAAAGCTGCCTAATTGGTGCTTATTATGCTTTATTGCTGCTCCGTGACATCCACAGGTGTTTTCAATACCTGATTGAAAACACTTGAATGAACCTCTGTTCTTCAGAGTGGTAGTCTTTAAGGGGTTGAATAATTGTGTCAATGAAGAATTCACAAAAGAAACATTTACTACTGTATTACAAAACCAATTGATGTAATTTTAGTTGCATATGGTTCTTTAAAAAGTCCTTGTAGGATTTAATTTTGAATACAATTACAAATGTACACTAAATTCCCTAAAACCCTTTACAGCATTGGGGGTTGAATAATTTTGAACACAACTGTATCCATGAGAGCTGGGGGGCATATCCATGAGAGCTGGGGCATATCCATGAGAGCTGGAGGCATATCCATGAGAGCTGGGACATATCCATGAGAGCTGGGGGCAATATCCATGAGAGCTGGGGCATATCCATGAGAGCTGGGGGCAATATCCATGAGAGCTGGGGTATATCCATGTGCGCTGGGGCATATCCATGAGAGCTGTTAGGGCATATCCATGAGAGCTGGGGCATATCCATGAAAGCTGGGGGCAATATCCATGAGAGCTGGGTGCAATATCCATGAGAGCTGGGGCAATATCCATGAGAGCTGAGGGCAATATCCATGAGAGCTGAGGGCAATATCCATGTGCGCTGGGGCATATCCATGAGAGCTGTTGCGGCATATCCATGAGAGCTGGGAGCAAGATCCATGAGAGCTGGGGCATATCAATGAGAGCTGGGGGCAATATCCATGAGAGCTGGGGGCAATATCCATGTGCGCTGGGGCATATCCATGAGAGCTGTTGGGGCATATCCATGAGAGCTGGGGCATATCCATGAGAGCTGGGGGCAATATCCATGAGAGCTGGGGGCAATATCCATGAGAGCTGGGGCAATATCCATGAGAGCTGGGGGCAATATCCATGAGAGCTGGGGCATATCCATGAGAGCTGGGGGCAATATCCATGAGAGCTGGGGTATATCCATGTGCGCTGGGGCATATCCATGAGAGCTGTTAGGGCATATCCATGAGAGCTGGGGCATATCCATGAGAGCTGGGGGCAATATCCATGAGAGCTGGGTGCAATATCCATGAGAGCTGGGGCAATATCCATGAGAGCTGAGGGCAATATCCATGAGAGCTGAGGGCAATATCCATGTGCGCTGGGGCATATCCATGAGAGCTGTTGGGGCATATCCATGAGAGCTGGGGCATATCAATGAGAGCTGGGGGCAATATCCATGAGAGCTGGGGGCAATATCCATGTGCGCTGGGGCATATCCATGAGAGCTGTTGGGGCATATCCATGAGAGCTGAGGCATATCCATGAGAGCTGGGGGCATATCCATGTGAGCTGGGGGCAATATCCATGTGCGCTGGGACATATCCAAGAGAGCTGGGGGCAATATCCATGAGAGCTGGGGCATATCCATGAGAGCTGCTGGGGCATATCCATGAGAGCTGGGGCATATCCATGTGCGAGCTGGTCTGGCGGGCAATATATCCATATATGAGCAGGGGCAGTATGTCTATATGTGAGCTGGGGCAATATATCCATATGTGAGCTGGAGCGCAATATATCCATATGTGAGCTGGGGTAATATATATCCATGGTGGAGCTGCTGGGGGCAATATATAATTGTGAGCTGGGGCAATATATCCATGTGTGAGCTGGTCTGGGGCAATATATCCATGTGTGAGCTGGTCTGGGGCAATATATTCATGTGTGAGCTGGTCTGGGGGCAATATATCCATGTGTGAGCTGGTCTGGGGGCAATATATCCATGTGTGAGCTGGTCTGGGGCAATATATCCATATGTGAGCTGGGACAATATATCCATATGTGAGCTGGGGTGCAATATATCCATATGTGAGTTGGGGCAATATATATCCATGGATGAGCTGCTGGGGGACAATATATAATTGTGAGCTGGGGCAATATATCCATATGTGAGTTGGGGCAATATATATCCATGGGTGAGCTGCTAGGGGCAATATATAATTGTGAGCTGGGGCAATATATATCCATATGTGAGCTGGGGGCAATATATATCCATGGGTGAGCTGCTGGGGGCAATATATCCAGAGCTGCTGGGGGCAATATATATCCATGTGTGCTTTCACTTTCACTGCCTTCGAACAGACACCACACTTGCTGGCAGTTGGCAAAAATTTGTGTGTGAGCATAGGAAAGAGCTACACAGAAATAAACCTCACAGTAATGTGCACTGTGTGTATGATCATTCAGTGTTATATGGTAGTACTGATTTACGAGTAAGAGTAGTTTAAAAAAAAAATCTGTAAAACTCGGGGGGGGGGGTGACACCATAAGTTACCGCACCTGGGGACACCAACCCTAGTGATGCCACTGGTTTGAGGGTATCGCAGAGCTGTACAGTATATGTGTGTTTGAGGGTATCGCAGAGCTGTAGAGTATTATGCGGTGTGTTTGAGGTTATCGTAGCGCTGTTCAGTAATATGTGGTGTTAGGGCATCGCAGAGCTGTACAGTATATGTGTTTTTGAGAGTATCACAAATCTGCACAGTAATATGCGGTGTGTTTGAGGGTATCGCAGAGCTGTTCAGTAATATGTGATGGGGAAGGTTTATTCAAAGTGTATATATCGAGATATATTATCAACTGTGGAGTTACTAAAGATGTTATTTTAATGTCATATGTAATCAATGTACACATAAGTTATAACTAGAGCCTAACACACCACCAACTATGACCAGGTAGCACTACTAGCGCCAGAGGGACACACCAGTTTTCTTGTTGAGAAAGAGAACCTGTCATGAGAAACTCTAGTCTGAAGGGAATCCTGTCCTGCGTCAGCCATGAAACTGGACGGGAGTTGGCTGGCTGAGCGGCTGCTGGCCTCCTCCATTGTAAAAAAGTTGTGCGACCACCAGTGACTTGAGGGGGACCCATTCTGCGCCATGCGTCTACGTAGGTGAAGAGGGCGGTGCCAATATAGCGTGAGTGCCATTCCCAGCCATGTGTTCGCTGGAAGGCACGCACGCTGCAGCAGCTGTCAGCCCGGCCCCTCACTCACTCACACACAGATGGTGGCAGCGGGCAGCCTGCAAAGAATTGCCAACAAGACAGCCGTGGCGGCCAGGCAGTGCATAACCCGAGGGCCGGCCGACTGCTACCAGCCTGCAGTTTCTCGAAGTATGATGATGCTGCATCAATGTAAAATTAAAAAGCGACCCAAAGATTGCAGCAGCCTACTGGGATTCCTCCAGGTATCCCGGTAGGCTAGTCCGGCCCTGGGCTATATCCCAGGGATGTCAAACTCCGGCCCCCCAGATGCTGGTGCCTACAAGTCCCAGAATTCTTTGAATGTGATAGATGGCCAGGGAATCAAGGGCATTGTAATTCAGAAACATGTGGGGGTGGGCCGGAGTTTGATAGCCCTGATATATCATGCAGAATGGAAATAATGACAGTAGTTTAACAGATTGAAGAGGATCTGCAGCATCTGTAAAGAAACTCAATGGAGATTTGACTTTGTTGCAGCTTTATTTAATAATCTTCATGACCATTTAAAAAATATTTTGCAGACAATTTCAGAAGAGGAACATCTTATGAGTGAACTCTGAAAGAAAAAGAAAAGAGATCACGTGTATACATATTAAACAATAACTTTCCATTCAGTTTCAGGCTGGTCGTTCACTGGGTCCGTATTGGTGCAATGGTGCAATCATCCGAAGTCTGAAGTCGTTCGACCGATCCCAAAACATGGAGGAGATTCAGTCTTTTTCCACTGCCTCTGACTTCCATCAGATGATTTTAGACAATTTTTTTGCAACTACAACAGACTATTGATCTTTCCCGTTTGAATGTGATTTAATCGGAAGATGCTGGGACGATCTGGTACAAGTTACATGAAAAAGATGAATTGTATAGTTAAACAGCCGTGCCGAAATTGCCCCATAAAGAAGTGATTCTGTTTGACAGCCCATAGGATTCAATGTAAAATTCTATTATTTGTTTTTTATTCAGCCGTTTATTTTTTTTCATACGCAGCAAAAAGCTTAATAAAGTTACAGTTTTTTTAACCCCTTATGGACCACTGACTTACATAATACATCCTGGGGATACTTCCCCTTAAGGACCAAGGATGTACTATGTACGTCATGGTCCTTTAACCCCCCTCCCTCCCTATACTCACCTCTCTGGCCTGGGTCCCGCGACGGTCTGGCATGCTTGAAGCCTGACCCACATATTTGTGGGCCCCAGCCATGCGCAATGACATCATCGCCAGACGCCCTCCTACGCCTGCAGTGATGAATCTGAAAGGGGAGGAAGGGCTCCTTTAGAAGATCCTATAGGATCTGATGCTATCAGTTCCTCGTACCCGCACCCCTAACTCTTGCCTTCAGGACTTCTCCCGAGTTGCCCCCTTTCTATGGAACTCCCCACCCCACAACATTAGACTCTCCTCGTCTCTCCAGTCCTTCAAGAAGTCTCTGAAAACAAATTACTTTAGAGAAGCCTATCGGCTCACTCCATGATCCCCCCACCGTAAATTCCTCCTCTTCCCATTCAGCCCTCCTGCAACCCACCACTCCACCTACCCAATTCACCCTCACCTAATGGGTCACCCCTCTCCTCTTCGATTCTAAGCTCTTGAGCAGGGTCCTCCCTCTTTCTGTTTCTCGTGTGTAACGTGTATGTATATTTGTTATTCTGTCTCTCATTGTACAGCTCCAAGGAATTTATTGGCGCGTTATAAATACTGTACTTGTAACTGTAACTATCAAAGCTACTGTATCAGACCCATCCCATTAAGTCATCTGTCCCTTCGCAGATCCAAAATGACTCCTGGGACTGTTGTGCAGCCGACAGACTGAGCAACTGACAGCCCTAGTATTGCAGAGAAGCGGAGTCCACTCACTCAACAGCCTGCACGCTTATTGGAGTGGGAAAATAAGTGGATTTTAGAGCAGCAAAAATATTACCTGAATAGTCGCACAATGTAAATAAAAGAATTACACAACGTGACAGACTTTTCAAACCACAATGTCTCGCCTTGAATTAATCAAACAGAAGATCAAACATGGACAAACTGTAAATGTTACAGAATACCCTGTTTTGTTATAAGACTCTCCATCCCTTATGTTTCCCATTGTTTACAAACCTGCAGTGTCTCTTTAAATATTTATTTACAATAAAAAATCTAATTCATCAGAATGAACTGACCTGGAGAATTCCCCACCTCAATTTTACGGCAAGATTACATTGTTGGCAACAAAATGGGGATGCTAACGGGGTAAACCTAAACCTGTAGGTTTCCCCGTAGCCTCCTAATTTTAGCGTGAGATTCCGGAGCAGGCGCTACCTCGGTACCTTGCCACGGAACCATGCGCTACCCTCATGGATACTCACAGTAGTGCTTCCATGCCGCCGTATCACCTCCTGGAGGCTCCATGGAGGGTTGCGAGCCCTATGCTGTGGATTGAGACTGGGGACTATTTGTCCCTAGTCTCTCTCTGCTACCGGCGGCCAAAAGCAGCAGATTGCGCCATCATTCTAGCCACGGGATGAGAGGTGAATATCAAATTTATTGTGGGTGATTTTAGAAGGGTGCTAAATGATTTTGTAAACGCGTAATCATTTAGCACCAGCTTTAGGGTGACGGTAAAAATCCATTTAACCAATCGGTGCGGTAGTGTTACGGCTTTGTAGTATCTTACTTATCCTAATGCTAGTTACTGATTGTGCGCCCCATGTTAAGTATAGGATGCGCAAAGTACAGTAAGCGCTCTCAAGCTAGCGCAATCACCAATGCGTTAAGAAATATTTACAGGGTTTAGTGTTAGGGATGTAATATGCGGGTCACTTATCCTGACATTAACGCTGATCATACCCGAACGCTAGTTAGGTTCAGAATGTAATGTAACCCTTTGTGCTTGAACTAGACATTTTGCAAATACTAACTCTTTAAAGCAGGGGTCGGCAACCTTGGCCCTCTAGATATTTTCAAACTACATCTCCCATGATCCTCATCAGGCTGGCTGAGCCTCATGGGAAATGCAATTCCAAAACATCTGAAGGGCCAAGGTTGCCGACCCCTGCTTTTAACCCTATTTGTCGTTAATCAAAAACCAATTGGCGCTATGTGCATCATATTTTTCTATTTAGAATCATCCAGCGAAATTAACGTCCCCCCAAGAAAAGCATTCTTTATACAAAATCTTATTTTTAGTCTATTTATTTTTGCAATAATGTCTTCGTCCGAGCAAGCAATATGCTGATAGATTTCAGACCACTTTTTGCGCCCGAGTCGAGTCCGGCGCCGGTATTTTTTACACCACTGCAGGTGCTGTCACCGCTCATAATAACCTTTCACAGCTCCGAACACCGGTTGGCTGAAAGTGTCACGTGTAACCCAATCAACTGCTCGTACTTTCACGACCAATCCCAGTCTCTGACGTCATTTGCGCGCCGTCGCCTCCTGTTGATTGGTTCGTCTTTGTATGAAATTGTGGCGGCAGGCGAGTAGGCACTAGACTCAGCTTTTCGCGACAGGTGTAACATGGACAAGAAGGTGAGCAGTGATTACATGTCGGCCAGGGACTGTCACACTGTGCTCGGTAAAGGGCTGTCATGTGGGCTCTGGTTTAACCGTTGAAGTGAGCTGCTCACTCTGCTGTTGATCTGTTTCTCAATGTGCTGGGCTTCTGATTGGTCAGGGATGTGCAAATTCATTAAAAATACGCCTGCCAGATCTATAGATCTTTTGAGTGCACATCCTATCTTTCATGCTGATAGGCACTGCATGACAAATGTGTGTAGGATTCTTACACTGGGTAACCAGTCAAAGAATCCTAGGAGCCCTGCCTTTTATATCCCTCCTGCAGTGTATTAATTATACTTGTTGCAGGGCAGCAATTCCACTTTGGTTTTCTGGACACAAAAAAAATCTCCCAACCCTAATGAGAAGTGAACCGAATGTTAAGCATGTGATCTGCTTACGGCCATGGCTGTGCACTATTGAGGCTGGTGTCAGACTAGCTGAAGGACTATGTGTGGACGTTCCTAACATGCTGACGCCCATCTGGCCACCTCACTGAATGCAATTGGCGCTGCAAGGCTCGCTCCCCTGGATGATCATGCTTTGCAGCACTGATGACTGTGTTGTAGTGCTTTGACTGGGAGGATTTCAGAATATCTGCAGCATGTGCAATTCGTGAACTACACGAGTGGCTGGCCTGTCAAGGCATTACAATGCTGGGAGGCCTGTCTGTACAGGCTAATGTAGTGTGCTTGTCTGACCCCCCCCCCCCCCCAGCCTTGTAGGTCAAGAAGTACAGCTGTCAGACTTCTCTAAACCTATTGGGGGTACACAGTCTACTTCCCTCAAGGATGCATTTACCCGATCCACTTTTGCTGTCCCTATTGCAGGTCCCAGATCTTACCTAATGGGCTTTGGAAGCCACTGACTAAAGTGTGTGTGGGGGGGGGGGGGGTTGCTGCCATGTTACTCTGGCCCCATATGTCTCCTACATTTCCCTAGCAATGTTTCCTTGAAGGAATTCTGGGGACTGCGCGTCTGAAAGCCCTAATCTAATCTGTTTGCAAGATTATGACCTTTTGGGAATATATTTCCAGATGGGCTGTGAGATTTAACAGTCTGCCTGTAGATCATACACCCATGTTATGATTTGTTTTCTAAATGTTAGACAAATCTCTTATTGCAAAAGCTTCACTTCTTGGTTTGAACTATGATCTTTGCTAACTATATACCTTCACGTAACTCAACAGATGCTGCTGGACCTCACAGACAGCCTGGATCTCTTCTCAGCGTTTCTTTCGCCGCTATCTCCCATGGAGACAGATGTCCCACTTCTCCCTTCATTCTCTAACACGTCAAAGGCTCTGGGCCTCTCCTCTCTGCGTTACAAGACTGAGCTCTGCACGAGATATGCAGAGAGTGGCTTCTGTACATATAAAAACCGTTGCCAGTTTGCCCATGGCTTAAGCGATTTACGTCCTCAGCAACAGCATCCAAAGTACAAGACAGAGCTGTGCCGTTCCTTTCATGTCCTGGGAACCTGTAACTATGGCCTGCGGTGCCTCTTTATTCACAATCCTCAAGAACGGAGGGACCCTCCGGTGTCAGCAAACACCGGCCGCCTGCCGCAACGTCGTTATACAGCACCTTACAACAAGCAGCGCTGCCGTCTCTGGCGCTCCCAGGGAGGCTGCCCTTATGGTTCACGTTGCCACTTCCAGCACTCAAACAGTGCCCAGGAGGCTTGCCGTCACTTTGCTGCTTTAGGTGACTGTCCCTATGGATCACGCTGTTACTTCTCTCACAACCAGCCCCCAGATCGATGGGGCTCTGGATCAAAAGAAAGGGATTTTCTTTCACCATCAGATGACAGTGACTCTGACACCCCGCCATTTGCAGTCTCTCCCGCCAACAATGCCTTCACATTCTCCAGCCTGCTGCTGCCGCTTTCCCTGCGTCTGCAGCTACTGGGTGAGGAAGATTCCAGCAGCACTGGAGACTTAGTTCTGACAGACGATGAGAACTCTCAAGGAGCTGTGTCTGATTAGCTCTTGGCACTTGATTTGTAAATAATGAATTTTTCTTGTATTGCTAAACCCTGACTCTGGTAGTTCTAAGGGTTGGCTACAAAGCTCTTAACCTAAGCTTCTTACACTGAAGCAAAGATACTGTTTTAATTACTGCCTACAGGGCTCTTATGTACATAATTGTTTTAACTTATTTGTCCAACTGCACATATCTTAATATTTTCTTTCAAGGAACAAGATGTTTTTCATGTCGCTAATTAAAAGTGTTTTTTTAATAATCCTTCAGTGACTGTTCACTTTGTACCCAAGCCTAGACTATAAAGTGCCAGTGGGTGAACGTCTACTGGGCTTACTGTAAGTTAGTCCTAGTTTTAAACAAAGTTGTCATACAGGAATAGTTGTCCTTGCTAGAGAGCTTCAGAATCATGGGACTGATCAAACGCAGAGCGTCTGAACCAGACTTGTTGCAGATTCTAATGTACCCAACAGTACTCCTTCCATATGCCAAGGGTATACCAGGGTAACTCTGGTCCTCATGTACCCCTAACAGACCAGGTTTGCCAGTTATTTTCTGTATTCAGTCTGCAATTGTTTGAACGAGAGCAGACCTAGTGGCAGTACCCCAGTTTTATCCTCCTTGGGGCTAGGCCTGTGCCACCACCCCACCCTTACTATCAGGAGCTGCCAGATTTTTCCTTTGGTTCAGACTTTCTGCCCCCCACTGTTTGCCCCTTTTTTTTTTTATTAATGGCAATAGCATTCTTTGCACCCAGCCACTTCAAAAAAGCTAGAGCGCTGCCCCTCAAGTTTTATGTTCTGACCTGTCTGAGCATTTGCAGTGTCTGACAGCAGATGGGCTTGAGCTGCACCCACAGCATGTGTACACGAGACTTGCAATTTTTGACATACAGAAATTAAATGCACTACAGTTTATAGGCAAAAAGGAGGGGTTAACTTGCATGTGTGGTTTGCAGCCCTAATTCCTCTTACTTTTTTTTTTTTTTTTTTTATGCGCTCAAAACCTCTGCGTGCAGAATTAACTTGGTTTTTGACAGTTAAAGCTGCTCATGCAATTGGGTGTCATGGGAAAGCTACAAACCATTTAGGTTCCTGAAGCTTGTCTCCAGGACACCATGCATTGTGGGAGTGTAGAATGTTTCCTATGGCAGCACCCAGGAGGGGAGTATGAATTGTACAATACAGGCACAACAGCGCAGATTCACAGCACCCAGAAGATTTCAGTATTGCTTGCCTGCCCCAAAAGAAATATGGGTGCACTTACTACTTTTGTGAGTTCAGAGCCGTCAACCTCCCCACTCCCCAGCAAATCACAAGTGCAGCTGTAGATACAGGAAGTCTTCCTTCAACCTTTGTTCCTAAACCTATTGTCTTGCCATACATGTACCACTGCAAAACCTAAATAGGTTTTTTTTTTTTTTTTTTTCATTGCTTTAAATCTTTTTTTTCTTTGGGAGACATGACTCTCAAATAGGATTTTGCTGAAAGACTGTCCGCTTTACTGCCTGCATACAGACCTCCCTCTTCCCCCCCCCCCCCCCGGTACTCAGACCGCAGCCACAAAGGGGCTGTTGGCAGAATGCATTGACAGCGTTTTCCCCTCTGGCTGACCATGTTACTGAGCAGCCGCTGGCTTGTGATACGCGCTCACAAGATCACGGCTGGGGTGGCTTCACCGGCCGCACAGTAATGCAGCCATCTAGATGGGAATACTATTACGGTTATCTGTCAGCAGCCCCTCGGATATCAGTCAGCCCAGTGCTAGCTTCCCAGTATTGGCATTTTCGCAAGTACCAAACTCATGCAAATGCTGCTATTGGTGCATCCCTAGTGACTTTACTTATTTTTTTTTTTTTTTTTTTGGCTCAACTTTTCTGAGGCTTTTCTGCACTACTTGCGTTGCATAGGGAATTATTCACAGGCCTGGTGGTAGTACACTATTGCTCTGCACAGGGTCTGTTGTGTCCTCTTGGACTGATCGGTCTAACAGCCCAACCAGTGTCGAGCAATTTGGCTGGGGGCACTACTTCTTCCTTTTTTTTTTTTTTTTTTTTTAGACTGCTTTTATTTCTAACCAGCTGCAATCCATAAAGTGGTCAGGATGTGAGTACACCTCCCAACTCTCCTGTCCAGATGTATTTGAAGTCACCAGCAGCTGGTATTTTGTATTTCCTGGCTCCCAGTCAGTGATGCCAGCACCCAGAGCGTGCTTTTGTCACGGTTTCTCAGACCAGTGACCACCTATGCTAGCAAGCGTACAAGGTATCTGGATTTAGTCTACATACGTGCCGTTCCGATGCATCAGTATATGCAAGCGCTGCAGGTTTTGTATCCGTATAGTGGGCAACTTGTGGTTCCTGTTCTCCTCCAATCACCTTCAAGGACATCTGGATATGGAAGGTGAAGCGTCTGCCACGGCAATATCTCCTAAAATAGCTGGGCAGATTGTCAGCGTTTTCCAGATTTTTATTTTAGGGCACAACTTTTAAAATGAACAGGCCAAAGAAAGATGTCACTCACTGCCCATCGTATGTGAATTCTGTGTCCAGGGTAAAGTGGTGGGGCCTGCTCAGCTCACATGAAATAAGAGGCAAGGAGATTCGAGTAATAAACACCCTGTAATAAAGAGCGGTTTAATCCGTCACATATGAAACAGACTGAGGCTAACATCACATGATCAAACGCGGGCTTCGTGCTGGTCACGTGGCACCTGTTTAGCGCGGAAGGTTATTGGCTAGCCCGATTTTCCCCGCCCACGATCGGCGCAGAAGGTCTGAGCGCGAGGCTTAAGGCGCAGATGCGAGTTCCGTAAGGGGGGGCGGGGGAGAGCTACTCGGGCAGTTACCGCCTCCGGTAAGGTGAATCTACAAGAGGGTTGTCGAGTGGCCCTGCGGATGTCCTGTTACGGGTTTCGCAGTGATCCAGGCCCGAGGTTGGATTAAAGGTATGTTGAAAGAATGCCGTGAACAAACGCCGGACGTGACGTCATTGAGATGCGCCTCGAACGAGCCATTTTGTTGACATGGCAACCGCCGCATAGCCCGCAGGCAGGCGTGGACTGACAGCTCTTGGGGCCTCTAGGCAATATGAGATCATGGGCCTCCCACATCGCGCCTGCCTGCACGCAAGCACTGCCCATACGTACACTGTAGAATTACATATTTTATTTCTCCATTTTTCAAAATGAAAATAGTCACAGCCATGGTCTGGTATGGTGATATACAGCGGGGCAGATACATATACAAATTCCACATGAACTTTACTCCTGTGGCGATGTGGGTTCCCACTAAAAGGACATGCCTGACAAAGCTTTAGGGAGCCTTCATTGAGTCCCCTCCTAGGTGAGTCCCCTCCTAGGCCAGGGCCCTCGGGCAGTGCCCTAATGGTCAGTCCACCCCTGCCCACAGACAGCTTGTACTATTCGTTTTGGCTGTCAGTCTGGATGCGGCCAGCAGGGCATAATATAACTGTATAAACGTCCTGCTTCCAGGGCAATTACATCCGTGTAAACTACACATGCATCCCCATAATTCAGTTGGAAGTATTTTGTGTTCTTTAATGTGTGGTTTTGTCTTATTTACATGGATAGTGTTGGGTTAAAGGGGGGGGGGCTGGAGTTCAATAACTCCTCACCCCTTACCACGTTTACCTAAAATTCGAGGGACCTACTTAAAGGAATGTCTGCATGGACTTGCACAGGTGATGGAATTTCTGCATGGAACGCCCATGGACTTGCACAGGGGACGGAATGTCTGCATTGAATGCCAATGGACTTACACAAGGGGCGGAATGTCTGCATGAAATGCCCATGAACTTGCACAGGGAACGGAATGCCCATGGAGTTGCACAGGGGGTGGAATGTCTGCATCTAATGCCAATGGACTTGCACAGGGGACGGAATGTCTGCATTGAATGCCAATGGACTTAGACAAGGGGCGGAATGTCTGCATGGAATGCCAATGGACTTGCACAGGTGATGGAATTTCTGCATGGAACGCCCATGGACTTGCACAGGTGATGGAATTTCTGCATGGAACGCCCATGGACTTGCACAGGGGACGGAATGTCTGCATGGAACGCCCATGGACTTGCACAGGGGACGGAATGTCTGCATTCAATGCCAATGGACTTACACAAGGGGCGGAATGTCTGCATGGAATGCCAATGGACTTACACAAGGGGCGGAATGTCTGCATGGAATGCCCATGAACTTGCACAGGGGACGGAATGCCCATGGAGTTGCACAGGGGGTGGAATGTCTGCATGGAATGCCAACGGACTTGCACAAGGGACAGCATGTCTGCATGGAACGCCCATGGACTTGCACAGGGGACGGAATGTCTGCATGGAATGCCAATGGACTTGCACAGGGGACGGAATGCCCATGGACTTGCACAGGTGATGGAATTTCTGCATGGAACGCCCATGGATTTGCACAGGGGACGGTATGTCTGCATTGAATGCCAATGGACTTACACAAGGGGCGGAATGTCTGCATGGAACACCCATGGACTTACACAAGGGGCGGAATGTCTGCATGGAATGCCCACGAACTTGCACAGGGGACGGAATGCCCATGGAGTTGCAAAAGGGGCAGAATGCCTGCATGGAATGCCCATGGACTTACACAGGGCGGATAAGATTACTCGGTAAATCTTACTATGCAGGTGTGACTTTGGTCATTCAAAAATTAAGAAATCTTCATTAGCCGGATAATGATCCCCAAGCTTCATGTGCAACAATTCAATTTCAAATGACTCTATACATACAATGTTTCACATTTCAAATCTTCTACACATATATCTGCAGTATTTTGTTGGGAAAATAATTCTTGTAACCTTCCAAGCTGTTACACTTTCCATATGTTACTCCGTTCATATATGGATCACTCAATTAACCAGTATACCAGAGCTAATGGGCGTAGTGTGTGTGTGTGGGGGCACGAGTGCGATTGCACTGAGCGCAATTTTCTTAGAGGTGCATGATTTCAAAAGAAATTTGAGCCCCTAATGGTTTCATACCAATATGTATGCAAGACTGGGCATAAACTGCATAAAGTCGAGATAATATTAAATATGCACATATAGCAGCGTGACAAATTCAGGGTCCGCGTAGCCACAGGCTCCTAGAATTTCACATCTGGCTACTAAATTGTTGCTTTACTCTATAAACAAGAAAAATGAACAGGCGCCCAAACTTGTGCTACCACCAACCAACCAATGCCAGCCAGAAATTTTAGTGGTTTCCCCCAAACCAGTAAACAATGAAGAAAATGGTACGTATCTGGCGGTGCGAAGACAATCGCTAGTTGGTAGCTGACGGTTCCCTTAGTTGACAAAAATCCATATGGAACATGTAAAGGAAAATATACAATATATAGTGCAGATGGTTAAATACACAAATTGAATGATCATATAGTGTTCCACTCACGCATTAAAGAGCCCAAGCACTGGCTCTGAGTGGATCAAGGCTCTTGGGTGCTTAACTTCTCCGCTTCTAAAGGTGACCCACACCTTATAGAATTTACAGCAAGACTTGCATCAAGTGGATATGAAAAGAGAAACAAGACAACTTCCTTGTGCAGGTCTTCCAAGGAATTGGGAATAAAGATTTGGTCTAATCAACTCACATTTGGTGGAGCTGTAGACCCAGCTCTTGGTGTAAGCGCCTTAGGGTTTATTCTATAGGTAAAACCCCAAAAAAACCTCTTTCAGGAAACCAAGAATCCAAAAATCCGGAACAGTAGGGAAATTAAAATATTTATTTAAAACATAAATAAAATACTGGCTCAGCCAGAAGACCAGCTGAGCCAGTATTTTATTTGTTTTAAATAAATATTTTAATTTAATTTCCCTACTGTTCCGGATTTTTGGATTCTTGGTTTCCTGAAAGAGGTTTTTTTTGGGTTTTACCTATAGAATAAACCCTAAGGCGCTTACACCAAGAGCTGGGTCTACAGCTCCACCAAATGTGAGTTGATTAGACCAAATCTTTATTCCCAATTCCTTGGAAGACCTGCACAAGGAAGTTGTCTTGTTTCTCTTTTCATATCCACTTGATGCAAGTCTTGCTGTAAATTCTATAAGGTGTGGGTCACCTTTAGAAGCGGAGAAGTTAAGCACCCAAGAGCCTTGATCCACTCAGAGCCAGTGCTTGGGCTCTTTAATGCGTGAGTGGAACACTATATGATCATTCAATTTGTGTATTTAACCATCTGCACTATATATTGTATATTTTCCTTTACATGTTCCATATGGATTTTTGTCAACTAAGGGAACCGTCAGCTACCAATTAGCGATTGTCTTTGCGCCGCCAGATACGTACCATTTTCTTCTTTGTTGCTTTATTCTGTTTAAATCCATAGACAAAACTTTTATTTTTTTTTGACCAATTTGTTTTTCCTTGGTCCTCTGTTTGTCAAACTCGAATTTACATTCTATTCTGTGATTCTGGATGCGTATCTCTTTGCAGCTCAAGGATGTCTCATACAGAGGACAGACGTTATGTGGAATTATGCCAGGATTCAGTTCGCCTGACCGCAGAGAGCGTAGGTGTGGATATCTCTGATGAAGTCGCCACATTACTCGCAGAGGATGTCTGTTACCGACTCCGAGAGCTCACCCAGGTAAGCAACAAAAGATAACAAAGAAATCCCACCTTTTAAAGGGACATTTTTGAGAAATGATTTTCTACACATGCTGGTCACTTTAGCATTTTTGCACCCCATCCTGGAAGTCCCCTCGCACACAAATGCGGCCACCACACACAAGCAGTCTTGGTTTTTTAAGTTTTGTTTTATCTGAAAGTGATAATTGGATTATCTGCAAATAGAATGCAGTCAGGGTTTGAAGACACATGATTTATTATTTGGCCTTATTGCTCAGGAACAAACAATCAAAAGTTCAGTGGCGCTATGTTGTATACGTAAAACAGTACTGATCGCTACTGCACTAAAGTTGTTATTCCCAAACCCACTACACTTGAAAAAGTTACCCGAACAATAATAGTGCAGCGCTCCCGTACACCAAAAACACGTGCTCATAAATAAAACCAGCAACTTACATCAAAGGGAACAATTCCCCAAATGTCTCACAGTAAGATTCTAGCAGAAAGTTGTTCGGCATCATGCATAAAAAAAAATATAATACAGAAAAAGTCCATAGTGTGAATCCATTTATGCTGTATTAGCTGTTAATTGCTTAATATGTAACCACTCACATTCTTGGGAGCGTATACCGCACTAGGATATCCACATGCGGGTATTTTTGGGCATACCCGTCTGCCACCACTTCCTTCAATATCCAAATTCAATCTGCTTTTGAAAAAAGCAGAAGGAACAGGGGGATGGTGCAGAATGTTTAAAACACACTAGTACAATAAAAGTATGAAACACGCTCACCCCGCTAGAGCCTGAAAACCGGGCTCTAAGTTTGTAGACTTATGGGTTATAATTTGCCAGCCAAACTCTTTAAAAAGCGCAGAAGAATTCCAGATAGAGATAGTTTAAAATAAATTTATTCCAGATTCCAGACAAACCATAAAATAATAAAAACAATGTACCAAACGAGTTTCGCCATTAACAGTAAACGGGCTTCATCAGTGGAAAAAATATACAAACTAGACAAAGTCCGATTTATTTAAATCGTATTCAACATAATCGGTAGCCTCGTTATGGTTTCCGGCCACGTGGGATGGTGGCGCCTTTCGCGTCACACACATCTTCTGCATGCTCGCTATCGCAAGGCGCACAGTTGGATAGTCGCCTTCTAATGATGTCACTTCCGTTAAACCCACCCGGAAGTGGATCCCGCTTTCTGGTATTCGCCGTACGTATTCATGGTTTCACTTTCGATATGCTCCCAATTTGGATCGGAAACCAACCTTCTCCAAACACTGCACACCGCAAGGAATGTCTTCCTCATCATTAACCAGCGATCGTTTTAAAATGTTGCATACATCAATAAAGCTGATTGTTTGCTTAAATTCCGAATGTCCAACACAATAATTAAGACCAGATTAATAACCTAGTTAAAAACAAAAATCTTTTCACAAAAAATGACACAGTTCAATCTTTTTTATATATGATGCCGAACAACAAACGACTTTCTGCTAGAATCTTACTGTGAGACATTTGGGGAATTGTTCCCTTTGATGTAAGTTGCCTGTTTTATTTATGAGCACGTGTTTTTGGTGTATGGGAGCGCTGCACTATTATTGCTCAGGAGGACTCTGGGCCCCTGCCAAACCAGTGGCACTTGGTTAAGTAGTGTTAGAGGTTTTACCCAATTTTTTTTTCATTTTTATAAGATTGAATTAAGTTTGAAGTTGACCTTGATTTTTTTTTTTTTTTTTTAATTATATTTTTATTTTATATTTTTTTAGGATTTATTTTTTTCTTGTATGAAGTTTAAAAAAAATCTTTATTTTTATTCACATACCATCAGCAGAGTTGACCACCACCCCCCCCCCCCCCAGGTTCAATCAAAATATCGAGATTCCTTGACTTGCGTAAAAGTAAACTCCATCCAATCTTAAATAAATTTGACAGATATTATTGCTGAGACGTTCTTTTATTTATTGTAATTCTGCTTTTTTATATATATATGCTTATCTCTCAGTTCTGCGCACAGTCTCTCCGACATTCTCGCCGGCGGCGAATGACCGTGGAAGATTTGAATCGTGCTCTTCGCTGGAGCAATGTTGAGGTTGGGACTTTTATAACCTTTACGTTTATTTAATCTCTCAGAAGAAAAAATATGGCAGTATGCAAAGTGTTTTCAAAAATTGTAATATCCATCAGAGCTTCATACATTAAGTTGAATTTCAGAGATGTGGCACCTGACACTTTATTTAATAAATAAAACTTGAACCTGTGGTTATTAAATCACGTACTTTTACTCGTGAGTATTAAATGCATTTTTTACTGGTGACTTTCAACTATTTTGTATCCTTTTTACCATGGAAGCGGTTTAATACTTGTTTTCCAGCTCTTTAATGGGTGAAGTGGAACTTCTTTTGAATTGTTTTTAAAGAACTGTCAATACATGCATGCACGCACATAGACACTATAGATGCTGAATTCTCTTTTAGATGTTTGACTAACCATGTAGTAAAGCCTGAATTTGCTTAATTCGATCTAAAAACCAGCTCTATCTCCGTATTTTGGTCATGGTTTCACAATGTCATTTATCAATCTGTCACACTGTAATAGATCAGTTAACGCCTTCCACAGCTACGGTTTGCCATTTCTGTGTGCATGAATCTCAGCATGTTTTGTGGCATTAAACTGCAACTGGGTGTTGCCATATGATTTTGCGTATAGGATTTATTTTTTTTCTCGTCTTCCCTTTTTAAAGGTAGACATCCGAAGCTCCAATTGCACCTCAGATTCCTGGCATCATGCTAAGCTACAAAATTGCAACACCCTGAAATTAAAGACACTCTACTCATCCTGTCCACATTATCTTTCTAAAGTGTTCAGAATGTGAGGAGTGCTCCATTTGGTGAAATCACTGGTTGAAGTGGAGGAGTTTTCTCCACCGCACCCAGCGTCGCCAGCAGCTGGGATTGAATAGCCCGTCACTAGAGACGTCGGCACACACAGAGTATGCTGACATCACCTTTTTCTGAGACTGCCATCGATCGGGTCTGTGCATGTGTGCGCAGCTCCGATCCATCGACCCGCGCAGGCAGTATGGAACTTGATTTCGTAATTTGAGGTTGCTACACAAGTTGTGTATGAGTGCAGATTGCTTTAGTTCGCTGCAGGGACATCTGGGTTTGGGAGTCCTTGAACTGAAAGGAGGATCTGTGCGCGCAGAAGGAATAGGAGAAAAGGCAAGTATAAGTCACCCTCCAAAAAAAAGATGGTTAAAGAAAATAACCAGGCAGAGGCTGTGTCAGCAGCATCTGCCCAATTATTTAAAGACCAGTAAAAGGAACTCTATTTTTAACCCCTTGGATGCAGAAGACATGTGGGGAACGTCATGGGGATTCCCTGCTATATGCGGAGGATGCTCCCCACACATCCGCTAAGGGTGCTCTCCCTCCTTATACTTGCCTCTCCCTCCAGGGTCCTGCGGTGGCCTGACTTCCTTGAAGTCAGACCCCGCTTTTATACCCGCTTCCAGTGCACTGACGTTATTGCGACGGGCGCAATGACTTCAGTTTCATCAGGAAAGCCGGAAGAGCGCCTGAAAGGAGGGGGGGGGCCTCTCCAAGGAGGAGATAGTACTAAAAGGGAGGCAGCACTGGCAATGCCACAAGGTGTGACTTTTCCAGTGCTGCCTCTCTTTAACCCCTGAGGTGCCGGTCTGTGATCCGGCGCCAGATCGCAGACCTCTCTTGGAGGTGGCTGACATCTTGGATGACAGAGGTCTAGAAGTAGACAAACTTGTATATTTGTTTGACCATAATGTCAACAAAGTTCTTTTTAGTTTAGCATGTTGTGTTGTCTGATGTGACAAAATATTAACAGCGCTATATGGAACTCCGTTCTATTCCTTTTTCCGCTCATGCCACCTCTGTCGTTGTAATTCAGGACAAAATAGTCTCCCTGTCATCTTGCACCCCAAGGTAAGGCCGTATCCTCTATTTTCCCGGCATGTATTAGACATTGCCTACATTCTTGGTCCATTTTTCAATAATGGTCACACATTTAAATACACGTGTCACATTGTATTTTTGTAATATACCACAATTATGTTTTTTAATCTTTTTGTGATACTATATAATTTTAAAGATTAAAAACGAATTGCTGTGCCCATGATTGACATTGGATCATATGTAATTGTCAGCTTGTGGGACTGATTTATAATTGATGCATTCATTTTGTAAAAAATTCTTCTGGAGCACAGAATAGATCTGTGGGTGCATTAAATGTTATATTGATTTACATTCTTCGTCCAAGCCTGTAACTCTTTCTCTCAGGCTGTATGTGGACATGGATCCCAAGATGCAGTCTCATATCGCAGTATTCGAGATGGGGAGTGTTACTGTGCGGAGGATCGAGACATCAACCTGGTGGAACTAGCCCTAGCAACGAATATCCCTAAAGGGACTGCTGAAACTGCTGTGAGAGGTAAGATCCTCTTTATGAGGTTTATAACTACTGTATTTGGGATGTGTCGATTTGACGGCACACACTGACCTATTTCTACACTCTTCAGTGCATGTCTCCTATCTGGATGGAAAAGGAAATGTGGAGCCACAGGGAACAGGTGAGAGCTCAAGCACTGCTTTTCAGACCATTCGTTATGTTCATGTTCGTTAGGTTCCTGGGACGCTAAAATAATTTTATCCTCGTTTTAGTTCCTGCTGCAGTCTCTGTCCTGACTGACGACCTATTGAAGTATTATCAGCGAGTCACTAGAGCCGTGTTAGGAGATGATTTACAGCTCATGAAGGTAAGACTGGCTTCCATGTTATTTTCTCTTGCCAATATTTCTTTAATGTTTGCATCCCTACCTTCTTTCTACAGACTTGCTTTACCTCTGAGTTTATTTTAATGTCGTCTCCCAGTTATCGTTAACTTGATCATGTAGTGAAGGGGTTTAACGCGATCTTCAAAAGCACCTGCAGGTGCCCAAGATTGAGATCTTCAAGCTTGAGATAACTCGATATTGTCATATTGTGAAGCAATGCAAAGGAATTTCATCTATTGCAATGAGATTTGTTTGTACATGAGCTCCTGAATGTGCCACTTATGTTTTCAGAAGCTTGGAGTTCCATCTTTATGTCATTAGAAGCACAGAACCCCAGCTGAATTGTATATGCAGTAGCACTTTTCAGCTAGCAGTGGTGGGAACCTTTTATCTGTCAAATAAGGTTATGCACTGTACATATGCAAGTCCCCCCACAATACATTTTTAAAATGTGCTAAATTGAAAGCCTTTTTCCATAAAGCCACATTGTGCTTTCAGTGGTTTTATGGAAAAAACATATTGTAGTGAAGATGTCAATACAGGATATAAAAAAAAAAAAAACCCCTATGATAAATCAAATATTTTCTTGGATTCTTGCAGGTTGCCCTTCAAGATTTACAGACAAATCCAAAAATCGCTGCCCTGTTACCTTACTTTGTTTACGTTGTGAGTGGGGTGAGTATCGAATAATAAGTTGCTATTAATAAATCTAACGCTACAGATACATGGGGGACCTGTGTTTGCTTAAAGTACAATTATTAGAAGACATGTAATGATTTTTGTTGATGTTTGTAACTATTGAAAAAGTGCCCATTTAGACAAATTGGCCCAAGAGCCCCCGGAGATCACGTCTAAAGGGGGATGTTGTGTCAGGCGTGGACGGTGCCGGGTCAGCGCCTCTGACTCAACCCTCCTGCATGGTGTCTGCCGGCGTCCTTAGGTGGCGTCCCTGGCTCCGCCGGCATCTGTTGTCAGTGGGGAGTGTGCCAGGTCTCGGAGTGGCGGCCTGATGTCAGCTGGCCGGGGGGAGGACTGCTGGAGGTTCAGACACCAATGGGCTCAGGGATGCGCAAATCATAACGCCCGATGCCTGGTAAATGCAGTTCCGGGCATTGGGCAGGTGTTTTTGTTTTTCTGCGGTCAAGCAGCAGGGTTTACTTTTCTTTGCCCCTTAATGGAGTGGACACTGGCGCACAAGTATGCTGAGCACCAAGTGCTACCGGGTATCCTGAAGGCCCCTGCAATGTATGGACGTGCGAGGAACATCCTGGGGATTCCCTCCCCATTGCAGAGGACACTCCACGCCAGTCCTGTTGTGTCAGATACTCAGTCTTTAATTAGCTAAATATATACAGTACCAGGAGGGGCCTAGTGTAACTCTTCTTCTGCTCCTCTATAGTTTACCTGTATTTTCCTATTCCCTCCAAGGTGAAATCAGTCAGTCATGATCTTGAGCAGTTAAGTCGTCTGTTACAGTTGGTACGTTCCCTGCTGTGGAATCCCTTTCTGTATCTTGGATATTATGGCTGCAGCCTCATGCAAAGCGTCCTGTACTGTGTGACTGAGCCCCTTGCTGCTTCCATAAACCCACTCAATGACCACTGGACCCTGCGTGACTATGGAGCTGGTCTCCTCAGCTTTATATGGTGAGCACAAAGCTGTTTTTCTGTGTATAAGCAATTGGTCATTATACAGGTGCCAACATCCAAAGACATGTGTTCATATAGCTAAATGCAAGTGAAAACTGCGTGTAATGGCACGGTTATATCTTTATTTTCATAACATAAACAAACCAATCCCAAAACCTGTGAATCTGTGGGGCTATTCAGAAAATAAGCCATAGCTGGATGCAAAGGACCCTCAAACATACATCTACTGTATATTGACAATTATGTCCTGTATTTACTGTTACACACACCCCAATGTACTAAAATGTGTCTGTGTTAAAAGATCATGGTTATAATTTGACATAGTTGTACAAAATTACAGTATAAGTTCATAAATATTGTCAATATTAAACTGCATTCTTCCATTAGGTCAGTAACGGCTGTGAGCGGAGAGTTATTGATCGGTGATAACTTTTTGCACAGCTTTGCTTTTTTTTAATTGGTTTTGACTCTCAATGTTTATTTCCATCTTTCTGTAGGACTCACAAGGATTTGGCTGGATCTCTGTACCCACAAATTTTACAATCGTTGCAGAAAGTGCTGGGGGACCCAGTCCGCCCGCTGTGCTCTCATTACGGTGCTGTCGTGGGACTGAATGCTTTAGGTTGGAAGGTATTTATTTCAATACAGGCACTCGGAGGCTCCTATTTGCATCAACTTCTTTTATTGCACCCACAGCAGCAAAAGATGAATGCAATGAACACAAGAAAAAATAAACATAGGGGCATCCCCCCCCAGCGGGGAGGTCCCAACCCCAGTCCTTGGTACCACCCCCAAGTTTATATATATATATCCTGAGCGAGAGCAGCTTAAGCCTCTTCTTTTGCGGCTCCCATCAGCTAAGTATCTTTTTTACTGCTCTTAAAAGAATTCTGCTGTTTACTGTTGATCTTATTATCTTTGAACACCGTTATATTGATTTCATCGCACTCGAGGCCCCGGCTAACACCGCGGGGGTCGGGTGCCCTCGTGACCGGGACGCTGCCGGCTGTCTCATATGGCTTGGCAGCGTGCCCGGAATTTACTGCTAGTAATTTATTAACTATCCCTTTGAACTGGTTGCCGCGGTGACCCTGTGAGCCGAAACAACGCTTGAGCTCCCATCTCAGCGCGTGGCTCCCGGGTCCTTCACAGCCTGTGGTGAGCGCCGAGATCTCGCAGGATCTCGGCGCCGCCATCTTGGATTTCAATTTCGCGCGCTTCACACCACGAACTGCCTTGTGGGATACACACACGCTCCAGACTTTGCTACAATGTGCCCCGCTCAGCTCCCTCGCCGGGAAAGCCCTTCCTCAGCGGCAGACTCAGACTCTGCTTCCAGTGTGCGGCAAGTACACGATCCCTCAGACAGGGATTCCCCCACTCCTCCATCCAAACGCATCTCCAAAACGGCTGTACGTTTTGCCACCCTGGAGGCTAATCTCCAAGCCTCCGTAGCATCCACTTTGTCCTCTGCTGTGTCCACCTTAACTGATGCCTTTAAATCATCAATGCATGATGCTGTTAGTTCTGTCACTAACTTAAATAGACAACCTGGGCTCCCTACCCAACCTATTGCTGTGACACCTGCTTCGGCAGTGCCCATGATTTCAGGCCCTTCTGGGTCAAAGAGCAGTGCTAAAACCAAGCACCTTGATAAAGCTCCTCGAGGGGCTGGCAACCCCGTAAACTTGCCTAAAAAGACGAGCGAGGTCTCCTCGCGTAAAAGAGCCCCTGACCGCGGGGCAACAGTAGCGGTTCTTGAGAAACGGTCCAAATCTGCGGATTCAGACCAACTCCCAGAATATACGGACTCAGAAGGCATCGTGTCCGGGGAGGATGAGGGGTTAGAAATCCACGCCCCGAATGATCCAGACCTGACGGTCGATGGGGAGCAAAACCCGCCACCACCACCTCTGTTGTCTCAAAAAAATGTGGTGTGTGACCCGCGTGGCCAGCCTATGTTCCACGCTTCTGAGGTCTTACACCCGAGATCCTCGGCCTGGACGCCCCTTCCACATGTGGAAATGTGGGTTGACGCTAACATGCGGTCCCCTATGGATCAGGCTACGAGAGCCAATTTCAAGGCCGAATGCCCCCGCCCCACCACTGCGGGGAAAACATGCCTCACGCCCAAAGTAGATGAGGACATGGCTGACTTCCTCGCCGTTAAAGGCTGGTCGACCAAACATGGCATTGAACATGCTCTGCGTCTTTGTGAGGACAAGGTCCTGGATGTGGCGGCTCCATTAATTTTCCTCCTGGACTCGGTGGAGGACGCCCGTCTAAACAATACCCCCTTAGACCCTATAAATGTCTCCGGCTGGCTACAGAGGTCCCTATGCCTCTTGGGGGGCGCTAATGCCGCAATCGCTGCCGAAAGGCGCAAGTCGATGCTAATGCGCATGGACACACATCTTACCTCCCAGGCTGTAAAAGATTTGGGTGCCAAGGCACAGGGCCTCCTTTTTGGGGAAAAATCCATTAAAAACCTGGGATCGTACTCCGGCACTTTCACCCAGTTGGACAAAGTGGAGGCAAATATGAAAAAAGTTTTTTCCCCTAATCGAGTTTTTGGAAGAGCTGGCAGAGGAAGGGGCCGCTTTGCTGGCAGGAGAGGTGCTTCGGGCACCGACAATCAGCCTGCGGGCTTTGCCGGAGTTTCCTCCCGCTCCCGTCCCTGGCGTAGACGTGGCTTCCGAGGTGGCCGTGGTTTCCAGTATCCCCATCGTGGAGCAGGTGAGACTACCTCAGATTATTCCTCATTTAAATGTGGTTATTGGGGGTCGCATTGCACGCTTCACACACACATGGGAAAGGCTCACATCAGATCCTTGGGTCCTGCGCACTGTACAGGGTTTTCCCATCACGTTCACCGACCTGCCCCCGGTTCAGACAAACCCTCCTCGACCGTTAAAATTCTAAATCGCCCACGAGGCATTGGTAGACGCGGAGGTACGAGCTCTGCGGAGCAAAGGAGCCATAGAGGAGGTGACTCCGGAGGGGCCCCGCTTTGTAAGCAATCTGTTCTTGGTGCCCAAGAAAGGGGGCGACATGAGGCCGGTGATAAATCTGAGAGACCTCAATGTGGGAGTGGAATACAACCACTTCAAGATGGAGGGCATACACACCCTCAGGGAAACTCTAGTTTACAGAGATTGGATGGTAAAACTGGATTTAAAGGACGCATACCTGTCCGTGCCTATGGCGCCCGCGTCCCGCAATTACCTTTGTTTCATATGGCGAAATCACGTATGGCGGTTCACCTGCCTCCCATTCGGCCTCGCCTCAGCTCCGTGGTGCTTCACAAAACTCATGAAGCCGGTCATTGCCTCCCTGCGCGCCCAGGGAGTCCATCTAGTCATCTACCTGGACGATATCCTGTTAATGGAAAATTGCATCGAATTACTGAGACTCCATCTAAAGTGGACAATTTCCCTACTGCAAGACCTGGGATTTCTGATAAATCAGGAGAAATCCTTATTGGTGCCAACCCGGAGCATAGAGTTCCTGGGATTTCTTGTCGACTCCGTCGCCATGACCCTCAGTGTTCCACCGTCCAAGGTCCGCTCCCTTCGGAAGGACGTACACTCTCTATTAAGGAACCCTGCTCCTTCACTGCGATCCCTGGCTCGAGTCATCGGAGTCCTCGCGGCAACTCGCTTGGCAATTCTTCCTGCTCCCCTACACTATCGGGCCCTCCAGACCTGGAAGGCCCATTTTCTCCGTTTGAATCCAGACTACTTGCAGAAGGTGAGGCTATCAGACGAGGCGAGGGAAGACCTCCGCTGGTGGCTCTCCGACTGGACCAGATGGAACTCTCGTCCAGTGATGGACCCGATCCCGACTATGACTATAGAGTCGGATGCCAGCCGCAGGGGCTGGGGCGCCCGATGCGGGCACCTGGAGACAGGAGGTCGGTGGTCCCCCTCAGAAGCAGAGGCCCATATCAACGTGCTGGAACTCTTAGCAGCGTTCTTCGCAATTCAATGCTTCGCCAGACCCGGAGCTCAATTCCGTTCTGATACGCATGGACAACAAGGCGGCGGTCCGTTATGTCAATGCCCTGGGGGGCACTCTATCTCGAGACTTGACATCCACGGCCCGCGACCTATGGGAATTCTGCCCGCAGAAAGGACTCTTCATAGTGGCCGAATTCATCCCAGGCCTGTGCAACACTGTGGCGGACTGGAATTCTCGCCATCTGACAGACAGCGGGGACTGGCGTCTACTACCATCAGTTTTCGACAACATTGCTACTCTCTGGGGTCCACTGCAAGTAGATCTCTTTGCGTCCAGACTGAATCATCAATTGCCGGATTTCTTCAGCTGGCGCCCAGACCCGAAGGCACTGGCCACAGATGCCCTGAAGCTTCGATGGCCGCAGGGTCGTCATTACGACTTCCCTCTGTTTCGGATATTATGCAGAGTTTTATCCGCGCTGAGAGCAAGGGGCGGAGTTAGTACTCCTGACCCCGTTCTGGCAGTCCCAACCCTGGTATCCCGACCTGTTGGAACTGGCGATAGATGTCCCGAGGGTGCTGCCCTGTCCAACGAACCTGCTGTCAGACCCGGAGGGCCTACCACATCCCTTGGTAATGGGGGATCGGTTGACGTTGGTGGCGTGGTTGGTTTCAGGTTCGCCTGGCAAACCGCAGACGTTTCGGAGGGAACGGCTTCCCTACTACAACAGGCCTGGGCTCCAGGCACACGGAGCGCCTATAAGTCGGCATGGGACCATTGGCACCGCTGGTGTTTGGGACGGGGCCACGATTCCCTTACTGCCCCTGTAATGGTGGTGTTGAATTTTCTGTCGTTCCTGTTTGATTCGGGTTTGGCTTTCCGGACTATCAATGTGTATCGCTCGGCGATCTCGGCTGGTCATGTTGGTTTGGAGGGCGTCCCGGTGGGTCGCCATGCCCTGGTGTGTCGCTTACTCAAAGGTGTTCGTCTCTCCCGGCCTCCGGCCCCTCGATATTCCTCGACCTGGGACGTTTCTTTGGTTCTCGAGTTTTTGCGTGGCTGGCCGGCTAATGACGATCTGTCATTGAAACAATTATCCGCCAAGTTGTTAGTCTTGTTATGTCTGATTTCCTGCAAGCGTGTGGGCGATGTTAGGGCCCTGGACTTCCAGGTCCGTTCCTTTACACCAGAAGGGGTTCGGTTTGATGTTTCCAGACGTACGAAGACGGCTATTCGTTCAGTGTTCTACCCAGCTTTCGCTGGTGATCCTCAATTGTGCCCGGTGCCGTGTCTTCAGGCCTATGAAACTCGCACGGTGTCCCTCCGTGATGCCCCGGTTTCTCCGTTGTTTGTGTCTTTCCGGGCTCCGCATGCCCCGGTGTGCTCCTCTACGTTGGCGAGGTGGGCCCGATGGCTTTTTGATTTGGCAGGCGTTGATGTGTCGCGCTTTGGGGCGCACTCTATGAGGGGGGCCGCGGCCTCCAAGGCATTTGCTTCGGGTTGTAGACTTGAGGATTTGATGAAAGCGGCAAATTGGTCGCAGGAATCTACCTTTCGCCGTTTTTATTTTCGCCCGCTCACCCATATGTCTCAGGCTCTGGTGTGTTAAACCTGCAAATAGGAGCCTCCGAGTGCCTGTATTGAAATTACTAAATTTTCCTACCAAATGTGACGGAAAGTTTAGATTTTAATAAGGACTCGGAGGCGAGTATTTCCCACCACACCCTCCCGTTCTCATGTTGACTATATACTGCTAATAAATCATTGAACATCGAGTTTTTACTTGTGGTTTGTTCCTTCTGCCATTGATGGGTGACGGGGGAGGGGGATCCATTGACGGGGTTTTAACCTTTCTGTCCACTTTTGGGATGTCCCCTTATGTAGATATGATGGACCACTTCCAACCGGTGGGTGGGTGCTCGTTGTTGGGTTCCTGACGGGTTCCCTGTTCTAATGCCTGGCTCGTGTTTGTGTTCTCTTCACAGCCTCATGAATGCTGCGAGACTTAACTTCCCAGCTGGTTCGGTTCCTCGTTTGCCGCCATTGGCTCTTCGTTCGCCGCTGTTGGCCGTTTTGGTTTCTGAAGTTAGCTGCTAAAAGAAGAGGCTTAAGCTGCTCCCGCTCAGGATATATATAAACTTGGGTGGTACCAAGGACTGGGGTTGGGACCTCCCCGCTGGGGGGGGGATGCCCCTATGTTTATTTTTTCTTGTGTTCATTGCATTCATCTTTTGCTGCTGTGGGTGCAATAAAAGAAGTTGATGCAAATACTCGCCTCCGAGTCCTTATTAAAATCTAAACTTTCCGTCACATTTGGTAGGAAAATTTAGTAATTATTATTTATTTGCAAAGGATTTTACCAGGAAGGATACATTGAGATTTCTCTCGTTTTCAAGTATGTCCTGGGTTCAAGAACATTGAATTATTGTTCATGAAGTCATGGGGTAATCTTTAAACACTTTCAGCAATGTGTATCAGCAAAGTACTCACACTTGGTGATTGAACACAATTCTAATTACATCAGGTTTATCAGCTACGGCTGTCCCGATCCCTAGAACTAGTCTCAGCGTTTATCAGGTATCAGCTGTTGTGTTGATTTAAGTTAGAGACATACCTGACTTCAAGCCTCTTCCGTGCTTGTGAGTCATGAGGGAGGCAGGGAAGAACGCATTGCCTGCTCCATGACCTGTGAGCAGGAAGTGAAGATACCACAAGTCTCTGCCAAGGCCCCAGCTTACCCTTTTGTGAAGGGGCCACTCGTTTGGCTGCGAGTTGAGCGGTATCTGATCAGGACTCCATTTGGCCAATCCTGAATACTATACAATGCACATGGGACTGGAGGCCCACAATTCCTGATTGGGTCATTCCTTATATCAGCACTTGATAACCAAGTCCCCCCCCTGTTCTTGATGAGTAGGTTTTTATTCTTATGTGAACTACTGATTTTAATCCCTGAACACCTGAGCAGGGAGGCAGGCAGGCCCCACGGCATAGCACTCCTCTAGTCCGATTGCCGTTGTTGATTTAAGGCAGTCTGCTGGCAATGAAGGCGGGTCCGAGGCATTGGCGGAGAGTCACGTAGCATGCTATGCCACCACTTGCCGTTCAGGCCCAGCCACCTGGATGACATCCTCTATTCCAAATATAACTATCTATTACAATATAATCAAGGTTCCCCGGTGAGCGAACTGCCTCCAAGTATAGGCAAGATGGCAAATCAGTAGAACTCAAGCATATGAACAAGTCACACAGGGGCAGTGTCAGCTGGCCTTGCTAAACAAAAATATTATAGCAATAGCAAACATAATATACATATAATCTTTGCCTAATGCCCTTTATAAACATCTAGGTGTTATTCACAAAAACACATTGTTATTTTTAAACGAAGTATGTTATGGTTACGAGAAATTCAAACAATGGCAGGAGAAGCTTCATCAATTCTGTTTTGTTAAAGTTGCAACTAGAAAAAAGCACGGTCGCTTTGTAAATAACACTCCTAAATAAGTAGATTTTTAAAATGTCGTTTAAAAATATTGGTAAAATTTACAGTATGCATTGATGTCCTTTAAAGGGTCATGCATGTCTAGAAAATTTTTTTATTGGCAGTTCAATGCTTTTATACCAATAGACAAACTAGAATAAATAAAGTTTTAAAAATATGTAAACAAAATATATTTTTTCCTTTTGAACCCAGTCATTTCACCTTCTTTGGCCACGCCCCTCAGGGGTTTCTTCAGCTCCCACTTTCTGTATATTCCCCACCCACTACATTCCCCCCCCCATCAAAGCTTCACATGAACTAGCACATGCACAGGGTTTCACGTGCACAGACTGAGGAACTGAATATTAGCTATCTTTGCAACTGTGAAAGCAAAACTCCCTCATCACTCACTCACCTGCTAACTTGTTCGCTCACTCACCCGCTGACACGCTCACTTGTACTTTTTCTTGGCTTACATACTGTCTCACTCGAACCTCCTAACAGTCACACACTCTTTCTTGTGCTGTCTGTCTGCTTTTTCTTGGTCCTCTGCTGTATCTTTCAGTGTACATTTTCTTATGCACACTGACTGGTTTAGATCCATGTGTTTCCTGAGGTGGGTGTGGAAAACGCCAAGAAAAAAAAGCAGGTTAATATGAAAAAATATATTTACTTGCTGTTTATGCCTGCTGAATGAGACTGTCTCAAATGGCATTGCAGGTTTTTAAAGGCACACTAACAAAGCATGCATGTCCCTTTTTTAAAATTCAAGGAAGTACACCTTCTATTTCAAAGCACTGGAAGTCCAGATGTAGCAATGCACAGATTCTGAGTAGTTTTTCACCTGCCAATAAGTAGCAGCCTTCTGTTGGCCCTATGTGGTTTTAAGTGATGAATTTAAATTGCATTAACCTGCCTTTCGGTATTCTCGAGTGTGACTCAGGGTTAAATTTCACTACCGCGATCGGTAACGCTGAGCCACACCCGGGCTTGATGCATACTCACCGCATCCTTCGCTCCCTCACCGTCTCCGCAGTGTGATCTCGGCAGCCGGCGACTTTGCTTCCTGGTTCTGCTCCCTGCGAGTCACACGACGCAGGGGGGCGGGACCAGGCGGCAGATTCAGAAATAAAAAAGTTACAGTAAAATAAACTTTGCTGTGCAGTGGGTGCTGGGATTCCTGTGCAGATGTATACTCCTTTGCCAATGAAATCTACAGGACACAGGGGTACCAAAAAAAAAAGAGTATTCTCAAAGCAGCTTTACAGAAATAAAAGGCAAAAAAAATCATTTCTACAATGTAATAAGGCTTTGCAATTCAAGTTTCGCTGTTGGATCTGGGCAAGCACCAGCGAAACTTGTATTGCAAAGCCTTATTACATTTTAGAAATTATTTTTATTTGCCTTTTATTTCTGTAAAGCTGCTTTGAGAATACTTTTTTTTTTGTGCCTGTGTCCTGTATACTCCTTTGGCCAATGAAATATACATCTGGACAAGAATCCCAGCACCCAGAGGAAACTGGCATGTTTTTGGTTTGATTATATTATTGAATATAATTTATTTCAATTATTTTTGGGATAATAAATTATTATTTTGTGTTTCAAACCTTCTCTGACTCTAACGTGTGTTTACTAGACTCTTGCTTGCACAAATTTCAGTGAGTTATTCCTACAGAATACATGCTTACTATATAAAACAACAAATTTCCTTTCCAAAAAAATTGAAACGCTTTTAGACACAATTTTGCAAAAATTAGACCGCCAGGGAGGTTAAGACATATCACACACTTTTTAAATCTCTTTGCGTTTCAGGCTGTGGAACAAGTGTTGTATCCCCAACTTCCCACTTACTGGTCTGGACTTCAGACTGTGTTGGATGACCACTCCATGTCCAATGCACAAGTCAAGGCAGATGGACATAAAGTTTATGGAGCCATATTGGTAAGAAACAGTGATCAGATGTTTCCTCTACATAAAAGGGATAACAATAGTAATTTAAAGGTGGGCAGGTAACCTATATCCTTAAATTACTAAAAGGAAATTCTAAGGAGTTTTTCTATGTCCTTTTCCAAAAACCTCAGGTTGCAGTGGAACGTCTTCTTAAGATGAAAGCACGCTGTTGCGATCCAGGCCTCCATGTCCTATCTCAGCCTCCACCAGACCCCTTCATCTGTTCTACCCCATCCGTTCCTTTGTTTGAGATGTATCGTGAGTTGTATTGCTTCTTTGGAGACAGTTTGGCTGTGCGCTTTGGTACAGGTGGGACACCATCTGCACAGGAGAGTCCCCCAAGAGGGCTACAGGAACAAAAAAAAGAAGGGACTGCTGAAGGAGCAAGGAAAATGCCGCAGCTGACGGCACATGCCGAGGAAGATATGGTGAGTGCCAGCCGTCAGGCTCAGCGCCCCCCTCAAATTCCTCTAGCCTCCTCCCGTCCTAGAGGATCTTCACGTCAGGGCCAGCGCTCACAGGGAGTGAGAGAGGCATTTCAACGAAGCAGGCTCACTCCTCGAGGGTCACCTCGTTTTACGTTTCTAATTGGCGGGAGACAGGCTGGGAGAGGAGGTGGAGGACGAAAGTTTCAGAGTGTTTTTCAACTACACACCGGACCAGCAGCTACAGCATCACGCTATGCCCAAAAGTTACCTATGATCGGAAGGATGGCAAGATCTGGACGCAAAGGTGTACAGGCTGAACTGTCACTCTTGTTACCACTGTGACAGTGTCTGACAATGGACTGCATGAAATATGACATGAACCAAGGGCAGGGGTCAGCAGCCTTGGCCCACCAGATGTTTTAGAACTAAAGGAAATCCTTTGAGACTAAGCATCATGGGAAATGTTGTTTCAAAACATTTGGAGGGCCAAGCTTGCTGACCCCTGATCTAGAGTATATGGCTTTTTTATTTCATGGTAATTTTGGCAGATACCAATAAAGCAATTGTTTAGAAGAAATAATTCTACTTTCACACTGTGTGTGACATCACTATTTTAACTAATTGATCACCAGTGCTTTGCCTGTAATTCCGAAGAAATGTCTGTTTTATATATGTAGGGGCGTGCATAAGCTGGAGTTTGTATTTAGAAAGAGCGAATGTGAAGTATTAGACTTCTATTGGTAGAATTTTTCAGAATTATACCGGTCCTGCACAAAGCAGGTTAAAGTCTCCACATTACAAATACACTCATTTTGTATATCTGCCCTGTTTTGGATTTTCCTGATTTGAATATTACTTCTAGCCGCGCATTGGAATAAAGCACACATATACGAAAATACTAACTCGCAGTATATTTATATAAACCCTCTCCATTCAAAACCTTTCATAATTTACGGTAAGCACCAACAGTAATGTCAAACAGCTTGGCATTGGAGACATGTCCTTGTTTGTCCAGTAAGAAGTACAATGGTCGTCCTTTGACTTTAAGCGGTATCATAGCTGGGACCTCGGATCGGTGAGCCATGGAAGAAATGTGACGCAAAGGCATGCTGAATGATGAGCCAACACCAAAGAAACCAGCAGTGGCAATGGTTACTTTCTCTCCTCCACGGTGCAGGGTGATGGCACAAACTGAGCGCAGGGAAAACAATAGACCAGCTGCCACTATAAGTCCACCTATTGAAAAAGGATGGGGGGAAAAAAAAGCCATACAATAAAAACCTTAATTGTAATTCTCCTTAATGACTTTTTCTTACGAAACAGTTTTCAATGAAATTTTATAAATTGTGTTTTCCACTAACATTAAAATGATGGTAGTTGCGTCAATCCGCCTTGTCTGTAGAATTTATGTTGCAGGATAAAACTCTAGGTCCTTGGAGATCTTTTCCTGGTTAAATTATGGATTTATCTCCTGCAGTATATGAAGCACCATACTTCACATACCTGCATCCTTAAAAAGGACACTATGCACTGTAATAACTTATTTTGGGTCTTTCTGAATAGTCCTTTATATTATCAGTGAAATTCCAGTGCTTTCTCATTTGGCTCACTTCAGCGACTCCAGTGTGCTGACCCTGTGGTGAATTCGGGGGGGGGGGGGACTTTGCTATTCTTACAAAGGGGTTTAAAACAAAGATGTGGAAATAAAATTCTAGGTCAAAATAGCCAAACCAGAAAACTTCTTCCCTTAATCACACTTTCCAAATCTGTTATTTTGACCTAGAATTTTCACTTCTCAAAGTTTTGCAGAGTTTCACCTTTGTAGTGAATATACACTAATCTCAATTGCGATGCACCACAAACTCCAGTGAGTGTGCAGGGATTTAGCTGGTAAGTAAAGCACATTTATGGCAGGAGGTAGAAGTTCACAGACTCTTCTTTAAAATAGAAATTAGTCAGCAAATAAGTAATGAATGGAAATTTCCTGTTGAAGGGTATATTTTTAGAGCATCACTCTACGCACCCGACCACTTTTGCTTTTTATACTGGGCATCTGGTGTGCAGTCTCCCCTTCCTGGTTTGGCAGGAATCACTGGCTGAAGCAGGGGAGTTTCCTCCACACACTGTCACCTAGCAGCCGGTGTTCTGCCATACTGGCGAACCGCATCACTTCCGGTGCACCTACGTCACCAAGAGAGAGGCGGATCAGCTGGATACAGCATCGGCAATGGCAGTGTAACCTCTGATCAGCTGCAGATTGGTGTATGAGGAAGGAATTACTTCCTATCTGCAGCTGATCAGAGGTTACACTGCCATTGCCGATGCTGTATCCAGCTGATCCACCTCACTTTTGGTGACGTAGGTGCACCGGAAGTGATGCGGTTCGCCATTATGGCAAGTTCGCTCGATTTGGCAGAACACCGGGATTTTGAATTTCCCCACTGACAAGCTACCGCATTGCATGCAGACGTTCGGAGAGAGGAAGCCGAGGACTCGGTGCTGTGCGTTCGTGCGCAGCTCGGATCCATCATTATGTGCAGGTGCTACAGAATTTGCGTACACAAAATATGCATGTTCCGAGCGATGCAAAATTTCCACTTCCTATGCTACACTGTTTGCATAGCCACGCACATGGCATAGAAATGCTTCTGGGACTTCTGTACTTTGGAAGCCCAGGAGCTGAAAAGGAGGAGCAGTGGGTCCTGAGGAAGAGAAGGTGTGTAATATCTAAGAAGATTTATTAAAAAAAAATTGGGCAGAAGCTGTCAATAGCACCTGCCCAATTATTTAATGGGAAAGAAAAGAAAAAAGTGGTGGTGAGGGGGAATTTTTACAGTTGGTGTTCCTTTAGGCCAGTGTCAGACAAGCACACTATGTGTGCCTGTACTAACGTGTCTTCTGGCGTCCGTCGCAGCATTGAGAATGAGATGCTGCGACGGGGCCAGCCACACGCTGTTGCACGTGCACAAATTGCGTGCGCACAAATTGCGTGCGCACAAATTGCGTGCGCAACAGCAGCCCTCCCCGTCAAAGTGCTTGGATGTGCGTTGACTGAGCTGCCAAAGTGTGATTCTCCATAGGAGGATCAAGCCTTGCAGCGCTCAGCGAGGTGGCCAGACGGGTGTCGAGTGGAAGGAACCCAGTGAGATCTCATTGGTCATCAGTAGGGTTGCACCGATACTTTTTTCCAGGTACTCACCGATACTTTTATTTAATGTCATGTGACCACTTTCCAATAAATAATTTAGGATTTTTGCTGAAAGCCGGTCCAATTTATGTTAATATTGAAATGTATGACCAGACACCACATTTACCAACTGCACAGGCCTGCACACACAGATATATACAGGTGAAACTCAAAAAATCTGAATATCTGACAAAAGTTAATTTCAGTAATGCAACTTAAAAGGTGAAACTAATATATGAGATAGGTCAAGCCGTGATTTGTCATAATTGTGAGGATTATCGTTTACAGCTCATGAAAACCCCAAATCCATAATCTCAGAATATTGTGTAAAGGTGCAATATTCTAGGCTCAGTGTCCCACTCTAATCAAGATAATTAAGCCATGACACCTGCAAAGGGTTCCTGAGCCTTTAAATGGTTCAGTAGGAATGACAATCATGGGAAAGACTGCGGACCTGACAATTGTGCAGAAAACAATTGACACCCTCCATAAAGGAGGGAAAGCTTCAAAAGGTAATTGCAAAAGAAGTTGGATGTTCATAAAGTGCTGTATCAAAGCCCATTAATAGAGAGTTATGTGGAAGGCAAAAGTGTGGAAGAAAAAGGTGCACAAGCAGCAGGGATGACCGCAGCCTGGAGAGGATTGTCAGGAAAAGGCCATTAAACGTGTTAGGGACTTTGACAAGGAGTTGACTGAGGCTGGAGTCAGTGCATCAAGAGCCACCACACACAGACGGATCCTGGACATGGACTTCAAATGTCGTATTCCTCTTGTCAAGCCGCTCCTGAACAACAAACGTCAGAAGCATCTTACTAAAGAAAAACAGACCTGGTCTGTTGTTCAGTGGCTCCAAAGTCCTCTTTTCTGATGAGAGCAACGTTTGCATCTCATTTGGAAACCAAGGACCCAGAGTATGGAGGAAGAATGGAGAGGCACACACTGCAAGATGCTTGAAGTCCAGTGTGAAGTTTCCACAGTCTGTTGATTTGGGGAGCCATGTCATCTGCGGGTGTTGGTCCACTGTGCTTCAATAAGTCCAGGGTCAACACAGCCGTGTACCAGGAGATTTGGGAGCACTTCATGCTTCCTTCCGCAGACCAGCTTTATGGGGATGCTGACTTCATTTTCCAGCAGGACTTGGCACCTGCCCACACTGCCAAAAGCGCCAAAACCTGGTTCAATGACCATGGGATTACTGTGCTTGATTGGCCAGCAAACTCGCCTGACCTGAACCCCATAGAGAATCTATGGGGTATTGCCAAGAGAAAGCTGAGCGACATGAGACCGAACAATACAGAAGAGCTGAAGGCTGTTATTGAAGCATCCTGGTCTTCCATAACACCTCAGCAGTGCCACAGGCTGATAGCTTCCATGCCACGCTGCATTGAGGCAGTAATTGCTGCAAAAGGGGCCCAAACCAAGCACTGAGTACATATGCAGCTTATACTTTTCAGAGGTCCCATATTGTTCTATGTACAATCCTCATTTTATTGATTGCATGTAATATTCAAATTTTCTGAGATTGTGGATTTGGGGTTTTCATGAGCTGTAACCATAATCATCACAATTATGACAAATCACGGCTTGACCTATCTCATTAGTTTTACCTTTTTAAGTTGCATTACTGAAATAAATTAACTTTTGCACGATATTCTAATTTTTAATATTTCACCTGTATATCCACAGACACAGGTATACACCACACAGACGTCACTGCTAGCAGAATGCATTAAGAGCTATCATTCCCCTCTGGCTGTCCACCTGGTCTGGGTGCCCGCAGGCTTGTGGCGCCCTCTCGTCATCCCCACGAGATCATGGCTGGAGGCTCTTAATGCATTCTGCTAGCAGCCCCAACGCTGGCTTCTGGGTATTGGGGCATTTGCACAAGAATATGCATTCTCGTGTATACTTGTATAGAATATGTATACTCGTGCAAATGCCGGTAGCAGTTTATCCCTAGTCCTTAGGATCCTGCGATATATCTTCCTTTGAAAAGATATTGCCAAATGCCACTTTCCTGGTTTGGACACTGGTATTCTGTTCGCCATGGCCACCGCATAAAGAGGGTCGCCTCATAATCCTGTGGTATTTGCCTCCACAAGGTAGAGGAAGGGAGTATATTTAAAAGGAAACAAAGTAGCAAAACAAGAGGACATAGTCTTAGATTAGAGGGGCAAAGGTTTAAAAGTAACATCAGAAAGCATTATTTTACTGAGAGGGTGGTGGATACATGGACCAGCCTTCCAGTAGAAGTGGTAGAGGCCAAAACAGTAATTGAATTTAAGCAAGCATGGGATAGGCATAAGGCTATCCTAAACAAAAGATAAATCCAGGTTAAGTATCCATGTAATTGGGCAGACTAGATGGGCCGAAAGGTTCTTATCTGCCGACATTTTTCTATGTTTCTGATGTGACGGAAAAGCGTGACTGTGTCAGTGGTCTATAAGAAGACTCTTCTGCTCACAGCTGGCACCGGAATTGGCTAAAATAGGGTTGCCAGATCAGCCATGTTTTCCTGGAAACAATGTATTCATGCTGATGGTCAGTGCATAATAAAATGCAACCGGGCAGCTCTGGGAATCCATATGCTGCAGGTAAGAAGTAAAAAAATGAATCCTAGGTGTCCTGCCTGGAGTTCCTTCCTGCAGCATATAAATTGAACATGTTGCAGGGCATTGCACCTCCCTCTGCATGAAATAGTAGTAAGTGTCCAGGAAAACAAAGTAGATCTGGCAACCCTAGCTACAAATCTTTGGTAGGGAGGTACCCCCATTAATTCCAATCTGTACGCTAGCGATTCTCTATCAAATGACAGGTGGACTTTAAATCCCCCCCCCCGCGAGGTCACGTGGGACAGTGTGTAAAGCATGGGGAGAGGGGGGGGGGAAGCCAGGGCATGCGCAGTGCGGATGAAGTAGTTCCCACCGTGTTTTTCCCGTGCACTCACCCACGGTCAGGCAGCTGAGGGTGAAACCTGCCCTCCATAGCGGAGAGCCTAAATTTCGTTTCTGCTGCTCCGGCTCTTGGCCCGGGCTCTTCTCCCGCGTATCCCTCAAGGAGGTGAAACCGAAGTGTGCCATGTAGGCCCAGAATCCCGCCTGCGCCCCGCAGAACAGCCCGAGGAGGCGGAAAAACCGGGGGCGTCGGTGCTCAAACAAAACCAAGTCATTGGTAACCGACTCAGCCCGCAGATACCGCGATAAAGCGGGAGTGAAGGAAGGCTGTGGGTTCAACCGGGGCCAGACCTGAGCGTCTCCTAGCAACCTGAGAAGGCGCATGGCGGCACTGAGGAGCCTGACCTTGGCGCTCCTAAAATGACGTCAGAGCTCGCCAGTAACGCGGTAGTTTGTCGCTCTTCGAGTGTGGGTGTATAAATATGTCTGCCCTAATGCCGATTGTTTCTCTTATGTTACGGTGTACCAAGATGTGTGCCGCAATGCCACTGACACACCCCTACGTGGAAATGAGGATTTCGGTTTCACCATTAAGAAGCTAGATGGAAATGGGGAATTGTAAAGGAATGTCGGCATGGAGTGCACATACACCGTGTGGAATGACTGGAGTCAAGCCTTCTGTTCAAAATCAGTGGTCAAGCTATCAGACCGCTATTCTTTGTTGATATTCAACAGAGAAAAAAACTAGATGGAGCGGTATAAGAAATATAATCTTTATTACACATACAGGGTTATTCAAAGAGAATCGAAAAGTCACCGCACGTTCAGTGACTTTTCGTTCGATTCGGTAGGATTTGGCGATCCCATTTTGTAGACCCTGCGGTGTATTCAGTAAGCACCACAGGGCTGTTGTAGTGCTGGGAAAAGCCGCCAAAAACTCACTGCAAAACCCAGGCGAATGCACATTTGAAACCCACAAAAACATCTGGATTAACCCCGCCGGAGAAACCCGAGCAGGAGCTGATCAGAGCGCAGAGCAGCCGCCGTAAAAAGTCGACACCGCAGACGAAAAAAGAAAACCGTACGCTTGAATGTTTGAAAAGTGAAACGCTGTTTGCAAACAAACTACTGAGCAAAAATGTCTGAAATTTACATAGAAGATCCAATAAAAAAGGCTGTTACAGGAAAAAGAAAAAACATTTAAAAAATGTTTTTTGGGAAAAAGTTTTTTCAAAAAAATCCCGAAAAATGCTTAAGATCCTAAAAAAATCTATAAATAAAGAGACTTTTTACTGCAGAATATTATAATAAACGGTTTATTAGATATTGAAGTAAAACGGGAATATTCTTAACAATGAAGCCTATGGGATTCGCCTGAATAAACCTGTTCAATGAAACCACCAAATGGCAGGGCATTTCGGCAACTTTTCACTGCTGGTAATTGTTCTCTGAATAGACAAAGCTATGGGGATTTCACTGCCCTCGAACAGGCACTGTATGTGCAGGCAATTTGCCAACATTTGGCGAATTGCCTGCTCTCTGAATAGCCGAATGGCCGAGAAAGGTAACCGAACGCTGAAAATCAGCCTTTCGGCAGCCATTTGGATCTCTTTGAATAACCCTGATAGTTGTCACACTTCTATCACTCTATAAGCATCTAGAATATTGTATGAATGTTTACTGTGGAAATTTAAAGACACAGAGCCCCAAATATCAACCCCTAGCTTAACCACTTGGCTGCTAAGGGCACTGAGCGCGTCCTTGCACAGGAGGCAGCGATCGGCCGGGATTCCGGCCGATCGCTGCGCCAACCCCGGTGCGGGCTGACATCTCGGATATCAGCCCAGCATCCTGCACCCTGGCGGGGACAATAGACGTCATTGCGCTAGCGCAGTGACATCTATTAGAGGCGCATCTCCCCCCGCGAGTGCAGGGAAGGTGCCTGGGGGGGGTGGTCTTTTGGACCTCCCTGCCCATCCATGTGGAGCAGCTGAAAAAGGCAGGCACCGTTTGGAAGGGCACAGCCTGCCCTTCCAAGCGGCGGCTGTCTTTAACCCCTAGGGGGCTGGATCATGATTTGGCGCCAACAGGTGCCGTATCGCGGTCCCCTCCTGGAGCTGGCCTACATCTTGGATGGCAGCCAAGTTTCCGGGATCTCCCCCTGACGACTGGCGTCATTGTGCATAGCACGATCAGGGCTCAAAATTTCAAGTCCTGAGCTACTAGCCAGGCCTTAAGAGTTACTCGCCACCAGTTGCTCCACCTACCCTGTCCTTAACTCCGCCCCTAAAAGTACCCTCTTAAATTATGAAATTACACTGTTGACTGTTTTATTCAGAATAAAAGTTATAAAAATAACATTAATATGCAGACATCAGACCCCAGATACATGTATACCCAGAGACATCAGACCCCAGATACATGTATACCCAGAGACATCAGACCCCAGTATGAGCAGAGCGAGAAGGCAGGGAAGCTCCCCTCCATCCCCTCCCTGCCAGTGACAGAGACGTGCTGGGTCAGGGAAGGCAGCTGCTCTCCACCACTGTGCAGCCTGGGGGGATAACTCATTGCAGAAGGCAAAGGGGTCTTTGGACTGCTATATCTTTGCCGGAATGTGATCAGAATTTATAACCGAAAAGGTTTAAATGTTGAATGGGATAGATATGTAAAGGGCTTACATGCAGTACTTTTTTCTAGAAAAAAGATGGGTGTTCTTACCTCGAAGCGTCATAAAGCACCACACTCCGAGCCGAAAATGAAAAGATGGGGTATGGTGGCATGCAGCCAATGAATGGAGCTAGGGCTTGGCCACGACGTCGTGTTGCCTGGGCCCAAGGATGAAATGCTGCTGCCCCGTCAAACTAAGTCCACCAAAACATGCCCATGCTTATCACAGAGCTCCACAGTAAAATAACGGACAGATAAACAGACTGAATGACACTAAGAAAAGGACACACGGGTACACTGGCAAAGTATCACAGATGCAGAAAGACACATATGGGGAATTTCCCTGCCACTGAACTTCACCGTATTTGCTGGCAATTCGCCAACATTTGGCGAACTGTCAGCTTTTGAATAGCAGAATGGCAATGAAATCCACTGTTTGGTGCAATTCGGTGGCCCGATTGGCTCTCTGAATAACTTGGCAGATATTGACAAAGGCACAGAGAATAATAAAGATACACACATTGGACCAGGAAAAGTGATTACATTAAAACTGACATAAAGGACACTAAAGACAGCGGGGGGAGGGGGGGGTGTGGTTGTGAGAGAGTTTTATGGGGAGTATCTGTTTGATGTGGGACTTGTGTTAGTTTCTGGGGGCTGCTTGTGATATAGAAGGTGTAAGATTGTAACAGGATGGGATGAAATGAAATTCCCTCTCCACGGCCATTTTTATTTTCACTTTTCCAGCAAGATCACAACAATTTCACCACGTTTTTACCAAAGATCCCAGCTTCTCTAAAAAAGAAAACCAGTGCCTGGTCACTCACTTCGTGCTGCAGCACTGAATACTGCAGCGCTGCCCAGAAGATAAGCAGATGACTGAGTTCACAGCATACCTGAGCTGTCCAGTATTGAAAAAGTTAAGTTTTCACAGAGTCTCTGCTTGTTTTGAATAAGGAGGCTTTAGGCAGATGCCTTAGCATCTCCTGTGTCTTATCTTCAGTAACGTTTATGGCAGGTCAGCCAGGATCCCCCACACACACACACAGAATTTATGTGCCACCCAGTGCAGCTTCTGCCTGCAAACCAGCATTTCCATCCTCCCAGAGAAGTTTGTCTAGGCAAACGTCCGATATGTTGTGGAGGCTCCTGTCTTTAGCAGTGGAGAGACAGGGTAAACGGGGAGTTCTAAGGCTAAGGTCAGACGAACCCAGTTTTAACGTGCGTTTAGCCGCACGAAATCACGGCCGTGCTAGCAGCAAATGACGTCCAATGCCGGGGAACATACGACGAACGGCCGCACGAAAGTTCGTCCGTGCAACGCAAGTGGCAAACGAACGCATTTTTTCGAGAACGTCAAACCGCTACTACTGACGTACAGAGTGCGCTGCGGCCGCATAGCGGCGTGTTTGGGAGACGTCAGACGCTGCACACGTCCGGCCAACATAACGTCCAGACGCAAAAAGTGTTTTATTGATGATCCGTACAAAATCACGGACGGAAATGCGCATCGTATGACCACTATCGCGTATTCCGTGAAAAATACGTCTATTCGTTCGACCGCACTTTTTCACGGACGACGCGAAAAATGCGTTCGTCTGACCCTAGCCTAAGAAACGTTCGAGGGGCCCATTTGAGATTCTATCACTCCTGAATCCCTGCATCAAGCTCTGTGGCTGTACTCACATCACATATTGTGATAAGATCTCCACCCCGCTGACACTGACAGATGCTGGGAGCGGCTGCCTCCCCCGACCCAGCGGGTCTGATTCTTCAACCAGCAGCTGGACTTAAAAAGAAAAAAAAACACTCCGCAGACAGCACGAAATGATTTATTGTGCTGCCTGCGAGGGGGGCGGCATTTCTACTCGGCGTCACTGAATTTTCACTTGCAGAATGCGAGCAGGCGAGTGCAAATTTTGACCTCTGTAGCACGATGACATCAGTTCTGGAATTAACCCCTAGCTGCCACCTATGGTGGAGATAGGGGGTTCCAATAAACCCCCAATCTCCAGATCTGTGACAGCTAGGGGTTAATGTTTGGTATCGTTGGAACAGCCAGAGCATGGCCTTTCCATTGATATCAAACATGACCATTTAAAAATGTAAAAAACCACAAAACTTTTTTGTTTGTTTTATTAATGTTTTATAATTTCAATTATAATGTGAGCAATGATGCTGCACAAATTATTTTTTTCTATGGGGGCGTTTGCTAAAAAACACGTAATTTCAACCAAAAAAAGTAACGAGTCCTCATTTCTAATTTTTTTAACAAGCGCAACCCATAGAAAATATAATCGCAAACTCTCCCATGATAAAAAGAGAAAAAAAACACTTTACACACTGTAAATTATTGAAAATTCTAATTTTATTGCATTTTTTTGTTATAAAATACAGGCAGGTCATGACGTATACATATAAATTATGATATATTATGAATCTGCCGAGTCTGCCAGAAAGAACGATATATAATCTGTCTGGGTGGTATAATAAAACGTGGCTTCAATACGCTTTTAAACATGATGAGCAAAAGCGGTGAAAATTAGCTCAGCACACAGGCGTGAAATGGCTCAGCAGCGAATGGGTTAAAATGTGACATATTTGCAAAACTTCAAAATGGGTTAAAAATATAATTCTTCCATTGGACCACGACATTTACAATGCAGATGTGTCATACATCAGTCAGTAAGGCAGATCGATAGAAACAGGCCTTAATGGGTCTGTGGTTATAGGATAGTATAGATATAAATTGTTACAATACAAACCAAGTTCAGTTTTACAGAATCAAAATGGTTCCAGTCTAAGTCTACCTTATTAAGCCTCAACCTGCGAGTGCTCAGCAGGTGTCCCAAATAGAGAGGTACCCCAGCAGAAATGGCTGCTGATAATAATAGTATCCACAAAAGATTCAAAGAAAAATGCATTCTATCAGGGTTATTCAAAGAGATTAGAAAAGTCACCGCACGTTCGGTGACTTTCCGTTCTCTTCAATTCGGTGCAAATCGGCTTTCCCATTTCGGCTACCCTGCGGTGTATTCAGCAAGCACCACAGGGCTGTTCAAGTGCAGGGAAAAGCTGCTGAAAACCCAGCTAATGCACGCCAAAAACCCGCAAAAACATCTGGATCAACCCGTCGAAGACGCCGGAAAAAACCCAAGCAGGAGCCGATCACACGCAGCGAAGCCGCCAGAAAAAGCCGACACCGCAGAAGAAGGCAGTGAATAAATTAGGAAAACAGTTTACTTGAATGATTGAAAAGTGAAACACTGTTTGCAAAGGAACTACTGAGCGAAAATGTCTGAAATTTACATATGAGGTCCAATGAATGATAATAAAAAGGGCTGTTACAGAAAAAATAAGTAAAGTTAAAAAAAATCAGACTTCTTAAAAAAAACAGAAAAATGCATAAAATATCCTAAAAAATCTATAAATAAAGAGACTTTTTACTGCAGAATATTATAATGAACGGTTTATTAGATATTGAATTAAAACAGGAATATTTTTAACATTGAAGCCTATGGGATTCTCCTGAATAAACCTGTCGAATGAAACCACTGAATGGCAGGGCATTTCGGGAACCTTTCACTGCTGGTTTGTGTTCTCTGAATAGCCGAAGCAGTGCTTTTTCATGGGGATTTCACTGCCCTCGAAAAGGCACTGTATGTGCAGGCAATTCGCCAGGATTTGGCGAATTGCCTGCTCTCTGGATAGCCGAATGGCCAAGAAAGGTAACCGAACGCTGATTATCAGCGTTCGGTTACCTTTCTCCAGCAATTCAGATCTCTTTGAATAACCCTGTATGTGTTTCGCTGTTGTTTCAGTGTCCTCAGGAATGAGTCACATCATGTGTATGTATAGCATAGTGGGAGCCGTAGCCCTAAAGACGGCGAACCAATTTGTGTTGTAAATGCCCCAACACCCAGTATCTTTACATCACTTGCTCTTCACCGTGTTGCTTTGGCCATGGAATTGAGTCTATGGGTCAGTCAGTTGACTCACATCATTGTATTGTGTGGGATGCATTCAGAGGACATTACCAGGGGGTAGATTAAAAGTCTTTTAAGTTCCCTGTTTTATCTCATTCAGCTGTCATCTCTTATCATGGGTAGCCTGGACAACACAAAATACCTCATGTTCCCTTATCTAAACATTAATTTCTCCACCCCACTGATTTCTAACTACTGTAGAAGATAAACCACAGTAGTAAAGTAAAACTTTTGCTCAGATATTGTTAATTTTGCATCAGGGGAAAAATCCACAAAATGGAAACGGGAGATAAAAAATTTAACTTTATTTTTCCTTTTTACATGCAATTACTGTACTTATAAAGCACATGCTGCTGTTGTTGTTTTTTTTTACGTGGTTTTGTTTGTAATGCACAAGTAATCTAGTTCCAGCTTAGTCCATTTTCGTGTCCCTTTTTAAAATCATATTTATGAAAGCATTTTTAATTTACAGTATTTTTTTTTATGCCAGACTAAAATTTTTCCACAGTGGTGTGTGTGCGTGTACACTCACCGGTCACTTTGTTAGGTTCAATTGCTTGTTAAGAGAAATTGCTAATAAGCCAATCACATGGCAGCAGCTCGCTGCATCTAGACTTAAGGCTAGGGTCAGAGTGGGGCAGTCGGAACGCGCGTGCAGGCGCACTAAATCACGGCGGTAGTAGCAGCACATGACGGCCAATGACGGCCAATATACGAAGTACAGTCGCACGAAAGTCCGGCTGCGCAACGAAAGTGGCAAATGAACGCATTTTTTCGAGAACGTGAAACCGCAAGTACGCTGGTACAGAGTGCGCTGCATCCGCTAGCGGCGTGTGTGCGTGATTTGGAGATGTCAGACACTGCTAATGTCCGGCCAACATAACGTCCAGACGCAAAAAGGGTTTCATTGACGAGCCGTACAAAATCACGCCCGAAAATACGCATCGTATGACCGCTCTCGCGTACTCCGTGAAAAAATGCGTCCATTCGTTCGAACGCACTTTTTCACGGACAACGTGAAAAATGCGTTCATCTGACCCTAGCCTAATGACGACTACTTGATGAAGTTCAAACCGAACATCAGAATGTGTCCACTGGGTCCGTATTTAAGCGATGGTGCGATGATCCGATATTGTCTGAAGACGTCCAACAGATCCCACAACACGCATGTGAATCAGCCCTCCTACACATTACATGAAAAAGATGAATTGTATAGTTAAACCACCGTGCCACGGCAGGGAGATTGCCCTATAGAGAAATGATTTTGTTCAACAGCCCGTAGGATTCAATGTAAGATTATATTTTTGTTTATATTCATTTTTTTATTCAACCATTTATTCTTTTCATCCGCAGCAAAAGAGCCTTTTTAGTTACTAATTTTTTTTTGTATTTTTCTGGAGTTTTTAGGCAAAATTTTGGGTTCTCATATTTTTTTTTTAAAAAAAGACTAGGATTTTTTCCCCTTGCCGAATGCAGCTTTTTTTTCCCCCTCTTCAGTTTTGCTAAAGTCAGCGTTGCTGTCCTTGGTGTTGAAAGCTATTTCAGCACCAGGGAGAGGGGGTTTATCCCTCCCTGCAGCCTTTGACAAGGTGGTTGTGTTTTTTGTTTTTTTTCTGCTTCCACTGTGCTGGAAGGGGCTGTTCTTGGTGCTTAAACCCCGTTTTGTTTTTGTTTGGGGGCCGGTCTTTCGGTCCACCTGGGTTGTCCAGAGATGCTTTCGGTGTACGACCCTAATCGGCCGACTGTTGCTGTGAACTTTTCTACTTGGTGAAATTTATTACACACAAAAAATTTAAGGTGCAAGTTGCACATAAGCTAAATTTTGAATCGCAAGTATTTTTTTTAAAAAAAATTTTATGCCTGGTTTCTATTTCTTTTATTTCAATCTGGCCTTGCCTATAGTTACATGCAGATGCCCCTACAAATACCTCTCTGTATCCACATGCTGGTCATATCCCTAGTATACAAATGTATGCATTTATCAATGAGTGTGTGTGAGTGATGTAACAAATGGTTTTATTACTTCTGTTGTTTTTCAAAACAGCTGCCTCGCAAAGGCACCTTCATAAACGTACATTGTATAATGCATTCTGCCGCTTTGTGCTACCACCGTTGTGACTAGGGATGAGCTGTTCGGGTTCGGACGGTTCGGAGTTCGACCCGAACTTTGGCAGTTCGAAAGTTCTCAAATTTCGAACTTTTTGGGCGTGTTCGGTTTGGGTTCGAAAAAAAAAAAAAGGAATTTTGAAAAAAGTATAGAAAATGCTTAAAAAAATACTAAAAAATCTAGAAATAAAGAGACTCTTTACTGCAGAATATTATAAGCAACGGTTTATTAGATATGGAATTAAAAACTAATGTGTACGTGGAAAGATTATCAACTCTAAGGCTAGGGTCAGACGAGCGCATTTTGTACGGACTGTGCGTCTGTGCAGTATGGACGTACTTTCTGACTGACGACAAGGTAGTGGCCACACAGTCCGTTTTTTTCACTGACGTATTTTTTGACTGATGTAGCAGGGAAAATAAATTACAATGATAAAACATTCTGTCCGTCAAAAATGCTGGACATATAAATGCAGTCCGTCTGACCACGCTCCATCACTCACACACAAAGCTATGCGGACGTTGTGGACGTGGTGCACTCCGCACGTCCGTTCTAGCAGTATTACGTTCTTGCCTAACCTGCGTCCGTTTGCAGCGTCCGTCAGCCTCCGCACTTCTGTGCGCACGTACTTCGTGTGTGGGGCTCCATTTAACACAATTGTATGCTATCACGGACGTACTTATGTGCGGGCAACACGGACGTTAACACTGCGTTCGTCTGACCCCAGCCTAAATGACCTCTGTTCACAAACGGGCATAACACCAGGTGTTTTTCGTCTGGTAATCAATTTGATACATTGTACAATATAGTGAGGGGATGGGGTGGTGTCTGTTTCTGATTGAGATTTGAGAATTAATTTCCCTCCTAAAACATTTCATTTTCAGCCCCATTGACTTGCATGGGGGTTCCGGTTCGGACCCGAACAAATGGGAAGTTCGGGTTCAGGCCCGAACCGAACTCGGGGGGTGTTCGGCTCATCCCTAGTTGTGACATGTTAAATGAGCTAAACTGGCCGACGCTGGAATCTAGATGCACCATTCACCTTTCCAACCTGGTGTTTAAGAGCTTTTCTGGGAAGCTACCACCCTACCTGAATAGGCTGATTGCCCCAGCAGTTCCCTCATCCTATAACCTCCGATCCAGGACCTGCACCTTACTTGCAATACCACAATACAAAAAGAAAGTGACTCGATCATCATTTTCCTACAGAGCACAACAATTATGGAATAACCTCCCAGACGCCATCAAATCTTCCCCCAGTCTAAAGTCACTTAAGAGATCTCTATTAACATACCTCAATACAGAATGCACCTGTAACATGTAACATAGTGAATAGATTTCTTACATATTTATGTTTTGTGTTAATCTGTATATTTGTGTGTTGTTTTTAATATCTTGCATTACTTTGGATTTCTGTATCTCAATGTATCATTCCTGGTAAAATACTTTATAAATACATACATACACTTTATTTCTTGTTGTATATGTAATTTATCAATAAGGGTCTATTCAAGACAATATAGTAGGAACATAAACCAGAAACCATTGAGAACCCAGGACATACCGTATTTTTCGCTCCATAAGACGCACCTGACCATAAGACGCACCTAGTTTTTAGAGGAGGAACACAGGAAAAAAAATATTCTGAATCAAATAGTGTAATAATGGATAATGCCCCAGCTCCTCTCATGGAAATATTGCCCCAGCTCCTCTCATGGATATACTGCCCCAGCTCCTCTCATGGATATACTGCCCCAGCTCATGGATAATGCCCCAGCACATGGATACTGCCCCCAGCTCATGGATATTGCCCCAGCTCATGGATAATGCCCCAGCACATGGATATGCCCCCAGCTCACACATGGATTTGCCCCAGCTCACACATGGATTTGCCCCAGCTCATGGATATGCCCCAGCTCACACATGGATATGCCCCAGCTCATGGATTTGCCCCAGCTCGTGGATATGCCCCAGCTCACACATGGATATGCCCCAGCTCATGGATATGCCCCAGCTTACACATGGATATGCCCCAGCTCATGGATATGCCCCAGCTCATGGATTTGCCCCAGCTCATGGATATGCCCCAGCTCACACATGGATATGCCCCAGCTCATGGATATGCCCCAGCTCATGGATTTGCCCCAGCTCATGGATTTGCCCCAGCTCATGGATATGCCCCAGCTCATGGATACTGCCCCCAGCTCATGGATTTGCCCCAGCTCACCTGCCGCTGCCGCGTTCGGCTCCCTCTGAGCGTGCGTCCGGCGGCATGGAGCTTGGGCACGCGCCTGGGGGAGCCACGTGACCAGCCGCGATCTCGCGAGATCGCGGCGGTCACGTGGCTCCCCCAGGCGCGTGCCCAAGCTCCATGCCGCCAGACACACGCTCAGAGGGAGCCGAACGCGGCGGCGGCAGGTGAGCTGGGGCATAATCGTAAGACGCATTCGCTCCATAAGACGCACCCACTTTTCCCCCCACTTTTTGGGGGAAGAAAAGTGCGTCTTATGGAGCGAAAAATACGGTACTTGAAAACTAGAGAAATCTCAATATATCCTTCCTGGTAAAATCCTTTGCAAATAAATAAATAAACCATTGAGACCCATTGGTCGACTTCACACTATCTGAGTTACATGAGACAGAACAAAGAGTCTGGCAGGGGTATAGACTTGTAGGAGGAGAATTTAAAATGCTGAAAGGAAACAGGCCAAAAGGAAATGGTGGGTGGGGAAAAGGGTAAGGAAATGGGTGGAGAGGAACAAAAGAAGAAAAAAAGAATTCCACTTGAGAAGCTTGAAACTTTGGCTCCGACAAGCATCAGATGATGATGGCTATTAATGAGCAGATGAGATTAACTGCTGCATCGTTTCAGAACAAAAAATCAAGTCCACGGCTGTCATGACAGATGTTTCTGAACATCTGAATGAGTACTCCCATGATTTTCTAGACATCTATTGCATTGAAATAATTCCGGGACCTGTAGGGATCAACATGGGTGGCAGCGAGTTTGGCAACCCTGCTCAAGATTTAAAATTTCTTTGTTTTATTGTATCATTGTAATCATTTATATAGCGCCAACACTTTCTGCATTGCTGGGCAATGGGTACAATATAGACTGTGTTATAACCGTTTGAAACAGGTAGGGATGCACCGATACCACATTTTTAGGAACGAGTACAAGTACCAATACTTTCTTCAAGTACTCACCGATACCGAATACCGATACTTTTATTTAATGTCATGTGACCACTTTCCAATAAGAACAGATTTGTATATATATATAGTGTTTTTTTTATTGCAGAAGCCACCTGCACATCATAGCAATGCAAAGAATTGCATCCCAGAGTTCCTGTGCCACATTCCCCATATGCAGCAAGAAATCCTGGGTAGGATATGCAAATGACCCCGTCTCACTTTTATGCCTATATACACACACACACACATACATGTCTGTGGGGGTATGTGTGTGTGTATGTATATTTGTATTTGGGGATATGTATGTGTGTGTATACATATCCCCACAGACCTATATACTGTATACACACAGTATACAGTATATAGGTCTGTATACTGTATACACACATATCCCCACAGACCTACAGTGGCAAGAAAACGTATGTGAACCCTTTGGGATTACGTGGAGTTTTGCATGAATTGGTCATAAAATGTGCTCTGATCTTCATCTAAGTCACAACAATTTAGAAAAACACAGTCTGCTTAAAATAATACAACACAAACATTATATGTTTTCATGTGTTTATTGAACAGAACATGTAAACATTCACAGTGCAGGGTAGAAAAAGTATGTGAACCCCCTAGCCTAATGACTTCTCCAAGAGCTAATTGGAGACAGGAGTGAGCCAACCTTGAGTAAATCAGTGTGATATTATTGGATGTGTTGCTGAAAGCTGGCCTGCCCTTTAAAAACACACACCAGTTTTGGGTTTACTGGTTTCAAGAAGCACTGCCTGATGTGAACCATGCCTCGCAGAAAAGAGCTCTCAGAAGACCTACGATCAAGAATTGTTGACTTGCATGAAGCTGGAAAGGGTTACAAAAGTATCTCCAAAAGCCTTGATGTTCATGTGTCCACTGTAAGACAGACTGTCTACAATTGGGAAAGTTCAGCACTGTTGCTACTCTCCCTAGGCGTGGTCGTCCTGTAAAGATGACTGCAAGAGCACAGCGCAGAATGCTTAATGAGGTAAAGAAGAATCCTAGAGTGTCAGCTAAAGACTTACAGAAATCTCTGGCACATGCTAACATTTTTGTTGACACATCTACAATAAGGAAAACATTAAACAAGAATGGAGTACATGGGAGGACACCACGGAGGAAGCCATTGCTGTCCAAAAAGAATATTGCAGCACATTTGAAGTTTGCAAAAGAGCACCTGGATGTTCCACAGCACTACTGGCAAAATATTCTGTGGACAGATGAAATCAAAATTTAGTTGTTTGGAAAAAACACACAACACTATGTGTGGAGAAAAAAAGGCACGGCACACCAACATCAAAACCTCATCCCCACTGTAAAACATGGTGGAGGGAGCATCATGGTTTGGGGCTGCTTTGCTGCCTCAGCCCTGGACGGATTGTTGTCATTGATGGAAAAATGAATTCGAGAGTTTTTCAAGACATTTTGCAGGAAAACGTAAGACCATCTGTCCGCCAACTGAAGCTCCGCAGAGGATGGGTGATGCAACAGGACAATGACCCAAAGCATACAAGTAATTCAACAAAAGAATGGCTTCAACAAAACAAAATACGCCTTCTGGAGTGGCCCAGTCAGAGTCTTGACCTCAACCCGATTGAAATGCTGTGACATGACCTTGAGAGAGCGATTCACACCAGACATCCCAAGAATATTGCTACACTGAAACAGTTTTGTGAAGAGGAGTGGTCCAAAATTACTCCAGATCGTTGTGCAGGTCTGATCTGCAACTACATGAAACGTTTGGTTGAGGTTATTGCTGCCAAAGGAGGGTCAACCAGTTATTAAGTCCAAAGGTTCACATAATTTTTCCACCCTGCACTGTGAATGTTTACATGTTCTGTTCAATAAAAACGTGAAAACATATGTTTGTGTTGTATTATTTTAAGCATACTGTGTTTTTCAAATTGCTGTGACTTAGATGAAGATCAGAGCACATTTTATGACCAATTCATGCAAAACTCCACGTAATCCCAGAGGGTTCACATACTTTTTCTTGCCACTGTATATACACACACATATCCCCACAGATATGTCTGTGGGGATTTGTGTGTGTGTGTGTATATACAGTATATATAGGTCTGTGGGGGTATGTATGTATGTCTGTCTGTGGTGTATACTGTCACGGTTCCCGGATCCCACCACGCAGTACTTAACCCCCAACACTCCACAAAACTCAGAAGCTACCAACAGTGTAGCTGTGAATGATCCCTATCTGTCTGGTCCTTAGAATTGGCCAGGTAAACTAGCTAGACAGAAAAGGGTTAACAATACGGAGAGGAGTCAGCCGAGCCAGAATCAGGAATACAGAGTTCAGAATGGTCAAATGGAATAGCCGGGTCGGTATCAGAGCAGTAGCGTAGTACAAGAAAATAGTCTAGGGCAACAGAAGGCAGAATGGTCAGAACACAAGCAGAGGTCAATAACAGGTTAAATCAATTTAGCAGTCAGGTACAAGGAGCTCAGGTATGGATAACCACGATCTGGCAACTTCTGAAACTATACTGAGGGTTTTTAAAGACCTTCACCAGACCACGCCCCCCACTCAAGCCACACCTCATGCAATCACCTCCCTGCCTGTCTCCATTTAAACCGGGCAGTGGTCAGCGAGCAGCATCAGACTTGCTGTCCTCAAGCACACAGGTAGAGCTGGAAGCCCCCAACGTTACATATACATACCCTCACAGAAAGACATTCATACAGTCATGGCCGAAATTGTTGGCACCCTAGAAATTGTTCCAGAAAATCAAGTAACACATGTTTTGCTATACACATGTTTATTCCCTTTGTGTGTATTGGAACAAAACAAAAAAAGGGAGGAAAAAAAGCAAATTGGACATAATGTCACACAAAACTCCAAAAATGGGCTAGACAAAATTCTTGGCATCCTTTCAAAATTGTGGATAAATAAGATTGATTCAAGCATGTGATGCTCCTGTAAACTCCCCTGGGGCAAGTAACAGGTCTGGGCAATATAAAAATCACACCTGAAAGCAGATAAAAAGAAGAGAAGTTGACTTAGTCTTTGCATTGTGTGTCTGTGTGTGCCACACTAAGCATGGACAACAGAAAGAGGAGAAGAGAACTGTCTGAGGACTTGAGAACCAAAATTGTGGAAAAATATCAACAATCTCAAGGTTACAAGTTCATCTCCAGAGATCTAGATTTGTCTTTGGCTACAGTGCGCAACATTATCAAGAAGTTTGCAACCCATGGCACTATAGCTTATCTCTCTGGGCGTGGCCGGAAGAGAAAAATTTATGAAAGGTTGCAACACAGGATAGTCCGGATGGTGGATAAGCAGCCCCAAACAAGTTCCAAAGAAATTCAAGCTGTCCTGCAGGCTCAGGGAGCATCAGTGTCAGTGCAAACTATCCGTCGACATTTAAATGAAATGAGACGCAGGAGGACCCCACTGCTGACAGAGACATAAAAAAGCAAGACTACAGTTTGCCAAAATGTACTTGAGTAAGCCAAAATCCTTCTGGGAAAACGTCTTCTGGACAGATGAGACCAAGATAGAGCTTTTTGGTAAAGCACATCATTCTACTGTTTACCGAAAACGAAATGAGGCCTACAAAGAAAAGAACACAGTACCTACAGTGAAATATGGTGGAGGTTCAATGATGTTTTGGGGTTGTTTTGCTGCCTCTGGCACTGGGTGCCTTGAATGTGTGCAAGGCATCATGAAATCTGAGGATTACCAAAGGAATTTGGGTCGCACTGTAGAGCCCAGTGTCAGAAAGCTGGGTTTGCGTCCGAGACCTTGGGTCTTCCAGCAGGACAATGACCCCAAACATACGTCAAAAGCACCCAGAAATGGATGGCAACAAAGTGCTGGAGAGTTCTGAAGTGGCCAGCAATGAGTCCAGATCTACAGTTGTGTTCAAAATTATTCAACCCCCAATGCTGTAAAGGGTTTTAGGGAATTTAGTGTACATTTGTAATTGTATTCAGAATGAAATCCTACAAGGACTTTTTAAAGAACCATATGCAACTAAAATGACATCAATTGGTTTTGTAATACAGTAGTAAATGTTTATTTTGTGAATTCTTCATTGACACAATTATTCAACCCCTTAAAGACTACCACTCTGAAGAACAGAGGGTCATTCAAGTGTTTTCAATCAGGTATTGAAAACACCTGTGGATGTCACGGAGCAGCAATAAAGCATAATAAGCACCAATTAGGCAGCTTTAAAATGACTGTGATACTCAGCTCCTTCTAGACATTTACTGGTGTGGTTACAAACATGGTGAAGTCAAGAGAATGGTCCAGGAAGACAAGAGAAGAGGTGATAAGAAGATTGCAAAGATGTTAAACATACCAAGAGAGACCATAGGAAGCATCATTCGCAAATTCAAGGCAAAGGGCACTGTTGAAACGCTACCTGGTCGTGGCAGAAAGAAGATGCTGACTTCGACTGCTGTGCGCTACCTGAAGCGTAGAGTGGAGAAAAGTCCCCGTGTGACTGCTGAGGAACTGAGAAAAGATTTGTCAGATGTGGGTACTGAAGTTTCAGCTCAGACAATACGGCGCACACTGCGTAATGAAGGCCTCCATGCCAGAACTCCCAGGCGCACCCCCTTGCTGTCTCCAAAGAATAAGAGGAGTCGACTGCAGTATGCCAAAAGTCATGTGGACAAATCACAGAAGTTTTGGGATAGTGTTCTGTGGACTGATGAAACAAAATTAGAACTGTTTGGGCCCATGGATCAACGCTATGTTTGGAGGAGGAAGAACAAGGCCTATGAAGAAAAGAACACCTTGCCTACTGTGAAGCATGGCGGGGGGTCAATCATGCTTTGGGGCTGTTTTGCTTCTGCAGGTACAGGGAAGCTTCAGCGTGTGCAAGGTACCATGAATTCTCTTCAGTACCAGGAGATATTGGATGACAATGTGATGCAGTCCGTCACAAACCTAAGGCTTGGGAGACGTTGGACCTTTCAACAGGACAATGATCCCAAGCATACCTCCAAGTCCACTAGAGCATGGTTGCAGATTAAAGGCTGGAACATTTTGGAGTGGCCATCGCAGTCACCTGACTTAAATCCGATTTGAGAACCTCTGGTGGGACTTAAAGAAAGCAGTTGCAGTGCGCAAGCCTAAGAATGTGACTGAACTGGAGGCTTTTGCCCATGACGAATGGGCGAAGATACCCGTAGATCGCTGCAAGACACTTGTGTCAAGCTATGCTTCACGTTTAAAAGCTGTTATAACTGTAAAAGGATGTTGTACTAAGATTGAATGTCACTTGGGGGTTGAATAAAACTGATAATGATGTGAGCACAGAAAAGACATTTGTGGTTATTTCATTATAAATGTTATGTTATATTTGTCTGACCTACACGTGCCTCTTTGATTTAATTGTAAGCAAGATGACTGAATGATCAAAATCAATGTCAAACTGGCCAAAACACTCAATTTCAGTGGGGGTTGAATAATTTTGAACACAACTGTAAATCCCATTGAACACCTGTGGAGAGATCTTAAAATTGCCAATAAGAGAGACCTGGAGCAGTTTGCAAAGGTAGAGTAGTCCAAAATTCCAGGTGAGAGGTGTAAGAAGCTTATTGATGGTTATAGGAAGCAACTGATTTCAGTTATTTTTTCCAAAGAGTGTGCAACCAAATATTAAGTTAAGGGTGCCAAGAATTTTGTCCAGCCCATTTTTGGAGTTTTGTGTGACATTATGTCCAATTTGTTTTTTTCCTCCCTTTTTTTGTTTTGTTCCAATACACACAAAGGAATATACATGTGTATAGCACAACATGTGTTACTGCAATACTTTTCTGTGACAAATACCGTATATACTCGGGTATAAGCCGAGTTTTTTGACTCAGATTTTGAGTCAAAAAACCGCGATTCGGCTTATACCCGAGTCAAGGTCCTGAACACTGAGTCCGTCCGTGTTGAAGGGGATGCGGCTGCGTGCAGGCGCAGCCGGTCACGTGGTCCGGCTAATCAGGTGGTACTGAGTCTCTGTACCACCTGACTGGCCGGACCGCGTGACCTGCGCATGCACGGAGCCGCATCCCCTTCAACCCGGACGGACTCAGTGTTCAGGACCGGGCAGGCACTCCCGCTGCCCGGCATCTGGGCCCCCTCAACCCCTGCTGGATCCGGAGCAGGGGCAAGTATCCATGTGAGAGCTGGCTGCCGCTGGGGCAATATCCAGGTGAGAGCTGGGGCAAATCCATGAGCTGGGGCAAATCCATGAGCTGGGGCAAATCCATGAGCTGGGGCATATCCATGAGCTGGGGCAAATCCATGAGCTGGGGCATATCCATGAGCTGGGGCAATATCCCATGAGCTGGGGCATATCCATGAGCTGGGGCAAATCCATGAGCTGGGGCAAATCCACGAGCTGGGGAATATCCACGAGCTGGGGCATATCCATGAGCTGGGGCAATATCCCATGAGCTGGGGCATATCCATGAGCTGGGGCAAATCCATGAGCTGGGGCAAATCCATGAGCTGGGGCATATCCATGAGCTGGTGCAAATCCATGAGCTGGGGCATATCCATGAGCTGGGGCAATATCCCATGAGCTGGGGCATATTCATGAGCTGGGGCAAATCCATGAACTGGGGCAAATCCATGAGCTGGGGCATATCCATGAGCTGTGGCAAATCCATGAGCTGGGGCAAATCCATATGTGAGCTGGGGCAATATCCCATTTAGGCTTATACGCGAGTCAATAAGTTTTCACAGGTTTTTTGGGAAAAAGTAGGGGGGTCGGCTTATACACGGGTCGGCTTATACCCGAGTATATACGGTACTTGATTTTCTGGAAAAATCTCTGGGGTGCCAACAATTTCGGCCATGACTGTATACGTACCACCAGAGAGATACATACATATATGTATCCTCACAGACACACATTGATATACGTACCCTCACAGACACACATACATGAGCCTGGGCCCTGGCTGAGCCCTGGGTCTGGGCCCTGGGGTTTGGCTGAGCCTGGGGTCTGGGCCCTGGGGTTTGGCTGGGCCTGGGGTCTGGACCTGGGCCCTGGCTGGGGCTGGGGTCTGGACCTGGGCCCTGTCTGGGCCTGGGTTCTGGCTTGGCCTGGGGTCTGGACCTGGGCCTTGTCTGGACCTGGGTCCTGGCTGGGCCTGGGGTCTGGACCTGGGCCCTGTCGTGACCTGGGCCCTGTCTGAACCTGGAGCCTGTCTGGGCCTGGGGTCTGGACCTGGTCCCTGGCTGAGCCTGGGGTCTGGGCCCTGGCTGAGCCTGGGGTCTGGGCCCTGGGGTTTGGCTGGGCCTGGGGTCTGGACCTGGGCCTGGGGTCTGGACCTGGACCCTCGCTGGGCCTGGGGTCTGGACCTGGGCCCTGGCTGGGCCTGGGGTCTGGACCTGGACCCTGGCTGGGCCTGGGGTTTGGCTGGGCCTGGGGTCTGGACCTGGGCCCTGGCTGGGCCTGTGGTCTGGACCTGGGTCCTGGCTGGGCCTGTGGTCTGGACCTGGGTCCTGGCTGGGCCTGGGGTCTGGACCTGGGCCCTGGCTGGGCCTGGGGTCTGGACCCTGGCTGGGGTCTGGACCCTGGCTGGGCCTGGGGTTTGGCTGGGCCTGGGGTCTGGACCTGGGCCCTGGCTGGCCTGTGGTCTGGACCTGGGTCCTGGCTGGGCCTGGGGTCTGGACCTGGGCCCTGGCTGGGCCTGCGGGCTGGGCCTGGGTTCTGGACCTGGGCCCTGTCTGGGCCTGGGGTCTGGACATGGGCCTTGGCTGGGGTCTGGCTGGGCCTGGGGTCTGGACCTGGGCCCTGTCTGGACCTGGGCCTTGGCTGGGCCTGGGTTCCGGACCTGGGCCCTGTCTGGGCCTGGGGTCTGGACCTGGGCCTTGGCTGGGCCTGGGGTCTGGACCTGGGCCTTGGCTGGGCCTGGGGTCTGGACCTGGGCCCTGTCTGGGTCTGGAACTGGACCCTGTCTGGACCTGGGCCTGCGGCCTGGGCCCTGGCTAAGCCTGGGGTCTGGACCTCGGCCTTGGCTGTGCCTGGGGTCTGGACCTGGGCCCTGGCTGGACCTGGGCCCTGGCTGGGCTTGGGGTCTGGACCTGGGCCCTGTCTGGGTCTGGACCTGGGCCCTGTCTGGGTCTGGACCTGGGCCCTGTCTGGGGTCTGGGCCTGGGCCCTGGCTGAGCCTGGGGTCTGGGCCCTGGGGTTTGGCTGGGCCTGGGGTCTGGGCCCTGGGGTTTGGCTGGGCCTGGGGTCTGGACCTGGGCCTTTGCTGGGCCTGGGGTCTGGACCCTGGGGTTTGGCTGGGCCTGGGGTCTGGACCCTGGGCCCTGGCTGGGCCTGGGGCTGGGCCCTGGCTGGGCCTGGGGTCTGGGCCTGGGCCCTGTCTGGGCCTGGGGTCTGGGCTTTGTCTGGACCTTGGCCCTGGCTGGGCCTGGGGTCCAGACCTGGGCCCTGTCTGGGCCTGGGGTCTGGACCCGGACCCTGTCTGGGCCTGGGATCTGGACCCGGGCCCTGTCTGGGCCTGGGGTCTGGGCCCTGGCTGAGCCTGGGGTCTGGACCTGGGCCCTGGCTGGGCCTGGGGTCTGGACCTGGTCCTTGTTCGGGCCTGGGGTCTGGACCTGGGCCCTGTCTGGGCCTGGGCCTGTCTGGACCTGGGCCCTGTCTGGGCCTGGGGTCTGGACCTGGGGTCTGGCTGGGTCTGGACCTGGGCCTTGGCTGGGCCTGGGGTCTGGACCTGGGCCCTGGCTGGGCCTGGGGTCTGGCTTGGCCTGGGGTCTGGACCTGGGCCCTGGCTGGGCCTGGGGTCTGGCTTGGCCTGGGGTCTGGACCCGGGCCTTGTCTGGACCTGGGCCCTGGCTGGGCCTGGGGTCCGGACCTGGGCCCTGTCTGGGTCTGGACATGGGCCCTGTCTGGACCTGGGCCCTGTCTGGGTCTGGACCTGGGCCCTGTCTGGACCTGGGCCCTGTCTGGACCTGGGCCCTGTCTGGACCTGAGCCATGGCTGGGCCCTGGGTCTGGACCTGGCTGGGCTCTGGACCTGGGCCCTGGCTGAGCCTGGGGTCTGGACCTGCGCCCTGGCTCAGCCAGGGGTCTGGGCCCTGGCTGGGCCCGGGGTCTGGGCCTGGGACCTGGTTGGGCCCGGGATGTGGGCCCTGGCTGGGGATGCGGTCTGGGCCTGGGCCCTGGCAGAGCCTGGGGTCTGGGCCCTGGCTGAGCCTGGGGTCTGGACCTGGGCCCTGGCTGGGCCTGGGGTCTGGACCTGGTCCTTGTTCGGGCCTGGGGTCTGGACCTGGGCCCTGTCTGGGCCTGGGGTCTGGACCTGGTCCTTGTTTGGGCCTGGGGTCTGGACCTGGGGTCTGGCTGGGTCTGGACCTGGGCCTTGGCTGGGTCTGGGGTCTGGACCTGGGCCCTGGCTGGGCCTGGGGTCTGGCTTGGCCTGGGGTCTGGACCTGGGCCCTGGCTGGGCCTGGGGTCTGGCTTGGCCTGGGGTCTGGACCCGGGCCTTGTCTGGACCTGGGCCTTGGCTGGGCTTGGGGTCCGGACCTGGGCCCTGTCTGGGTCTGGACCTGGGCCCTGTCTGGACCTGGGCCCTGTCTGGACCTGGGCCCTGTCTGGACCTGAGCCATGGCTGGGCCCTGGGTCTGGACCTGGCTGGGCTCTGGACCTGGGCCCTGGCTGAGCCTGGGGTCTGGACCTGCGCCCTGGCTGAGCCAGGGGTCTGGGCCCTGTCTGGGCCCGGGGTCTGGGCCTGGGACCTGGTTGGGCCCGGGATGTGGGCCCTGGCTGGGGATGCGGTCTGGGCCTGGGCCCTGGCTGGGGATGCGGTCTGGGCCTGGGCCCTGGCAGAGCCTGGGCCCTGTCTGGGGATGCGGTCTGGGCCCGGGGTCTGGCTGGGCCCTGGCTGGCTGGGGTCTGGCTGGGCCCGGGGTCTGGCTGGGCTTGGGACCTGGCTAGGCCCTGGCTGGGGATGCGGTCTGGGCCCTGGGCTGGCTGGAGGGCCTGGGCCCTGGCTGGGCTAGGGGTCTGGAACCATACTCACCGCTACACCGTCTTCTGTCCTGGTCCTCGCTTCTTCTCCAGCTTCTTCCCGACGTCTTCTCTATTTCTTCTTCTCTCCTTCTGGCAACCGCGCGGCACCTATCGTTGTGTGATGCGTCACGCATGCGCCGTCAAATGTGACTGGGGGTGGTGCCAAAGCAGCGTTCTTTGGAAGCACACGCATGCTGCTTGGCCCGCCCGGCCAGTCCGCCGAGTGGTGCAGGCACAGCCGCAGGACGCCGCAGCAGCCGCCATCACATGTGTAGCGCTCACTCCCGGAGGAGCCGCTGAAAATGAACCACGGGTCAGTCTCCCCGCACTAGGGAATAAATATACTCCAACACAGTTGTGAGTTTTTATCATTTAAATAGTTTACTAAAATATTTGAGCAGATGTCGAGACACGGTATTCACAAGTATTAATACAGTATTTTCGTATCACGGTAAAACGCGTAGCGGAAAAGAAACGAAACACGAGGCTTCGTATTTCGGAAAATAAAATATTCGCGACCGAACATAAAAGAATGCAATTTCCCGATAGTTCAGAAAAAGGGGACACGTAGCGAAACCCAAAACATACAATCCCTTCGTATTGCGGTAAACGCGCAGCGGAAAAGAGAAAAATATAGTTCGGAACGTAACTTTATCTTTAATCCCCTTGTTCCGATTCGTAACAGAATGAGTCCTGCACAGGTTAAGTCCCGGAATGTAAAAAAGTGTATATGTATGTATGTGGTACCCGGGTACTGTTCAACTGGCCAGTGAATTTACATGAAGGAAAGTCTTCGACTAGTCAGTTGGGGCCCTGTGGACTTTAAAGAGAAAACAGCAGCTTGACCTTTAATCACAAACAGCCTTGGAGGCCTCTCACCCATCCGACGCAGGCTTTAGGCTCCGCTGACCCAGGACGTCTCTCCTCCGGATTTTGACTGGGGATACTAGCGGCCGGATCCGTTGTCTGACTTCATGCAGCTTGTCCAGCTCACCGCCTGCTCTCCGTTCGATTCCGCCGGTCTGCAGCAATGTCTGGGCTCTGACAAGTCTCCTTCTCCTCAGGTTGAGTGACCCAAACCGGAATAACAGGTCTCCCTCGGGCTTTGGCCTAGGTTCTCTCGCGATCTCCTCAGTGCGTCTGCTTTCTCTGCTTCCCTGGCGCGCTCTGGAACTTTCTCCACGAGGCAGAGGATGTAAGTGTCCAGTCCCCACCCACTTCCTGTCTTCTTGCAAAGCATGCCGGGCATTGTAGTCCCAATGTCCAGTATCTCTGATCACGATAGTCTCCATCTTGTGGCCAAAAATAGGTACTGCCACAGCAAGATTTTTAACACAGCGCTACACTCTCCCCCTCCTAGAACTCTTGGGTCTCTCCAAGGAGGTACAACAGTTACATTACATTTCCACAATACAGTTTACATAACATGTACAGGTTCAGCAGCATACATATAGTGAGTTAATAACACTTCCTCAAGTTGACTCATATTTTGGGCTACCTCAGCCAGCATAGCAGACACTTCGGGCAACCTCCGCACCGTGGTGATGGCCTCTTCAGTGCTATGTCCGGGTGAGTCGTAGGTGAGTCGTTGGGGCGGTCGAACAGAGCATTTTGGTTCTGGCTCAATCAGTTCCTCTTCAGGTGGAAGTACTAGAGGCGTTGGCTCAATTCTTCTCTCTATCACTGGAGCAGACGTTTCTTCAGAGTATGATCCCTCCAGTGAAGGCATAGAACTATAATCACCTGAATAAGCCTCCGGAGCTACCGGGATCCCCACAGCCTCAGGGACTTCCAACTGAAATTCAAGAGGCTCAGGGATATCAACAGTCTCAGGGACTTCCAACAAGAATTCAGGAGCTTCAGGCCTCAAGTTACTCTCCCACGTTCAGGGACAACGACAACCTCTTCAGGCTCCGGCGAGCGCATCCAATCTAGACAATAACTCTCTTCTTCACTGTCTCTTTCGCTCTCTTCGGCAACCCGGGTCTGTTGAGACCGAGTAACAGGAGGCAAACATGGAACAGGCGGATTTGGCCGAGGCAATTCGTCCCCAACCGGCATCCTTACAGCCTCTCTCAAAGGTAACAAATGATTTCGGTGCCAATTCTTAAGAGGCCCAGCCTTTCCATCCGGGCGAATCTGATACACTGGTAAACCCGGCAGTTGTTTGCAGACAATGTAAACCTGGGAACTCCACCTATCCGCCAACTTGTGTCTCGCAGCAACACCCAAGTTCTTCAATAGAACCCTATCACCGGGTTGTAGATCTTGTATTCGAACTTTCAGGTCATAGTTCCTTTTGTTTCTTCGCTCCCTGTTTCCCGAGGTCAAACGGGCCTGTTCAAACGCAGAAGCCAGATTCTTTCGAAGTCTATCCACGTAGTTTCTATGGGAAGCTACTGATGTCTGGTCTAGGGATAACCCAAATGCCAAATCAACCGGCAGTCGAGCCTCCCTTCCGAACATAAGACGGTACGGTGAATATCCAGTTGCATCGCTCTCCGTACTGTTATATGCATGCACCAGAGTAGCTATGTGACGACTCCAACTCTGCTTCTCCACATTCGACAAGGTCCCCAGCATGTTTAGCAGTGTGCGATTAAACCTTTCAGGCTGAGCATCACCTTGAGGGTGATATGGTGTGGTTCGGGTCTTTTGGATTCCCAACAGCTCTAACAACTGCCCCACCAGTCTGCTTTCAAAGTCTCTTCCCTGATCAGAGTGTATCCTCCTTGGCAGTCCGTAGTGAACAAATAACTTTTCCATCAACACCTTGGCTACAGTCGGAGCGCGTTGATCTTTCGTGGAAAAATCTTGGGCGTAACGAGTGAAATGATCAGTCACTATTAGAATGTTCCCTTGCCCACTAGCATCCGGCTCTAAGCACAAGAAGTCAATGCACACCAAATCCATGGGTCCCTGACTCTGCAGATGGCTCATTGGAGCAGTTCGGGTCGGTAGAGTCTTTCTCTGAATACACCTCAAACAGGAATGGCAGTAACTTTCCACTTCAGCTCTCATACAAGGCCAATAGAATCTGTCTCGCACCAGCTTAAAAGTTCTTTCAGCCACAAATGTCCATGCTCATCATGTCGAATCGCAGCACACTTTCTCTATGCTTAGTGGGAAGGAATAGCTGTTGAGTCTCTTCAGCGCTGGTTGAGGGGCCCCTTCGGTAGACCACCCCATCCAACATCTTCAACCGTTCCCACTCTTTGTAGACCAATCTGGCTCCATCCGGGGAATTGGTCAGCAGAATTTCCCGCTGGTTCGCAGTTAGGGCCTTTATGGTCAATGCAATCAAAGGGTCTCTGGCCTGATCCGCCTTCAGGTCTTGTTTTGAAAAGGTAGGTAGATTTTCATCCCTCAATTGTGTAGGGTTACAGTAGAACTCAGGAACAGCCGCGGCCATAACTCCTATGGCCTCTGCTTCAATCCCTCCTTTGACCCGGCGCTCTGTTCCGTCTGGAGTCAACTGAGTCCATTCTGTAGTGTAGGGTCTTCTCGATAACGCATCAGCATCTCGATTATTCACCCCAGGGCGATACTTCAGGCTGAACCGAAACCCTGACAGAGCAGCCAACCACCGATGTCCCGTTGCGTCCAGTTTTGCGGTAGTAAGGATGTAGGTAAGAGGATTGTTATCCGTCTTGATCACGAACTCAGCTCCATACAGATAGTCTTTCAACTTGTCCACCACTGCCACTTCAAGGCTAGGAACTCCAGCTTGTGAGTAGGATAGTTCTTCTCTGAAGGCGTAAGGCTCCGACTCACGTACGCCACAGGCCTCAACAATCCACCATACTCCTGATATAGGACTCCTCCCAGACCTTCTCGGCTGGCATCCACATGTAGTTCATACGGCTTGTGAGGGTCCGCATAGGCCAAAACAGGAGCTCGGTTAGGCTCTCTCTTTCAGCTTTACGAAAGCTCCTTCACATTGACTGGTCCATTCACCTTGTATAGACTCTCGAGCTTTCCTTGGCCCCGGAGCTGACGGGTTTTTGTCAGAGACCTTGCAGCCTTCTTCTGTGGTTTCCTTCTGCAGGAGTTTGTTCAGTGGTTGAGCTATTCTCGCGAATCCTCCCACAAATCTTCGATAGTATGAACAGAATCCCAAGAAAGATCTAAGCTCAGTGACGTTTCGGGGTCTAGGCCAAGAAGCTACGGCCTCCAACTTCCGAGGGTCTGTTGAAACACCTTCCGCTGAGACCACATGTCCCAAATACGTAACAGACGGTAGACAGAATTGGCATTTCTCTAGAGACAGTTTCAGCCCCTCTTCATGGAGCCTCTTCAAGACCTTCTCCAAACGTTGCTCATGTTCTTCCAGAGTCTTCCCAAACACAATTATGTCATCCAGGTACACTAATACTTCGATTAGATTCATATCCCCGACTGTCTTCTCCATCAACCGTTGGAACGTGGCTGGAGCCCCCGTAAGGCCTTGAGGCATCCTGTTGAATTCAAAGAACCCCAGTGGACAGATGAACGCAGTTTTCTCCTTGTCTTCAGGATGCATTGGTATCTGGTGATACCCGCTTCGCAGGTCTAGTACACTAAACCACTTTGCTCCAGACAAACACTGTAGGGCATCTTCTATCCGAGGAGTGGCATATTGATCGGGGATGGTTCTCCGGTTCAATGTGCGGTAGTCTATGCATAAGCGGACAGAACCATTTTTCTTCCGGACCAACACTATGGGAGATGCGTATGGACTCCTGGACTCTTGAATCACCTTGGTTCTTTGTAATTCGTTCAGCTGCTCTCGCAGATCATCTAAGTCTCCTAGCGGAACTCGCCTTGATCTTTCTCGAAACGGCTTATCTTCTTGCAACCGAATGCGGTGCTCAGTACTCTTAGCTAGGCCCACATCGAACTCATCTTTTGAGAACAATTCCTTCCACCTTAGGACTTGAGACTGAAGACGTTTCTTCCACTCAGGTGAAATGGGAGCGTCCTTGGGGTAGAATCTTTCATCTGGAATCTCTTTACCCACTCCCCCTCCTGAATCGGTAGAGAGGGGTGTAGCAGACTCCACTTGCCCGATAGGCATTCGTGCTTTAAGGACTACTGGAGAATCCGTCACATTGCATACGCTGACCGAGACTCTTCCTCGTGTTCTCTTCAGAGCTTTGGTGGAGATTATCTCAGGAATTACTTCGACTCCGGTTTCACTCCCATGATCAAAATCGGTTCCCAGCACCACATAGGGACCTGGTTGCGATCCATTCAACTTGACCGAAGCCCGGAAACTCGCTACTTCTCCTGCTTGCAGAACCTTCTCTGTTCCACCCAATCTCCACAGTCTTCCCACCTCGGCAGGTGCCTTTCGTTCTTCAACCATCCTCTGATAGACCGGACGTAACATTGGGTGTACTCCTTGAGTTGAACCTTCTTCCAACACGATAGGCGTCAGGAGACGCCGCACTAGGTCAGTATTCGTCCCCACTATCAGGGAGCTTCTGTTCGCACCCGAGGGTCGAGGACACACAATAGCCAATGCATCACAACCCCAGACTGCCCGATGACTTCAGATCCGATCTCCAACTTCACCTGCAGGTACCCGTCATAAGGGAGTTTCTCAGTGCCGATACCCATATTTCCAAATCCTTAAATTCTTGCAAAGGAATGTGCTTTAAGTGTTTCTCATAGAAGTCTCTGTAGATCAATGTCACTTGAGCCCCCGAATCCAACAGGGCTTTGGTGTAGACTCCTTCCACTTGGATTGGCACAATAGGAGAAGGACCTATCAGTTGGTCGGGAAATTTGGTGGCGGTATCCGGACGCTTAGACCCAGTTTGCTGTACCCTGGCCTTTTTCTTGGCCCGTGCAGGTTTTTGGCGTGCATTGCCTCCCCATGACGTAGACCCGGATGCTAAGGGAGTGACTCTTTCAGTCCTGGCAGGCTCTACAGTTGGCTCGGCTTTGGGCCTTCTCGCCCTCTTAGTCTTTGCTTGGTTTCTGGAGCGGGGTTCAACCCTCGGGCACTCAGGTTGCTCCTTTACTGGTGCCCTCTGGCGTTTCCCGCCGGTGAGGTAGATAACAGTCCTTCCAGGGCTTCCAACAGTCCCTTGACTCTATCCTTCTCAGGCTTTCGGCCTTTGCACTGTGCGCGGAAATGGCCCATTTCTCCACACCCGAAACATCTCTTCTTAGAGAGCGGAGACGTAGTTGCTTGTTGAGATTTGGTTAAAGGATTTAGACCAGATGCCACAGCAACTCCCGTCGTCTGCATACCTGTGAGGAATTTCTGCATTTCTGCCTGCATCTCTGTCACCTTCATCAATACCCGGCACAGTTCCGCATGCGCTTGTTGCAATTCAACTTGAGGTTCCTGAACCTTCTTGACGGTCTTGGACAATTCACCCCGTTCAGGGAGGTTCGACTCTTTGGCAGCCTTCTCTGTAGATTTAAAAACAACTAAATGTTCTTGTTCGTCCTCATCAGATCCATAGGTATCTAGAGAGTCGCTTTCAGGTTGCAGGCCGTCGTTATGTCTCACAGGTTGTGCATAAGCCCTTTCCCCCCGCCTGAAAGATTTCTCTTCTAGTAAAGCCTCTTCCTCTCGTACAACTCGGATCAGTTCCAGGTACTTTAACTCTTGGTTACCTGCTCTGCTTCTCAGCTGCATCATCACTGGATCTAGAGGTTGAGAGCCCCTCAGGATCTGTTTTATTCGGATCTTATCTACTTCGGCCGGTTCGGCCCCTTTCTTCAGGAGTATCTGGTGTAGAATCTTATCCAGGCGCCTCATGTACTCGGTCATCCTTTCACCTCTTCTCTGATAGGTGTGTTCGTACTGATATACCAATTCGGCCGCCTTTTCAGTTCGCCCAAAAACTTCTTCAAGAACGTTTAAATAATCCAAAGCAGTACAATCTTTCCTACTCCGTTTTAGGTTTCTCACCGCTTCTGACGCAGGTCCCTTTAAGCTCTCGGTGATCCTTTGCTTTTTCTGGGCCTCAGGGACATCCCACTCATCCAGAGCCTGCATCGCCTGTTCCACCCATTCTTCAAAGGTTTCTTCTCCCGCCGGAGTTGGTACGTTTCCTGTAAAATTTCTTAACCGTCGATAACCGAAGTTAGTGTGAGGAGGGCTTGTTTTCTGACATTTAGCCAGTAGATCTCCAATAGCCACGATAAATTCAGGCCCTATCATGGCCAGCGGACTAGGCGCGGAAACACTTGCGGATTCGCCACGTGGCGTACTTGGCTTAATTAGTTGGACTTCCACCTCTTCGGCCAGTTTCACGCTCGTGCCCTGAAAACATGGCGGAACACCCTTTCTCCATTCGAGAAGAACATACATGTGAGAAGTATCTGGGTTTTTTTCAATGTCCAGTATTAACCCCCGATGATCTGGTGCTAACGTGGCCACGGCCTGGCGAATCTGATCTTCAGCCCAAGTGTCTGCTGGAATATCCATAACTATACAACATTCTGACTGGCTACTGTGCTCCCCACACCACTCGGCAACAGTGTCTGGATCCATATTTAACCCTTTAGATGCGGTTTTTCCAGAGACTAGATCCCGGAAACGAGCCCCCACGTGTAGCGCTCACTCCCGGAGGAGCCGCTGAAAATGAACCACGGGTCAGTCTCCCCGCACTAGGGAATAAATATACTCCAACACAGTTGTGAGTTTTTATCATTTAAATAGTTTACTAAAATATTTGAGCAGATGTCGAGACACGGTATTCACAAGTATTATTACAGTATTTTCGTATCACGGTAAAACGCGTAGCGGAAAAGAAACGAAACACGAGGCTTCGTATTTCGGAAAATAAAATATTCGCGACCGAACATAAAAGAATGCAATTTCCCGATAGTTCAGAAAAAGGGGACACGTAGCGAAACCCAAAACATACAATCCCTTCGTATTGCGGTAAACGCGCAGTGGAAAAGAGAAAAATATAGTTCGGAACGTAACTTTATCTTTAATCCCCTTGTTCCGATTCGTAACAGAATGAGTCCTGCACAGGTTAAGTCCCGGAATGTAAAAAAGTGTATATGTATGTATGTGGTACCCGGGTACTGTTCAACTGGCCAGTGAATTTACATGAAGGAAAGTCTTCGACTAGTCAGTTGGGGCCCTGTGGACTTTAAAGAGAAAACAGCAGCTTGACCTTTAATCACAAACAGCCTTGGAGGCCTCTCACCCATCCGACGCAGGCTTTAGGCTCCGCTGACCCAGGACGTCTCTCCTCCGGATTTTGACTGGGGATACTAGCGGCCAGATCCGTTGTCTGACTTCATGCAGCTTGTCCAGCTCACCGCCTGCTCTCCGTTCGATTCCGCCGGTCTGCAGCAATGTCTGGGCTCTGACAAGTCTCCTTCTCCTCAGGTTGAGTGACCCAAACCGGAATAACCGGTCTCCCTCGGGCTTTGGCCTAGGTTCTCTCGCGATCTCCTCAGTGCGTCTGCTTTCTCTGCTTCCCTGGCGCGCTCTGGAACTTTCTCCACGAGGCAGAGGATGTAAGTGTCCAGTCCCCACCCACTTCCTGTCTTCTTGCAAAGCATGCCGGGCATTGTAGTCCCAATGTCCAGTATCTCTGATCACGATAGTCTCCATCTTGTGGCCAAAAATAGGTACTGCCACAGCAAGATTTTTAACACAGCGCTACACATGCAAAGCGGATGGGCCCGGGCCCCTTACCGCTGCATGGGGCATAGTGCCCTGATGGCGACCCTGCGTATACGTACCCCCACAGAGATACATATACGTACCCTCATAGAGATACATACATATACGTACCCCCACAGAGATGCATACATACACATACCCCCACAGGCCTCAGCACTCTGGCCAGCCTCCACTTCTAATGGGCCCCATACGGGTGGATTAGTTGCTTCGAGCGGCCTCCGGCAAAGGTTGCAGCCCGGCCGCTCGCTTCACTTGGGAACCGCCAGCCGCGATCTCGCGAGTTCAGAGATCGTGGCTGGCGTTTCCCAAGTGAAGCGAGCGACCTTTGCCGGTGGCCGCTCGAAGCAACTAATCAACCCGGATGGGGCCTGGCAGAGTGCCGTTAGAGCACTCTGCCAGCCGTGCATACCCCTCGGACACCAGCCGGAAAGCCAGCGCTGGCTTCCGGTATTGGTTGAGGTAGCAGGGGCATCTGCATGAGTACCAAGTACTCGTGCCGAACCTGGTATAGAAGGATTTGAGGGCCCTATTCCCGTGGGATCGTATAATCTAGAAGGGCTGGACGAGTGAGAAACAGGTGGAGAGGTCTGCAAGGTGAGAGTGATCACGTATAAAAAGGATAGTGGGTGTGGGTTAGCGCTTCGTAGAAGTCCCCAGAGGAAAGGCACAGAAAAGGATGTGCCACTTAGGGACAAAGTGGCTCCACTTCGACAGGCTGTTTTAGGCAAAGTGAGAGTGATGCTAATGGTTGAGGAAGTGTATTAATGAGTTGGATGGTCGGAATCTCTGACCAGGAATGTCTTTAGGGAGCGATTAGGAAGGAAAATTAGGGGAAAGTCGGACTGTATGAACGAGTGCGTTCCAGAAGATGGAGGCTGTGAGTGAAAATCACTGCATTCTAGCGAAGAAAAGAGGTGATATGTTAAGAAGCTAGACACAGGTCGTTGTTGGATCATAGAGCTCAGGCTGGGTTGTATTTAGTGATTAGTGAGGATAGGTAGTGGGGAACCAAATTAGTAAGGGCTTTGTAGGTGAGGGTGAGGAATTTTGAGTTTAACCTCCCTGGTGTTGTGATTCTGACATTTCTATGCCAGAATCGTTAGAAAACAAATTCAGCCCCCTAGCGGTATTAGTGCGGCTCGGGGTTAACTTTCAGTGCTGAAAGCGTTATCCCCGAGCCACACTCGGGGCTGTATACATTACCTGGCCCTGCGCTCCCTCGCTGTCCCCCGCTGTCCCCTCCGGACGATCGTGATGTCACACTTCCTGGTTCCCTTGTCGCGAGAAGGGAACCAGGAAGCAAAATGCCTCAATCACCGTAGGAGACTGCAATCGCAGGGGTCAGCGAGGGAGCACAGGACAGGTATGTATAAAGCCCGAGTGTGGCTCGGGGATAACGCTTTAGCACTGAAAGTTAACCCCGAGCCACACTCGGGAATACCGCCAAGGGGGTTAATTCTTCCGTGGAAGTGAAGCCAGAATAGGAAATCAAAGAGGAGCAGCAGAGACAGACCAGCGGGTGAGGTGGATAAGCCTGGCAGATTTAGGATGGACTGCAAGGGGGAGAACGGGAGGCCAGCTAGAGTGTTATTGCAGTAGTCAAGACGAGATATTGAAAGGATGTGGATGAGTTGATTGGTGGTGTCAACGGTAAGAAATGGATGGATTTTGGAAATCTTAAACAATTGTTTGCAGTGGGAGAAAGAGATTGGATTTGGGGGGGTGAAGGACAGTGGAGTCAAGTGTAACTCTGAGACAGCAAACCTGGTTTGATGTAGAGATAATTATGCCATGGACAGTGATAGAGAAGTATGAAGGTGGTGAAGACGAACGCAGTTATCATGACCGTGTTGCCGCACAGATTAACGTCTGTCGTAGCATAGAATCATGAGCAATAGAGACCCACACACAAAGTACGTGTGCACCGAACTGCGCACGCACAGCGCACGTGGCAAACGGACGCAAGTTAGGCAAGAACGTAAAACCGCTACCACGGACGTGCAGAGTGCGCCACGTCCGTGTAGCGTTCTGTGTGAGTGATGAGATGTCAGACGCAGCGCATTTGCGACGTCCAGCAGCTTGACGCACACAATGGCTTTTCATATCCTTTTCAAATTTTTATCATTTTTCATATTAATTTTATTTCCCATAGTTCCCTTTTTTTCCCTACGTCCGTCAACAAAAACGGATCGTGTGTTGTAATGAAAAAGAAACTGTGTCTCTGGCACCACCTAGGGTTAGTTATTTAGTAACTGAAAATGAAGTAAAAAAGTGTTTGTATACACATACAGGGCTCAAAATTTAAAGTCCCAAGCTACTAACCAGGCCATAAGAGTTACTCGCCACCAGTTGCTCCACCTAAAACCATACCCCGCCCTTAACACACACCCTTAAATTATCTTATGAAATTACACTGTTAAAAGGTTTTATTTAGAATAAAGTTACAAAAATAACATTAATACCCTGACATCAGACCCAGGATACATGTATACCCAGTCATCAGACCCCAGTGTGAGCAGAGCGAGGAGGCAGGGAAGCTCCTCTCCACCCCCCTGCCAGTGACAGAGACGAGCTTGGTCAGGTTAGGCAGCTGATCCATGCCACCATGCAGCCTGGGGAAGGGGGGCTTCACGATGGCACCGCTGGAATAAGAAGCACAAAATAATTTATTGTGCTGTCTGTGTGTGCAATTCCACTCACCCGCACTTAATTTCCACTCGCCAAACGCTAGTAGGCGTGTGGAAATTTTGAGCCCTGTACACCTATATTAGGCAGAATATAGACATAATAGTCAAGAGTCCAAATTTTTATAATGAATCAGCAGCTGTCTCTCTCCATACGGTGGTATATCCAAACCCACCAATAATACAAAATCAAAGAAATCGAATGGTAGGATCAGCGCTTCTTTCAACAGTGATCTCTTTTCTTTCTGTTTTCTTCTGTCACAGTCAGTACATACCTAGTGACTATATTACTTACATATTTAATTTGTATATGTGTTTTGATTCTAATATCTTGCATTTATTACTTTGTATTTCTGTAACGACTAAAATTTCAATGTTCTTGAACCCAGGACATACTTGAAAACAAGAGAAATCTCAATGTATCCTTCCTGGTAAAATACTTTGCAAATAAATAAATACCTCAAATGAAGCAGAAACAAGCCATAGTACAGCAAGTGGAGTTCCGTTTAGATGATAAAGAAAAAGGGATTCACTCACATTTTACGGTGCCTAGATCAGACACTCGATATGATCAGCGGTCGGTGATATTAGAAGGAGCACCGGATCTCCCATACAGCAAGCAGGGTCCCTTTTCACTTCAAACAAACACCAGGATGCAAGGAAATGCAACTAAGGCTGTTTTATTAAATAAAATAATAAAAATGAAAGAACAGCACACCCAAACCCGTTTCGCGATCGATATCGCTTCCTCAGTAGGTGTCCTCAACTTGCTGCACTATGGCTTGTTTCTGCTTTATTTGAGGTATTTACTGACTGTGACAGTGTCACGGATCCCCCTGATTACCAAAAGTGTGGTCCCTTTACGCAGACCGCTCTCTACCCTTCCGATCCTTGAATGGTCGGCGATACTAAACAGACAAATAACCAGACAATATATAAACAAGGGGTAACACCAGACAGAGGTATGGAATAGAGTATTGTCACGAATCTTTCTGACTACTAAGATATAAATCTCTTTATGCAGCTCCCTTTCTACTCTTCCGATCCTTGAATGGTCGGCAAAGCTATAAAGGCAACGAAACAGGTAACAGACAAAGAAAGGGAAATACCAGACAGGGGTACAGACCAGATCACAAGTCCTCCCTAGGACTTTAGTAATAGCAGAGGTAGTCTGATGTGTGCTTAGGGTGCCACACAGACTGACCTCGGTACCAACGTTAAGGGCAGAACCTAGAACAGAGTAAATGCCAATGCCAGGAGTCATACACAGGAGGGTTCGTTTGCCAATGCCAAGGGTCATACACAGGAGGGTTCGTTTGCCAATGCCAGGAGTCATACACAGGAGGGTTCGTTTGCCAATGCCAAGGGTCATACACAGGAGGGTTCGTTTGCCAATGCCAAGGGTCATACACAGGAGGGTTCGTTTGCCAATGCCAAGGGTCATACACAGGAGGGTTCGTTTGCCAATGCCAAGGGTCATACACAGGAGTTAACACAGGAGATAGCCAAAATCACACAAGAGCTCTGCGGGAGGTGAATACCACGTCAGGGCACCGGTGTATGGGAGAGACTGGGTTTTAAACCCGGCGGGTCCGCGTCACAGCACCAGGCCCCGCCCCTTGGCGTCCCACGTGAGCGGGCCCGGAAGCGCTTACATTCGGCGCCTGGCCAGCGAGCAGCGAGGAAGCTGCTGCCAGGCGCCGCATCCCCCGGGTCCCCGTGACAGAACCCCCCCCTCCAGGGGCGGCCACTGGACGACCCCCAGGGGCACGGGGGTGCGCCAAATAGAAGGCCTTCACTAGCCTAGGAGCATGGACTTCCGCAGCTGGTACCCAAGAACGATCCTCTGGACCGTACCCCACCCAATCGACCAAATACTGCAAGGACCCCCTAGACAGCCTGGCACCCAGAATGGCCTTAACTTCGAATTCCTCCTCGCCCTCCACAGAGACAGGAGGCGGTGGAGCATGGACTTTGGTGTATCGGTTACATAACAGCGGCTTCAGAAGGTTTACATGGAACACATTGTGTATTTTAAAATGGGGGGGTAACGCCAAAGCATAGGAGACAGGGTTGAGTCGCCGTAGAATCTTATATGGGCCGATATACCTAGGAGCCAACTTCATGGAAGGCACTAAGAGCTTGATATTACGTGAAGACAGCCAAACCCTGTCCCCAACTTGATATACGGGTGCCTGCCTCCTGTGTCTGTCGGCCTTAGTTTTCTGGATGGCACTACTTTCCTCCAGTGCCCGTCTCACTTTCCCCCAAGTCTCTTTCAATGATGCCAGTTGTTTATCTAAAGCAGGAATCGTGGTATCAGGAAACGTGGCGGGGAGCACGGGAGGATCAAAGCCATAAACAGTGAAGAAAGGAGAATGACCTGTGGATTCACTCACTGCGCTGTTAATAGCATATTCTGCCCATGGTAGCAGATCTGACCAGTTATCCTGTTGTTCTGAGATGAAGCACCTGAGATATTTCTCTACGTTTTGGTTTGCTCGTTCTGCTGCTCCATTGGTCTGGGGGTGATAGGCCGAAGAGAAAGAGAGGTCTATTCCACGTTCTTACAAAACCCTCTCCAGAATCCGGAGATGAATTGGGTCCCCCTATCAGAGACTATCTCCCGAGGGACACCGTGAATGCGGACTACATTGGCAATGAATATGGGCACCAGTTCAGCTGCCGAAGGTAGTTTCTGAAGAGGAACATAGTGACCCATCTTGGAAAATCGATCTATGATCGTAAGTATCACTGTATTCCCTCTTGACTCAGGTAGCTCTACTATAAAATCCATGGCTACATGTGACCAGGGTCGTTCGGGGATCGGCAAAGGCTGGAGCAAGCCAATGGGTGCTGTTTTGGGACTTTTCTGCCTTGTGCACACTTCGCACACGGCAATGTAATCTTTGACATCTCGGCGCAACGTGGGCCACCAGAGGAGTTTACTGATACTAGACACAGTCTTGGTGATACCCATATGCCCGGAAGTTTTATTGTCATGGTAGATGTTGAGTACCTCTTCTCTTTCGTTCTCAGGTACAAAGAGTTTCGCAGGAGGTTTTCCCCCAGGAGCTGCACCCTGGACGGTCTGCAACCTTTTCATTAGAGGAGACGAAACACTAATCGTGGTAGCGGCTATAATCCTCTCCTGGGGTTCAATGGGATGCTGATCTTGGATATTATGTTCATAAGACTCATACTGTCTCGACAATGTGTCTGCTTCAATGTTTCTGGACCCAGGTCTATAGGTAAGTACGTAATTAAAACTTGAAAGAAACAATGACCATCTCGCTTGTCTGGAGTTTAAACGTTTGGCATCTCCAATGTACGTGAGATTCTTATGGTCGGTTATGATAACAATGGGGTCCTTAGACCCTTCTAATAAGTATCTCCATTCGGCCAAGGCTGCGATGACTGCTAACAATTCTCTATTTCCAATGTCATAGTTCTTCTCTGCCGGGGACAACTTTCGAGAATAGAAGCCGCATGGATGCAAGGGTTTGTCAGGAGCCTCCCTTTGGGACAAGACTGCACCAAGACCTAGTTCGGAGGCGTCAACTTCTAATTGGAAAGGCAGAGCCGGATCTGGATGCCGGAGAACAGGGGCAGTAGTAAAGGCTTGCTTTAGTGTCTCAAAGGCTTGAGTGGCTTGAGGTGTCCATTTCTGATTTCCCACCCCTTTCTTTGTCATAGCCGTGAGGGGGGCCACCAAGGCCGAAAAATCTTTAATGAACCTTCTGTAATAGTTCGTGAACCCCAGAAACCTCTGAATGGCTTTAAGTCCTTGGGGTAAAGGCCAGTCAAGAATAGCTGAGAGCTTCTTAGGATCCATTTGAAACCCCCCAGGAGTTATAATATAACCAAGGAATTGCACAGTTACTATGTCGAATAGACATTTTTCTAGCTTACAGTACAATCCAGCCTTCAATAGTTTTTTCAACACTTGTTTGACGTGGACATGATGAGTGTCCACATCAGGAGAGTATATCAGGATATCATCCAGATATACTATGACGAATTCTTGCAGGAATTCCCTTAGAGTGTCATTTATAAGGTCCTGAAAGACGGCTGGCGCATTACACAACCCAAAAGGCATCACCAGGTATTCGTAATGCCCGCTACGTGTATTAAAAGCCGTCTTCCATTCGTCTCCCTTCTTAACCCTGACCAGGTTGTACGCTCCGCGTAAATCAAGCTTAGTATAGATACGAGCCCCTTTTAATCGGTCAAACAATTCTGTTATGAGGGGTATGGGATATGCATTTCTTATAGTGATCCTATTCAAACCCCTATAGTCGATGCAAGGTCGCAGATCTCCCTCTTTCTTGGAGACAAAAAAGAAACCTGCTCCTGCTGGAGAGGAGGACCGTCTAATGAATCCTCGTTCCAGATTCTCCCTTATATATTCCTCCATAACGTCGTTCTCCCTTTGCGACAAAGGGTATACGTGACCCCTAGGAGGCATCGTACCGGGGAGCAAATCAATGGCACAGTCATATGGACGATGTGGTGGTAGAACCTCAGTCCTGGCTTTAGAGAACACCTCCTTTAATGCCAGGTAACATTCAGGGACCTCTGTGGACAAAGGAGGGGCTGTGGCAATATTGAGGCTACCAATCACATTAACTGTGCCTAGGCACTTAGACTGACAACTCTGACCCCAACATTTTATGTCTCTCTGGACCCAATCGACTACTGGGTTGTGCTCTGTTAGCCATGGAAACCCAAGGACGACAGGACATGAGGGTGATTCAATGATTTGAAATCTTATAGTCTCCTGGTGCAAAACTCCTATTCTCATACACACATCGACTGTATCGTGAGTGATATGAGGACATGCCAGGGGGTTACCATCTATGGCCTCCACCCTTAGAGGCCTTTCCTGAGAACCAGTGGTATGAGGTTTTTGGCAGCAAAATTCTTATCCATAAAATTGCCTGAGGCCCCAGAGTCCAAAAACGCCTCAGTCTTGAGGTGAACCCCCTCCCAGGTTAGGGAGACCGGTAACAGAATCCTGGATTTTTTCTTTTCATTATCCACAAAGGAGGCACATAAAGAACCGACAACCTGGGTGTCTCCTGTTCTGAATCCCACTCTGCTATGTTCAACCCTGCCAACCCTGGGTCTCTGAGGACATCGAAGGCGGAAGTGATCTGCCCCTGCACAATAAAAGCAGAGCCCCTTTTCTTTTCTGTGAGCTTTTTCTGCTTCTGAAATACCTGTCCTCCCTATTTGCATGGGTTCAACGACCGGTAAATCAGTTTTTTCATTCTCCGAACCACCTGATGTACTGGGGTGTCTGGGTAACGAGGGTAAAGGAGGCAAGACCCTTCTGGGTCTATCTCTGGGGTGTCTCCTTTCCCTGATTTGATCGTCCATGGCTATACAGAAATCTATCAGGTGGTCCAGACTTTCTGGTAATTTTAAGGGAGCTAGTTCAAACATAAAAGCCTCGTTCAAGCCTTCGGTAAAGGCTAAGGTTAAAACGTCGTTCGGCCAAAGTACTTCAGAAACCAAAGTCTTAAACTCTATGGCATAATCGGCAACCCTCTTATTACCTTGTTTGATATGAAACAAGGACCTACCCGCATTGGTAGCCCTTCTAGAGGGATCAAAGGTACGTTTTAACTCAGAGGTAAAACCCTCATAGTCATAAATGATGGGTTTCTTATTTTCCCACAACGGCGTAGCCCACAATAAAGCTTTTTCTGTTAAATGATTAATCAGATATCCTACTTTGGCTTTATCGGACATACAAGATCCTGGATTGTTCTCAAACAGAATCTCGAGTTGAGTCAAGAACCCCCGACATAGGCTTGGTGTACCATCATAGCGTAGGGGTGCCTTCATACTAAGCCTATGTCCTTCAGGGGAGACCGGACTGACCCTAGGTAACACTGGATCTGGAGGGTTTGTGGTACCTGTATTGGACCGATTTAGCAGGGTTTGCAGAGCGAGAGAAATCTGGTCCATCCTATGGTCCTGTTCCTCTTGTCTGGCTGCGATACGTGCCAACTGGTTAGAGAGGTCTGCGGGATCCATTGGCCCTGACGTAATGTCACGGATCCCCCTGATTACCAAAAGTGTGGTCCCTTTACGCAGACCGCTCTCTACCCTTCCGATCCTTGAATGGTCGGCGATACTAAACAGACAAATAACCAGACAATATATAAACAAGGGGTAACACCAGACAGAGGTATGGAATAGAGTATTGTCACGAATCTTTCTGACTACTAAGATATAAATCTCTTTATGCAGCTCCCTTTCTACTCTTCCGATCCTTGAATGGTCGGCAAAGCTATAAAGGCAACGAAACAGGTAACAGACAAAGAAAGGGAAATACCAGACAGGGGTACAGACCAGATCACAAGTCCTCCCTAGGACTTTAGTAATAGCAGAGGTAGTCTGATGTGTGCTTAGGGTGCCACACAGACTGACCTCGGTACCAACGTTAAGGGCAGAACCTAGAACAGAGTAAATGCCAATGCCAGGAATCATACACAGGAGGGTTCGTTTGCCAATGCCAAGGGTCATACACAGGAGGGTTCGTTTGCCAATGCCAGGAGTCATACACAGGAGGGTTCGTTTGCCAATGCCAAGGGTCATACACAGGAGGGTTCGTTTGCCAATGCCAAGGGTCATACACAGGAGGGTTCGTTTGCCAATGCCAAGGGTCATACACAGGAGGGTTCGTTTGCCAATGCCAAGGGTCATACACAGGAGTTAACACAGGAGATAGCCAAAATCACACAAGAGCTCTGCGGGAGGTGAATACCACGTCAGGGCACCGGTGTATGGGAGAGACTGGGTTTTAAACCCGGCGGGTCCGCGTCACAGCGCCAGGCCCCGCCCCTTGGCGTCCCACGTGAGCGGGCCCGGAAGCGCTTACATTCGGCGCCTGGCCAGCGAGCAGCGAGGAAGCTGCTGCCAGGCGCCGCATCCCCCGGGTCCCCGTGACAGACAGAAGAAAACAGAAAGAACAGAGATCGCTGTTGAAAGAAGCGCTGATCCTACCATACGGTTTCTTGGATCGTGTGTTGTGTCTACAGTATCTTACGTCAGTATGTCTGTCCGTTATGCACACACGCAGAGTGCGCTCACACTGCGTTCGTCTGACTCTAGCAATAGAGGGAGGATCTAGTAAGAGCTCAGTCTTTTGACATATTAATCATTGGATGGTGAGTGGCCATCCAGGAGGAGATGCCAGATAAACAGTCACTGACTTTGGAAAGGACAAAAGTAGAGAGGTAGATCTAAGTGTTATCAGCTAGGTGGTAATTTAAACCAAAGTTGTTGATTATTTTACACAGGGAGGAGGTGTAAATGGAGAGGAGTAGAGGACCCAAAACAGAGCATTGAGGTACTCCAATTTACAGGTGAGGCATTGAGGCAGTAATTGCTGCAAAAGGGGCCCAAACCAAGCATGAGTACATGTGCATGCTTATACTTTTCAGAGGTCCGATATTGTTCTATGTACAATCATTGTTTTATTGAGTGCATGTAATATTCTAATTTTCTGAGATTGTGGATTTGGGGTTTTCATGAGCTGGAAACCATAAACATCACAATTCTGACAAATCACGGCTTGAACTATCTCATATAATAGTTTCACCTTTTAAGTTGCATTACTGAAATAAATAAACTTTTGCACGATATTCTAATTTTTCGAGTTTCACCTGTATAAATGCAATGAAGAGGAGTCACCGCCAGCAAATGATTAAGATTATTTTAAAATAATTAGAAATTCAAAAACATATATATCAAAAATGGCTGGACTCAAACTGAACATGGATTTTCTGTAAGGGTGTAACATTTATTGCATTACAGGGTTGTGGGAATCCTATTACCCGACGCCCGGGACATGAAGATCCGGGCGCCAGACAAGTAAATAGTTTTGAGATGCAGTCCGGCGGGCAAGAAGCCCGCCGGACTGCTCCGGGCACACGAGCGCCGTCGGGATACAAAGCGCGATCCTCCTATGGAGGATCGCGCTTTGTACACTGAGCACAGAGAGAGGAAGGAACGCCCACTCTCACGGACGTTCCTTCCTCTCACTGAGTGGCGCGATGAGGGGAGGGGCAGGGTTGTGTAGCACAGGGGGAGGGGATTGGTTGCTGTCAGCTCAGTGGTTGCAGTGTGCATCTCTCTCACACCCTCTCTGCGCATCCTGTACCCGGGCAGCTTCATGTGTCCTGTCTCTCATCCCATATGGCGTGCAGTAAGTTGGCACTGCTTGCCAGGATGTGCTGGGCAGCGGGGTTCCTGGCAGAATGGCCAGAATGTCCACCGCAGCGGCGGCCCCCCAAGGTGAAAAGCTCTGTGAATACAAAACAGCAGCACGTGGGTGAAGATGCATAGTAGACGCTGTGCAGGATGGAAGCCCAAGTGGAGCACATGGAGAGGAGCAGTGGGGATCCTCTGCCCAGGCCCTGCCCTGCTGAATCCATTCACTTTGAAAATACCCATGAAGCCTACAAGAGCAAAAACACGTGGGAGCTGATGAGAAGTAGGGATGAGCCGAACACTCCCCAAGTTCGGTTCGAAGCCGAACCCGAACTTTCCAAATGTTCGGATCCGAACCTGAACCCGAACTCGAACTCCATACAAGTCAATGGGGCTGAAAATTCGGTTTTTAGAGTGCCCTCCAAGAGGGCATATATGCTAGATATTTGCCATAAAAAGTGTATGGGGGACCGGGTAGTGCCCTGGGGGACAGGAAACAAGGACAAAAAGTAAAAAAAAAACTTTTTAAAGGGACAGTGAGTTTTCCATGAAATAAGGGTTAAAAATAAAAACGAAAAATTCCTTCAAATATCGTGCCTAGGAGGTCCCCATAACCTGCCCATGAAGTGGCAGATTTCTAGGATGTATAGAAATATGTAAAAACCAAAAAATGACATTTCAAATGACGGTAAATGCTTTTCCTTTAATCTATCCATAAACAACAGCTTGGGGCGGCAGTCTGTATGAAAAGAGGAGACATTTTCGGACACGCAGAAAAAGTTTACTGATTTTTTGGCGGTGAAAAGCAGGAGAATGACTGGAGAATGGAAAATTCTAGACCAAATAGCCGATTTGGAAAGTGAGATAAATGGGAGAATTTTTCTGGTTTGGCTATTTTGACCTAGAATTTTCTCTTCAGTCATTCTCCTGAGTTTCACCTTTCTCTGAATAACCCTGTCAGGGTTATTCAGAGAGCGGTGAAGAGCAGGAGAATGACTGGAGAATGGAAAATTCTAGGTCAAAATAGCCAAACCAGAAAAATTCTCCCATTTAGGCTAGGGTCAGACTAGCGAATTTTTAACATGCGTTTAGGCGCACTTAATCACGGCCGCACTAGCAGCAAATGACGGGCAATGACGGCCAATATACGAAGTACGGTCGCACGAAAGTCCGGCTGCGCAACGCAAGTGGAAAATGAACGCATTTTTTCGAGAACGCAGAACCGCTAGTACGGACGTACAGAGTGCGCTGCGTCCACTAGCGGCGTGTGTGCGTGATTTGGAGACGTCAGACCCTGCTCATGTCCGGCCAACATAACGTCCAGACACCCAAAGTTTCCTGGCTTGGATCCGTAAAAAATCACGCACAAAAATGCGCATAGAATGACCGTTTTCGCGCATTCCGTGAAAAAATACGCCAATGCGTTCGGACGCACTTTCGGTCGCTGTGAAAAATGCGTTAGTCTGACCCTAGCCTTATCTCACTTTCCAAATCGGCTATTTGGTCCAGATTGTTCTCTTTTCCTGCCATTCTCCTGGTTTTCACCTTTCTCTGAACAACCCCGAGAGAGAGGTGAAAGCCAGGAGAACTGGCAGGAGAAGAGAACAATCTAGACCAAATAGCCAATTTGGAAAGTGAGTTAAATGGGAGAATTTTTCTGGTTTGGCTATTTTGACCTAGAATTTTCACTTCTCCAGTTATTCTCCTGCTTTTCACCGCTCTCTGAATAACCCTGTGAATGTTTAATCCTGAGGAGAAAAATAACATTGCTTAAGGCTGGGGTCAGACGAGCGCAGTTATCACGTCCGTGTTGCCGCACATTTGTACCTCCGTGGCAGCATAGCATTCTGACCAATGGAGCCCCACACACGAAGTACGTCCGCACGGAAGTGCGGATGCATGGCGGGCGCAGCAAACGGACGCAGGTTAGGCAAGAACGTAATACTGCTAGAACGGACGTGCGGAGTGCGCCACGTCCACAACGTCCGTGTAGCTTTGTATGTGAGTGATGAAACGAGGTCAGATGGACTGCATTTATACGTCCAGCATTTTTGATGGACAGAATGTTTTTTCATTTTAATTTATTTTCCCTGCTACATCAGTCAAAAAATAGGTCAGTGAAAAAAACGGACTGTTTGGCCACTACCTTGTTGTCAGTCAGTAAGTACGTCCGTACTGCACGGACGCACAGTCCGTACAAAATGCGCTCATCTGACCCTAGCCTTAGATGTTATTTTGAATTTTTTTCAAACACCAGTTAACCACTTGGCTGCTATGGACGCGCTCGGCGCGTCCAGCCAAATGGTTCTCCTGTGCTATGGACGCGCTGAGCGCGTCCATGCACAGGTGGCAGCAATCCGCCGGATTCCGGCAGATTGCTCTGCCCCCCTGGTGCGGGCTGACATCTTGGATGTCAGCCCAGCACTCCGGCGGAGCAATTAGATGTCATCTAATTCAGGCGCCCCCCCCCGCATGTGCGGAGGAAGCGCCTGAAAGGGAGGTCCTTTGGACCTCTCTCCCGATCGCCGGGGGGCAGAGGGTTAATCCAGGCACCGTTTGGAAAGGCACAGCCTGCCCTTCCAAACGGTGGCTGTGATTAACCCCTGGGGAGCCGGATCACGAATCGGCGCTAAAAAGCGCCAGATCGTGATCCTCTCCTGGAGCTGGCCAACATCTTGGATGTCGCCAAGCCTCCAGGAACTCCCCCTGAGGACTGGCGTCATCGTGCATAGCACGATGATGCCAGTCCTGGAGTTAACCCCTAGCTGCCACCAATGGTGGAGCTAGGGGGTTCCAATGAACCCCCTATCTCCAGATCCGTGGCAGCTAGGGGTTAATGTTTGATATCGTTGGATCGGCCAGAGCATGGCCTTTCCAAGGATACCAAACATGAGCATGAAAAATGTTTTTTAAAAAAATAAAAAAAAAAAAAAAAAAAGATTTAAGAAAAAATTCTAAAAAAAATAAACAAGTTTTTTTGTTTGTTTTTGTTTTGTTAATGCAGCAATATTGTTCCCATTTCAATTATAATGTGAACAATAATGCTGCACTAACGATTTTTGTATGCGGTGCGTTTGTTAAAAAAAGCGAAATTTTCCCAAAAAAAAAATGTAACGAGACCCCATTTCTAATTTTTTTAACAAGCGCACCCCATACAAAATATAACCGCAAACGATCGCATGTTAAAATGTGAAAAAAAAAACACTTTACACATAATAAATTATTGAAAATTCTAATTTTATTGCATTTTTTTGTTATAATATACAGACATGACATAATGTATACATATAATACTGACATATTATGAATCTGCCAAGTCTGCCGGAAAGAACGATATATAATATATCTGGGTCATATATCAAAATATGGCTACAAAACGCGGTTAAACATGATGAGCGAAAGCGGTAAAAATGACCTCAGCAAAGAGGTGTGAAAAGCCTCAGCAGCGAAAGGGTTAAATGCAGCATATTAGGATGTTTTAGGAGGGAAATTAATTATCAAATCTCAATCAGAAGCAGACACCACCCAACCCCCTCAGTATAGTGTACAATGTATCAAATTGATTACCAGACTAAAAACACCTGGTGTTATGCCTGTTTGTGAACAGAGGTCATTTAGAGTTGATAATCTTTCCACGTACACATTAGTTTTTAATTCAATATCTAATAAACCGTTGCTTATAATATTCTACAGTAAAGAGTCTCTTTATTTCTAGATTTTTTAGTATTTTTTTAAGCATTTTCTATACTTTTTTCAAAATTTCTTTTTTTTTTTTCGAACTCGAACCAAACACACCCAAAAAGTTCGAAGTTCGCGGACTTTCGAACTGCCAAAGTTCGGGTCGAACTCCGAACCGTCCGAAGTCCCCGAACCCAAACAGCTCATCCCTAATGAGAAGCCTCATGGTCTTCTGGCTGTGCTCCCTTGATACTCTGGTGGACAAAAACCAGCAGGCAAGTAGAGGTGTTCTGTTTTCGTGCAGGTTTAGGAGAGCAAAACATTTCCCCACACACTGTACAGCACCTCTTGCTTATAAATAAATTCTCTTTATCTGGTCTGAGGTCTCTATATATGTGGGCATTATCTGGTCTGAGGTCCATGTCTGTGGGCATTATCTGGTCTGAGGTCCATATATGTGGGCATTATCTGGTCTGAGGTCTATATATGTGGGCATTATCTGGTCTGTGGTCTATATATATGGGCATTATCTGGTCTGCGGTCTATATCTGTGGGCATTATCTGGTCTGTGGTCTATATCTGTGGGCATTATAATTTATGTGCGCGCTGTTATGAATAAAGACCTCTAAACACTATTTTGTTGAATTTTTTTATCAGGACAAGTAGATCGTCCTGAGGGACAAGTAGATTGGACCACCACTTAGTCCTTTGGACAGGTAGATTTTTTTTTAAATTTCCACACCCCTGCATTATAACATATATACTATTATTATTATTATTATTCTTTATTTATAAAGCACCAGCATATTCGGCAGCGCTGTACAATAAGCACAGTATAGACAGGGTTACAATACATTGAACAACATTTGACAAACCGTACAGGAGGAGATGAGGGCCCTATTCCCGTAGGAACTCACAATCTAGGAGGGTTGGGGTTGGAAACAGGAGGAGAGGACTGTAAGGTGAGAGTGATTGATGGTTGTGTCAGTGAGTTGTAGGGATGTGCGTTTCGGGATTTCGGAATTTTCACGAAATTTCCCGATTCGTGTTTTCGGATGCGGACGATTTTCCGAAAATTTTTAGATCCGAAAATGGCAGATCCGAAAAGTTTTCCGAGCCGAAACGAAATATTTTCGGAATTTTCGAATGTACTTGAAATGTGTCAAATCGAAATTTATTGCTTTGAAACGAGGAGAACAGACGTTCCGAAAAAACGAAAATTTCCGAAAATACGAAAAGTCGATACAAAAAACGAGCTAAGTGACACGAAAATACGAAAAATGGTCAATATTCTGAAACCATTTACAATTCCGAAAAACGAAAATTTCCGAAAATATGAAAAGTCGATACAAAAACGAGCTAAGTGACACGAAAATACGAAAAATGGTCGAAATTCCGAAAAAAAATGTACGCGAAAAACGAGTCGAGCCGAACCGAATCGAAACAGAAATCGTCGAAACGAGCCGAATCGAAAAGTTTAAAAATCCGAAAAATCTAATCAAATCGAACCGAAAAAAAAATCGGTGTACAAGCCTAGTGAGTTGGGTGGTAGGCTTCCCTAAATAGGAATGTTTTAACCCTTTTGCTGCTGAGGCTTTTCACACCTCTGTGCTGAGGTCATTTTTACCGGTTTTGCTCATCATGTTTAAACGTGTTTTGAAGGCTTATTTTAGTATATGACCCAGACATATTATATATCGTTCTTTCCGTCAGACTTGGTAGATTCATAATATGTCATTATTATATGTATACGTTATGTCATGTCTGTATATTATAACAAAAAATGCAATAAAATATGTATTTTCAATAATTTACAACGTGTAAAGTTTTTTTTTTCACATTTTAACATTCGAGCAATTGCGGTTATATTTTGTATCGGGTGCGCTTGTTAAAAAAATTAGAGATGGGGTCTTGTTACATTTTTTTTTGGGGAAAATTACACGATTTTTAACAAACGCACCGCATACAAAAATCGTTAGTGCAGCATCATTGTTCACATTATAATTGAAATGGGAACAATATTGCTGCATTAACAAACCAAAAAAAGAAAAAAAATGTTTATTTTTTTCTATAATTTTTTTTTAAATATATTTTTATTTTTAATTTTTTTAAAAAACTTTTTCACTTTCGTGTTTGGTATCGTTGGAACGGCCATGCTCTGGCCGATCCAACCATACCAAACTTTAACCCCTAGCTGCCACGGATCGGGAGATAGGGAGTTCCAATGAACTCCCTATCTCCACCGTTGGTGGCAGTTAGGGGTTAACTCTAGGACTGGCGTCATCGTGCTATGCACGATGACGCCAGTCCTCAGGGGGAGTTCCCGGAGGCTTGGCCGACATCCAAGATGTCGGCCAGCTCCGTGAAAGGATCACGAACCGGCACTTTTCAGCGCCGATTCGCGATCCAGCTCCCCAGGGGTTAATGCCAGGCACCATTTGGAAGGGCAGGCTGTGCCCTTCCAAATGGTGCCTGGGTTAACCCCCGCAACGCCGCCGATCGGGAGGGAGAGAGGTCCGAGGGACCTCCCCCCTCCCTTTCAGGCGCCTCCTCCGCACATGCGGGGGGGGGCGCCTGAATTAGGTGTCATCGCGCTGCCGCGATGACACCTAATTTCACCGGCGGCGGTTCTGGATGCTGGGCTGACATCGAGGATGTCAGCCCACACCGGGGGGGGCCAGCGATCGGCCGGAATTCGGCCGAACGCTGACCCCAAAGTGAGGACGCGCTCAGCGCGTCCTCAGCACACCAGCAGCCATGCGGAGGACGCGCTAAGCGCGTCCTCCGCATCGAAGTGGTTAAGGGAGCGTTTGAAGGACGAGAAGTTAGGGGAAAGTCTGACAGTACGAGGGAGAGCGTTCCAGAGAGTGGGGGCTGCGCGTGAGAAATCCTGCAGTCTATCATGGGAAGAGGTGATGCGGGGAGAAGCTAGGCGCAGGTCACTGTTTGACCTTAGGGAGCAGGCTGGGGTGTATTAGTGAGGACAGGTAGTGGGGCGCTGAGTTAGTGAGGGTTTCACTATCTCACACACTCCACTTAAATGTAGATTTAAAGATGGAAAAACAGCTAGCTTGGGTTTTATAGAGGTTATTTAGCTACAAGATACGGAGGAGTCTTGTTATTTTTACATGTGTTTTTGTGGATGACTTATTATGGCACTGCGTGGCCAACTTTCACTGTTTCATTTGACTATATGTGCAAAGAATTTTGAAAAAAGTGTATTGTTGCTTTGTGTTTTGGACAATCAGTGAATCATCCAAAATTCAAACTAACACATGCGTCTATTAACAAATATACACAAGCCCATCAGGGTTTGCCGATCAGCCAAGGTTTCTTAGACACATATAATTTATTCATGCTGATGGGCAGTGCAAGAAAAATGGAACCCCGCAGCATGAACAATCCATATGCTGCAGGTAAAATAAAATCAAAATGGAATCCGATGTGACATGCCTTAATTTCCTTCTTGCAGCATATGATTAATACATGATACAGGGCAACACTTTTCCCTGGACTCACCTCTGCATGAAATAGTAATGTGTCTAGGAAAGTATGGCCGATTTGACAACCCTGATGCCTACTTACACGTGATCAGTGGTGGCTCATTTATAGTAAAGATGGGGCAGTGCCCTACCTGCAAAGTTCTGGAAACAAAATAATTATAACAATAACTTTGCCTTGGTAAGATTATTTCTGAAAAAGGGAGGGATCATAGGTGCGCGCACAGGGTGTGCCTAGTGTGCTTAGGCACGCCCCAATGTTAGGTGAAGGGTTCATCTTTGACCCCATACATAGCTATTTTGGATGTTCATTAGGTGGTTCATGATAAATTGCATGAATATTGACTATATCACTGCATAAATATTGGTTATTCCCCACTAAAAATAAGTGTTCTTTACAAAAAATTATCCAAGCGTAGATATTGATAAATATTATATATTCGTTATAAATTGAGGCCTGGAAATACATGAATGAGATTTGAGTGACATGACAACAGATGGTTTGCAGCAACATTGCTCTATCTATGGACAAAACTGACCGATAGGAGGTTCTATACTCTCTTACGCTGCAGATTTGTTCTTGGAACGCTCTGCCCACTAACCCCATATGAACCAATGATGTACAGGGTACGGCCTCCGAAAAAAGTCCCTTAAGGACCAAGGACCTACTCTGTACATCATGATCCTCTAACCCCTCTCCCTTCCAACACTCAGCTCTCTGGCCGGGTTCCCATGGTGGTCTGATTTCCTTGAAGTCAGACCTTCATTTTTAAGGACCCAAGCCGTCGCACTGACTTCATCATCGAGCACGATTACGTCAGTTTCAGGCGCCCCCTGGCACTGCTGGGAGAGAGCCTGAAAGGGAGGGGGGTCCTTTGGAACCTACTCCCTCCCGATCGTCTGGGAGTGTAAAAAGCGAGAGAGGCATCACTAGAAAGTGCACAGTCTGCCCTTTCCAGCGATGCCTCTCTTTAATTCCTTAAATGTCGGATCACGATTTGGCACCAATCGGTGCCCCATCACGGACCTCTCGCGAAGGTGGATGACATCTTGGATGTCTCCCCTGCCCACTGTCAGTTGGGCAGTTAACCTCCTAACAGCCAAGTGAAAAAAGGGAGGTCCAAAGAACCCCCTATCTCCCAACCTGTGACAGTTAGACCAAGTCAAGTTTGTTATCATTGGAAAGGCCAGAGCAGGGGGTTTTTTTTTCTTAAAAAAAATTGCTTGGGTCGTATAGAAAAAACAGGATTTCAAATTGTGTTTAAACATGATGAGCACAAAATGGTTAAAATGAGATCAGCACACAGAGGTGAAATGGTTCAGCAGCGACGGGGTTAAAAAGAAAAAACACGTATACATTAGGTATTTCTAAACTCAGGACAAAATTTATAAAATATTTAGCCAGGGTCTTTTTTTTTGGGGGTCAGAATTCAAAAAAGTGTGTTTTGGTTTTTTCCCATTTTTTTTTTTTATTTAAAGATTTTATTTTCCAGTACGTAAACAAAGGATCACAGTTCGACCCATATAAATAGCCACGCAGGGCCGACAAATCGTATAAAACAGGTAAGGGTAAGGGGTATGTTTAGAAAAGTATATAGCTAAGGGGAGATGACCATAATCTCGCTGATATAAGAGAAAAATGGGCAGATCCGGAGAAAACAAACCCACACCTCCCGGTAAGGGAGGAGAAGGAAAATAAAAAAAAAGGGGGGGGTGAGGTAAAGTAGTGGCAAAACCATGATTGTGACGCTCCTGGCACACTCCCGTAGGAGGCCATGGACGGATATGTCACGTGGCCCGAGAGCCCGAGGGCCAGGCATGATGGGAAAATCATGATGGCGCACCTCGGGACCACCCGGAAAATGCCAAAAAAAAAAGGTGGGGGAAGGGGTCCAGAACCCATTGTGTCCCGCTGGCGGTTAGGTCCCCCATGACTGTACGTCATGGATATGTGGAACGCGAGGGTCAAAAAGGCCAGAGCACATAGCGCCGACAGGGGGGGATATGGGGACGTGCAGCAGGTACGAGGGTCGCATCAGGCAACCTCAAGCGGGCCAAACAGAACAAGGATAAGCAAATCAGGGATGACATAGAACAAAGCCGTAAAACAGCAAGGTAGCCATGCGAGTAGTCCGGCAACTCAGGTCGGGTCCCGGAGAGAAGTGGAGCCAACGGACGCGCTCCCAGACGCAGGTCTCTGCAGACCGGAAGCAAGTTCTAGGGTATGAAGATGATAGGTCGCCTCCTCGGGTGTGCATGCTTGCAAGGTGAACCCATCTCCCTGATGAATCAGGAGTGTTTTTCCGAGTGCACCCCATTTATAGCGAACGCCATTGTCAGGTAAGGTAGCCGGCACAGATTTAAAGCGACGCCTAGCTGCCAGCAGGAGAAAGGGGAGATCTCGGTATACTGCAATCAGGTTTCCTTCGAACTTGATTGTAGGGGTATTGCGGGTCACCCGTAAAATAACAGAATGTAGGGCAAGGTCCCGAACAACCACGATGATGTTGCGGGGGGCCCCAGCAGGGGCCGCAGCGGCCTTCCGCACCTGGGTTGCGGAAACAACTGCGTTTTCCGAATCTTCGTTAGCGGGGAGGATGGAAGACATAAAACTGGTGGTAAAGGTCAAAAGCTCCGGGTCCGCCACAGTCTCTGGAACACCGCGTAGTTTAAGATTTTTGCGGCGGTGCCTGGACTCCAGGGGCACTATCGCAGCTTGCATAGTAAGAATCTGCTGCTGAAGCGTTAGCACGGTGGCTGATGTCGAAGCCTGCTCAGTCTCAATCTCCTGTGTTCGGGTCTGAACCTCCGTAAGCTGCATCTGCGTAGCGGCTATGGCGGTATTGATCGGCATCAGGTCGGCTTGCCAGGACGTCCTAGCATCTGCTAGCAGGGAGAAAATATTGCGCTTCGTTGGCGGGAGGTCATCTTCCCCCTTCCCCATCAGCTGCTCCTGGAGGATAGGTGGCAGGCCCGCATCCACCGTCGTGCTAGGTTGGTCTGATTCCACCGGGCAGGACGTGGCAGCCGTCTCCCCAGCCCTCCTCCCAGGGACACACGGATATCGGGGTACAGGGGTTACCCGTCGTCTCCCCGTTCTTGTTTTTCTTACCCATCCGGGGTTAAGATGTAGAGGAACAGAGCCCAGAAAATACGACCGCGATAGGCCGCAAAGATGGCCGCCAGCTCCCGCCAATCGGCCCCACGAGCTCAGCCCGGGAAATCGCGGGTCCAGAGCGGGGGGGGGGGGATTCTGTCTCCGGAGTGCAGCACCTGGTGACCAGCCTCAGGGAAACCGTAGGGTTAGTCCAGGCCGTCCAAAAATCGACGGTATAGTCTCTAAAAGGTGGATAAGCCCGGAGCTCTGCAAATTCGCGTCTGCTCCCTCTTGCAGCCGGCCACACCCCCCATTTGTTTTTCATCATATTTCATAACTTTTTATAGTAAATTATAAGATATGATGAAAATAATGGTATCTTTAGAAAGTCCATTTAATGGAGAGAAAAAATGGTATATAATATGTGTGGGTTCCATAAGCGAGTGAGAGGAAAATTAAACCTAAACACAAACTGTGCATAAATGTAAAAACAGCAGTGGGCATTTTTGGACAGACAATGGTAAAACCGCCGGGTCGCTATGGGGTAAACAGCCAAATTACTATTTAAGAATATTAGGTTCTGGGTAGAAAATAGAATAGCTGCATTTTGTATGTGTATGTGCCTTTGTATGTGCAATGTTTCCCATTGGAGACACACATTCACTCTGATACACTCAGTTATACACTCACATTCACATATAAACACATTGTCAGTGTCACATACATTCTCACACATTGAAACATCCACAAAAGACCTAGCCTGTCATGCCCATTTTCGCTGCAAATTCATTGTTGCAACTGACCATCTGTCTGCACACGGCAAGACGACGACTTGTAATTCTGAGGCTCAGAGAATAAACACTGTAATAGCCTCTTCTGTAAGTAAAGACTCTTCTTAGGCTAGGGTCAGACGAAAGCATTTTTCCCCGCGAACGTGAAAAAGTGCGTCCGAACGCATTGACGTATTTTTTCACGGAATGTGCAAAAACGGTCAGACGACGAGCATTTTTGGGCGTGATTTTGTACGGATCGTCAATAAAACTCTTTTTGCGTCTGGACGTTATGTAGGCTAGACATTAGCAGTGTCTGACATCTCCTAATCACGCACACATGCCGCTATGCCGCAGCTGCGCACTCAGTACGTCAGTACTAGCGGTTCTGCGTTCTCAGAAAAATGCATTCAAATTCCACTTGCGTTGCACGGCCGGACTTTTGTGCGGCCGTACATCATATATTGGCCGTCATTGCCCGTCATCTGCTGCTAGTGCGGCCGTAATTATGTGCGCCAGAACGCACGTTAAAAGTGCGCTGGTCTGACCCCAGCCTTATGTAGCACACTGACTATTTATGGCAAGCCAAAGACCTGAAGACGATAAGCACGAATACACCAGAGATATTGTGTATTATGGTGATATTTTACAGATATGTAAGCGAGAGAGTGAATTCCATATAGCGCAAAAAATAATAAAATGATAATGAGTAACTGTCTGGTGCGTGGAGTCACAGGTTGTGCACATACAAGGGTTTACTCACTCCAAATTACCCAAAGTCGTCCATTATTATCCTTTATATAGAAACATAGAAAATGTCGGCAGATAAGAACCTTTCGGCCCATCTAGTCTGTCCAATTACATGGATACTTTACCTGGATTTATCTTTTGTTTAGGATAGCCTTATGCCTATCCCATGCCTGCTTAAATTCAAACACTGTTTTGGCCTCTACCACTTCAACTGGAAGGCTGTTCCATGTATCCACCACCCTCTCAGTAAAATAATGCTTCCTGATGTTACTTTTAAACCTTTGCCCCTCTAATCTAAGACTGTCCTCTTGTTTTGCTACTTTGTTTCCTTTAAAATATACTCCCTTCCTCTACCTTGTGGATTCCCTTTACGTATTTAAATGTTTCTATCATATCTCCTCTGTCTCATCTTTTTTCCAAGCTATACATGTTAAAATCATTAAGCCTTTCCTGGCAGCGGCGTAGCGTGGGTTGTCAGCGCCCGGGGCAAGGCAAGAATTGTGCACCCCCCCCAACCTGTGGACACGGTAACACACCCTGATTCCCTTCCACCAGTAGAGTATTGACCCCTGTTACCCCACAAGCACATGTATTGTATATTAACAAAATACTGATATAATAAAAAAATGAAACACACATTCCCCCCACGCTACACCAATGCTACCAGTCACCCTGTCCCAGTATACCCTAGCATAGTTTCCACTCTCACACTATACCCAGTCACTCTCTCCCAGTACCTCCAGTCACTCTCTCTCCCCCAGTACCCCAGTCACTCCCTCCCAGTACCCCCAGTCACTCTCTCTCTCCCCCCAGTACCCCAATCACTCTCTCTCCCAGTACCCCAGTCAATCTCTCTCTCCCAGTATCCCCAGTCACTCACTCTCTCTCATTCCAAGTACCCCCAGACTCTCCCCATACCTCCACACTGTGTCTTGGTTACACTGCTCTGGTGTCACACAGTGTCGCCTACCTGCGTGGAGTTGCTGGTGGCACGGGGGGGGGGAGCTGTCCAGGGGGTTTAGTGGGGGCCGGATATTAAATGTGCTGCAGGGCAGCCGCCTCCCTCCTTCCTTCCTGTTCAGCGGCTGCAGGGCTGCCATTGGCGGGGGGGCTGGCCCAGGGCTTCAGGGGGGCTGACAAGCGTTGTACAGGGTGTCCCATCGGATAATGCTGTGCTGCTTCACGTGACTCATGTCAGCGTTAAGGAGGAGTCAGGACAGGACCAGAATTTTCCTGACATCCAAGATGTCAGCCCGCACCGGGGGGCGCAGCAATCCGCCGGAATCCGGTGGATTGCTGCCTCCTGTGCATGGACGTGCTCAGCGCGTCCATAGCACAGGAGAACCACTTGGCTGGACGCGCTGAGCGCGTCCATAGCAGCCAAGTGGTTAACTGGTGTTTGAAAAAATTTAAAGCAATGTTATTTTTCACCTCGGGATTAAACATTCACAGGGTTATTCAGAGAGCGGTGAAAAGCAGGAGAATAACTGGAGAAGTGAAAATTCTAGGTCAAAATAGCCAAACCAGAAAAATTCTCCCATTTAACTCACTTTCCAAATTGGCTATTTGGTCTAGATTGTTCTCTTCTCCTGCCAGTTCTCCTGGCTTTCACCTCTCTCTCGGGGTTGTTCAGAGAAAGGTGAAAACCAGGAGAATGGCAGGAAAAGAGAACAATCTGGACCAAATAGCCGATTTGGAAAGTGAGATAAGGCTAGGGTCAGACTAACGCATTTTTCACAGCGACCGAAAGTGCGTCCGAACGCATTGCCGTATTTTTTCACGGAATGCGCAAAAACGGTCATACGATGCGCATTTTTGTGCATGATTTTTTATGGATCCAAACCAGGAAACTTTGGGTGTCTGGACGTTATGTTGGCCGGACATGAGCGGGGTCTGACGTCTCCAAATCACGCACACACGCCGCTAGTGGACGCAGCGCACTCTGTACGTCCGTACTAGCGGTTCTGCGTTCTCGAAAAAATGCGTTCATTTTCCACTTGCGTTGCGCAGCCGGACTTTCGTGCGACCGTACTTCGTATATTGGCCGTCATTGCCCGTCATTTGCTGCTAGTGCAGCCTAAACGCACGTTAGGCTGCACTAGCATGATTAAGTGCGCCTAAACGCACGTTAAAAATTCGCTAGTCTGACCCTAGCCTAAATGGGAGAATTTTTCTGGTTTGGCTATTTTGACCTAGAATTTTCCATTTTCCAGTCATTCTCCTGCTCTTCACCGCTCTCTGAATAACCCTGACAGGGTTATTCAGAGAAAGGTGAAACTCAGGAGAATGACTGGAGAATGGAAAATTCTAGGTCAAAATAGCCAAACCAGAAAAATTCTGCCATTTATCTCAATTTCCAAATCGGCTATTTGGTCTAGATTGTTCTCTTCTCCTGCCAGTTCTCCTGGCTTTCACCTCTCTCTCTGGGTTGTTCAGAGAAAGGTGAAAACCAGGAGAATGGCAGGAAAAGAGAACAATCTGGACCAAATAGCCGATTTGGAAAGTGAGATAAGGCTAGGGTCAGACTAACGCATTTTTCGCAGCGACCGTCAAAAAGTGCGTCCGAACGCATTGCCGTACTTTTTCACGGATTGCGCAAAAACGGTCATACGATGCGCATTTTTGTGCGTGATTTTTTACGGATCCAAACCAGGAAACTTTGGGTGTCTGGACATTATGTTGGCCAGACATGAGCAGGGTCTGACGTCTCCAAATCACGCACACACGCCGCTAGTGGACGCAGCGCACTATGTACGTCCGTACTAGCGGTTCTGCGTTCTCGAAAAAATGCGTTCATTTTCCACTTGCGTTGCGCAGCCGGACTTTCGTGCGACCGTACTTCGTATATTGGCTGTCATTGCCCGTCATTTGCTGCTAGTGCGGCCGTGATTAAGTGCGCCTAAACGCACGTTAAAAATTCGCTAGTCTGACCCTAGCCTAAATGGGAGAATTTTTCTGGTTTGGCTATTTTGACCTAGAATTTTCCATTCTCCAGTCATTCTCCTGCTCTTCACCGCTCTCTGAATAACCCTGCTTATAATATTCTGCAGTAAAGAGTCTCTTTATTTCTAGAATTTTTAGTATTTTTTAAGCATTTTTTATACTTTTTTCAAATTTATTTATTTTTTCGAACTTTTGGCGAAAGTCCCAAAAAGTTCGACGTTTGCGAACTTTCGAACGGCCAATGTTCGAATCGAACTCCGAACCGAACAGCTCATCCCTATTAATAATCAGTGCAGGGAAGAATAAAAAATAAAAGTCATACAGTATCTCATATTTGTGGAGTCAGCTGCCTCTCCAGACCACTTGGTGGTATATCCCTTTTCCACCTTGTAAGTCAGTATAAAAGAAAGATGTGCTGGAGCTGGTGCTTCTTGTCCTGTTAGTGGTTCCTTCTGCTGCACCACGTGGCTCAGAAGTGTGGTTTCCTTACAGGGTTACCATCCTCCGTGTCCAAAATATGCAAAATATAAAATGACTCACATAGAGCAATATTGTATAAAATGAAGTGGAAACAAAGGAGATGAATGTCGTACTCACATTTGCTGGTGTCTTATTGATCAGACATCAGATTTGTAGGCAGCCGGTGACTTCAGAAGGTGCACCTATCAGCCTCAGCCACCTCCTCGGCGAATATAAGCATCCAAAACCTGGGATAGGCGTAAAATAGGGCAAATTTTATTACTAATAAAATATACAGTATACCAAAATGCATTTCGCATAAAAAGCTTCATCAGTAGTGCCAACTGATGAAGCTTTTTATGCGAAATGCATTTTGGTATACTGTATATTTTATTAGTAATAAATAAATTCACGGGGAGGTGGCTGAGGCTGATAAATGCTGGTAAATCTGCAACAATATGAGTGCACGTAGTGTTTTTCGTTTGGAGAGAAAGCAGACATGGGCTTGAGTTGCGCACGCAGCATCAATCTGTCACTCTGACCAGGCACTCGCAAACCTTGTGTGAAAAATACACAAAACGCAATTTGTGTATGTATGAGGGTTATTAGGGATGCACCAATACCGATACTAGTATCGATACTGACATTTGCACAAGTACTTGGTACTCCCGATACCGGAAGCCAGTGCTGGGCCGGCTTGCCGGTATCCGCGGACTGGAGAAGCTGGCCGAATGCATTACCAGGATTTGGCCAGCGTTCCCCTCCGGCTGGCCGTCAGGCTGCGACACTATGCAAATTGAGGCAGGGGTTGTAGGGGCAGTTTTGTATAAGGTTCCTTTCAAGTAAACAAAAAAAATAATCCAATGAATCAATTAATCGAAAAAATAAATTGGCAAACTAATCAATTATTGAAATAATCGTTAGTTGCAGCCCTAGACCGTACATTTAACGTGAATGTTGGGGTTCCTTTCTTTTTATTTGTGTATGTTTATGTGAAAAAATATTTATTTTTACAATAAAAGTGGGGGGAAAAAACAAGAAACCCTAATACCCAGATATGGATAGAGTATTAATGCTAAAACAACACACCATTAAAACCCTAGCCTTAGTGGGCAACAGCCTCATGATCTGATGCCGCTTTCACAAACTCCTCTATAGCCAAGTTAAGAACAAAAAAAACGGCGGCCATTTTGTTCCTGGCCGCCCTCGGAAACACTTGACTCCAGCCGCTTTGTCTCGGCCTCCGTTCGGCAGTTTCCGTCACTCTCCATCCATGTGCTCGGCTGTTTTCGGAAAGCAATGGGATTCATCCGCCGGAAGTAGTTCACTCGATCCAGATTTTTTTTTCCCTTCAAACTCGGCCTTGGCCGGAAGTTGATCTCTCGCAACCGGAAGTTAGCCCCTTTCTTTTCCCCCTTACGGGCTCCGGAAACGCGCTCGGCGCCCCCGAGTCGTTGTGCGCGGGAGAGGGCAAGATGGCGGCCAATATGTACCGGGTGGGCGGTAAGTGAGCGGTCTCTGGTCGCTTCGGTCTTTCTGCGGCGGACACGCGGTGCGGGGGATTTAATGGCCCTGTTTAAACCGCACGCTCGTCTTGCAGGGGGCGGGAAGTAGTCGGGGTGCAGAGCTCTCAAAGCACCCCCCTTTATCTGCAGGCCCCGGGCTCTTCCATCCGGGCGCATGAACGCGGGGTGCGCCTTTATATCAACATATCACTTTATTCAGCATTTTTAAGAATGTTTTTTGCTTTTATTATTATTTTGTAACGCTATAAGCCTGTATCGCACCCCTATGGATCCCCGGGGCTTCACATACAGACTTCCATGGAACAGGCCCAGAGGCAGAAAAGCGGAACAAAGAATGGGCTATGGATGGAGGGATGCGAATGATAAATCCTATCGAATCATCTATAGGGAGGATGTATGCCGGCAGCAGCCACGGCTGCGTTACTCCAAGCGGACAGGAGGTGTAATTGCCACCTCGCCCCCCCCCCTTCGGGAATGGTTGAGCCCTGAGTGCTTTATTGTATTGGGCTCTCCAGCTCAGGGGTCAGCAACTCCGGCCCCCTACATTCTTTAAAATTCTCCCATCATGCACAGCCACTCATTAGGATGTCTAAGCATCGTGGTAGTTCCAAAACACCTGGAGGGCCAAGGTTAACCAGCTGCTCAGGGATAAAGTGATGGCTGCAGCTGGCTGTCCAGGGACAGGTTAACACAGGGGGTCATTTAAACCTGGCCACCAAGATGTTTTGGAACTACATCTCCCAGGATGCTCAGACTCTTGTTAGGTTAGCTGAGCCCCAAAGGGGAGATGTAGTTCCGAAACATCTGGCGGGCCAAGCTTGATGACCCCCGGGTTAACACATCTGCACCCATCTCCTAGCCTTCTAAGAGTGATCATTCGTGTGGCAGAGTTTACCGGGGGGGTGGGTAGCGACCAACGCGGTAACATGAAAGTTGTGTCATTTTCTATTTTTTTTGTATACCAATGCTTTGGCCTAACTTTTGCAATTTTTCAACTCGCTGTTTAGTGAATAAAACCATGTAGCTTTATCACTGTATCCATAAGGCTATGTTTTCTGTGCCATCCCTGTTTGTAGTACCACCTTGCTATGGCATGATACCCGCATGCATGCCAAGGTTAGGTACTTTTCAGTGTTCGTCCAGCCTCGACATAAAGCCACATCCTAGTTCAAGGCTGTTAGTTACAAGTTAAACTTCAAGCCCCTCAGATGTTTCTAAAACTACAACTCCCATGATTCCTTGGCCATCTATTGCTTTGAAGGAGTTCTGGGTATTGTAGGCAGCAACATCTGGGGAGCCGTGCGTTTGACAGCCCTGTCCTAGTGGATTTTGTGCTGCCTTGTCTAGCGCTGTGGCGTCTGATGCTTCCTTAGTATAGTAATAACGCCTAAATCTGCTCAGAGTGTTATAGTGTTTTATTTTATTTACATTCCATTTGTTTTACCAACGGCAAATGGTAGTTAAGAGTCTGTGGATGTTTCCCTCCTAATCAAATGCACAAAAAAGGCAGGACATGGCAAGTCCTGGATTAGGAAGCCTCTGGAATTTTCTGCGCAGATCTGTGTAAATAAAAAAAAGTCTCTTTCCAATGTGACACTGATTTAATCTTGGGATCATTCTACTGCAGACCCATGGGTTTTAAAGGGCACTTGTAGCCACCAGGTTTGCTTTCCCTGTGGTGTCTCATGTGGTGAACAGGTTGAGCATCCCTAACGCACAGATTACGTCCGTGGTAGCATACAATTATGATCAATAGAGACCCACACACGAAGTGCGGACGCACAACGTCCGCGGCAAACGGACGCAGGTTAGGCAAGAACGTAAAGCCGTTAGAACGGACGTGCGGAGTGCGCAACGTCCGCATAGCTTTGTGTGAGTGATGGAACGTGGTCAGACAGACTGCATTTTTCACGGACAAAATGTTTTTTCATATTAATTTTATTTCCCCATCTACATCAGTCACAAAAACAGACCGTGTGGCCACTACCTTGTCGTCACTCAGAAAGTCCGTCTGTTGTGCACAGAATGCGCTCGTCTGACCCTATCCTTATCCGGCGTGCTTGGGACCTGAAGCGTTGCAGAATTCTGATCCTTCTGGATATCAAAATCTGTGAGAATCCTTTTGTTGTAGAGCAGGGCTGTCAATCTCATAGCTTCCCAGATGTTGATGCCTACAATTCCCAGAACCTTTTTACTACAATAGATGGCCAGGGAATCATGGGAGTTGTAGTTCAGAAACATCTGAGGGGCCAGAGTTTGACATCCCTGTTGTAGAGGATGGAGATGGCAGCAGGAGAGCCACGAACCCCTTCCTGCTGTATCCAACGTGTACATCTGCTGGGAGCGCTGTAAAGGGTCACTCCTGACATAATGCCCAGGACCATCGTGTCTTTGAGCAACATTTTACACACTGGGGCTGCTCAGTGTGATGTGCTCTGCTGCAGCGACAGGGGGCCACGTTTCCAAGTGACATAATCTGTAGAGCGACCCTAAGGCTGGTGTCAGATGAGCGCATTTCAGAGTGGAAGGAACGGCCACGCGAGAGGACGTTCCTTCCACTCTGACGCCCGTCTGGCCACCTCGTTGAGAGCAGTGCTCAGCGCTGCAAAGCTCGATCCTCCTAATGGAGGATCACATTTTGCAGCCTCGTTGAACGTGTGTAGGCTTGACAAAGACCAGTTGTGGTCGAAACATCGTTGTTACTTGGTTTTGGAAGAAATCCACTTGGAATTATGTTGTGGTATCCGGAGTTTATTTTATTGAGTATTGGGGCTGTACAGCAAGAGACCGCTACCCCGTTGACCCACCAAGCGGGATGGTGCCTAAGCTTACGTTTTTATGTAGTACAGTTTAGACAGGGGAGGGTTTCAGCACGTCCGTTGTAGTGCGTGCTACACCATGTGGCCTGCCCCGTCGAAACATCACAACGCTGCGATGGACATAGTGTGCTCGTCTGACACCGGCCTCAACTGGAATTATTTGAAATCTGGATGGTTGTGAAAACTCCTGTTTTCAGACGAGCGCATTTCAGAGTGGACGTTGTTGCTTCCATTCGGTCGACGCCGGTCTGGCCTCCTCGCTGAGTGCGCTCAGTGCTGTAAAACCCCGCATCCTCCTATGGAGAATTGCACTTTGCAGCCCCCGTCAATGCGTGTCCTAGCGCACCAATGGGGAGGCTTTGTGGCCGGACGCTTGTTGTGCGCGCGCACAAGCGTGTGACCGGCCCCGTCCTAGCGGCGCCGGTAAGTACGTCAGCACGGGCGCACCTAGTGCGCTTGCCTGCCCCCGGCCTTGGTGGTGCCCTACCTGTATATCCCTCTTGTCATAGCTCACTGATCTTTATATGATCGCTAGAGAATACGAGCGGTATTAAATGAACAATCTACTCCTCCTGACCACTTTATCTTTTTGAAGTGGTCATTATAGGAGTAGCCTCCAGCCCGACTGTTAAAAGCTGGGTGAAGTGAAGGAGTTTCCTCCACCCCATCCAGCGTCGCCTGCAGCCGGGGAATTTGAATTTCCTGGTTGCCAGTTACTAGTTCAGTCACTAGCGACATTGGTGCGCACACAGCGTGCAAACGTCACTATCTTTGAGACTAACCCAGGACATACTTGAAAACGAGAGAAATCTCAATGTATCCTTCCTGGTAAAATCCTTTCTCAAAAAAATAAATAAATTGCGTTTGTGATCTGTCTCCGGCCGCGATGGATCCGCTCTGCTTGTGAGCGCAACTGATACACAAATTATGTAGTGCCTGCAAAGAACTATGTATGTAAAGTTTGCAAGTTCTGTTGCGTATTATGTGGTTACTACGCTACATTAGTAGCATAAGAAGCACATAATAGCCTCGTGGAATTCCAGGTTTGTGGAGTTGAAGAGGAGGAGCTGCACCTTTTGAGGAACAAAAGGTGAGTATAATGAGCCTCATTAAAAAAAATAAAATTGGACACGCTGTCAGCAGCTCCTTGCGTGGCGATGTCATTAGTAACAGAGTACCAACCGGCAGCCAGGAAATTAAAAATTCCGCGGCTGATGGTGACACTGGGATGGGTGGAGCAAACTCCTCCACTTCATTCCGCTTTTTAACCATCTCCTCATTCCTTAACACCAATAAATGCAATCTAAGCATGTTGGTGGGAGCTGCGCAACAATGGCGTGTACATCCCCCAATTCAGAAAAGGTTGGTACAGTATGAAAAATGCCAAAAAAAAAGAGTCAACCGAAAATTTAATTCTCCCTGTACACTATTAAAAATACATTTAACACGTTATTTGATATTTTACTTTGTGAATTTAATCTATTTTATGAAAATAGACTCCTTTCGAATCTGATGACTTCAACACACTCAACAAAAGTTGGACAGTTGACGGTTTACCACTGTGTAACATCACCCCCTCTCTTAATAACACTTATTAAGCGTCTGGTCACTGTAGACACCCGTTTAAGTTTATCAAGCAGAATTTTTCCCATTCAACAATTATGCATGTTACATAGTCTGAAAAAAGACGTGCGTCCATCAGGCACAGCCTTTCACACATCACCTACTGTTGTTGTCAGCCACCTCCCAGGTTTAAATCGCGATTCAGCGCTGATTAGCGCAGAATCGCAATCCGGCAGCGAAACGGTTAACTTTATACACCACTGGAAAGGGGAGGCTCACTGTATTTTAAATGGTTGGGGAGATAGAGGGCTCCAAAGGAGCCCCCCCTCACCTTCATTCATTTCAATGCAGGCGCCGGGGGGCGCCTGCTGATGATGTCACCACGCAGCGTGGTGACATCATCGTGCTCGCCGGCCCCTTGAAAACAGGTGCAGGCTTCCTCCCTGCCAGAACTCCGAGGGAGGTAAGTATTGGGCGGGAGGGAGGTTAGGAGCCTTTGTACGTCCGCGGGTCTAAGGGAGACCCGTGGGCAGCACGTACATGGTACGTCAGCGGTCCCTAAGGGGTTAGTATTGTGTCTGCAGGAAGTCATCCAGTCGTTGTTTAAAAGTCTGTACAGTCTCTGACCCAACCACCTCAACAGGCAGAGAATTCCACAGCTTTATTTTTCTCACCGTAAAATAATCCTTCCTATGCTTTAGGCTGAATTTCCTTTCCTCCAGTCTAAATGGGTGACCTCGTGTCCTGTGTATAGTCCTGTTAATGAATAGGTTTCCAGACAATGTTTCATAATGGCCCTATATATATATATATATATATCTATCAGATCCCCTCTAAGGCGCCGTTTCTCTAAATTTCAGCTGCGCATCTCTGAGGCCTTCGTTACTTTATTTTGCGCTTCATAATGTGCCACACATTTTCAGTCGGAAACGGGGGCCGGACTTCAGGCGGGCCATGCTAGCACCCGCACTCCCTGTTTACACAGAGACCGTGGTGTGCATTTAATCCGGGCAGAATGTGGTTTTGGAGTTGTTCTGCTGGAAGATGCAGGGACATCCCTGGAAATGATACCACCCATACCATGTCAGATGCTGGCTTTTGGACCTGACGCTGATAATGGATTGGATGGCCCTTTTCCTCTTTGGAAAGGAGAAAACGACGGCTGTTTTGTCCAAAAACTTTTTGAAATGTTGACTCATCGGACCACAAAACACGGTTCCACTGTGCTACCGTCTCTCTCAGATGAGAGCGAGCCCAGAGAAGTTGGTGGCGCTTCTGGACAGTGTTGATGTATGGCTTCTGCTTCGCATAGTAAAGCCTTTAGGGTCAGACGAGCGTAAAAGCGGACTCTGGAGGATCGCACTTTGCAGCCCCGTCGAGCACGAGTCGTAGTGCTTTGATGTGGATCAGCGCAACCACGGCCGCCGGTAGGCACATCTGTATGAGCACACCTTGGGCCATATTACAAGAGCCATTATAGCCTATGGAGGTTTTAAGTTTACAACAGCTCTGGTTAAATTGGCACCAACATTGTAATCTATCCCCTAGTGCGCTCGTCTGACCCCGGCCTTCAGTTGCATCTGTGGATACAGAAGCGAATCGTGTTGACTGACAAAGGTTTACCAAAGTATTCCCGAGCCCATGTCTGGATATCCACTACGGACTCCTGACGGTTTTTGAGCCACTGACGTCTGAGGGATCGGAGATCACACGCATTCAGAAGTGGTTTTCAGTTTTTGCCCTTTACGCATCGAGATTTGACTGGATTCCTTGAAACTTTTTATTGTGCGCTGTAGAAGGTTAAAAAACCTAAATGCCTACCGATATATTCTTTTAATTTTTTTTTGTCTTTGTGGAATGTTGTCCTCAAAATGTTGGGACTATTAGCTGACGCGTCTGTTGGCAGATGGGCGAGCCTCGACCCATCCTTGCTCTTGATGGACTGGGCCTTTTTTTTTTTTTTTTGAGACTCGTTTTATATACAGTGATTACACGATTGCCTCACCTGTTCCACATCACCACCTTATTTCACCTTGTCACATTGCTATTAGTCCTAAATTGCTCCTGTCCAAACTTTTGTGGAGTGTGTTGCAGTCATCAGATTTGAAATGGGGTGTGTATTTTAAAAATGTAATTCATTAAGTAAAACCTCAAATAACATTTTAATTACTGAAAACACATTATTAACATGTTAAGTGCAGGGTGAATTGGATCTTCAGTTGACCTTTTTTTTTTTTTTTTTTCCATGCCGTCGCTACTTTTTAAGAATTGGGGTTGTATAACTCAATCACATCTGTGGGCCAGGCATAGGGATGCCAGATTGGCTGTTTTCCTGGACATATACAATTTTATTATTATTAATAATCTTTTATAAAGCACCAGCATATTCCGCAGCGCTGTACAATGGGCACAATATAGACAAGGTTACAATACATTGAACAACATTTGACAAACCAGTACAGGAGGAAACAAGGGCCCTATTCCCGTGGGAAGTCACAATCTAGTAGGGTTGGTGGTGGAATCAGGAGGAGAGGACTGCATGGTGAGAGTGGAGGGCTGCAAGGTGAGAGCGATGGTATTATTCAAGCTGACGGGCAGTGCGTGAAAAACCTAACACTGCATTATGCATAATTCATGTGCTGCAGGTAAAACCTCAAAGTGGGATTGCAGGTGACCTGCTCTGATGAGATAACAGATGTTCCTCCTGCAGTATATAATTTATGCATACGGCAGGGCAGCAACTTCCATGTGCTCTCACTTGTCACAAAATTTATAAAATATATTCAGGGAAACCTGACCCGGCAGCTCTACAAAGACAGCGGCCTGTCAGAGATCAGCGCTAGGCGTGCGTGTTTGAGCACAGCTGTACACGCGTGTGAATCCTCATTAGGCCGGGCCTGGTTTGCCGTATAAATGGCAATAACAGAACTTCTATGTAAATAAATGAGGCTCCCAAAATGGAAAATTGACATATTTTATATTTTCCTAATGTGATAAACTCACACTTGTAAACAAGCTTATCATTATTGCAGAAGGCTTTCCCAGAGTGAGATGTGACAGCCTTCCGAGAGTGAGGGAGGACGATAGCACAGCATAACAAATGAGATGGTCATTGTGGTTGGTGACCCTTTTTTTAGGCCGGCGTCAGACGAACGCAGTTATCACGTCCTTGTTGCCACACAGTTTAACGTCCGTCGTAGCATATTATCACGAGCAAAATAGAGACGCACACACGAATTACGTGTGCACCGAACTGCACATCGCACGTGGCAAACGGACGCAAGTTGGGCAAGAACGTAAAACCGCTACCACGGACGCGCAGAGTGCGTTACGTCTGTGCAGCATTGTGTGTGTGTGTGGTGAGATGTCAGACGCAGTGCATTTGCAACGTCCAGCACCTTGACGCACACAATGGCTTTTCATGTCCTTTTCAAATTTTTATAATTTTTCATATTTTCCCATAGTTCCTCTTTTTTTCCTACATCCCTCAAAAAAACACGGACGTGTGGTGTCTACAGTATCTTTGTCAGTACGTCTGTCCGTTATGCATGCACGCAGGGTGCGCTCAGACTGCGTTCATCTGACATTAGCCTTAAAGCTGGATCTCAAACACCGCTCCCAGGTCGTTTCTGAACTACAACGCCTTGATTATTTGTCCTTCCTTTTGCTGTCAGAAAATTCTTGGAGTTGTAGGCCATAAACCTTCCAGGATTGAAAGAAATGGACCAGGCACTCATCCTCCTCCTTTAGGTTTATCTGAAAACCCCAAAGAAAAAGCCTTTACGTTTGAGACGGCCTAGTTGCCATAGTTTGTTGTCCAATAAACCTGTCTAAAAATGAGCCCGAGTGTCCGGGCTGCTTCTTCTATTCTACCTTGTGGAATTGCTGGTTTAAACATCTGGGGGGACAGAGATTGAGATCCTTGCTTTAAAGTCGCGTGTGCAATAACTGGTTAGCTTGACGTACGACTAATGTTTTTCTGATTCACGGCACTGGTTGAACAAGTTTCTTGAACACATCTCACTGACAAGTGACAACAAGTGCACAGAGGAGATGAGTTACCATGTGGACCCAGCACTTTAAATGTGACGTCCCTGGCAGTGGTGCATATTGTGGAGTGCTTCCCTGATTTCATTGATTTAAACATTAAAATGTCTTGTAGGGATAGTATGGAGCGAGGCTGATCGTTCACTGGGTCTTTAGACGTACTATGACCTAGGTTACGACTGCGACTATGGGCTACCCCGGTCAGTCATCTGTGGCTAAATTAGCATTTGATTTGGGGGGGGGGGATGCAGTAACGGGTTCTCCGTTAGTGATGGGCCGAACACCCCTGTGTTCAGTTCGAACTCGAACACCCAAAAAAGTCAAACAAAACTCGAACACCATGCAAGTCAATGAGGCTCCAACGTTCGAAAATTAAGGTCCCCTCCCATAGGGCATATATGCAAGATATTGGCCATAAAATGTGTATGGGGGTCTGGGTACTGCCCTGGGGGGGAAAACTTTTTAACCCTTTCACTGCTGAGTGCTGAGCCATTTCACCGCTTTGCGCGGAGCTCATTTTTACAGCTTTTGCTCTTGTTTAAACGTGATTTTCGAAGCCATGGGAAATGTTTGGCCAACAATGAGTGGGAAATATTGTATTAGAATTAAAACGGGAATATCTAAAAAACTGTTTATTATATTCTGCAGTAAAGAGTGTATATATATATATATATTTTTTAGGATCTTTTAAGCATTTTTTTGGGAAAAAAAATTTCTCCACTTTCCGCGAACGTCCCGGAAAGTTCGAAGTTCGCCAATTTTTGAACAGCCGATGTTCTCCGTATTAAAAGGGTCCCCCATAGAATAAATCCCTGTAGACGTTTTAATGTTAACATGTGTTTAATACACTTGGCACATAAGGGGTTAAGGCACAGCTGCTAAAGGGCCCGAGTGTTTCCCCTTCCCTCAAAATTAGATGAACAAACAGGGCTAGTCCGACCTATTTTTTTTTTTTTTTTTTTTTTTTTTTTTTGGTATTTTAAATTCTTTATAGAATTACATATAACAAGAATTTCACGAAATCAAACCTAGAAAAGTACGGCGCCATGCAAGCTGTGCACAAGCAGTCAGACAATAACGGACAGATCAACCAGGTACAGGAGAAAAAAGGGAATGGCAAGTCTCGGTGTCAATAAAAAATGCAACAGGCAGGGAAATGTCCAGGAAAGCAGGGGTTTGTCCTGAAAGTTGAATCTAAAAAAGCTAGTATAAAAACCAAAAGCTCATACACATAAGAAAAATGCTGGGGTAGGTAAAAAACAGTGCTCGGTCCGGAGGATCCGGTGAAAGGCCCACAGCCGCAGGATCCGTGATGGTATAGGGTACGTTTGTGTGTGTCACCACCAATGCTCCTGCCAGACCACAGCAATATCGGATACCTTTTCGGCGAAGGACGGATGTCACGTCACGAAAACGCCTGCGTGACAGCAGTGTTTGGAACGGGAGATCATGATATAAAGCCAGCGTTGAGCCCTCAAATTGCACGTGATTCCTCGTGCCAGGGGTAGACATAACCTTGACTGTAAGAGCCACATCTCGGAAGGCCACCACAACGTCTCAAGGAGCCCCTGTCGGATTCGTTGCAGGTCTCCTTACCGGAACAACGATCCAAGTACGTTAGGCGTATCAGTGGGGAGACCTGAAGAGCAAGACAAGTCACGTAGGACGGCAAGGCTTCTGATGGAACAGAGTCCGGGATACCCCCGACCCTGATGTTACGGCGTCTGGGTCTTGTTTCCAGCATCTCCACAGAGCGGGTCAGAAGCTCGACCTGAGATCGCAGACCAGTGACCTGATCAGACAGGTGAGTTTGTTACTGTAGAAATCGTTTCCTGCACCGCCATCACCTGAGCACAGATTGCGGCCACCTCCGTACGGACCGCCGCCACCTCAGGCTGCCACAACTTTCAAATCACTCTGAGCTCCTCTAAGATCCTGCGGAGATCTCCTTTTCGTAGAGGGGAGATGGTCGTCGTCCTCCTGTACCTGCTGCGGTCGAGGTCCCGACCTCGTGTGAGACTACCGATCCGAGGCCACACTACTGCTTGCAGAGGGCGGGGGAATCTCAGCCGAGTCCCCGTCAGATATGTCCCCTGCGTCCAGCGATGCTTTGGAGGACGCCTGCAGCGCTGCTTTCCTCTTTTGCGCCCGTTTCCTAGCCGCTGCAGAGAGGGGACGGGAGTCAGACGCCTGAGACTGCGGGGTAAGCCAGGTCATCCCGGAACTCCCCCCCCCCCCCCCCGAGGCCAAGAGTCGCTGTCATCCTCGAAGGAGCCATAGCCTGGGGGAGGGAGGAGGAAACTGCCTCTCCAGTAAGAGCAGACCCACCTCTCAAAGCGTCCCGAATGTCCCTCTGTCGGGGGCCCTGCCTCTGGGAACGATCGGTAGGCATGACTCTGGAGTAGCAGGCACGAGGGTGTATGGCGGCAAGGAGATCTCAAAGCACCTCGGTTATGCTTCTAAGATGGCCGCAGTGACTAGGCGGAAATCGCGCTGTAGGCAGCAATCCGTCCCAAAGCGCACAGATCAGGGTGAAGGCAGGCACACCAGATCCTCCCGGACCTCTTAAAACAGCTGGACAGCTCACAGGCCGGTGCAAGAGGCGAAAAAAGCAGTAAAAGTCCGTGATGAACACAGAGCTCCTCCAAGATGCTGCCGCTCGCTTCCTCAGCTCCACCTCCTGTAATATCTTTTTTCATGACGCCTTATCAGCTTCTCAGCATGCATCTTGTAAGGGAGGGCTTGACAAATCCATGGGCCTGGTAGCCACTGGCTCTAGAATTTTACTCCTGGCTCCTAAATTTCCAGTTTATTTTACACCAATCTAAAAGCAGTCTTTGCCTGGCATCTAAAAACCTCCAGTTGGCTTCAAAGTTTTCTTCCCGTCTCCTACATTTAATGTAAATACAGTCATAGCCGAAATTGTTGGCACCCCAGACATTTTTCCAGAAAATCAAGTAACACAGGTTTTGCTATACACATGTTTATTCCCTTTGTGTATTGGAACAAAACAAAAAAAGGGAGGAAAAAGCAAATGGGACATAATGTCACACAAAACTCCAAAAATGGGCTGGACAAAATTCTTGGCACCCTTAACTTAATATTTGATTGCACACCCTTTGGAAAAAATAACTGAAATCAGTCGCTTCCTATTAGGGATGCACCGATACCACTTTTTTAAGTACGAGTACCGATACTTTTGTTCAAGTACTCACCGATACCAAGTACCGATACTTTTATTTTATGTCATGTGACGCTTTCCAATAAGAACAGACCTCCTATAAAGCCCCCAGGTCTCATGGATAATTTCCCCCCAGGTCTCATGGATAATTTCCCCCCAGCTCATGGATAATTGCCCCCCTGCTCATGGATATGCCCCCCAGCTCATGGATATGCCCCCCAGCTCATGGATAATGCCCCCCAGCTCATGGATATCCTGCCCCCCAGCTCATGGATATCCTGCCCCCCAGCTCATGGATATCCTGCCCCCCAGCTCATGGATATCCTGCCCCCCAGCTCATGGATATCCTGCCCCCCAGCTCATGGATATCCTGCCCCCCAGCTCATGGATATCCTGCCCCCCAGCTCATGGATATCCTGCCCCCCAGCTCATGGATATCCTGCCCCCCAGCTCATGGATATCCTGCCCCCCAGCTCATGGATATGCCCCCCCTGCTCATGGATATGCCCCCCCTGCTCATGGATATGCCCCCCCTGCTCATGGATATGCCCCCCCTGCTCATGGATACGCCCCCCCCTGCTCATGGATAATTGCCCCCCCCAGCTCATGGATATGCCCCCCCCCTGCTCATGGATAATTGCCCCCCCCCAGCTCATGGATAATTGCCCCCCCCCAGCTCATGGATAATTGCCCCCCCCAGCTCATGGATAATTGCCCCTCCCCAGCTCATGGATAATTGCCCCCCGCCAGCTCATGGATAATTGCCCCCCCCCAGCTCATGGATAATTGCCCCCCCCAGCTCATGGATAATTGCCCCCCCCGGGCATGGATAATTGCCCCCCCCGGGCATGGATAATTGCCCCCCCCGGGCTCATGGATAATTGCCCCCCCCCAGCTCATGGATAATTGCCCCCCCCAGCTCATGGATAATTGCCCCCCCCAGCTCATGGATAATTGCCCCCCCCAGCTCATGGATAATTGCCCCCCCCCCAGCTCACGGATAATTGCCCCCCCGCACTCTCCGCTCATACTTACCTTCCTTCAGCGACGCCGGGAAAGTCTTTGCGCGCTCCTTGGAAGGTCCCCAGCCGCGACCACGTGGGACCATGTGATCGCGGCTGGGGACCTTCCAACGAGCGCACGCGCGGAAACTTTCCCGGCGTCGCTGAAGGAAGGTAAGTATGAGCGGAGAGCAGCTGCAGGGCCTGTCCGAATGCTCTATCTGCATTCGGACAGGCCCTGCAGCTGCTCACTTTGTTTATACTTACCTTCCTTCAGCGACGCCGGTAAAGTTTCCGCGCGTGCGCTCGTTGGAAGGTCCCCAGCCGCAATCACATGGTCCCACGTGGTCGCGGCTGGGGACCTTCCAAGTAGAGCGCGCGCGAAGACTTTCTCGCTGAAGGAAGGTAAGTATAAACAAAGGGCGGAGAGCAGCTGCAGGGCCTGTCCGAATGCAGATAGAGCATTCGGACAGCCGCCGCAGCCCCTCGGATACCGGCAAGCCGGCTCAATGCCGGCTTCCGGTATCGGAAAAAAATATCGGGTACTGCACGAGTACCAAGTACTCCTGCAATATCCGGTATCGGCACCGATATCGATACTAGTATCGGTATCGGTGCAACCCTACTTCCTATAACCATCAATAAGCTTCTTACACCTCTCACCTGGAATTTTGGACCACTCTTCCTTTGCAAACTGCTCCAGGTCTCTCTTATTGAAAGGGCGCCTTTTCCCAACAGCAATTTTAAGATCTCTCCACAGGTGTTCAATGGGATTTAGATCTAGACTCATTGCTGGCCACTTCAGAACTCTCCAGCGCTTTGTTGCCATCCATTTCTGGGTACTTTTTGACGTATGTTTGGGGTCATGGTCTTGCTGGAAGTCCCAAGATCACAGACGCAAACACAGCTTTCTGACACTGGGCTCTACAGTGCGACCCAAAATCCTTTGGTAATCCTCAGATTTCATGATGCCTTGCACACATTCATGGCACCCAGTGCCAGAGGCAGCAAAACAACCCAAAACCATCATTGAACCTCCACCATATTTCACTGTAGGTACGGTGTTCTTTTCTTTGTAGGCCTCATTCCGTTTTCGGTAAACGATAGAATTATGTGCTTTACCAAAAAGCTCTAGCTTGGTCTCATCTGTCCACAAGACGTTTTCCCAGAAGGATTTTTGGCTTACTCAAGTACATTTTGGCAAACTGTAGTCTTGCTTTTTTATGTCTGTGTCAGCAGTGGGGTCCTCCTGCGTCTCCTGCCATGGCATTTCATTTCATTTAAATGTCGACGGATAGTTTGCGCTGACACTGATGCTCCCTGAGCCTGCAGGACAGCTTGAATTTCTTTGGAATTTCTTTGGAACTTGTTTGGGGCTGCTTATCCACCATCCGGACTATCCTGCGTTGCAACCTTTCCTAAATTTTTCTCTTCCGTCCACGCCCATAGAGATTAGCTACAGTGTCATGGGTTGCAAACTTCTTGATAATGTTGCGCACTGTGGACAAAGGCAAATCTAGATCTCTGGAGATGGACTTGTAACCTTGAGATTGTTATTTTTCCTCAATTTTGGTTCTCAAATCCTCAGACAGTTCTCTTCTCCTTTCTGTTGTCCATGCTTAGTGTGGCACACACAGACACACAATGCAAAGACTAAGTGAACTTCTCTCCTTTTTATCTGCTTTCAAGTGTGATTTTTATATTGCCCACACCTGTTACTTGCCCCAGGTGAGTTTACAGGAGCATCACATGCTTGAAACAATCTTATTTATCCACAATTTTGAAAGGGTGCCAAGAATTTTGTCCAGCCCATTTTTGGAGTTGTGTGTGACATTATGTCCAATTAGCTTTTTTTTCCTCCCTTTTTTTTTGTTTTGTTTCAATACACACAAAGGGAATAAACGTGTTACTGCAATACTTTTCTGTGAGAAATACTTGATTTTCTGGAACAATTTCTGGGGTGCCAACCATTTCAGCCATGACTGTATATCCAGCCCTGGTGTATATACTTATATCTGAGGTCTGGTGTGTGTGGTGGGTAAATAGTATTAAAATGTATCATAAATCGGACAGGCTTTCAGCAAAAACTTACTTTAATGTCATGTGACACTTTCCAATAAATAATCTGAGTACCTGGCAAAAAGAATATTGGTACTCGTACTTAAAAAAAAAAAAAAAAATTTTTTTTTTATCTTTTAGTTGTTGCAAGTAAAGCTTTGTTGGTCTGCAGCAAAAACAGGCTCCTAACTTTTGTAGCTGGCTCCTACATTCATAGCAAATTTGTCAAGCCCTGTAAGGTGTGTTGTACCAGGTCGCCTGACTACGTACGACAAATCCCATTCAAGTGGGAGCAGTCGCTAGTCTGTAGTCTTCCAATGGAAGTCGGAAGCAATGGATATGGGTTGCATTGAATCGAATCTCTTCAGTGTTGTGGGATTAGTTGTAAATCTACAGACCCAGTGGACGACCAGCCTTAGATTTTTGTGAAACGCGTAACTCCTAGTGCTTTATCGTTCTTAGTCACTAATTGGTACATCTGATACAGTAGTGTGGTGGGCTCGGTAATGCTTATGTTGGTTACTGAGCGTCACAGATGCATTGTGGTCATGTTCGTTTGGTCATTTGTAGTGTGTGGGCTGATCAATGTTATCTGCTGCCTCTCAAACCCTAAAACAGCTCAGAGGTGGTTTGCTGCAAGTGGCGAGACGTAATCCCAGCACCCCTATCCAAGTCCATCTGTCCAGGGCTCAACTTGTCCATAAAAGTGAATGTTTGAAGAAAGACCTTGACAAATCAATCCTCTAGAACTGAAGATTATTCTTCACAAAAAATATTCACCGAAACGTTTCCAGGCTCCTTAAGTTTCCTTTAGAAGTCCTGTTTTCACAGATTCCTTAAAGTTGACGTTGGATTATCTCTCGGCTCACTAATGAAGCGCATAAAAATGTCAATGCACACCGGCGAGTTGGGTTTTTAAGGATATGATGATCATTAAGATCTAAGCTGTAAGCGTGAACCTGTAGAGGCCAGCATCACTTTGTGATCAATGTGATATCCACCCCTGATGGAATTCTGCAGACAAGGATCATAGCAATATTCAACGCTTTGAGATGCCTCTAGCTGCAACCAGTTCGATCACTGGTTTGCGCCATCTTTCCGCTTCATTATTGTTTTTAATGAGTCATCACGCTGCATGATTGGCTCTCTTCAGTTGTTTTGGAGCACTGGCGTGCCCTCGGGTGTGAGCAGAGCGCTGTCGATAGCCGTGTGTGGAGGAGCACTCCTGTCAGTCCCCCCTCTTGCATCCCGTCTGAAGTGAACAACTAAATATTAATAGTGAATTATCCAAATTCCCAATATACATGATGACAGAAAACCAAAAACCTATTAACACACATATAGGGAGTGATTCCCTGTCAGATGGGCTCAGCTTGCTTTGGGCATGGCAGGCGCACTTTAAAATTGTATTTAAAGTTCCTTTGAACAGTAAATCTCCCGTTTGTGCTAATGCTTCTTTAAGCCCATTTTGCCTTTGTCCTGTCACTTGCACATCTCATTCTGCCATGGCTCCGCAAAGTCCTGGGCACAACTGAGAATTCTGCCATGGCACGCCATGTGAAAATCACCACTATAGATTGATTACACACGTACACACACACATTTTCTTGATCACTGACCACATGATCTGCTGAAACGCCATACCAGTGATGTGGTCAGGGTGTACTCATCCTGACCACTTTATTGTTTTAAAGTTTTCAGGATGTGTAACGTCCAGTCGTCGCCCCCGTCCTATTTGGAGAAATTGCTAGGTGAGTTGGAGGAGTTTACTCCACCCCACCCAGTGTCACCAGCAGCCGGGATTTTGAATTTCCCTGCTGCTGGTCACCAGTGGTGTCAGCACGCAGAGCGTGTTCTGACGTCACCTTTTGGGAGACCACAGAGTTAGCAAGCGGTCTCAGAGAGGCAGCGTGGATCGGATCTGTGCATGCGCGTGCAGCACCAATCCATCGTTCTGCACAGGCGCTTACGGAACTTGCATATGTAAAATGCGTAAGCCTGTAGCGATGCACAATTTGCGGATCCCACGCTATGCAAGTTGAATACAGGTGTGCAAATTGGGTGAGATAGCGGCAGCGACCTTCGGGATCGGATGCCCCTTAGACTAAGAGGAGGAGGAGCTGCGTGCGGCAAGAGACGACAAAAGATGCATAAATTCACATTAAATCATAAAATTAAATAAAAAATTATTTGAGAGGATGTCGGCTTGCTCTGTCCAATTAAAGATCAAAAAAAGAAACTATCCCTTTAACTGATACGTGTTCAGATTGATTACATTAGTATCGACGTGTAAAATCCTGACTGGTTCAGTTTACGCAGTTTAATAATGTCACTTTGTACCAAGAATTAAATGCCTTGTATGTGTTGTCAGTTTTACACGCCTTGGAAAATGCCATCACAATAATACTACTTGCAAAGTTTTAGCTGTGAAATCATACCTGTAACTGATAAAGGTATAAAAGAACACACCTGGGAATGGAGGGGGCACAATCAACGTATGAGAATGTATTAACAAACATGGACACACCTGTGAGGTTACAGCAAACTGGCACAGAGAGTACACCACCTTCTGAATACATCCAAACCTTCTGGATGACCATATGTGATGAATAGTTTTTCTGATCCGTGTCATGGTATATTCAGATTAATAAAGGGGATGCACGTGGCAAACCTTCATTCAGCTGGTCACTGCCCCGGAATTCCTTAGAGTGTCTCCAAGAAACCCTGTGCAGTAAACTAGTATGTATACTTGCTTCTTCAGTGCGCACATCCAACTACAGGAAAGCAAGACCCACACGAATACTTGGCAAAATGAATACAAAGTTTATTGCATAGATCAACATTTTGGCCACCTCTGGAACTTTTCTCAAGAACTTTAAGTCCAGGAGGGGAATGAAACCTTGATCTATGCAATAGACTTTGTATTCATTTTGTGTAGTCTTCGTGTGCGTCTGGATGTCCTTGGATATATAGCCATCTCTCAAACACACAGGGCTCAATTCCTACGAACCTGCTGCCTTTGCCAATTTAAATGTCTTACTGGGCAGATTTGCCCATCGGGCATAATTAAACCTCCGCGTAAAAAAATGAAATAGAATTTGGGAGCGAGGTCAGTGGAGACTCTGTCCTTAATAGGCTTCTGCCAAGATGGGATGAGTGTGGTCAATTATTTAATAGGCAAGAGAAGCTAGAACCTTTTACATATCATCCCAGTTGTAGCCCCCTTCATCACTTTTAATATATCATTGGTTTTAAAGACACCTGGTTTAAGCAAAACAATGGAGGTTTAGTTATAAACTCTGATTATACATCATTGCATAAGCCTATTATGTCAGTGCACCCCATCACGGCGGGTCCTATCCTTCCTAACCCAATGACTGCTCTGATGAGATTAACACACCTACTAAGGGTAATTCAAGGTTTAAATAGGTCCTGCAATGTGGCACCTGTGTGCGGGAGGATATACTATTTATTCTATTTGTAGCTTGGCGAACAAGACCGTTGCATTAAGGGCGTTAGAACTCACACGATTCTTTTCTTTTTGTGTGTGTGTTGGGGGAGGGGGGATTTGCATTTTGACAAATCCATTATTTAAGGACATAGTCTGCAGTTCTTCACCTCCTGGGTTTTTCCTGTTTTACAAGCCCATTATTATAACTTCAGAAGAGGATCCACTTTTTTTTTTCTGCAGGGGGAGGGGAAATTTGTACTTGCAAATGCTGCAGGTCATGGGAAGCTTTGTGTACGTTACAATGCTGTACAAAAGATGGAAACAGAGGTTTTGTGTAAATATTACTACATATTGAGCAACGAACTACCCGCTGTCAATGTGGCAGGTTGAAGCCTTTAGTTTCCAAAGTTGCCTTTTCTGCTATATATAAGTATTCATTTATTGTTTTCTTTTAGATTATGTGTACTTTGAGAATTCGTCGAGTAACCCGTACCTGATCAGGAGGATAGAGGAACTTAACAAGGTAAGAAACACAATGGAGTCGTCAGGTGAAGATATACCTGTGAGGGCCACGTTCCTGGTGAAGCTATAAATGTGACGGTCACTTTCCTGGTGAAGTTATACCTGTGACAGCCACGCTCCTGGCGAAGCTATACCTGTGACGGCCACGTTCCTGGTGAAGCTATACCTGTGACGGCCACGTTCCTGGTGAAGCTATACCTGTGACGGCCACGTTCCTGGTGAAGCTATACCTGTGACGGCCACGTTCCTGGTGAAGCTATACCTGTGACGGCCACGTTCCTGGTGAAGCTATACCTGTGACGGCCACGTTCCTGGTGAAGCTATACCTGTGACGGCCACGTTCCTGGCGAAGCTATACCTGTGACGGCCACGTTCCTGGCGGAGCTATACCTGTGACGGCCACGTTCCTGGCGGAGCTATACCCGTGGCGGCCACGCTCCTGGCGGAGCTATACCGGTGACGGCCACGCTCCTGGCGGAGCTATACCCGTGGCGGCCACGCTCCTGGCGGAGCTATACCCGTGGCGGCCACGCTCCTGGCGGAGCTATGCCCGTGGCGGCCACGCTCCTGGCGGAGCTATACCCGTGGCGGCCACGCTCCTGGCGGAGCTATACCCGTGGCGGCCACGCTCCTGGCGGAGCTATACCCGTGGCGGCCACGCTCCTGGCGGAGATGTAAACCTCTTTTCTCCATTTCCCTCTTATATTTATACACTTCAGAGATTGATGCTCAGTCCAGACATTTGGAGGGTCAAGGTTGAGCACCCCTGCTTAAGTCTGTTTTGAAGGATTAAATACATAAACTCCGTATCACACGTGAACTCCCTGGGGAAATCCTGTATAAAAGAAATGTACTGCTGTGCATTTAGAGCCTATTCTAACTATTACCGTATTTTTCGCTCCATAAGACGCACCTAGTTTTTAGAGGAAAACAGGAAAAAAAATATTCTGAATCAAATAGTGTAATAATGGATATACTGCCCCAGCTCCTCTCATGGATATACTGCCCCAGCTCCTCTCATGGATATACTGCCCCAGCTCCTCTCATGGATATACTGCCCCAGCTCCTCTCATGGATATACTGCCCCAGCTCCTCTCATGGATATACTGCCCCAGCTCCTCTCATGGATATACTGCCCCAGCTCCTCTCATGGATATAACTGCCCCAGCTCCTCTCATGGATATACTGCCCCAGCTCCTCTCATGGATATACTGCCCCAGCTCCTCTCATGGATATACTGCCCCAGCTCCTCTCATGGATATACTGCCCCAGCTCCTCTCATGGATATACTGCCCCAGCTCCTCTCATGGATATACTGCCCCAGCTCCTCTCATGGATATACTGCCCCAGCTCCTCTCATGGATATACTGCCCCAGCTCCTCTCATGGATATACTGCCCCAGCTCCTCTCATGGATATACTGCCCCAGCTCCTCTCATGGATATACTGCCCCAGCTCCTCTCATGGATATACTGCCCCAGCTCCTCTCATGGATATACTGCCCCAGCTCCTCTCATGGATATACTGCCCCAGCTCCTCTCATGGATATACTGCCCCAGCTCACACACGGATATACTGCCCCAGCTCACACACGGATATACTGCCCCAGCTCACACACGGATATACTGCCCCAGCTCACACACGGATATACTGCCCCAGCTCACACACGGATAATGCCCCAGCTCACACACGGATAATGCCCCAGCTCACACACGGATGGATATTCCCCAGCCGCGTGTTCGGTTCCCTCTAAGCGTCCGGCGGCATGGAGCTTGGGCACTCGCCTGGGGGAGCCACGTGACCAGCCGCAATCTCGCCAGAACTCGGCTGGTGACGTGGTTCCCCCAGGCGAGCGCCGAAGCTCCATAGCTTTGGACACTCGCAGGGAGCGAACACTGCACCGCGCAGTATTCGCTCCATAAGACGCACCCACTTTTCCCCCCACTTTTTGGGGGGAGAAAAGTGTGTCTTATGGAGCGAAAAATACGGTAATCGTTAATGTTTGTTTTTATGTGGTTTCCATTCTTCTGTATCAAAGCTTTGTTGCTCTGTGTTTATGCTGAATGCTTGACGAGAACACATTTGTCCTAGTCCCTTTGTGTTCTATAGTCTTATGCAACAGAAGGAATTGTTTAAAATAAATGGGAGGGAAAAAAATTAACTGAGTGTGACCTAAAGCGATGCAGGTTATCCACGGACTACAGGTTAACATTGTTGTTCGGAGAAGGGGGGGGGGTGAGGATCCTGAGAACGAGCAACAGCACTAGTGGCTTGCTCTACGGTGGGGCCCGCTCAGGTCTCACAAGGTTTTAGCTTGATTGTGCCATTACAGGGATGAATGCTCCATATGCAAATCAGCCTGCTCTCACCCGAAAAGGGTGGCCAGTGCTGACTGCCAAGGACGTCATCCCTGCACAAGAGGTGCAGCAACCCCCGACAATCGTTTCGGCCTTGTGGCAAATAACATTGTTGTTCCTTGTGGCTTGTAGAAATGCTAGTTAAGTTGTAATGGATATATATCTATGAGATGTGCGGGTATGGAGGAGCAAAATGTAGTAAAGTTATCGATGCCCGGTTTTACACAGGTTTGCCTTGCCTTTTTAACATCGAGTCAATCCTTTAACAATGATTTCTCTGCAGACTGCCAATGGCAACGTAGAAGCAAAGGTGGTTTGCCTTTTTCGTCGCAGAGACATCTCCAGCAGTTTGAACAGTCTTGCAGACAGCAATGCCCGTGAGTATTTTTTCACTGTGTGGACTTATCAATCTACATTTAAAGGAAACCTGTCTCTGTTCTAGACTATAGGGGTTATTCACTAAACTCCTAATTGGCCCTAAAAATTGCACTGAAGGGTAAATTTCATTGCTTGTTGCAATTTTGGGGCAATTCGTCTATTCACAAAGCTGTCAATTCGCCAAAGACAGGCAAATTGACAGCGACATTTGCTGCAATATGCTGTAATTTAGCTTCACCGAAAGTGTCCATAGAAGCATATCAGATCTATTATTCACATAACACTGAATTGCACGAAATGCCCTGAGTTTCATTGTTTCAATTTAGTGAATCCCATGGATTTCAATGTAATAAATGTAATATCTTTTAATTTTTTTTCTTTTCAAATACAGTTTTTTATTAAAATTTTTGCAAAAACAGTTTATTGTAATTTTTTTAGCCATTTTTGTTAAGATTTTTTTAAAGGACCTTCTTTATTATTTGGACACTTTGACATTTTTATTGATTTTTAGATCGGGAGTTTTTTTTCTTTCTCTTGGTATGGTGGAATTCGCCAATGCCAATTTGTCGGTTTTCAGCGCAATTTTGCAGATTTCGCCAACGTCTGACAACTGCTTTGGCGGCTCCAATTTCGCCAAATCACGGTGACCATTCACTAGTGAAGTCACCATATTTTCAGCGAAATGGAATCGGCAGAATGTGGTGCGAAACGCAAAGCACTGGAATTGCGCTCCATTTCATTGCTTTGTGAATAGATGCTTACGTGTTGTTACACACTGCCAGTGTATTCTGCTATTTCTCCAGCCTATTTAAGGATCAGTAGGACTTAAAGTGAAGTTCCCAACACTCCTCTTTTGCAGGGGTTGTCATCACTTGTACAGACCATTGTTCTCCATGAAAGGAATTAATTACGCTTATTATACTAATGGCTATTACTGTGATTCATATGAATTTCCTTTTACTCATCCATAAAGTCATCCATTTCTCAATGCTTTTAATCGGTTGGTTTGCTATCTGAAAGACAGGAGAGCAGACCGAGCAAATTATGTGTTGACGGCGCATTGATGCTTCAACTTCATTGTTGTAAAGAAGGTTTCTATGAATTCATCCTTCTGGAAGAAGAGCAATAGTTGTACTCTGGGTCTAAGTCTCTGGTTATAGAGTCAGAATTCTAGTTTAACCTCCCTGACGGTTATCCCGAGTGTGTATCGGGGTTAAATTTCACCGCCGAACGGTAACCCCGAGACACACTCGGGTTGTATACATCACCTCTCCGTGCACTCCCTCGATGATCTCTGCAGTTTCCTCCGGTGATCGCGGCATTTTACTTCCTGGATTCCTTCTTGCAAAGAGGGAACCAGGAAGTAGGAGGTTGCGATCGCCGGAGGAGGCTGCGGGGGACATCAAGGGAGCGCAGGGAGAGGTGATGTATCCAGCGGCATCCTGAGTATTGCTCGGGGTTACCACTTTCAAAATAGGAATTTAGCCCCGAGCCACACTCGGGATATTGCTAAAGGGGGCAACCCCCCCCCCCAAAACAGACCACTTTTACACAAGAAATTCGGCAAAAATTAGACCGCCAGGGAGGTTAAGCTTCTTTGTATACAAAACTTTTAAATGGCTTCCAGATTTCCTTTATGGTTTCCTTATCTTGCTAATTTAGTGTTTCAAGCCCTGCACTTTTCACTTTATAGCACATTTCCCACATTGCTTTTGCTCATATTCTGGAGAGTCCTCTATTATTATTATTATTATTATTACCGTATTATTTTGTTAAAAGGTTGTTTATTAGTCTCTGCAGTTGATGGTTGTGTCTTTCAGATACTGTGAGCTGCTTTGCTGACGCACTGTTATTTATATCCATTGTTTTTTTTATTTAATGTTTATCTGACTTTGCTACCTGTCTCTGTTTGTGTTTGCCTATGTACAGGGGAATTTGAGGATGAGTCTAAGCAGCCTACTGTGGGTGAAGCACAGAGACACCAGCTTAAACACAGAGAGCTTTTCCTGTCTCGACAGTTTGAATCCTTGCCTGCAACACACATCAGGTATATTTATAAAAAAACTTTGCATATTGACATTATTTACCAATAATCAACCTGGCTTTCTGCATTTCTGCTTTATGCTTCACAAACTTTTTTTCTAATTTGTTTTTGCTTGTGACACAGGGGGAAGTGCAGTGTGACCCTCTTAAATGAAACAGACATCTTAAGCCAGTATCTGGAGAAAGAGGTATGTCTTGTCTTTTTATATTTTCAAGCACACATCAGATAGCAATATAATCAAAAGTAAAGATTAACAAAATGCTGAAAAATAGGACGACAGGTAACATGTTGCTGTCAGAGCATCAAATGTTAAAAGCGGAGTAAGGGGGGCATAAAAAGAGAATATTTTTTTTGTGCGGCATTGCATCTCCTCAGATGTCGAAAAGGAGAGAATAATTCCTTAATCATTGGTCGTTTGTCAGACATAAAATCATGCAGCAGTGAGAAATGAGGGAGAGCGCAAAGAAATCCTCTGGTAGGAACAGCAGAGTGTCCTCAGAAATGCAGGGATCAATATAAACGATGTCATTGCGTAGTAGCAATACAGATCAAACAATGAGGTAATGGATATAAAGAGAAGAAAAAAAGTTAGATGTAGGGGCGATCACTTCATTCTAAATCCCAGATTGGTTTGTGTTTTAATCCTGTAGTGACTCTGTTTATGATCATAATCTGATCTTTCTGTCAATTTTATCCACTGCTCAAGTGTATGTTGTGAGTCTTCCACTGTTGCACATGTGTCTTTACACAGTAATTTGTATCTTTAGGACTGCTTCTTCTACTCGCTCGTGTTCGATCCTGTACAGAAAACACTGTTGGCTGATCAGGGTGAGATTCGTGTTGGATCAAAATACCAGGCAGATATTCCAGACCAGTTGGCAGAAGGTAAGCTGTGAAAGGGAGATTTATTTCCAGGGACTTATACCATCTGTTATGAGGTGCAACCAATTTCTTGTTTACTGAACTGTTTTTTTTGTTCTTTTATTCACAAGGCGAATCTGACAACCGGAACCAGCAGAAGATGGAAATGAAAGTTTGGGATCCAGAAAACCCTCTGACAGATCGACAAATCGATCAGTTCCTGGTGGTAGCCAGGTATGAGCCAGTAGTTTCACACACATCGATATCCTCATCCTGCAATGTTCCTCTTTTTCTGATCTTCTGTTTTTTTTTTGTTCTTTTATTCACAAGGCGAATCTGACAACCGGAACCAGCAGAAGATGGAAATGAAAGTTTGGGATCCAGAAAACCCTCTGACAGATCGACAAATCGATCAGTTCCTGGTGGTAGCCAGGTATGAGCCAGTAGTTTCACACACATCGATATCCTCATCCTGCAATGTTACTCTTTTTCTGATCTTCTGTTTTTTTTTTTTTTGTTTTTTTTTTAGAGCGGTTGGTACATTTGCAAGAGCTTTGGACTGCAGTAGCTCTATCAGACAACCAAGTTTACACATGAGCGCTGCTGCTGCGTCTCGTGACATCACTCTGGTGAGCATTAAATTCTCATGTTCCTGAGAAACTCCTCACACTTAATGTCTGCTATTTAGAGGCCTTTTGAGTTTGTAATCGTTGGGATCTAAAGTCCTATAGAGAGACCACATGGGGTTAGTTCAAAGTGCTGTTTTTTTGTTCAATAATAGTTGATTTTTTTTTTTTCCTCGTTGGGGGGGGGGGGTGTTTGCTTGATTATTGCTCAGCCACCAAAAAGGGGAATTTATTGTAAAACTGCATACAAATAAAATCTCCAACGCGTTTCGTTTGTCTAACCGCAAACTTCATCAGGGAGATAGTACCAAAAAGAAAGAATACCAACAACCACCCCTCGCCGACTTTGAACGCTAGCTAGTATTTAATCTTCTGGCGTTGTCGCTTCTGGTTTCATTCGTGCGTTTCTCCGGACCAAAGTGAGGCTTTAACCGCATCGACTCCATCGCGCATGTCCAGGATCTTGAACGGAAGTAACCTCTCAACGATCTTTTGGCAGTCGGCGTTCTCTCTTTAAAGTCGACGAGGGGTGGTTGTTGGTATTCCTTTCTTTTTGGTACTATCTCCTAGGGCTGTGCAATATGGACAAAATAATCATATTGGGATTTTTTTTTTTTTTGAATGAATATTGCGATTTTATTTGCGATTAGCACATGGATTTACTGCCCCCAGCAATATGGATATACTGCCCCAGCTCACCTGTTTGCGCCGCGTGTTCGGCTCCCTGTGAGCTTCCGGCGGCATGGAGCTTGGGTGCTCGCCTGGGGGAACCACGTGACGAGCCGCGAGTACGCGGCTGTACACGTGGTTCCCCCTGCGAGCGCCGAAAGCTCCATGCTGCCGGAAGCTTACAGGGAGCCGATGAAATGAATAGATAAAATTGCAGCCTTATGCGATTTAGATATTGCATGTGCTTAAATCGTGTTTTTTTTTTTTTTTTGCGATTGCGATTAATTGCACAGCCCTACTATCTCCCTGATGAAGTTTGCGGTTAGACAAACGAAACATGTTGGAGATTTTATTTTATCTGTAAGCTGTTTTACAATAAATTCCCTTTTTGGAGAGTATCCTCGAGGTTCCTTCCTGTGGCGGCGGGTGAACGTAACGGAGATCTTTCAGTGGGAGCGGTAAAAGGCATTATGTGCTAATTTATACTTTATTATTCTGTGCGTGTTCTTAAAGCGGGGGCTTTTAATGTACAAAAGTTGATACCCTCTGCACTATGAGATGTTCCTTGTCTCTTTCGTAGATTGCATATCCCCTATTTTGGGTTTTTTCATTTGTATGTGGCGTTATTAGGAAGAAACGCCGAAGGGAATCAGCAATAAGGTCATGCTATTTTATGCATTTTTGAAATCCTCACTGGTGACATCACAATTTTATGTATATGAAAGCATGTGGTATGAATAATCTGTGTAGATCTGTTGAAGAGTTCTGTAACGTGTATAAACGGGCAAGTTGTCTTGTTGAGTAAACATCTTTACTGTACGAAAATGCCTCCCTGCAGTATGCACAATTGTAAAATTTCCTTGTTCTTGATGAAAAGTTTTGATTTTAATATGGACTCGGAACGAGTATTTGCTTATTTCCTTTAATCTCCTAACAGCAGCAATAAAAAGGATAACATTTATGAAAAAATAATCTTTTTCACAACAGGGAACCACCCCAAATAACAGCCCATCCCCTCCATAGTATGTTATATAATCCCACTCCAAGGGCAGAAATTTCTCTTTTCTTGCAAACATGAAAGTCCAAACAGGAAACTGAAAATCATCATGAGGAAGAGTGGAAGAAATGAAACAATCAGCCAAAAATCAGTAGAATACCATCACGAGGCTAAAAGAAAACAAAGAAACGAGAGTAGTTCGAAACTGAGCCGAAACTTGGCATAAACACAGTACGGTGAACAGAAACCCACAATGGACAAAAGAACCACGCAAAAGAATTTATTTATCAATGTTGAAAAAAACAAAACCGGGACAGCGCAAGTGCATAAAATAACTGGACACAATCCAATGTTTATTAGAATATACACAATGGAGAAAAACATGGAGGGAAATACTCGCCTCCGAGTCCTTATTAAAATCACAACTTTGTCATGAAATAGGAAAATGGTACAATTTTAAAACAGAACTCGGATGCTACTAACAGAATCTAACCAATGTGGAACCTCCCGCACATAAAAAATCCTGGCTGTGGATTCTCTATACCAATCGATGGACTTCATAAAGTCTTGAAGACTATAACTAACAGCGACTGCGAAAGAGGCCATAGCTCCCCTAACCGAATGCGCCCCCATAGCGAGAAACTTCAACTCCAGCCAAAGCCAGTAACCACCGAACCCAGCGTGCCAACGTCATAGACACCAGAGCATGAGAGGTACGGAAAGAGAATAACAAAGTGGAGACAGGACTGAAATAGAAAAAAAAATTCTCATGAATCTGAAGACAACTAACTGGACAGTACATGGGATGATCCGGCAACACCGGGGTAAAAAAAACAGACTTGCGTAACGTCTTAGTCCTTTGAGAGACCTCAAATATACACCATTGTGGTGAAAAGATTGAGTGGGAAGTCCAATCCCTGAACATCCCCCTACATGCTTACAAGAAAACAAAGCCATAACCAACTAAGCAGACAACTGCTGCAAGGACAAACTCTCCTTAACAGGCCAATTCTGCAAAAACCGAAGAACCGCCGTCACATCCCAAGTGGGCGTATATCAAGGCACAGGTGGTCTAGCACAGCAAGCACCCCGTAATAAAAGGATTACTAGTGGGCGTTGACCCACCGAGGTGCCCGCAAATCCAATATGTCCTGCAGATACTGCAAAGTGATAAACATTCAAAAGTCCAATAATCATTACCAGAATCAGACCGAAATAAAAAAAAATCCAAAATAAAGGTCACAGGGTCTGAAAGGGATCCTGTTGCCATCCCACACACCAATCAGCCCATCTATTTCAAGCGGACCTGTAAGCACCCCTAATGCCTGGCGCCCAGGCTTGTAACAGCAAAGCCTCAGTCCGTTCCATGAAAATATCTCTGGCTCTGCCAGGAGTAGCGGAAACCAGCCATGCTGGCATGTCCAGACTACACTGCACCAGAGGAGGATGAGGGTTGCCCTCTAGGTTCAGAAGGAGAATCTGACAACGAGGAAGTAGTCATGGGAAATCCATTGCCAGCTCCAAAAGGGAGGGTAACCAAGGCTGTCCCAGCCAGAATGGGGTCATGAGGACAGTCGTCCACATCCGAGTCCGAATCTGGGACACTGTTCTCGTAAGCAATGCGAACGGGGGGAAATGCGTAGTGTCATTCGCCCGTCCAATCCTGGAGACACATGTCCGTGTCTAGAGTGTCCGATTCTGGGTGCCAATGTCCGAATGCCGGTAGATGGGTGTCCAACCTCTAGACAAGCAGATCCCAACCCAGAGTGCCCCAAAGGAATGTTGTCTTGGAGAACACTGATGGAATCCACCAATCCCCTGAATCTAACAGGTGTCTGGAGTTCCAATCCGTCCGAAGATTGATCAGACCCGGGACGAACTGCGTCTGGACCCAAACATTGTTCTGCAGGCAATTGAATAGTCCCAGAACCTGGACGCTATGATGGTGAGAGATTCTGACCTAGGACCACCCATGGCATTGATGTACCTCCCTTTAGGCTCCTTGAAATCTCTCCGAACAAGTGCCCCCTGAGCCTTAACCCCCAGGTCAGTGTCAGCCATACATGAGTTTGGGGTTAATTTTAAGCAGGATGATTTTTCTGCGCTCTGCTGGCAATGCTGAATTGGCATTGGCTAGGAGGCAGAGAGCCCTCTGCAACCAGCCACTTAGTTTGTCATGGTCAAGGGGCGTTTGCGACAATTCTGCCCCCTTCACTATATCAAAGGCCCTCACCAGAGTCCTGGCAATACCCAGCAAATTGTCCTGGCAAATGTGCATATTGAAATCTATACCCTTTTTCGTTGACCAACCTTTCTTGACCATGTATTTCTGGAATGATGCGTTAACCTCTGGCGTCACTCAGGTCTTACCAGTGGTATTAGGTCTTGGGCATTCTGCACAGAGGTTGAAACGTTTGGCCTTGTCCACAGGACAACGCATAAATGCGTCCACCTAACATTCGACATGGGACTGCAGAGTCCAAGCGGAAGAGTTTGGGTGTGTAATGTCACTTAGTATTAAATAAGGGGTATCCCATAGGATAGTCTCATCTGCGGGGGGGGGGGGGTACTTTCGTCATCAACCTCTAAAAGGTCGTGATCAGATACATGAATTTCCATGGAAGCATCCCCTTCATCTTCCCCAAACTCGGGGTCCTCTAGCCCTGAGTCGTCCCCATGGGGAGCAGACTCCAAATAGGTGTGGGTCTTTTTTCACAAACTGCTTTAACAGCCCAGCAGTCGTTCACCAATCAGTTCTGTAATTTTTGAGGGGATGCCAGCCCCTCTATTGGCACCAGAGGGAGAGTGGTGGGTACCTGTGTGGTCAACGTCGGGAAGGGCCAAATCATGGTCATAAGCCGGAGTAGGCCCCAAGGCCTGGTGGCAGGTCTGGGAAGGTGTATGGGAATCGCTAACCGTCAGGGTAGTCGGATGGAGAGAGCGAATGGCTGAACGGTGTCCACCGTAGACTGTTGAAATGAGGTGTTGATATCCGCTACCGCCAATGAAACAGTGGAGGCAATGGAGGAGTGGAATGAGCACGCAAAGGCCCCAAATTTGGCCGTGGAGCCCGAGCATTCGTGGCTACGAGAGGAAGCCATGGATGCCCAGTCACATGCAGATGTGAGTTGCAAGGAGCCATCTCCTGACCCCCTCGGGGGGGGGGGGGGGGTCAGAGACAGGCTCCGGTGAGAGAGCGGGACATCGCAGTGGCAAATGTTTGCAGGAAGAAAACAAAATGGTGGTGGGCGGTTTTACCCACTAAAGAGCAGGGTGGTACCTGGGGAATCCGAATCTGGATGAAGGAAGAAACTGACGTGTGCTGAGAAAACCGGACTGGGACGGGATGGCCCCGTGTTGGGAGCTGCGCGGGGCACCGACCTCTGCGATGTAAGTCAGGTTGAGTCCGTGCCCAGTATAGAAATAAAACCAGAGGAAAACAGAAATTGTATACTTGTGCTGCTGGGAGGAGCAGCAAGAAAGAGGAATTGCTGTCCTCCAGGTGGGATTATGACATGCTGTGTAAGGGATGGGCTGTTATTTTAGGTGCTTCCCTGTTGTGGGGAAGTTTTTTCATAAATGTTAACCTTTTCAAAGCAATTCGGAGCCTCGGAGTCCTGTTTTAAAATGGATTTGCTGCAGGGGAAAATTGACTCACTCTCTAAGGTAGCAGCATGTGAATTCTGAGTACTGTGGTAAAATAATTCCCTGCAGGATCCAGAACTCGATTCGCTGTTTAGGACTTATTGAAAGTGCTTCCCTGCAGTATGTATAATTTATGTGCTGTAGAAGGGAAATCGGTTCACTAATAAAGACCGCATTCTATCCCGTAGCATATGAATTCTGCTTACTGCAGGGAAGCATTTACAGACAGGATATAAAAATCAATTACCAGATATTTAAATAAAAATATATCCTGTTCTTTTTTATCTGTAACGTAAATCTGGGTTCATGTTAATATAACTCATTTAATTCTCCTATGTGTCAGTTCACCAGTTTTTGTGTTGAACTGGATCCATTGAAGTTGCAATATTTTGTACAATAATGTTTGAAATGTTCTCCTGAGAATAGCCACAGTTCACCTATATTGAAAAGTAATGGTCGTTCCGCTGCTCAGTTGTGTGAAGCCGCTTTGGCTACAGTGGACTAATGTTGTAGCAGTACGGATTTTTATGTTTGCAACTTTGTTGAAACGTTGGTGCTTTGTGACTTAACCCATTTGTGTGTTGTCCTAAAATACTGATCACTGGTATTCAAAGGATAAGTGTTGCATTCTGATAGATGACGATCTCTAGGGGCGTTTGGATCAAGAGACGGCCTTGTGACACATGGACATTGTATACATTTGCTTTTTAGTTCCATGCAATGGACACACTACAGAGAAACGGTTATGATTTGGCCCGTGCAATGTCCACACTGGTTCCTCAAGGTGGCCCAGTTCTGTGTCGGGATGAGATGGAAGAATGGTCTGCGTCAGAGGCCATGCTCTTTGAGGAGGCCCTGGAGAAATACGGCAAGGACTTCAATGACATCCGGCAAGACTTTGTAAGTTACAAATCAATTGTATATCATGGGTGCTCTGGTTACAGTGGAGATTTCCATCGCCCTATTTTACTCATGATCATCTTCTCCTTTCAAGCTCCCCTGGAAGTCTTTGGCAAGCATCGTTCAGTTTTATTACATGTGGAAAACTACAGACAGATACATTCAGCAGGTAATGTCCTCGTACTGAACGAACCTGTAAGCGAATAAGTAGAAGTGTATACAATGTACTTAAACCTATTTGTTATCCTCTTTTTATCCAGAAACGTCTGAAAGCAGCGGAGGCAGACAGCAAGCTAAAACAAGTCTACATCCCTACATAGTGAGTAACCCACTACTTTGCATGTTGCTTATTTTAGCTGTTTTTTAGGATGTCTTGATAGTTTTAAGGAAAGAGTGCTGTATACTATAATTCAGCTGTAATCATTACCCAGGGCCGGATTAACATAGGGGCAGATGGAGCAGCAGCTCCAGGCCCATGCCCCAGAAAAGGATAAATTTGTCTGCATTGATGGGCATTTGCACCCCTATATCTCCACCTTCATAGCAGCTACAGGGTCATGTGAGGTATCACCGGAAAGGCCAGAGCATGACCTTTCCAAGGATACCAAACATGTCCAGGTTTTATGTAACAATAAAAATTTTAAAAATGTTTTTTTTATTTCTAACACAGCAATATTTTTCAATTATAAATGAACAATGATGATGCAATAACTCACTATTATTATTATTATTCTTTATTTATAAAGCGCCAGCATATTCCGCAGCGCTGTACAATAGGCACAGTATAGATAGGGTTACAATACATTGTACAACATTTGACAAACAGTACAGGAGGAGATGAGGCCCTATTCCTGTAGGAACTCACAATCTAGAAGGGTTGGGGTTGGAAACAGGAGGAGAGGACTGCAAGGTGAGAGTGATGGTTGCGTCAGTGAGTTGGGTGGTAGGCTTCCCTAAATTGTGACATGAAAAATGAAACATTCCTAACAAGTGTGGAGGTGATGGTACAATTCATTATTATGAATTGTTACATCAAGAACCTAAACCGCCACACTGCAGCAAAGTGCACTGGGGGGGGGGGCTTTGCAACCTTGCGCCACTAATCTTTACACCTCGCAAGGTCAACTGAGGTGTCAGACAGGACAGAGTCTGGCCTTTGCATTGATACCAAACATGACAATGTAAAATCTAAAAGAAAAAGAAAAAACGTTTTATTTTTTGTTCCGATGCGATGGCATTGTCCATGTGTCACGTATAAAATGAGCAATACCACTGCCTTTACTCACCTTCTCATTTCCCACGCTGGGAGCAAGGTCAGTGTTTTATACATAGTCATATTATTCGTAAAACACAATTATCCAAAGCACATGGGAAATATCAAATTTTTTGGGTTAAAATTGTATATTTTCTCAGAAAAATGCAGTTACAGGTTCCCATTTTATTTTTTATTTTTTTTAAAACAAGAATTCCCTATAGAATATATAACCAGAGGTTTGGATGATAAAACATGAAAAAATAATTTTACATGCTGTGATGATTGAAATCTGAATGGAAATTGATTCACACAGTATCTGCCTGGTTAGATATACCTATATATGCAATATTAAATAGCCTAAAATATGTTGGGCACTATTACAATCTTTGTGCAAACGCGAGGGGTAAAACCCTTTGCGCCGAACGTCGTATTACATTGTCAGCGCAACAAATGCGCGTTATCGTCTACCGCAGGTGAACCTGCGCGTACCCTTTGCGAGCGTACTGTGCGCATCCTATTCTTAACATTGTCAGCGCAAATGTATTTGTGCGCTGGTACGTGGATGGTATTACAATCTATGCGCAGTTTGTAAAGCACAGCGTTTGCGCGTATAATTTTAGCAACTCCTGAAAGCTGCTGGTAATGGCAAAAATGAACAACCTGGCCGAAACCAAATACACCAGCCCATAAGAAAAATGCAGCAAAGTATAGTTACACATTCTACACATACCAAAGCAATAAAATGGTGTGTGTGTGTGTGTTGCACCGATACCACTTTTTTAAGTACGAGTACAGATACTTTTGTTCAAGTACTCACCGATACCGAGTACCGATACTTTTATCTTATGTCATGTGACCGCTTTCCAATAAGAACAGACCTCTCATAATGCCCCAGCTCATGGATACTGCCCCCCAGCTCCTGGATACTGCCCCCCAGCTCCTGGATACTGCCCCCCCAGCTCCTGGATACTGCCCCCCCAGCTCCTGGATACTGCCCCCCAGCTCCTGGATACTGCCCCCCAGCTCGTGGATACTGCCCCCCCCAGCTCGTGGATACTGCCCCCCCCCCAGCTCGTGGATACTGCCCCCCAGCTCGTGGATACTGCCCCCCAGCTCGTGGAAATGCCCCCAGCTCGTGGAAATGCCCCCCAGCTCGTGGAAATGCCCCCCAGCTCGTGGAAATGCCCCCCAGCTCGTGGAAATGCCCCCAGCTCGTGGAAATGCGCCCCAGCTCGTGGAAATGCGCCCCAGCTCGTGGAAATGCGCCCCAGCTCGTGGAAATGCGCCCCAGCTCGTGGAAATGCGCCCCAGCTCGTGGAAATGCCCCCCAGCTCATGGATAATGCCCCCCCAGCCCCCCCCCCCCAGCTCATATTTACCTTCCTTTAGCGACGCCGGGAAAGTCTTCGCGCGCTCGTTGGAAGGCCCCCAGCCGTGACCACGTGGGAGCATGTGATCGCGGCTGGGGTCCTTCCAACGAGCGCACGCGCGGAAACTTTCCCGGCGTCGCTAAAGGAAGGCAAGTATAAACAAAGTGAGGAGAGCAGCTGCAGGGCCTGTCCGAATGCCGATAGAGCATTCGGACAGCCGCCCCAGCCCCTAGGATGCTGGCTCAATGCCAGCTTCCGGTATCGGAAAAAAATATCGGGGTACTGCACGAGTACCAAGTACTCCTGCAGTACCCGGTATCGTCACCGATATCGATACTAGTATCGGTGCAACCCTAGTATATATATATATATATATATCTCTCTCAGATTGACTTTGGTAGGCGCAAAAACTTAACGTGAGATAATTGTGTTTAATTCTGATTGGCTGAATCGCGTGGAAAAAAACCATTCCTCGCACTGATTTCTGCGCGCAACGTTACTGCGCGAGCATTTGTGCGTGTCCGTTTAACGCGCGTTACTGCTCGATGGATGAAAAAATGCGCGAGGATTGTAATTCCAGCTTTGATTTACACGCGTTACCGTTGAACGCTTGGCACACAAATTTACGCGTTGCGCGTGCGTTTTTGCGTGAAGAATGTAATAGGGCCAGTTGTCCTTTCACTAAATTCCAAAACAAAAGCCCACCAAAATATTCAGCTCCAGGCCCATAGAGATCTTAATCCGGCCCTGTCATTACCAATCATTACCACGGTACACTTGGCCTTAGGAATTGTTGGCAAGGTAGGCTGACTTGGCTGCCAGTTTGATTCCATTACTAACACGAATTAACCTTTTTTAAAGTGTAACCCTGAAGCAAAGCAATGATCCTAGAGTGGTAAAAATTAATGCCTTATCTAATCACTTAAGGCTTTGTTTTATCCCAGACAGCGATGGGTCACACTGGGCACCGCCACTGCTCTGGCCCCTGCAGTGGTTGTATTATAGTGCAAAATCTTGAATTGTATGATTTAGACTACGTGGCGACTAACCTGCTCCTTAGCCCATTAGCAGCCAGTGACGCATGCAGAAAGTCAATCCACTTCAGGGTGCACCTCTTTTACCAAAACGGCTTTCTAACCTGATGAGACCCCTATGTCCACCTTTTTATGTAAGTTAGCAGCTCCTACCTATACTTTGTATAGGAGGCATTAACCGGTCAGCTGGAGAATAACAAGGTATTCCCAGGCAGTTTGTTGTTCTTTGCTCGAGACTGTATACAAGAATGAACTCTGGCTGTAAATCCTGGTAGTTTTGTAAAAATCATTCAACACTTAAAAATAGGTTTAAAAACCTCACATACTTACCTCTGAACCTACCAGCGGCTCCCAACTATTAAGGCTCGAGTCGCTACTACAGAGGCTCAGGTGCTGAGAGGAAACCACTAATGGTTGTCAGCTCGTGTCAATATTTCCAGTTGTCGACTCCCAGTTACCAGCTAGGTTGGAGTGGGGCCTCTCCTATAAAACAACCTATAAATATCTGGCAGCGCAAAGATCAATCAATAAAAAAAAAATATTCCTTAAAAACTGTGCAGAATTGGGAAATGATCTGTGTATAATTTTAAGATCACACACATTTGGCGTATTGGGACCAGCAATATTTAATGTTCTAGAAAATGACAATCCGAGAAATGTGTACATAGAATGTATATAAAAAATTCAAATAATGTCCATGGTACCCACTATGCCACAATAAAGAAAAAACGAAAATGACAAAGGAAAAAATGCATGCCTTTTAGGCTAGGGTCAGACTAATGCATTTTTCACATCTACAGTCAAAAAGTACGTCCGAACGCATGGGCGCACACTTTGATGGAATACGTGATAGCGGTCATACGGTGCACAATTACGGCCGTGATTTTTGACAGAGCTATAAAAACGGACGTTATGTTGACCGGACATGTGCAGCGTCTGTCTCCTAATCACGCTCGCACGCCGCTATGCCGACGCAGCACATCTGTGCGTCAGTACTAGCGGTTCGTTGTTATCGAAAAAATGTTAGTTTGCCGCTTGCGTTGTGCGGCCGAACTTTCGTGGGGCCGTACTTTGTATGTTGACCGTCATTGGACGTAATTTGCTGCTACCACGGCCGTAATAAAGTGCGGCTCAAAGCATGTTCGCACTGCGTTCGTCTGACCCCAGCCTTAGGGAACAAAGGAAAACGAGTAGAATGCCCCTTATAAATAAAGCAAATGCACTTGCCCTTAGGCAATTGGTTCCACGGAGTCCTTTGCATAGTCCAAAGTCTCCAAGATGGTCTCCAAAGTCCACCTTTAATGATAAACAATATGGAGTCGCTTGAGGTGGCCTATGGTCAGTATAACATAATGTTCTGTGGTATACTGCAGACTTCTCCACTCTGCTCATATAGTAGACCTCGGAATCGAGCACAGAAAAATGGCCTTCATAGCACAGCATATTCCATGTCTGCCTTCCCCATAGTGAATATAAACGGATATACTCACCCTTTCCCGAGCTACATTTGGACCCGGCTCTGATATATGTGCCTTTTGATACTCTTTTGACGGTGTCCAGCCTCCACCTGATCTGAGGCCTCAGGTTAGGTATTCTCTTGTCCCCCGGCTCAGCACCCAGCCTTGGGATTTAATGTTAAGAGTGTGTCCTTCAAGTTACCGGTTAATGGAAAGGACTCCATTACACTCCTTTGTGATGAAAAATAGTATTTATTGAATTCAAAAACCTAAAATAAAAGTGTAAAGTGGAGCAGGGCCTCTAACAGGCTTCATTTTTGGTGTCAGGTGATCTACTTTTAGTGATAATTTTTTTCTTTTTAAACCTTTTTGTTTTTCAAATAATCGGGTACAGAATGAAAAAAAGTGGGGGGGGGGGTAAACGAGTAGTCCTTGACTGTAGACATACATGTGAACACCACAGTACAGGTCACAATAGCAGGTTGTGCTCAATGAGTCAAGTTGTATAGGCATTATCACATCAGAGACACATAGACTGGAATGAGAAAATACAGCAGACTTTTGGTATGGAGCTTGCGGACTAGATATGAGTAGAGCGATAAAATGTACATTCAGCAGACTTGTTTACAGCGACCATGTGTTCAATAGCCACGGTGATAAATTTATTTTGATGCTTTCTCCACAGCACCAAACCCAACCCCAACCAGATCATTTCCGTTGGATCTAAACCTGGACTTAATGGTGCTGGCTTTCAGAAAGGTCTCACCTGTGAGAGCTGTCACAGTAAGTTCTGTTTAATTATATGCTCCTATCTAAATTTTCTCCCCTCTATTTAATATTTTGTTTTGACCCCCCCCCCCCCTTACTGATATACATTTTTTTCCTTCCCTTTTAGCTACTGTCTCTGCTCAATGGTATGCTTGGGGTCCACCCAACATGCAGTGTCGCCTTTGTGCTTCCTGCTGGATCTATTGGAAAAAGTATGGAGGGCTTAAAACTCCAACTCAGCTGGAGGGGGCAGCACGGAATATTGGGGTGTGTACACTTTCCAAAAAATGCTGAATCTGCAACAATAGACTTCCTTTCCCACAATATTTATTACTCTTTTGTGTCACAGCAGGAACCACATTCCCGAGGTCATATCCCACGTCCAGAATCTCAAAGCTTGTCCCCGTATACAACCAGCGCAAACCGAGCTAAACTACTGGCCAAGAACCGGCAGACCTTCCTCCTGCAGACGACCAAATTAACGCGCATAGCAAGGCGCATGTGCAGGGACATCCTGCAGCCAAGGAGAGCTGCCCGCAGGCCCTATGCACCCATCAATTCGAACTCCATCAAAGCAGAATGTGAGTTTTATTTGTCCTCATTCACTTGGTAGACTTAAACTTCCTTTCACTGCTCTTTGGTATTTCTAAGCCATAACCCCCTTCCTTATCCTTCCCTTAGGTTCGATTAGACTTCCAAAAGCGTCAAAGACACCCCTGAAAATTTCGCCTTTGGTTCGTCCTCCACTTGCAGCAATTGTGAAGGAGTTGGGTAAGGAGATTTTTAAGGTCATGTTTCCTTTAGCAATGTTCCGCTTCCAAATGAAAAAAAATGGAGCAAAAAATAGGGGGGGGGGGTCGTAGCTTTAATAGTACTGCATTAAAAGAGATATAAAGAAAGTTGGCCACACAGTAAACATAATAAAAAGCAGACGTTTCTATTTTGACACAAGTTATTTCCCCAATATATTGTTTTAGAATGTAGGATTTGATCATATGGGTATCTATTCGTTAAAGGTTCAATGTTATTGGCACTTTAAATCGCTCTCATCATATCTTATGTAATGAAACAGGAAATATACGTGCAGCAGCAAAGCTTTACTTATCTTTCCTGATGCAGGAGCAGCAAAGAAAGAGGATTTTGCTGCTCCTGCACTGGCTTTTTATGGGAAGGGGGTGGCCTATGGACTATGGGAAGGGATCCCCGTGTTGGGGTTTACAGTTTTTTCTAACTTATTCCTTTGCTGCTGTAGGAGTAATAAAGAGAAGGCAAATATGAGCCTCCGAGCTGCTGGAGTGAAGAGTTGAGGGCAAATGGTATTAACATACAAGACCACTGTTCCTGAATCTCACAATTTCTACCATATCCCTACCAAGAGTCACAAATAGTAGGCGAATACAAAACCAAGGTAGAGTAGGCAGCAAGAAAAGGGATACTGCAAATAAAGACCATTATTAAATTGTACTGTTGCATATTATTTCGCCTCTAGTGGATTGCAGTTTCTTCTGGAGCACAATGGTACCATTATGTGCCAGAAGAAGCTATTATACACACGTAGAGCAAAATAATATATAGAAAAGTGCAAAAATAAAGGAAATAAAAAAAGGAAGGCAAGTGCTGCTGCAAAGAAGACTCCTTGTGACTCTACAGAGGTGTGGGTGTGGAAATTTTAAAAAAATCTACTTGTCCAACGGACTAAGTGGCAGTCCAATCTACTTGTCATGATAAGAAAAATAATTTCAACAAAATAGTGTTTTTAAATAGGTCTTTATTCATAACAGCCTAGAGAGGCAGCATCACATGTATCTGATACTGCCTCTCTAGGCTGTTATGAATAAAGACCTATTTAAACACTATTTTGTTGTTAGTGTGTATGTATGTATGTTATGTATGTATATGTAGTATGTATATATATATATATATATATATCATACACACATTTCAAAACTCTATGTATATATACACACACACTGCAGCCCACTGTGTGTGTGTGTGTGTGTGTGTATATATATATATAATACACACATTGCAGCCCTGTGTGTGTATTTACATACATAGTCTTTGTATAAATCACACAATCTTTAATGATCGTTTCAGTTCACTCTCCGTGAACTTTCTTCAGGATAAGATTACAATACAAACATCCACTTAACTCACCCACTTGTGGGTGAGTTATTTCTTCTATTTAAGTGGATGTTTGTATTGTAATCTAGGCTAGGTCAGACGAACGCAGCTTTAACGTGCGTTTAGCCGCACAAAATCACGGCCGTGCTAGCAGCAAATGACGTCCAATGCCGGGGAACACACGAAGTACGGCCGCACGAACGTTCGTCCGCGCAACGCAAGTGGAACGAACGCATTTTTGAACGTCAAACCGCTACTAATGACGTACAGAGTGCGCTCATAGCGGCGTGGTGTGTGATGGAGACATCAGACGCTGCTAATGTCCGGCCAACATAACGTCCAGACACAAAAAGTGTTTTATTGATGATCCGTACAAAATCACGGACGAAAGGCGCATCGTATGACCGCTACCGCGTATCCGTGAAAAATATGTCCGTTCGTTCGACCGCACTTTTCCACGGTCGACGCGAAAAATGCGTTCGTCTGACCCTAGCCTTAGCCTGAAGAAAGTTCACGGAGAGTGAACTGAAACGTCGATCATTAAAGATTTTGTGTGATTTATACAAAGACCTGGAGTGCCGCTTTTTTGGATATCTTCATAGTGAGCTGAGCGTTGCACCGGGCATATATACGAATGGATTCTGAGTGCCAGATTCATGGATATATATATAGATCTATCAGACATGGGGCGCTGTCCGAATGCTTTAACGGCATACGGAGAGGCCCCTGCAGCTCACCGCGTTACTTACAAATGCAACGAGCGCCGCCGGCACAGTCTTCGAGCTGCCGCTCGTTGGGAAGACCCCAGGCGCGAGATTGCTCCCTGCTCGATCTTGCGAACTCCGAGATCGTGCCTGGGGGCTTCCCAACAAGCGGCCGCTGGGAGTCTGTGCCAGCGGCGCTCGTTGGATTTGTAAGTAACGCGGTAAGCTGCAGGGGCCTGTCAAAATGCCGTTAGAGCATTCGGACAGTCGCCCCAGCCCCTTGGATGCCGGTAAGCCAGCTCAATGCTGGCTTCCGGTATTGGGGGCATCCCTAGAATTAGCCCGCAGAACTGCATCTCAAACAAAAAAAGCTACTTGTCCAGCGCCCGGATCTTCATGTCCCGGGCGTCGGGCGATATAAATTCCACACCCCTGCTCTATGGTAGTGATATGATAGAAATGGGGAGATTCAGGAACAGTGGTCTTATACTTGAATAGCTCTGCCCTCGCTTCCGTACCAGTTCATTGGACCATATTGGCGTTTCTTATGAAGTGCGTCTTAATTAGTGCAGGCTGGGTGGAGTTGAGGTAACATCACTGCTCTGCGTGGAGAGCGCCTGTGGAGATATGGGTTCGATCCCGGCAAGAGCACCTCTCCAGTAAGTGTCCTTGGGCAAGACACCTAACAGTACATACTCGCCACCCAGGACATAATTGAAAACGAGAGAAATCTCAATGTATCCTTTCTTTTTAAAATACTTTCTCAAAAAAAAAAAAAATTGGTCTTGTCATGACTCAAATGAAGCAAAGCACTTTATTAAGGCCCTGTTCACACTGTGCGATTTATTTTTTTTAAAAAAAATTTCTCCGTGCAATTTTCATATTCGCGACATAGTGCGATAATGTCGCGTGTCTTTTTTTTTTTTTGCAAAGCACCACCAATGCAAATCGCAAAAAAAGGGTCATGTACCAGCAACATGCTACCGCGATGCGCGACAAGATGTGAACAGCTCCATTGAAATGTATTGGAGAAGCTACACAGTGCGACGTCGCAGCAAAATCTGCGCGATAAATCGCACAGTGTGAACGGGGCCTTAAACTATGTTGCAAAGAATTTAGGCTGCCGAGAAGTAACTGTGTTTTCGTTCGCCATTAAGACCACCACTGGCCTGTATAGTCAATGTCAACTCAAATAGGATCATCGGCTACTTTTCATTTGGGATTGTTTTTGAGACTTTAACTTCCGCTATAGGTGGTGTTTGGTAGCCCCTTGTTTCATTTGGGGTTTTTTGTTGCCTCTTTCCTTTTTTTTTTTCCCCCTTTTTACTTTTTTTCACTTTGATTACTGCCTGCATGTGATTTTTTTTTTTTTTTTTTAGGGATGTACCAATACTTTTAACAGGCGCTCACAGATACAGATTACCGATACGTTTACTTAATGTCGTGTGACTGCTTTCAAATAATTTAGGATTTTTCTGAAAGCCTGTCCAATTTATGATAATATTGAAATGTATGGCCAGACACCCCATGCGCTCATTTGCTGAGTGTGTCTATCTTTTTTGTATTTATATGCATTCCTCAGTAATTGTTGAAACCTTGAAAATAGCTCACACGAGCCGAAACCTCTGTTTATTTTTAACTTGCTAATTAAAATTTATTTTATACACGTGTGTGTGGCCTTTAAAACGTTGGATATACAATTTTTCTTCTGGGCAAGCACCGTGGCTTACTAACTTCTGGTATTTCGGAGATTGAAAGGTAGTTGCTGGGGTGTGTGTCCCCTCAGACACTGGGGTGGCTGGCAGACTGCACAAATAGCATTCTGCCAGACCCCTGTAGCTGGCCACGTTCCAGCGTGTGGCCACCAGCATCTGAAAGTTGTAGCGCGGCTCCGCTCTCGCGAGGTCTTGCAAACCCGCGGCTGGAGGCCAGCGTACAAATACTAGTATTGGTGCATCCCTAGTGATTTTACAGCTACCCCTTTTACAATTTAATATGCTATAAAGTGATAAATCTCTGTCATTTCCAGCTGCTCAAGCTCCGCTGAAGCCGAAAACCCCACGTGGAACAAAGACTCCAATAAATCGAAACCAGCTACAAAGCCGAGGTCTTGGCGTGCTTCCCACAAAGCGAGCATATGAAGCTGTGAGTGCTAGAATAGCATGGAGACACCAATACCACAAGTTCCCCTAATTTCACAGCACGCTTACATTAAATACCCTCTGTCTTTAGGTGTCTGGGGTGGGGGTGGTCCCTCCCTTCTCAGCAAATGGCCGATCCTTCTCCTCTGGTGTCCGATCTAGCACTCAGCCCACTGTCAAGAGGCAGAAACTCAACCTTGCTGATGCCCCCAATCCTGTAGTGTTTGTGGCTACTAAAGACACAAGGTAAAATAATCTGTCCTATAACCTTTTGTAGGTATATTGATAGCCTCTTATTCTCTAAGTCTGCGTTCGTGTCTCACCCTTTTCGGCTATTTTAACACCATTTTTTTCTATTAAAGTACCCATCTTGAACATAGGTTTTTATTTTTTAGAATGTATTCTGACCCAAACCACTTACTGTTAGAATGTTCTTTTCATTAATTTGGCATCCCAGTACCCATAGCTATATTTTTTATTCCCAGGGGAGGGAAAATTCAGCTTAAGCCTCATTCCCTATTAAGCATTACCCCATTGTCCCCCATCATTCAGTGCTTTGTTGTGGGTGTCCCAATCGATCTCAGAATGTTCATTCTCTGTTCTCCACAGGTGTTTGAGAAAATCTTTGTCGCACATGGAGATGCGTAGAGCCGCTCGCCGCCCCAATCAACCTCTGAAGTTTAAGATACCTATTACAACACCTCGACCTGTTGTCCACCATCCTGCTATTGGTGCCGCCCATCCTGCCAGTACAAGCGAACCCATAGTGCTGGAGGACTGAGTTATTTCTAGCGCAAACAAGATCCGGAGAGTTTGCCCTACAACCTATCTGCTTCTGTTGCTGTTCAATCAGTTGTATTGGAGAACAGAGGGAATGACGACGACAACAACAACCCCTTTCCAATTCATATATTGCAAACTGTCCATAAAGCAGCATCAGAGCGCATTTTTGTCTGTCTTAATGTCTCCATTACATTTTCTCCCCATCTTTTATTTTTTTAATATATATATTCCCCCACTTTGCAGATGATACCAGGCCCTCTTAAACCTAGCTCTTTTTCCAGTTGTATTTTTTTTTTTTTTTTTTCTTCATTCCTTAGATTTATTTTTTTTGTACAAGGGAAAAAAACATTAAGATAAAGCCATCTGTAAGTGAAGAAAAAAAAACCCAATTGTGCTTATTTTGTGTTCCTCGGTGGGTGGGGAGAGAAGAGTGTTCTGCTCTGCTTCTTTATCAATAAAACTGGATGAAGCCTGGTTTACAAAATAAAATGGGACAACTTCAATCCTGACCTCTGTGTGAGAATGCTGAAGTTGGCAGAGGCCGCATCGCTTACATACAACATTAATTAGACGTCCTCCATCCGATCGGTCCTTTGGTTACACGTGCAGTTACCGGTCTTTCACTGCCACATCCAGCCGTGTAAGTGTCACGCTTTGTCTCTTGAGTACAAGCTTTTATTTTCTCATTCATGGGGTATGGTCAGTTCTAATCCAAGAGGAACTTCTTCCCGGATGGTTTCACGTGGTCCGTCTCTGTCTCAGAGCAAGACAACCTTCATGGAAAAGCCTTTACGCTTACAAAATCTGCAAGAAAGAGAATTTATTTAAAATTTAATTTACGTGGCGTGCCCTTGTCACACTGTTGGTCTCATACAAAGATTATGGAAGGCTTTGTTACACCAACACGTGATCCAACATGTATACGTTAGGCCTGACCTTTTTGAAAATGTTCTATAGCACTGATGCCAAACCAGATCTACAGGCGGCAGTGTGTTTGTTCTCCATCTTCTCATTGTAATCAACTTATTCACTGAAATTTCTATTAGATGCAGAAGCTTTTTGGGAATCCTCTTCGAAGGCTAGGGTGATATCCACTGCTCTATAAAATAAATGGTTCCTTGCTATGTGCAGCATACCTTACCAGGAATATCAATACAGACTTTTCCACTAGAATTATAATATTTTATTTTCCTTTCCCTCCGCTAGTGATTTAAAATACCATCTTCCTATCTACTATATATACACCTTTTTATCCTACATCTTCCTGGAAACAAAAAAGTTCATGAGCGCACAGGTTTAAACTTGTATGCAGCTTTTCCATCTATATTAACGGGTGTATCATGGCAAGACCTCGTTTTCTATGATTTTTACCTACTCTGGCATTTGGTCTTCTTAATAGAAAAGGGCCCTTGAACCTCTGAATAAATTCAAGGATTTATATTGAGTGATTTACTCTGAATGCTTATAGTCTCTCATCATTATATAAATTCATCGCTAAACGTATTTAGTTTCCAAATCATGAAGTGGAGACGGTTTCCTCATGGATTTCCCATTCCAATGTTGACTTCTGCTCTAAATCTGAGAAGATTGAAGTTCACTTAAAATTCTGTCACACTTGCCTACAGAGCATTGCCATCCTGGTGATGGCGTTGGCACAACAGCCTTTGCTCCATTTAGAGCCGCTGCTGTTTTACCTGTCAGGTGAGATCAACCTATAGAAGACAAAGCCACGGATTTGACAGGTGCACTTTGATGCTCTTATCAGTTGTTCCCAACCCCATCCTCAGGTACCCCTAGCAGGCTAGATTTTAACCCCTTCACTGCTAAGAATGTGTCCCACGCACGTTTTTAACTTGTGATCATTATCTCCCTGTGGACTTTGATGTGAAGAAATGTTGCTGATTACACTTATTTGCCTTGTCCAGATAACATTATGAAAGACAAACACCACCGAGGTTTGTAGCATTAGAGCAGTGTTTCCCAGACCTGTCCTCGGGACCCTCAACCAGGCCAGATTTTGCAGATCCCCTTGGGGAAATGCAGACTAAATCCTGCAATCCCTGAGCAGCAAATTATATCACCTGTGCTGTGCTTCATATATCTGCAAAACCTGGCGAGGCGGAGGGTCCTGAGGACAGGTTTGGTGAAACCTTGCATTAGAGCGAGCAAATGCAGGAAGAAACAACATGTCTTTACAATGGTTACTGTGTTCACGTTTAAAAGGTGAATATTTCCCATTCTGTAAAGCTGACATTAAAGAGAGACCCCTTTTTGGAAAGGTGAGAGTCTGCTCTTTCTAATGATGTCACATGTTGATATGGAAAGCAGCGCATTTTATAGACCTGTGTAAGTGATTAGGAGACGTCAGACGCTGCGAATGTCCGGCCAACATAACGTCCAGATGCAAAAAGGGTTTTATTGATGATCCGTACAAAATCACGGACGAAAATGCGCGTCGTCTGACCGCTATCACGTATTCCGTGAAAATAATACGTCCATTCGTTCAAACGCACTTTTTCACGGATGACGTGAAACATGCGTTTGTCTGACCCTAGCGGCTAGGATGGTCAGTGACCAGTGGTCAGCAACCTTGGCTCCCTGATTTTCTGGGAACTGCATTTCCCTTGTGGCTCAGACTAATGGGTGACTGAGCATCATGGGAGATGTAGTTCCCGAAACATCAGGGAGCCAAGGTTGCTGACCTAAGCGACAATCCTAGTGATAGTGAAGACGTCAGTAGCCGCCAAATGAATTTCATATTGATTTTGTGCAGTGGTTCCCAACCGCGGTCCTCAAGTTCCCCCTAACAGGCCAGGTTTTAACCTTTTCACTGCTGAGGACGTGTGGGGAACATCCTGATTGACTCCTAAGGCTAAGCTAGGGGGTTCCTTTGAACCCCGATGTCTCCCGACTGTTGACAGCTAGCAGGCTAGCATGGCCTTTCCAATGATATCAAACATGACCATGTTTGTAGTAAAGAAAAAAAATAATAAAGATAATAAAATAAAGATGTGAAATGGCTCAGCAGTGAAGGGGTTTAAGGATCGCCTTGGGGAAATGCAGACTGAATCCTGCAATCACATCACCTGTACTGTGTTTCAGCTACCTGGAAAACCTGACCTGTTGGGGGTACTTGAGGACCAGGGTTGGGAACCACTGATTTAGTGTATGAATTCAGACATTAAAATCAATATTTTATTATTCTTTATTTATAAAGCACCAGCATATTCCGCAGCGCTGTACAATAGGCACAGTATAGACAGGGTTACAATATGAAAATACATTTGCTTTTGGGCTGCAGATGGAGATATCTCATCGGGCAGCGGATGGTGCCTTTGAAACCAGAGATATTTTGATCTCCGTAGTGACGGGTTTAATTTTAGCATCTGCAATTTATCCCATATTAAAAAATTGGTCTGAATTCAGACTTTTTTTTATGAGATAAATTGCAGATGCTAAAATTAACCCCGTCACTACCGAGATCAAAAGATCTTGGGTTTCAAAGGCACCATCCACTGCCCGATCTCAAGATATATCGATCTGCAGCCCAAAAGCAAATGTATTTCATATTGATTTTTGTGTATGAATTCAGATATGACTTTTTATATGGAATAAATTAATGGCAGATGCTAAAATTAAGTTTGTGTCAATTTCTATCTACGTGATTTAGTTGTGCATTAAGTTTTATGATTGGGTTGTGTGTGTATATATAGATATTAATAAAAAATAATAAGTCTTGGTTTCGGCAGGCATAAGAGCACCCATACATTGTCAAAAATGGCACATGCCACTCCTGGGAAATGAGATTATTTTTTTCTTCAAATCTTAAACGCACGCCATGGTTTTATATTTGACTTTTTATCCCGGCTCTATTCCGGTATAAATTGCAAGACGGTACAAATCAGTAAAATATGATACAATTTAAAATACACTAGGATTTGGTTTTCTAAAAAAGAATTTGTATGTTCTGTTATGCAGATGAAGTGGTGCTAATTGTGGAATCATAAAGTATATGTATAAAATATTTAGGGAACAATAAAACCTATGCTGCCTTTTAGTCAAAATTACCTAAACATTTCTTGTTTTTGCATATATATCGGGCTGCCATTTTTCCATAATTGGTCAAACTAAAGTTATTTTCTGAAAGAGTAGGGTCTGCTGAAAAAAAACCAACGTATAACCCAGTGGTTTCCAACCTTGGTCCTCAGGGCCCACTAACAGCTCAGGTTTTAAGGTTTACCTTGAGGTAATGCAGACTGAATCCTGCAATCACTGAGCAGCAAATCATATCACCTGTGCTGTGCTGTGCTTCAGATATCCTGCAAACCAGACTTGTAAGGCTAGGGTCAGACGAGCGCATTTTGTACGGACTGTGTGTCCGTGCAGTACGGACGTACTTTCTGACTGACAACAAGGTAGTGGCCACACAGTCTGTTTTTTTCATGGATGTATTTTTGACGGATGTAGGAAGGAAAATAAATTAAAATGAAAAATCATTTTGTCCGTCAAAAATTCTGGATGTATAAATGCAGTCCGTTTGACCTCGTTCCATCACTCACACACAAGTCTATGCAGACGTGGCGCACTCCACACGTCCGTTCTAGCAGTATTACGTTCTTGCCTAACCTGCGTCCGTCATGCCTCTGCACTTCTGTGCAGACGTACTTTGTGTGTGGGGCTCCATTGGTCATGATTATCTGCTACCACGGATGTACTAAAGTGCGGCTACACGGACGTTAACACTGCGTTCATCTGACCCCAGCCTTAGGGGTACCTGAGGACATGATTGGGAGCCACTAATTTAGTGGACATCAAAGCCTGTGAACACTCTCCTACTACATGAGATATCAATTCAATAACACGTTATATATACATCGACTGCAGCATTTCTAATCTTTATACCAGAGCTTGACAAACTTTTCATGTTGGTGACACTTTTAGACATGCATCATTTGGTGACACGGTAATTCAGTTTTACTAGCAAACTCAGTTTAAACTAACTCGTTATAATAGATACGGACATGCATTGTAACAGCGAAATATATGGGGACACAATATATCTAATGAAACCTTTTCATTTAGATTTTTTTAAATATATGTTATTATTGTATTATTAACTATTGATACTCACACTCTGTCCCCCTTCCGATCACATTCATTCCATCTTTTCCATTGTCTTCCTCTCTACCCCCTTTCATTCTCTTCCTCCCCTTCTCATGTCCATTTTCTCCCCCACCCTTCTTTCCATGTAAATTCTCCCCCTTCAAGTCCATTTCCCTCTCCTTTATCATGCATGTCTATCTTCCCTTTATCATCTCCATTTCCATCTCCATCTCCCCCTTATCATGTTCATCTCCCCCCTTCATCATGTTCATCTTCCCTTTTATCATGTTCATCTCCCTCCATCCTTACACCTTCCTTTGCATGGCTTTCTTTGAGCCAGCAACGGGGGCTTTGCTTCCGCATAATGGAGAGCTGGGAGGAAGTGACGTTATATGAGCACTTCCTCCCAGCGCAGCCATGGAGTAAAGGCGACTGGCTGGGAGGACGAGGGGTCCTCCCTCCTCCCAAAGTGACAGATGAGGTGCACGCGAATAGATGTCCGTTTCTAGGGATGCACTGATACTGGTATCGGTGCCGATACTACTCGTGCAAATGGCCCGATACCGGAAGCCAGCACTGGGCCGGCTTGCCGGTATCCGCAGGGCTGGGTAAGCGGGCTGCGTGCATGAAAAGCACTCGGCCAGCGTTCCCCTCTGACAGGCTGCAATACTCACCCCTTCCGAAACTCCAGTCGCACGGCTGTGGTGCGATCACGTGGCTGCCGGTGCTTCTGTGACGCTGCCTCTCGGCTGGAGGCAGCGTCACAGAGGTGCCCGGCGGCCACTTGATCGTGCCACAGCCGTGCGACCGGACCTTCGGAAGGGGTGAGTATTTTCATGCACGCAGCCAGCTTCCCCAGGGTTCGATGGAGGCATATCCATGAGAGCTGGGGCAATATCCACGTGAGCTGGGGCATATCCATGTGAGCTGGGGCATATCCATGAGAGCTACGGGCAAATCCATGAGAGCTGGGGACATATCCATGAGAGCTGGGGGGATAACCATGTGAGCTGGGGGCAATCTCCATATATATATTGGGGGTATATACATGTGAGCTGGGGCATTTTTATATGAGGTCTGTTATTGGAAAGCGTTCACATGACATAAAATAAAAGTATTGGTGCATCCCTATCCATGTCAATGCAGACTGGCTAGGCCACTCCAGGACATTAATGTGCTTCTTCTTGAGCCACTCCTTTGTTGCCTTGGCCGTGTGTTCTGGGTCATTGTCATGCTGGAATATCCATCCACAACCCATTTTCAATGCCCTGGCTGAGGGAAGGAGGCTCTCACCCATGATTTGATGGTACATGGCCCCGTCCATCGTCCCTTTGATGCAGTGAAGTTTTCCTGTCCCCTTAGCAGCAAAACACCCCCAAAGCATAATGTTGCTACCTCCATGTTTGACGGTGGGGATGGTGTTCTTGGGGTCATAGGCAGCATTCCTTCTCCAAACACGACGAGTTGCGTTGATGCCAAAGAGCTCGATTTTGGTCTCATTTGACCACAACACTTTCACCCAGTTCTCCTCTGAATCATTCAGATGTTCATTGGCAAACTTCAGACGGACCTGTACATGTGCTTCCTTGAGCAGGGGGACCTTTTGCAGGCGCTGCAGGACTTCAGTCCTTCACAGCGTAGTGTGTTAACAATTGTTTTCTTGGTGACTATGGTCCCAGCTGTCTTGAGATCATTGAAAAGATCCCCCCGTGTAGTTCTGGGCTGATTCCTCACCGTTCTCATGATCATTGAAACCCCACGAGGTGAGATCTTGCAAGGAGACCGAGGGAGATTGACAGTTATTTTGTATTTCTTCCATTTGCGAATAATCGCACCACCTGTTGTCACCTTCTCTCCGAGCTGCTTGGCGATAGTCTTGTGGCCCCTTCCAGCCTTGTGTAGGTCTACAATCCTGTCCCTGACATCTTTGGACAACTCTTTGGTCTTGGCCATGGTGGAGATTTTGGAATTTGATCGATTGCTTCTGTGAACAGGTGTCTTTTATACAGGTAACAAGCTTAGATTAGGAGCTTTAAGAGCACTCCTAATCTCAGCTCGTTACCTGAGGCCTGTTCAGTTCCTCAGTAGCTGCTAAATTGATCCATTGCAGCAGTTCAGTTTGCAGCAGCAGTCTCACTGAATGCTTTGGCTGTGAATATTGAAGCAAAAGGGCAGAGGATTGCTTAATGAAAGGTGATGTTTCTGCAATATCCAGTGTTGTCCATTTTATTACCACTTTAGTGTTAATGTTTACCATGTCCCAATAAATGTTTGGTGTTTTGCTCCACTAAAATTTCAAACTGAACGATTCCTTATTGGATTATTTGCTCTGTGGAGGCGGCCATCTTTCCCACGACACACTCGGCTACTCTGCAGCACCTCTGTACTTAACTGCAAGTGCTAAGTTAGCAGTGCTGAGCACTGAACTGCAGCATAGCGTTCAGTGGCAAGTTGCTAACTTAACCCTTTAACGCCGCAGGACGTTCCATGACGTCCTGGCGGTGGGCGGACTTTGAAGACGTGGGGCGTACATGTACGCCCCGCCTCGGCCCCTCCCCGCAGCCTGCGCGCGCTGACTCGTGGCGCGAGTCATTGGCTGCACAGGGACGGCCTGAAATCAAGCCGTCCCCTGCAGCCAATGACGCGCACTGCACACCGGCTGCGGGGAGGGCTCGGAATCCGTGCCGCGTAACGGCACCGGTCGGCGAGGCGTACCTGTACGCCTTGCCGGCGAAATCGACCCCTTAAGGGGTTAACACTTTCAGTGGCTGAGGAACAGAACGCGCCTCTGTATAAAAGACACCTGGGCGCCAGAAATCTTGCTGATTGATAGGGGATCAAATACTTATTTCACTCATTGAAATGCAAATCAATTTATAACTTTTTTGAAATGCATTTTTCTGGATTTTTTGTTGTTATTCTGTCTCTCACGGTTTGATCATTTCTTTGTCAGTGGACAAACTAACACAATCAGCAGGATATCAAATTATTTTCCACCTTTATTGTAGCTGACAGACTCCACCAAGATATAACATAAAATTTTGTTCACCATTCTGATCTTTTACTGCAGTTTAACTGGATTCTCATTGGGTTAATGCTTCTTCGGGGATTCCAGCCAGATGGTTTGGGCCATTTCAACTGAGGCGTTGACAATAATGTATTTGTTGACAAAAGAGAATTAAAATATTATTCTGAGTGATGTCTCACAGGGTTATTCAGAGAGCGGTGAAAAGCAGGAGAATGACTGGAGGAGAATGTAAAATTCGAGGTCAAAATAGCCAAACCAGAAAAATTCTCCCATTCATCTCACTTTCCAAATCGGCTATTTTGACCTAGAATTTTTCCATTCTCCAGTCATTCTCCTGCTTTTCACCTCTCTCTGAATAATCCTGTCAGTCTTTCTATCCATCGGATCGTTGAAACCCAGACAAGTCTAAGGCTAGGGTCAAATGAACGCATTATTTGCAGCGACCGTCAAAAAGTGCGTCCGAATGCATTGACGTATTTTTTCATGGAATGCGCGAAACGGTCATACGATGCGCATTTTTGTGCGTGATTTGTTATGGATCCAAACCAGGAAACTTTGGGTGTCTGGACATTTATGTTGGCCGGACATAAGCAGCATCTGACGTCTCCTAATCACGCACACACGCCGCTATGCCGATGCAGCGCACTCTGTACGTCAGTACTAGCGGTTCTGCGTTCTCGAAAAAATGCATTCATTTTCCACTTGCGTTGCGCGGCTGGACTTTCGTGCGGCCGTACTTCGTATATTGGCCGTCATTTGCTGCTACTGCGGCCGTGATTAAGTGCGCCTAAACGCACGTTAAAAATGCGCTAGTCTGACCCCAGCCTAAAGGAGAACTACTTTTCTGTCCCAACCGAGCACTTTTAGGCTGGCGTCAGACGAGCGCGCTATGTACACCCGTACTGACATGCCTACCGGCGTCCGTCGCAGCGTTGTGACGATGCAACAGGGCTGGTCACACGCTTGTGCACACGCACAAAATGCACGCGCAACAAGCGTGCGTTATCCAAGCCTCTCCGGCAAAGCGCTAGGACGCGCGATTCTCCATAGGAGGTGGCCAGACGGGCGTCGAGTGGAAGGAACGTCCACTCTCACGGACGTTCTCCAAAGACGCTCGTCTGACACTAGTCTTAACGTCTTCAAAAGATATCTGATCACTTTTAAACAGATACATTTAAAATAATTAGCTAAGTTAGCTCTCTGCCCATGGTCTTCCATTCTCTATCATCTGGACAAAGTGGCCAAAGGTACAGTTGTGTTCAAAATTATTCAACCCCCAATGCTGTAAAGGGTTTTAGGGAATTTAGTGTACATTTGTAATTGTATTCAGAATGAAATCCTACAAGGACTTTTTAAAGAACCATATGCAACTAAAATGACATCAATTGGTTTTGTAATACAGTAGTAAATGTTTCTTTTGTGAATTCTTCATTGACACAATTATTCAACCCCTTAAAGACTACCACTCTGAAGAACAGAGGTTCATTCAAGTGTTTTCAATCAGGTATTGAAAACACCTGTGGATGTCACGGAGCAGCAATAAAGCATAATAAGCACCAATTAGGCAGCTTTAAAATGACTGTGATACTCAGCTCCTTCTAGACATTTACTGGTGTGGTTACAAACATGGTGAAGTCAAGAGAATGGTCCAGGAAGACAAGAGAAGAGGGGATTACTCTTCACAGGAAGGACAATGGCTATAAGAAGATTGCAAAGATGTTAAACATACCAAGAGAGACCATAGGAAGCATCATTCGCAAATTCAAGGCAAAGGGCACTGTTGAAACGCTACTTGGTCGTGGCAGAAAGAAGATGCTGACTTCGACTGCTGTGCGCTACCTGAAGCGTAGTGTGGAGAAAAGTCCCCGTGTAACTGCTGAGGAACTGAGAAAAGATTTGTCAGATGTGGGTACTGAAGTTTCAGCTCATACAATACGGCGCACACTGCGTAATGAAGGCCTCCATGCCAGAACTCCCAGGCGCATCCCCTTGCTGTCTCCAAAGAATAAGAAGAGTCGACTGCAGTATGCCAAAAGTCATGTGGACAAACCACAGAAGTTTTGGGATAGTGTTCTGTGGACTGATGAAACAAAATTAGAACTGTTTGGGCCCATGGATCAACGCTATGTTTGGAGGAGGAAGAACAAGGCCTATGAAGAAAAGAACACCTTGCCTACTGTGAAGCATGGCGGGGGGTCAATCATTCTTTGGGGCTGTTTTGCTTCTGCAGGTACAGGGAAGCTTCAGCGTGTGCAAGGTACCATGAATTCTCTTCAGTACCAGGAGATATTGGATGACAATGTGATGCAGTCCGTCAAAAACCTGAGGCTTGGGAGACGTTGGACCTTTCAACAGGACAATGATCCCAAGCATACCTCCAAGTCCACTAGAGCATGGTTGCAGATTAAAGGCTGGAACATTTTGGAGTGGCCATCGCAGTCACCTGACTTAAATCCGATTGAGAACCTCTGGTGGGACTTAAAGAAAGCAGTTGCAGTGCGCAAGTCTAAGAATGTGACTGAACTGAAGGCTTTTGCCCATGACGAATGGGCGAAGATACCTGTAGATCGCTGCAAGACACTTGTGTCAAGCTATGCTTCACGTTTAAAAGCTGTTATAACTGTAAAAGGATGTTGTACTAAGATTGAATGTCACTTGGGGGTTGAATAAAACTGATAATGATGGGAGCACAGAAAAGACATTTGTGGTTATTTCATTATAAATGTTATATTTGTCTGACCTACACGTGCCTCTTTGATTTAATTGTAAGCAAGATGACTGAATGATCAAAATCAATGTCAAACTAGCCAAAACACTCAATTTCAGTGGGGGTTGAATAATTTTGAACACAACTGTAAGTGGAAATTTAATGCCCTAGTTTAACAATGTAAATCGGATTAGAATATTGAGTATACATAACAAACAGTGTATAAAAAAACAGAAATGTAGAGGAATTTATATAACACAAATGGTATAAAGGAGAGATGGCAGAGGAGAAGGAAAGGTCAACCAAAGTGGCCAAAAGATAGAGGAGCTTACCCATGTGTGGTGCTGCCATGGTTAGAAAGCAAATCTCTCATGTCAACGCAAATCCTGGTTACCGCTACTTAAATTGCAGCTACTTGTTATCGTTAGCAATAAAATAATTAAGTACATACATGTTAGAGGCAAATAACACAACTATATACCTCTAAGCAAAGTGTCGTCTTAGCAGCTCCTGTCGTGCCTGCTCTGCCTCTTCGCTGGCCTCCTCCCTGGTCTCATTATCACTTACGTCCTCTCTCTCTTCCTCTTGAATTTCTAGGCCGTGACTTACTGCCATATTGTGCAGGACACAACAGGCCACAAAGATCTGGCTGACTTTCAATGGACTGTACTGTAGGGAGCCCCCACGTCGGCTCAGGCACCGGAACCTTGATTTGAGACAACAGAAAGCTCGAGTCACAACGCTTAGGGCTGCTGCATGGGAGGCGTTATACTTCATCTCTGCTGAGGTTTGAGGGTCTTCTATTTGAGTCATCAGCCAAGGTTTCTGGGAGTAGCAGCTCCCGCCTAAGAGAAAGTGAATTAGCAGAAGATCCGATTTAAAGGGGGGTCCTAGTAAATACACATGGATATGCGTACTCAGAGTGGCACATAGCCAATCATTGCGCAAGTCTTTTTCATTCTAGTGAAAGGCCACTAGTGCTTTGGCCTGCAGCTCCAAGTATGACTCTAGATATATATTTAACCCTTTTCTGGGACTTAGCATACTTTTTGGATTTTTAAAAAGGGAAATATTAGGGTTTTTTTCCTCAAAAATCTATTCAGAATGTTAATACAAACAATTTCCTAATTTAAATTCCATTACGTCCTACATTTAGAGCAGTGCTTCCCAAACCTGTCCTCGGGACCCTCAACCAGGCCAGATTTTAAGGATCACATTGGGGCAAAGCAGACTGAATCCTGCATTCACTGAGCAGCAAATCATATCACCTGTGCTGTGCTTCAGATATCCTGCAAACCTGGCCTGTTCGGGGGTCCTGAGGACCAGGGTTGGAGATCGCAGAGCTATATAAATTCAGATTTCCCTGAAATGTCCATTTTATGTAAATTTCCATGAACTTTACAAATAATTTTTTTAAAAAAAGCAAAAGAGCAGACACAACCTATTGGAATGTATTCCAAGGAAAGAGCCATACATACAGGGGTGAACAACTTCGGCCCTCCAGATGTTTTGGAACTACATCTCCTGCAATACTCAGTCACTCATTAGGTTGACAAGGCCTTGTGGGAGATGTAGTTCCAAAACACCTGGGGCTAGATTACATACCCAACTCTAACTGTAGCGTTTGGATATGTAAGCGTTAACGTCAGGATAAGTGACTTTAACGCATGAACGGTAAAAATCAGTTTGCGCATCAGTGATTGGCTAGCTTCCGTGAGCTTACTGTACTTTGTGCACCCAATGCTGAACATGGGGAGCACAATCAGTAATTACCGGTAGAATAAGTAAGGTATTACAAGGTCCTAGAGCTAATTACCGCATTGGTAAAACGTATTTTTACTGTCACCCAAAAACTGGTGGTAAGTGATTCCACTTTTGCAGAATAATTTAGCACCAGCTTAACACCCCCCCTCCATAAATCCTATACTCACCTCTCATCCCGCAGTGAGAACGGCAATCAGTTGCTTCTGGCCGTCAGGAGCAAAGTGAGACGGTTGACAAATAGCTACAGTCTCCCTACGCGGCGCTGCGCAGTCTATGGATTCCAGGAGATGGAGATGATACCCACGGCGGCACGGAAGCACTGTCACAAGTATCGCTGAGGGTAGCGCATGGTTCCGGGGAAAGGTGCTGAAGTAGCGCCTGCCCCGGAATCTCTAGCAAAAATGGGGACGCTATGGGGAAATCTGCAGGCACAGGTTTTCTCTGTTGTCGTCCCAATTTTAGCGCTACCCTCATAATCTGGCTCCTGGAGGGCTGAGATTGGTCACCCCTGCGTTAATATCATGTCACAAATGGAAAACTCCTCTGTGATCTGTTTTCCATTTGCATCACATTATTAACGGCTCTATTACATCTGAGCCATCAAATTCATGGCTTGAGGTGGAATATTTGTGAGTCGCTGCTGTTATCCGCACCTGAAATCTGTGACACACTAAAAAACCATGAGCGACCTACCACAAGCTCTGTGTGAGCTCACAGATGTGGGGTCGTGCAAGGATCCTGGAAGGTCACTGGGAACTATTTGTTGCCCGTCTTCCACTGGTTGCAGACAGAGGAAGTGCCGGATCACATTGCACTCTGCACCGTGGGATAAGAGGTAAGTTTGGGATGTTTTCATGTCTCTAAGAAGGGTTAAAAGCCAGTATTCAATCCCAATAAGGTCTCAAGCCGTGAAGAATGAGCGAGGTATGAATAGCTTGTTCTTCATTGGCCAGCTGCAAATGGCAAAGTATAGGAGCAGTAAATTCACAGTAAGCTGCCGCAATGTCAGAGCCACAAGCAAAGTTTGCAACCCAGTTGGAACAGTGTCCGAAGCCAATAGTTTAAGGTCTCGATTAGAATAGGGCCCATTATCATCTTATTATGGTGATGAATTATTTATTATCTTCATGGCACATATATCCACTCCTGCCTAATGTTCACCATGTGTGTTTGCATAATAATGACCCCTCCCCACATATATGCAAGTCCTCTGTTACTGCCTCAACTATACTGTACACAATTTTGCCACATAGTCTATACATTAAGTCTCACCTATCAGCCATGCCTCCTCATCGTTTCCCTGATTTTGGAACATGTGCGCCAAACTGGATTGCGCAAGGATATCTTCTTCAGACACAGACCCTGGGTACTCTGCCACAATGTGTGTCAGGGTTCCTTTTGCGTCACATACTGCCTGCATGTGCATGGAATGATAACGCCAGCGATTACGGTAACGGCCCTCGTGATCAGACGGAGGCTTCAAGGCCACATGGGTGCACCCCACAGCCCCTACAGTTCCTGGAAAGCCATGTAACCTCTGGAAGTCTTGAATCGCAGACCGGCGTTGAATGCGACCTCTTGGGAAACGGATAAAGTGATGTGCCCTCCTCACGATGGCCTCTGTGACTTGCGTGACACAACGTGACATGCTCGCCTGACTGATCCCTGCTGCATCTCCCGCCGGGGTCTGGAATGTACCTGACGTGTAAAAGTTCAGGGCAGCTGTCACCTTGACGTAGACAGGGAGGGCATGGGAGCGCCCTGTAGATGGCTGCAGGTCACTCTCCAGCAGGTGACAGAGATCACGTATAAGTGCTGGGTGAAGGTGGTAACGCTGCATGACTACTTCCTCAGGTAGGTTCAGGAACTGAGTTCGGGCGCGAAATACTCGTTCTTGAGGAGTCCGACGTCTTCGACGAACATGGGCACGTTGGGCGAGGAAAACAAGAGCCATCGGTGTGAGATGTCTGAGACAGGATGAAAGCTCCGGGGAGCAGATAAAGACCTGTTGATACACCATGGTGGTAACATGGTTATTCAAGAGATTAAGATGAATTTCTCAGAAAATTACATTGCACATATATAAAAATTATACTACTTGTGGTAGTTGGAAGTCATTTCTTTGTTGACTTACATTGATGGAAGGTAAAGACTGACAAATCTGCTTTTATCTTCATGGAATTAGGATCTACAAAAGAATATTGATGCAAAAAATAAATAAAAAAGGTTAAATTCATCCATTAGTTCTAGAATTCAAATAGAATTTAATGTTCTAAATCATAATACTCTGACACCCGTGTGGCCACCTCGCGGAGTGCGCTATAAAGCAGGATCCTCTTATGGAGGATTGCGCTTTGTAGCCCCGTCAGCGACCATTGTAGCGTGTTGATGTCTGGTGGTAGCACGCTCAATTCGTGTGCACGCTACCCCGTGTGGCCGGCCCAGTCGATCAGTCACAAAGCTGCGACGGACGCAGGGAAGTGTGGTCACATGGACGCATTCAGTGCGCTCATGTGACCGCAGCCTTAACATTCCCATGTCATGGGAAAAACTACTTTTGCCCATTCAACAGGGCATTCCTCCCTTTATATAGGTCTGGAGTTTTGCTGCCCTGCCTGCAAGTCAGATTGTGATTGACAAGAGGACAGCACACTGGTTAAGAGAGGGGGCCATCCTGTAAGGCGGGTCTCTGCTCCCAGTGGTCCCTCCCACCTGCAGTATGCCACAATCACATGGGGGGGGGGGGGTCCAAGGAATTTTAAAATGTAATATTTCCTTTTTTCCATTATAAAAGGTCACGAAGAACACTGACCTTTATAAAAGGGGGGACGCCCTCTCAATTTGGCAAAAGTCGTTTTGAAGTGGAATCAGGCTGGAAGATGGCCGCCATTATAAGCCAGGTGGCCATCTTGTTCAGAATATTGGTTCACTTGAAAATAACTAGGTAGGTTTTAGCTGAAACTAGAATGAAGCATACGTAGAAATTTAGGAATGTGTTAGATTAGCAGAAAAGCAATTAAAACCTGAGAAAGATTCAGACTGTTCCTGGCACGAAGGGACAGAATGAGAAGTGGATACACCAAGGTCACAGAGGCCCGCAGAGAGACAAAGGGGAGCATAGAAGACAGACCAGGTGTTATCCGCAACAAATAAACACAGGCGCTAGGGAGGTGAGCACAGCCCGGACTGAGTGTAGCAGCAAATCATGATCTGTCGAAACTAACATAAAGTTTGCCAATTTACGGCCAAGGTAATGGAATGTCTTTGTATTAGATTAAGGGAGGTATTAACCCACGTGGGGTGGGAGAGTGTCACCGGGAGGTGGGTTAATTGGGATGTACCTAATTATGTATTTGGGGTATAAGATCTCATGTCACGGAGGCGGAGCTAACAGCCGAGGAGAGAGGACGCGTGCAGCCGGGCTCCGTTGAAGATTTTGCTTGTTTACCTGTAATCCCGACTGCCATCGACCTCATAGACGACCCCAAACCTGTATAAGGTCTGTTTGTGCACCCCTGAAGCGGTCTCACCGAGCAGCAGTGGTTTAAAAGGACCCAACCGATCACTCGCAACACTTGCGGCCTACTCCGGTCGGCCATCTTGCAACCGCGGAGTTTATTATTTCACTCGCCTGCTGCTTGCTGCCCTACTCGAACTTAGCACCCGGTGCGCCCGTTGTTTGTGGGGACCCAGGTGCTTGGGAGATCCCGAGGAGTGAGACAGATTGGGGACCGCTTTGTGCGGCGACCTTTGTTAGTAGTATACCCCGCTGTACTTTTATTCGGACTAAACAGTATACTGCTACTTTAATGGGGAGGAAGACCGGGAAGAAACCTCTGCTGCCGGATGGTACCCAGCAGCGGGACATCCGTGATGCACTAGGTGAGGCCCGACGAAAGCGGCAGGGCGAACCCCACACATATTTGTCTCCCACAGCGAGTTCTGCGGAAGAGGAGGACCCGTTTTGGTCTGAGACCTCGGTGGCTGCCCGGTATTCTCCAGGAATGCTGGGGGTAAAGAATCGACCGGGGTCGACCGCCGGAGCTCCAAAGCCATCAGTGGCACGACGGCTGGAGACGCCATCTGACCACTTGGATTCTGTGGACTCCCTTCCTGCAGCCCCTGGGAGGCGGATGTGTACGGACCGCATGTCCTTCACGAGGGAGGATGTTCGGAGCTTATTGAGGGAAGCAATGGATGAGATGAAGGCGGTGTGGAGGGCGGATTTCGCGGCCATGTCTGCAGACCTGACGCAGGTTAGAGACCGTTTGACGGCTGCGGAGGCTCGAGTTGACGAGGTCGAAGTGATCCAGACACTACTTACGCCGCAGGTGGAATCGTTACAGTCGCAGGTCGCGCTGCTTACGGGAGCGGTAGAAGCAGCTGAAATCCGACATCGCCAGAAGAATATTCGTATCCGGGGGATCCCGGAGACGCTTGCTGATGCCGACCTTCTGCCATTTATTAACAAAGCTACTTCTGCGATGCTCGAGTCCGCAACCAGTCCTGTTTTTCAGAAAGCCATCCGGCTTCGAAAGGCGGCCACGGCCCCGGTGGACTCCCCTCGAGATGTGCTGGCAGTGGCGGGGTCGGTGGCTGATAAGCGCCAATTGATGTCGCTCCCTGTGGCCCGAGCACCAATTGTTTTTGAGAATGTATCCTTATCTTTATTTAATGATCTCCCATTTGTGACATTGATTGCTCGACGTCAATTCCGAGAGATCTCAGCGTTTTTGAGGAGCTGTGGGGTGAAATACAGGTGGGGGGTGGCGGGATCTCTTTACATATATCATGATAATTTGACACACCTGGTGACTTCGCCTGAGGCGGCGTGGTCCCAGCTACGTTCAATGGGTCTGTTTCCAACCCCAGAGATGAATAGTTCTGGACTGAACGGTCCCCCCGCTTCTACGAAGGATCCGGGTTAAGTATGGACCTGAAATCAGGCAGTGATATACCTGGACACTCTGGTCTATATTGCCTCTTAACGACCTTTTTCGGATTGTGTTTCCCCCATTAGTACTATTAATTTTCTTGGACTATTTCTGACTTTACATATTCCCACGCTGTGCATTTTGATTTCCTGCAATTTTTATTTTTTTTCCACAGTTTCATTCAGATGACTTTTTAAGTATACGCGATACATTTCGCCGATTTCGTTTTTTCCGTTTATTGATGTTTTTATTCTCCTTCCCCCTTTTATATTATTTGGTATGATATGTGCTTGATCTGCTGAGGATGGTGTACCCACCCTTCCCCCCCCTTTTTTTTTTTTTTTTGGCATTTTTTCAGGTTGCGCCACCATGGCTTTGAGTCATGTTTGGCCCTCAGGCTCCTGGGCCTCGTGACATTGCTCCTCCATGGCCTCCCTCGGGAGTGTGCCAGGAGAGTCACGGTTATGGTCTTTGCCATTCTCCTCCTACCCCCTATTCGACCCCTCCCCCCCCTCCTTTTTTTTTTTTTTCTCTGCCCTGTGGGTCACCATCTTCTCAGCAGCGATATATATACAGCACCATTCTCTCCCCATTTATTTTTCTCTTCTTATCCCCCTCCCCTCTTTTCCTTACGAGAAATTTCTGTCAAAATATGACTATATTGTTAACTCTGTTACATAAGTGATTTCTTATGGCCCTGCGAGGTCACTTTCGTTGGTTACTTTGATTTTATTTCTGTTCGCCAAATAAGGCCGCCTTTTCTTATTTTTTGTTGTTTACCCTCGATGAGACCCCCCTCTTAGGGGATGTTTGCTAAAATGTGATTTTCCTCAGATGACTTCATTGTTTTATACTGATGTGTTTCTTGATGACATTACATGGCTCTGAGAGGCCATTCCATGCTTTGTTTGTGTTTACCCTCGATGAGACCCCCCTCTTAGGGGATGTTTGCTAAAATGTGATTTTCCCTCAGATGACTTCATTGTTTTATACTGATGTGTTTCTCTGATGACATTCCATTCCATGCTTTGTATGTTGTTAAGCTGACTCTTTTTCAAAATAAAAACTTTGAAAAAAAAAAAAAAAAAAAAAAAAAAAGATCTCATGTCACGGTGAGTTCGGGGCTCACTCTTTGCGATTCAATCCTGTGTGAGCATTTGTGTGACGACACAAATAAAGTTTGCCTTTCCTGAAGAGACTCGTGTTCAGACAATCCTTGCTCGTGTCCAGTCCAGTCCGGCCTCGTCCAGGGTGAACCTAGCAGATTCCGGTTACATTTCTTGGGGGCTCGATAGCCGGGATACGGGCCCTTGCCGGCATGGCAACGACTGCTGAACACTGTAGCGGTTGACTGCAGGTGCGAGTGATCCCACTGGTTGGGCGTCCGTTGAAGGTAAGCTGACATCTGCAGGCGCCAAGCAGGATTTCCTGTTCAGTGGACCTCATCTCGTCCCAAACGGACCCCCAGCCCGGGAACACTGGGACACCACGAGTTCGAGGAAACAGCAAGCAGCGCGGCGATAGGTAAAGTGTCCTCTATGTTTGTATGTCTAATGGAGATACCGGTATAAAGGGAAACGTCCGGCCATAGTCGGATAAGGAGACCCGCGGCCACGGTCTCGTTGACATACCGAACCCGCCGCTGAAAGTACGGACAAGCAAAGGAGCCAGAGTGGCTAGCGCGTGTCTGGACCTGGGGGATCGGATGTTAACTAAACGGTAGTTCTGTATGTGAGGGAGAAGGGAGCCACGTGGAGTTGCATAGTCGTAGTCAGTGTTTGTAAATAGAGCTTCTGCACGTGGACAAAGGAAAGGAGGAGAGATTTCTGTGACTGGGCTGAGAGCCCTGAGTCAGTGCTAGTGTGTACGTCGTGTAGTGAAGAGGGCTCATTGGGGCCAACAGTAGCTGCAGAGGAAGTGGTGCCGGGTGGGTAGATTATCCATAGGCAAAGGAATTGCAGACGGAAGTGTAGTTATAGAACGGGGTGCACATAGTCACAAGCAGACAAGAGTTAGAGTTCAAATAACGGGGTATAAGGAGCCAAAAGGAGGGATGGCGTGCCCTCGGCTAGTAGAAAGAGTTGAATTGTTTATGTATGGTTTTGTGCTGAAAGTATCTGGTACAGTATGGGTTGTGAATGATTGCTGAGAGTGCTGTGAGTGATTTAGCGCCTACTCGCCTAGCGAGAAAGCAAACTTGAGAGTGGACTCCCAAGGTACGTTTCCGGCTCAGGCGACTGCAGTCCGGCTACTGACGGAGGAAGCGAATCCGATATATATGAATTGTTGACTGAAGTACCAGACAGTAAATTTCAAGTGTTTTGTGCTAAATGTAATATCTGCATTGTGAGAAGGTTACCGCCCGTAAGAGTAACAAGGGGCAACGGGTCGTCCAAACCCAAGATGGCTAAGAAGGGTGAGATGCCCTTGGGGTATATGGTGCGGAATTTTGAAGTGTTGTATGCAACACATGATTATGGAATGGATTTGAGTAAAGAAAAGTTAAAATTATTGTGTACAATGGTATGGCCACAGTTAGTTCCTGAGTGGCCAGAACAGGGGTCTATGGACCCGGAGATAATACAGAGAGTGCACTCCCAGGTAACCGGGAGATATGGTCATCCTGAACAATACCCGTATATAGATATATGGAGGTACTGTGTGAGAGATAAAAGCCATTTTTGTTATGTTAGTAGGGCAAAGAAAAAAAAAAAGAAAGTATGTTCTCAAATAAATATAAATATGAATGTAAAAATAAGTCTATATATATATTTAGTGTTTTAATATACCAGTAAATTAAACAAAGATAATTTACAAGCTTTGTGTGTGGATTATGTAATGATCTGCAGGAGTCTCTGAGCCCCCACTTCCCCCTGGGCCAGAAGAAAAAGAGAACAGTTTTTTTTTTTTTTTTTTCTCGTATTCGCTCCCCCCTCCTCTCTGGCACACACTGTCTGCACGGAGGGGAGGGAGGGAGTCAATTTTTGTTCTCTGACGAACAGAGAAAGTAACCCTTTATGTGTCTGTGCAGCGAATTTAAGTTTACCAGAGAAATAAAGAAGAAAAATTACTATGTTTAGCTAATTTTTAATGTGTGCTACAATAGAATGCATGAAGTCTGTCGAGTGCAAGATGTATGTTTATATTTTGTGTTGATATATTTGGTTAAGTCTGTCTTGACAGACTATTTTAAAATAGTTTTATATAATCTAGGCTATATGTGAGAAAGTTTTATATTGTCTAGTATTGTTGTCCGGTTGTTTCAGGCAATATTGTGTAAGGTGTTGATATTATTCCAAAAACTCTAGTTTTGTTCACAGAGCTAGAATTAAATAAAAGAGGGTGTCCTGGTTTTTATATTGTTACAGAGTGTAACAATAGTGAGTATTTATAATACAACATGTATTTTATGAAGTAAAATTAAAGTATATAATAATATACAATATTGTGTACCAAAATATAATAAACTTTATTAACAAACTAAATAGAAATATATGAAACGGTTAGAAGATAATATTAAAAGAGCAGTTCGAGAAATAATTAAAGTAATTCGTTTTATACTGTTTCATGTCCTATATAGTTAAGATATAGCGAAAGTATGATTAAAAAAAAATTTCAAAAAAATATATTTCTATTTAGTTTCTGATGAGATAGTTATTCTATTGTTATAAGAGTATTTTATATGATTACTGATTTTTTTTTTTCTGATGTGGTATAAAGAGTCCATTTTGGCTACGGGAGAGAGACTTCTGAATATTGTTTGTATATGTAGATGGTCTTTCTTTTTAGTTAAAATATACAATGTGTATATGTATATGCCCGAATGTCCCATCCAGCTCCTGGGGCGGGATATTTTTTTTTTTGCAAATTGCAAGCCCGAATTATATTTTTTCCCGGGGGTCACGCTAGATTAGACCTGCCTGAGAGTGGCAGCTCTACACGGCAGTACAGCCCAGCCAGCCAGCATACCCAACCTGTAAAAAAAATAAAATAAAAATTGCAGTAATTATACCAAGAGAAGAAGAATAGTGAACGGCACCAACCCTGCCGGCCGCCCCAGACCCGTACACACTACTCCTTGAAATTCCTGGAGTCTGGGCAGAGGAAAACCCGCCCGGATTAGCTGTAAATATCCCTCCAGTGTACGTCGATTTAAAACCTGGTGCAACACCTGTGGCTTTAAGACAATATCATATCCCACAAAAAGCCAAGCAGAATATCCAGACACATTTGCAGAGACTTAAAGACCATGGCATATTGAAATTCTGCGTGTCACCGTGGAACACATCCCTGTTACCAGTACTGAAAGAGGGCACACAAGAGTACCGCCCAGTCCAAGATTTACGGGTCATCAACGAAGCCACAGTAACCCTACACCCTGTGGTTCCCAATCCATACAATTTATTGGCATTAATTTCTGGTGATACAAAATATTACACGGTGCTTGATTTAAAAGACGTTTTTTTTTTCTGCATCCGTCTGGCTCTGGCAAGCCAACCCCTTTTTATTTTTCAGTGGGAGGAATCTACAATGGATGCGCGCTCAGCCAGGACCTCCTGTCCTTCAACGCTCAGCCAGACAAAGTTGTTTTACTACATTATGTAGATGATTTATTACTGGCTTCTCCCACAGAAAAAGACTGTTTCTCTGCCACAAAAGCCCTGCTATATCTGCTATGCCTTGCAGGTTACAGATTGTCCAAAAAGAAAGCACAAATATGTAAACAGACTGTAAAATATTTAGGTTTTCAATTAACAGGTACCAAACGTGTATTGGGGACAGAAAGAAAAGAAGCAGTATGCCGAATACCCCAACCAAAGACAAGGAGACCGGTCCGTGAATTTGTGGGAGCTGCAGGCTTCTGCCGCCTGTGGATCCCCAACTTCGCAGACATTGCTGAGCCCCTCTATCAAGCCACCAAGGAAAAAGAGCATGACCCCTTCCTCTGGGAAGAAGAGCAAACAGCAGCTTTCCTGAAATTAAAGCCTCTACTAATGGAAGCTCCAGCACTGGGACTGCCAGATCACAGCAAGCTCTTCCAGGTGTACGTGCATGAACACAATCAAACAGCTACAGGAATGCTGATTCAGAACTTAGGCCACAGGGCTTGGCCATGAGCCAATCTATCCAAGCAACTTGACCCTGCGGCCTACCCCCATGTCTGAAAGCTGTGGCAGCCACCGCAATGCTGATAGCAGAAGCAGACAAGCTGACCCTTGGACAAGTTCTTCATGTCAAGGTACCACATGCTGTCAAAGCCCTGCTGGATGTAAAAGGAAGCTACTGGTTCAGCAACAGCCAGATGACAAAGTACCAAGCTATGATGTGTGAGAATCCACGGGTTCATTTGGACCTCATCGCTACCTTGAACCCTGCTACTTTACTGCCTGACTGCGAAGAGGATCCAGATCATGAATGCCTCCAAGTCATGGAAGAAGTCTTCAGTAGCAGGCCAGATTTAAAAGATGTACCCCTAGACAAATACGATCTACAGCTATTCACTGATGGTAGCAGTTACATGGATGATGGGAAGAAAGTCTCCGGCTATGCAGTTGTCTCAGCAGAAGAAATTATTGAAGCAAATTCTCTACCAGGCCATACATCTGCACAACTGGTTGAAATAACAGCCCTAACCAGGGCTCTGGAAATCTCCTAAGGCAAAAGAGTAAATATCTATACTGATTCCAAATATGCCTTTATGACTGTCCATGCACATGGTGCACTCTACAAAGAAAGAGGCCTACTTATTTCCTCAGGACAACAAATCAAGTATGCAGCTGAAATCGCAGCCCTCCTAGAAGCTGTATGGAAACCAAGTGCTGTCAGTATTATGCACTGTCGTGGCCACCAGAAAGGTCATGATGAAATCCCAAAAGGCAACAGGCGCGCTGACCAGGCCGCAAAAGCGGCTGCAAAACCATTGCTAACAACTGATCAAGCCAAAGTCCTGCTCTGCAAGCAAGAGGCCCAACCTCCCATGCCAAACTACGAATTCTACATGAATTGGAGAAAATTTGAACCCAAAGGCGAATTCATTGAAATTATTCTGCACAAATGGCACAATGATTACGGACTATTAGAACTCAATCATGATTATATCCAATGGCTTTTCCCAACACGGTCCCAAGGCCGAAATTTCTACTCCACTTCTCTGAACCCTCAAGAGACACGTCTTATGATTAACACCTCAGAAGTTCAGCAAAGACTCCGCAGAGCATACAAAATGATGCTGAAATTCTTCGGCGTAAAATTAATGGGGGAGTAATGGAGAAGATACAAAAGTAACCGAAGTTGAACGAGCAGAAAATTTCGCCTCACGTTTTGACAGCCTAACAGCCAACCCTCATAATAATCTGAGGATCACACGAATACTGCTAAGTTTGGGAGAGTTGGGAGCAGAAGAATATCAAGCTCCGCTGGTGAGGTTCTTTCTCAAAGAGACCCTTATCAAAAACAAACTGCCAAGAATGAAGAAAAGTCTGATGAAGGAAATAATACCACGCTATGGACTTCCTCTCGAAATAGGGTCAGACAATGGCCCCGCATTTATACAGAACTGTCTACAACAGTTTGCCCGCCTGTTGGGCATCACCTGGAAGCTACATACTGCTTACAGGCCCCAAAGCTCGGGAAAAGTCGAAAGAATGAACCGCACCCTAAAGACTTTGATGTCCAAACTGTGCCAAGAGATGTCACTAGGCTGGTTGGATGTGCTGCCAATAGTTCTATTGCACATTAGGTGCAGGCCAACCCCCCCATTGAAGCTAAGTCTGTACGAGCTTATGTTCGGACGGCCTACCCCTCTGATTAATGGACTAAGGGGGGACCTTCGGGCATTGGGGGAAACTAAACTAAATGATCAGGTTGTACTGTTAGGTAAATCAATGCAGAAATTGAATATTTGGGTGGGAGATAATATACCTCACTTTTTATATCCCCCACTGTATAAGTATTGTCCAGGTGACTCGGTATGGGTGAAGGAGTGGAAAAATGACCCACTAGGCCCAAAATGGAGATTTACCTTGTCCTGAAAATACCTTGTCCTGTTTTCAACCCCTACAGCAGTGAAGATTGCCGAGGTGGTCCCGTGGATACATCACTCCAGACTGAAGGTAGCTGCAGCCAATCCTGAACCAGCATGGAAGGTTGTCACCAACGAGACCAATCCACTGAGGCTAAAGCTGACAAAGACCACAGTCGTGAGCACCTGAATGATCCTACTGAAAGCACCCAAAATATTCAACAAGTGGGTGTTTTGATGGACACCATAAAGCCTGACCATCCACCGACAGGGGAACAAAGGGATCCCCCGGGGGATGCCCAGAGGGTTATTTTTAGGGGCCCGGATCCAACTTTTGATCAACCGGAAATGTCTTTTGTTTTTGAAATTCCGGTGGGGAGGGATTGGGTTTATGTGACTGTGGAAAAAATTGCCCAAGGGATTTTGACATTTGGGGCATTTGTGGTACTGATTTTGTACCTTGCAAATTTGATTTATGGACTCTCGCATGGAGTATGCCCCAGGTGCCCAAGCACCGCCAAGAAAGTGGATATTTCCCATATCTGGAATGGAACGCACCCGGTGATGGAGAACCGTACCATGTGGAGACAAAAGCGAGAGGCGATATCTGAGATTATGCCAAGAGGACATTTACTTGTGCAATTTAAATATGACTATGCTAAAAAGCCTGGGCAAACCGCATGCTGGGTGTGTAGTAGACTGCACCCAGAGACAATTCATATACCATTTGCCTCTGTTCCAATGAATTTGAGTATGTTTGCGTCAGGAAATGTCACAATACATGCTTTTGATGCACCAAGGGAAAAACCAGAATCATTCAGTCCCGGGTATCCCATAATAGGACCAGTGTACCCACCAGAATGGTGTTTTCAACTAGGACCAGATAAAGAAACAAATAACGAGGGTGGGTTATGTAACTCAAGTCAATTCAACTGGACATCATACATTTACATATTCAAAACAGGACAAAAGGCGAATTATCTATACATACGATGCAGGCAACTCACTAGAAACCAAGAGGCGGTGATTGCGAATGTGACCAATGGGAGGCAGGTGCAGTGGATATGATGAGACGGCTGAGACAACTTGCGATAGAGATATCAAAGGGAACACTACATTCATCACCATTTATAGTGAAAGGAGGGTACCAGGTGTGCTGTGAAAGGGTGTGTTACACATGGGTACCACCTACAATAACGGGAATGTGTTATTGGCTAAATTGATCCCAATCCAGAGGGTAAGGGGAGAAGACACTAATTCAGACACAACACTTCACCCTAGGTACCCACTGGTGTTTGAAAGACAGAAGAGAGAGCTATTCAAGAAAGCGGATCGAATATGGGCATGGCTTCCAGCATGGACTGGATGGGGAAGAGAGTTGATGGCAAGAATGAACAGTTATGCCAGTTTGATGGATGAAATTTTGAATAAACTAGTATGGACATTCAGTTACTGAATCTGGAAGTACGGGAGATACGAAAGGTACAAATGATACATGATATGGCACTGGAACAGATCAGTGCGACTCTGAATGGATTGTGTGAGATGACGATGCGTTATGAATGTTGCACTTTCATCAAGAACACTACACATGACGTCCCTGACTATTACCAGGTAATCCAAGATCACCAGGAGAAGGTACCACAGTTGCAGAACACAGCAAGGAGGATCGCTGCTGAAGGCTGGAATCCACTCCGTGGGTTCGGAGCAATCAGAGATTGGTTCGGATCCATTCTGAGATTTATTTCACAGATTGGATCCATGATTCTGATGGTGGTGGTGATCTTGATCGTAGGGACACTACTGTACCGCATAGGGCTCTGTCTCTGGCCACTATGCAAGAGGGCACTGACACCCACACAGACACAGAAGATACCACTGATTATCCCACAAGACATGTTCCCAACAAAAATAGGTCCCCTAAAGTATGAGGAACTTAAGAATAATAGTAGTGAGGTGTAATGGCTACAAGTCTCAGGAGAAGAACCTGAGGCTTGAGCCAAGGGGGGAATGAAGTGGAATCAGGCTGGAAGATGGCCGCCATTATAAGCCAGGCGGCCATCTTGTTCAGAATATTGGTTCACTTGAAAATAACTAGGTAGGTTTTAGCTGAAACTAGAATGAAGCATACGTAGAAATTTAGGAATGTGTTAGATTAGCAGAAAAGCAATTAAAACCTGAGAAAGATCCAGACTGTTCCTGGCACGAAGGGACAGAATGAGAAGTGGATACACCAAGGTCACAGAGGCCCACAGAGAGACAAAGGGGAGCATAGAAGACAGACCAGGTGTTATCCGCAACAAATAAACACAGGCGCTAGGGAGGGGAGCACAGCCCGGACTGAGTGTAGCAGCAAATCATGATCTGTCGAAACTAACATGAAGTTTGCAAATTTACGGCCAAGGTAATGGAATGTCTTTGTATTAGATTAAGGGAGGTATTAACCCACGTGGGGTGGGAGAGTGTCACCGGGAGGTGGGTTAATTGGGATGTACCTAATTATGTATTTGGGGTATAAGATCTCATGTCACGGGGAGTTCGGGGCTCACTCTTTGCGATTCAATCCTGTGTGAGCATTTGTGTGACGACACAAATAAAGTTTGCCTTTCCTGAAGAGACTCGTGTTCAGACAATCCTTGCTCGTGTCCGGTCCGGCCTCGTCCCGAGTGAACCTAGCAGATTCTGGTTACAGTTTTACTCATGACGGTGGCACTTTAAACACACATTACATACGTGGACCTTACGTATATGAGAAAAGGCATTGAAGCACACATTTGATTACCAGAGCCCCGTTCAATACCTCAGCAGCTGCTGAATTGCTGCAGCGCAGCAATTCAGTTTGCTACAGCAGTGTCATTGAACGCTTTGGATGTGAATTTCGAAGTAAAATGTCCGATTTCTTAATGAAAGATTCAGATTGTTTTTCGTAGGACTCGAACAACAGTTGAGGTATATATGATAAAGAAAAGCAGTCAGCACAATTCCGTTTTGTATGCACACACCACAAATGATAGGTTTTATTGAATAAAGGTTATGTTTACTTCTGAAAAAAATATATAATTGAACTGTAATATATGTCTATGTGCAGGGGTAAATAATAAATATTTTGTGCTTTGGTGAACAAAAACCTCAAAATTAACATTGCCGTACGGAATTGTTACTTGCTTCTTGGCGGCGGCCATCTTTACTACGTCACACTCAGCTACTCGCAGCATCTCCTCGGGTCGCTGCAAGTGCTAAATTAGCAGTGCTGAGCGCTGAGTGGCAGAACGGCGTTCAATGGCAAGTTGCTAACTTAGGACTTGCAGCGGCTGAGGTATTGAACGCACCTCTGAAAGCGGTTTGTGCCAACAGGGCTACTTGGCAAAATCAGGGCCACATGAGAATTGGTGTCACAACCTTCTCCAAATACATAGGGGTTATTCACTAATTGCCATTGTTGTAACCACAATAAACGTTGGTGACCCGGCGAGGGGAATTAAAAAAAAAAGGGAGGAGAGGTTTCACTAACTTTATTATTGCTTGTATTAATCATTTTATGGTGATTCTGCATATTTAAATACATATTTCATTGTGTGAAACAAGTTGTTTTTCCGTTTATTTATACTACTGGTTGGTGATTTGCAATTTTGGCTGAATATCTGTCAGTACTAAACAATTTAATTAACCGGAGATGAATTTCCGTCTTGCTTGGTTTTTATCTGATGTGAGAGTAGCAGCTCAATAACTTTATAGGGTCTATTTGCAAAGCACCGAAATTGCACAAAATTTCTTTGCTTTGATTTTCGCCGTACTTCGGCGCACCTCCGGGATTCCGTTTCTACGAAAATACAGTGAATTCACAACTTAGCGAATGGTCACCGTATTTTGCAGAAATTGGAGTCTACGAAGCAGTTAAAGGACGTCACCGATAACTGCCAGACAGACCTTGGCTAATTCCGCTGAATGGAGAAAAAAAAACAAAAAAACGTAACTCTCCTATTCTCCTAATAGGTGTTTAAATTAATAAAAATGTGTCTGATTAATAAAAAAAGGTCCTTTAAAAAATAATTTAAAAGTTCTGTTACATAATTATTTTATATTTTTTAAAAAAAACCTTTTAAAAAAATTAGACAAAAAATTGTCAGAAATACAAAAAAGTTGTTCTAAAACATAAAAAAATAAAAGGGGTTTTTGCTGAAAATGAAAAAAAAACTGCAGGGTTATTCTAAGAGATTCGAATTGCTGGCGAAAGGTGACCGAACGCTGAAATTCAGCGTTTGGTTACCTTTCCTGGCCATTCGGCTATCCAGAGAGCAGGCAGTTCGCCAAATCTTGGCGAATTGCCTGCACGTATGGTGCCTGTTCGAGGGCAGTGAAATCCCCATAGCTTCATCTTTTCAGAGAACAAAAACCAGCAGTGAAAAGTTGCCGAAATCCCATAGGCTTCAAATGTTAAAAATATTCCCGTTTTAACTCAATATCTAATAAACCGTTTATTATAATATTCTGCAGTAAAAAGTCTCTTTATTTATAGATTTTTTAGGATCTTTTAAGCATTTTTCGGGATTTTTTTGCAAAACAAATTTTTCTGATTTTTTTTAAAAAGAAATTTTTAAACGGTTTTGCTTTTTTCTGTAACAGCCCTTTTTATTATCATTCATTGGATCTTATATGTAAATTTCAGACATTTTCGCTCAGTAGTTTGTTTGCAAACAGCGTCTCACTTTTCAAACATTCAAGCCCACTTTTTTTTTCCCACTCCATTCGTCTGCGGTGTCGGGTTTTTCCAGCGGCTGCTATGAGTGTGATTGGCGCCTGCTCGGGTTTCTCTGGCGTGTTCTGCGGGGTTAATCCAGATGTTTTTGCGGGTTTCGGTGTGCATTCGCCTGGGTTTTGCGGTGAGTGTTTGGCAGGTTTGCAGTGGCTTTTCCCTGCACTATGATGGCCCTGTGGTGCTTGCTGAATACACTGCAGGGTCGCCAAAATGGTATCGCTGAATCAAGCCGAATTGAAGAGAACGAAAAGTCACCGAACGTGTGGTGACTTTTTGATTCTCTTTGAATAACCCTGTACATTTTTACATTGCATCTTATGGGATTCGTCTGTTTAAACCTGTTAAAACTGAAAATCAGGTAATTTTGCCGACACTTTTAGTGCAGTTCGGCGTTCTGTGAATAGATTAACCATTACTTCTCTATGGGACAATTTAGCTGCCGTCGAAGCCCACCAATGACTCCTGAATTGTGGCAAACTGCACCTTATTTTGCCAGTATTTGGCGAATTGACAACTTACAGGGTTATCCAAAGAGATTCGAATTGCTTGAGAAAGGTAACCGAACGCTGAAAATCAGCGTTCGGTTACCTTTCCTGGCCATTCGGCTATCCAGAGAGCAGGCAATTCGCCAAATCCTGTCGAATTGCCTGCACATACGGTGCCTGTTCGGTCCCTGTTCGAGGGCAGTGAAATCCCCATGTAAAAGCACTGCTTCGGCTATTCAGAGAACACAAACCAGCAGTGAAAGGTTCCCCTAATGCCCTGCCATTCGGTGGTTTAATTCGGCAAGTTTATTCAGGAGAATCCCATAGACTTCAATGTTAAAAATATTCCCATTTTAATTCAATATCTAATAAACCGTTCATTATAAAATTCTGCAGCAAAGAGTCTCTTTATTTATAGATTTTTTAGGATACTTTAAGCATTTTTCTGAATTTTTGTATTTTTTTTTAAAAGTCCGATTTTTTTTTTTTTTTTTTCAGTTTACTTATTTTTTCTGTAACAGCCCTCTTTATTATCATTCCCTGGATCTCCTGTGAAAATTTCAGACATTTTCGCTCAGTAGTTTCTTTGCAAACAGCGTTTCTTTTTCCAGATTCATACAGATGGTTTTTCTAATTTATTCACTGCCTCCTCTACGTCACAGCTGCTTCGGTTCTGTGTGATTCGGCTCCTGTTCGGCTCCTGTTCGGCTTTTTCAAAGGTTAATCCAGATGTTTTTGCTTTGTTTTCAGCGTGCATTCGGTTAGTTATCGTCAGGTTTGCGGCAGCTTTTCCCTGCAATTCGGGGACCCTGTGCTGTTTGCTGAATACACCGCAGGGTCACCGAAATGCATTCGGCAAAAGGAACCGAATTGAAGAGAACGAAAAGTCACCGAACATGCGGTGACTTTTCGAATCTCTTTGGATAACCCCCTTAGTGAGTAGACAAACTGCCCCAAATGGTGAAATTCTCCGTTCAGAGCAATTCGGTGGCAATTTTGGTACTTACTGAATAGACCCCAGTGGTTTGGTTACCACAAGAGTTTATCTGATTGGATGCCTGATCTGTTAATATGCGCGCTCGTGTCTCACCCACTTCTCGTTAGAAATGACAGGTCACCTCCAGGTTCGGGTTGGCAGTCCATGGTAACATGGGATACAATTCCTGAGTCTTAATGTGTTTTATAGAATTTTAAATGTTCTTTTTATTATGTATTTTGGTCCTCACAATGAGCTGAAACGCCGGTTGCCGATTTGAATGCATGCCTAATAAATTTTTGATTATATGGATGCACTCATGTATACAATATATAATGAGATATAAATATATATATATATATATATATATATATATATATACACTTTTGCCCTCTACCACAACCTAATAAGTACTGTTTTACCCTACGGCCAAGCATCAAACTGCAACTGGTCATGCCTATTCCTGCTGAAGAGGGTCCAATAAACCCGAAACCGCACCTTCCAGGAGTGGCTTTGACTAGTTGCATAAACCTGAGGCGCACCTCGGGGATTCCGTTTCCACGAAAATACAGTGAATTCACTACTTAGCGAATGGTCACCGTATTTTGCAGAAATTGGAGTCGACGAAGCAGTTATAGGACGTCACCGATAACTTCCAGGAGTGGCTTTGACTAGTTGCATAAACCTGAGGCGCGTTCAATACCTCAGCCGCTGCAAGTGCTAAGTTAGCAACTTGCCATTGAACGCCAGTCTGCCGCTCAGCACTGCTAACTTAGCACTTGCAGCGACCCGAGGAGATGCTGCGAGTAGCTGAGTGTGACGTAGTAAAGATGGCCGCCGCCATGAAGCAAGTAACAATTCCGTATGGCAATGTTAATTTTGAGGTTTTTGTTCACCAAAGCACAAAATATTTATTTATTATTTACCCCATGCACATAGACATATATTACAGTTCAATTATATTTTGTTTCAGTAGTAAACATAACGTTTATTCAATAAAAACTGTAATTTGTGGTGTGTGCATACAAAACGGAATTGTGCTGACTGCTTTTCTTTATATTTTGTCCGAGTCATACGAAAAACAATCTGAATCTTTCATTAAGAAATCGTCGGCCATTTTACTTCGCAATTCGCATCCAAAGCGTTCAATGACACTGCTGCAGCAAACTGAATTGCTGCGCTGCAGCAATTCAGCAGCTGCTGAGGTATTGAACGGGGCTCTGATCTCTGCTAAAATAAAAAAAGCCATCTAGTATGGCATGACATTGATTGAAGGGTTCTGTGTGAAAACAGACCCAGGATGCAAAAAAAATGGGAAATTACAGACGTCATTTGCATGTCTTACCCACAGTTCTGTGCTGCATATGGGAATGTGAGACATAAGCTCTGTGATGTAGTTCTTTGAATTGCTGGGATGTGTAAATGGCCTCTGCAATAATAAACCTTATAATTTCCAGTGTGGAGGCTTTTAATCTCATTTTTTTCCCGATTGGATTCCTCGCTCCAATATTGCTGTGGTGCCCTGGTGTGATCTCCCAAAGAGGTATAAGTATCAAAAATGGAGGGCAGGAGGCACTCAGGGTCTTTGTAAAAATCCAAAAATTTATTTCAAACCATTAAAACACGCGGTACAATACATATATAGTATATAAGGGTATGTACAGTATACTTAAATGTATACGTGGACATTTTTTGTTACAATATCTTTTTTCCCTGAGGCGCTGGTCCATCTACTTGGATATCTTTACACGGAGTAAAGCACTGGGAACCCCGATTGTGTAAGAGTCGCTAATCTATACATACATATATATATATAAAATACACAAGAAGGGCAGCACTCAACCTTAACTACGCTTTCAGTGCGGGTGCATCTCAAGACAGTATAATACAACAAACCAAGAAGAGAGCACTCCAAACAACATGTACAAACAGTACAAAAGAAACCACAACAGCAGCTAAATTCATTTAAAAACAGGAGATTTAACCAGGTTTAACCCTTTAAATGCCTACAAACAATTCTTATTCCCTTCAAATGCACTATAGATCTTAACCCTATGATGTTGAGCTGTGTTGAAAAATGGTGGAAGTTTGGTTTGCAATAGATGGCCATGGATTGCGTAAGCCTGCCAACAGCGACAATGTATTCCACCCTTGGCAGGTCCTATCATACTAACCTAATGACTGCTCTTATGGGATAAACTTACTTATTGAGGACCCAGTCCTTTCTGAAGCTCCCTGCAGATCAAGGTTAAATAGAACCTGTGGGTGGAGCACCTGTGACAGGGAGGGGTGCTTGCCCAAGGGTTGTCAGCCCTTTTCATACAAAATACACAAGAAGGGCAGCACTCAACCTTAACTACGCTTTCAGTGCGGGTGCATCTCAAGACAGTATAATACAACAAACCAAGAAGAGAGCACTCCAAACAACATGTACAAACAGTACAAAAGAAACCACAACAGCAGCTAAATTCATTTAAAAACAGGAGATTTAACCAGGTTTAACCCTTTAAATGCCTACAAACAATTCTTATTCCCTTCAAATGCACTATAGATCTTAACCCTATGATGTTGAGCTGTGTTGAAAAATGGTGGAAGTTTGGTTTGCAATAGATGGCCATGGATTGCGTAAGCCTGCCAACAGCGACAATGTATTCCACCCTTGGCAGGTCCTATCATACTAACCTAATGACTGCTCTTATGGGATAAACTTACTTATTGAGGACCCAGTCCTTTCTGAAGCTCCCTGCAGATCAAGGTTAAATAGAACCTGTGGGTGGAGCACCTGTGACAGGGAGGGGTGCTTGCCCAAGGGTTGTCAGCCCTTTTCATACAAAATACACAAGAAGGGCAGCACTCAACCTTAACTACGCTTTCAGTGCGGGTGCATCTCAAGACAGTATAATACAACAAACCAAGAAGAGAGCACTCCAAACAACATGTACAAACAGTACAAAAGAAACCACAACAGCAGCTAAATTCATTTAAAAACAGGAGATTTAACCAGGTTTAACCCTTTAAATGCCTACAAACAATTCTTATTCCCTTCAAATGCACTATAGATCTTAACCCTATGATGTTGAGCTGTGTTGAAAAATGGTGGAAGTTTGGTTTGCAATAGATGGCCATGGATTGCGTAAGCCTGCCAACAGCGACAATGTATTCCACCCTTGGCAGGTCCTATCATACTAACCTAATGACTGCTCTTATGGGATAAACTTACTTATTGAGGACCCAGTCCTTTCTGAAGCTCCCTGCAGATCAAGGTTAAATAGAACCTGTGGGTGGAGCACCTGTGACAGGGAGGGGTGCTTGCCCAAGGGTTGTCAGCCCTTTTCATACAAAATACACAAGAAGGGCAGCACTCAACCTTAACTACGCTTTCAGTGCGGGTGCATCTCAAGACAGTATAATACAACAAACCAAGAAGAGAGCACTCCAAACAACATGTACAAACAGTACAAAAGAAACCACAACAGCAGCTAAATTCATTTAAAAACAGGAGATTTAACCAGGTTTAACCCTTTAAATGCCTACAAACAATTCTTATTCCCTTCAAATGCACTATAGATCTTAACCCTATGATGTTGAGCTGTGTTGAAAAATGGTGGAAGTTTGGTTTGCAATAGATGGCCATGGATTGCGTAAGCCTGCCAACAGCGACAATGTATTCCACCCTTGGCAGGTCCTATCATACTAACCTAATGACTGCTCTTATGGGATAAACTTACTTATTGAGGACCCAGTCCTTTCTGAAGCTCCCTGCAGATCAAGGTTAAATAGAACCTGTGGGTGGAGCACCTGTGACAGGGAGGGGTGCTTGCCCAAGGGTTGTCAGCCCTTTTCATACAAAATACACAAGAAGGGCAGCACTCAACCTTAACTACGCTTTCAGTGCGGGTGCATCTCAAGACAGTATAATACAACAACCAAGAAGAGAGCACTCCAAACAACATGTACAAACAGTACAAAAGAAACCACAACAGCAGCTAAATTCATTTAAAAACAGGAGATTTAACCAGGTTTAACCCTTTAAATGCCTACAAACAATTCTTATTCCCTTCAAATGCACTATAGATCTTAACCCTATGATGTTGAGCTGTGTTGAAAAATGGTGGAAGTATGCATTTAAAGGGTTAAACCTGGTTAAATCTCCTGTTTTTAAATGAATTTAGCTGCTGTTGTGGTTTCTTTTGTACTGTTTGTACATGTTGTTTGGAGTGCTCTCTTCTTGGTTTGTTGTATTATACTGTCTTGAGATGCACCCGCACTGAAAGCGTAGTTAAGGTTGAGTGCTGCCCTTCTTGTGTATTTTGTATGAAAAGGGCTGACAACCCTTGGGCAAGCACCCCTCCCTGTCACAGGTGCTCCACCCACAGGTTCTATTTAACCTTGATCTGCAGGGAGCTTCAGAAAGGACTGGGTCCTCAATAAGTAAGTTTATCCCATAAGAGCAGTCATTAGGTTAGTATGATAGGACCTGCCAAGGGTGGAATACATTGTCGCTGTTGGCAGGCTTACGCAATCCATGGCCATCTATTGCAAACCAAACTTCCACCATTTTTCAACACAGCTCAACATCATAGG